>JALXJV020000023.1:24869494-25528121 GCA_024633595.2 Lepomis macrochirus | reverse complement strand
AGACGAGACCAAGACCACCAAAAAGTCGTCTTAAGACCAAGACCGGTCTCGATTACTTCAACACTAGCGTAGGTCAGATTAGAAACACCATTCTACATGTTTAAAAGTAAGGCTGACTAGTGCCTACTATGTCGTTTGTGGGCTGTGTTGCATTATACAGAGAGGTTTCTGTTATTCAGCCCATCCTTACTGATGGAAATGTGGTGGATAAAACAATTTTAAAAAAAACACAAGTGTAATATACAAGGTTACAGAGTCCATTTATTCCTCATTTTACAGCACAGGGTTGTAAAATGAACTGCACGTTGTAGTTCGGTGCGGTTGGTAACAAGCTGCTCTGTTGTCTGGAGGTACCACAGCAGATACTTGTGTATCGCTTGCCAGATGGCAGTGGGGTGAGGCTGGGGTGGGTACTGGCTTTTAGCATCCTTTGGGCTCTGAATGGTTCTTTTTCAAATGCCTAAACATGATAATGACAGGAATTTCGGAGCTCTAACATCTCTTTTCATCCGTTCACAAGGGAACTTTGTCCATGCGGGTAACATCCTTGCGACACAGAGACTGATGAGGTATCACCCAGGAGCACACGTGAGTTACACTTTCTCTGGCAACGAGTGTTGATCTGATGTAGTGAAAATGTGCGCCTTCTCATCTTGCGTCTGCTCCCGTCCCTGTCCCACAGGTGGGGATGGGTACTAACAACACGCTCTACGCTATGGAGGACGGCTACGTCAGGTTCACCAAGGAGGTCTACATCCCGCCGCCACGCAGCGCCGAGGCCACCCAGGTCATCACCAAGCTGCCGAAAGGAACTGTGCTCTACAAGACCTTCATCAACGTCCTGCCGGTCAAACAGGAGGGCAAGTTTAAACTGGTGGACATGGTCTAAAACCGACCGGACCAGACCGGACTAGCAGGTCATTATTTCCCATGTATTCTTGCGGGGTGCAGGATCAGGAAGGATTTGTTTTGATTGACACTTTGGCCGATTCACAGAGATCTAAGTGAACAGAAGAGAACAGAAGAGGACAGAAGAGTCCGTGAAAGTCCTGCAGACTCTCGCCGTCTCCTTGGCTTCCTGTGTCGTATGTGACACACTCTGTTGGACTTATCAAACAGAAGTTCTCAACTCGGTCACAAATGAAACAAACAAAACATCATGGGATAAAATGTGTAAGGGAAAACATTTCCAGTGAAGGTTTGACAGGTACATAATATCAGCAGTCGGTGATGTGTGGATTCCTAAATGTAATCAGAAGATCATCATTCATTGCACTTGTTCACTGAATACTTACCACCAAGGACCTGAGGTATCACTGCTACTGCTGTAATACTGAATATGTACTGTATTTACTGTATTAAAGTTTTATATGTGAAAGTCTCTTCCTTTAATGACTTTGATTATGTGTCGAGGATATTATCCTTAAAATGAGCTTGAAAGATCATTGTTGAAAATCAAATGTTTCTGTCACTTCTATGTTTATCACGTTTGGCAAAGGGAGGTATTACCAACAAAGTCTACATGTTAGTTATAACAAGGTTTAAATTAGTTGGTTTTGCGATATTTTCCTCATAAAACAGATGCCTCTGTGTGACCCCAAGCCCCCAAGTAAAACCGTGGATCATGGACACATGGGCCCACCTCACAATAGTAATTATTTATAATTGAGGATGTGTCTTTAACTGCAATTGTTGCTAATTTAGTCACAAAATAATAAAAGAATTAAGATTTGTAACCAAGTTTTCAAGTTCTCCATAGAAAAGTTAGAGAAGTGCAATACCAGAAAGTGACCACAAGATGTCGCACAATGACTGCTGGCTGTGGATCACTGTCCTGCAAAAACCATTTGCAGGACATGAAAACCTCAAGCTTTTCATGAGCTAATGAGCCAGCTCTGTTTTCCCCCAGCGTTTTGACGTTGCATTTTTTCAGATAATGGGGTTTTTATTGGGGTTGTTTATTTAGATCAAGATTTTTTTTTCAGTCCACGAAAGAACCGTTCAACCCTTGCACACTTAAGTCAAAAATTTGGAGATGCATGGTTACTATTGGACAGCGACCAGTATTTGATCCCTATGGGATACAAACAAAAACAGAATAAGTCATCATAGCTTTAGTACAACCTTTAATTAAAAGTTATTATTCCATTGTCAGATAAGACCTCCAATTTTGGATCTGTCATTAAAAACCTGTCAGAGCCCAGGACAGCTTCGTGAGGGGGGAGGAGGGAGAGATCGGCTCGATTAGCCCTCTAAAACCAAATATATTATTTTCAATATTAGGAACCTGCTTCTATATGAATGTACAGTATCATTGCATGGAAAAATTACTGGGAGGGTTTTTCCTACATCCATTTCGAGACGATCAAACCACACCATGGATGGTTGTTTTTACTTTAACTTTTATTTTTGCTTATTTGGTCACAAACATTTAACGTTACAGAGAAGTAAATGTTTTCAAGTGCTTTATGGGGGGAGATTGTTTTGGCAGCTCTGTTGCTGGGAAAGGGCAGTACCAGAACTGACCATAAGATGATATGCAATCACTCCTGCAGTACTGCATGTGGGACAGATGTCAGATTGACACTGCAGGTCTATTTCTTCACAGAGTGAATTTGCAGAATAAATAACCCCTATGGTTTACAATTACTCAGTCACTTGAGTAATTACCAGTCTCCCATGATCAGACTTTGGTCTTCACATGAACAATCCCTGTGTCAAATCTTTTCACAGGGATTAGGAGATAAACTGGAACGGCTGTATTGCCGAGGCCTGTGGAATGCAGAGGGAGTGTGGGTAACGCCTGGTACAGCGTACGGGAGTTGGAACGCTGTCATGAAGCAGAACGAATGATGCATGTGAGGAGTTTGCAGACACGGTGTTCTGATTGACGGTGGAGGTTAAATTGTTGTTTTTTTGGGTCACTGTGCACTCCACTGCCTGACTGGATAATGCGCCGAGGATAAACTGAGGAAGTTTTCTATAAAAAGCGTGAGGAAATATATTTTTTTGCTGTGCTTTATATGTTTTTCCCTCTTATAATAAATACAAATGAGTCATGAAGATACTGAATATCTCCAGGCTACTGTGCAAGATCCACATTCTTGGTTCTCAGTCCAGGCCAGTGCCAGTCAATCTCACAACAAGAACTGCAATTTTGTGCGTGCAGTCTAGCTCTCCGAGATGCTTTCTGGTTGTGGTGTGTTTGTGTTTTCTGTCATTGCTTGATCTGGATTAAAGAGTAACCCCGTGAGGTCGTACTTTAGCCTACCTCTCAAAGTGACATCATTGGTGATGAGTGCAGGCCAAACAGGGTTGCTGTATAAGCAATGCCTGGTCTTGTCAAACAGACCTCTTTGAGAGCTTAACCTTTTGAGTTTTATAGTTGACCTCATTCATTTTGCTAATCTGGAAATTTGTGCAGAAACTCGGTGCGAAAGACATTTGCTAATAAATGAAATGTTTCAAGACAAATGCAATGATCACATTGTAACAGTGAGTTTGTATGGGATGCATATCAGACAATATCTTGAAACTGAAACAAAACGCTTTGAAGGTTAAAAATGGGCTGAAAAAAGTGATTTCTGAAACTCTGAAACTGAGTTTCTGAGACGGTTTAGATAGAAAACTGTGATTCTGGGGGCGGGAGCATTTGCTCTTACCCTATTGTTTGCTCTCTGCTGAAGTGCTGCCCAATCACAGGTCGTATGTACTGGGATTGCTCCGCCAGTGACTGACGCTCACAGGATATGCAAACAGGATGCACGGTTCTTTGTGATTGCCTGGCTGTCCCTGAGTACTGTCTGTGGCAAAAATCTGCAGTGGATCATCAATTAACTTAGTTATCTAGTGCTTACGTTTGGTGAGTCCTTGACTTTCCCTCTAGTGTCACCAGCAGGTCAAAGTTTTTACCTGTCCAGTGAAATATCTCAGCATCTTCATAATAGAACGGCACGAAATTTTGTGCAGATATTTATGGTTCTTACTTGACTTTAATGACGCCTTTTCTCTACAACCTCGACAACTACTGAATAGATGTGTCCCCCACATGCTGAACTGTAATTCAGTGATCCTCTTACTTTTCATTTAGCACCATCACAGGGTCAAAATTTCAATTTGTCCAATACAATGGTGTTTTTTGAACTAATGTCAGCGTGCTAACACCAAACTAGGATGGTAAACACGGTAAATATTGCCTGCTAAGCATCAGCATGTTAACCAGGGATGTCCCGTTCAGGTTTTTTTGCCCTCGAGTCCGATTCCGAGTCATTTGATTTTTGAGTATCTTCTGATACCGAGTCCCGATCCGATACTTCTATAATACTTGAAAAAAGAATAAAGAAGAGAAAAACCAGATCCAGGATGTTCCTTATTTTTTATTTAATTCACCTTATTTTAACATTCAACAACTCACTCATCTTCACTTTTGGACTTCAGCGCAGCAGTAAATATAAAATAAGTCTAAGATAAAAACAAATAGCACCTCAAAATACCCAGCAGGCATGTAAAAAAATATACAAAAATAAAAGTGCCACAGTGTTTGCAAAGCACATCTATATATACATACATATATACACATTTATATCCAAATCCTGATCGGGAGGTAACGTCTGATTCCGAGGTGGCTGGAGCCTATCCCATCTGACATCGGGCGAAAGCCGGGGTACACCCTGGACAGATTGCCAGTCCATCGCAGGGCCACACATAGACAACAACAACCGGTCACACTCACACCTGAGGACAATTTAGATCACCAAGTAACCTGGTCCGTATGTCTTTGGACGGTGGGAGGAAGCCCACGTGGACACGGGGAGAACATGCACACTCCACACAGAGAGGGGTTTGAACCCATGACCTTCTTGCTGTGAGGCGACAGCGCTTCCGAACATTCTCATAGGAAGGCAGCCTTGGCCCCATTCAGGTGGTCATTGGACGTCCCTCTTATAAACAGCCTTCCAGGATGCTACATAACATTCACATACACATTCAAACCCTGCTGAGAGGCCCTTATTTAAGAATCCCTTTCAGCTCTTGGGGCATTGTTGTGTAGTTGACCTTGACCTCTGACCTCCTGGTTGAGTGTGTATTAAAGAGGGTTCTTATTATTTCTCTTCTTCTCTTTTTCCTTCTCATCAGATGCAGGAAATCTATATTTTGCCTTGGTGATGTAATATGATGCTCATGATGTCATTTTTAAACTAATCCCCAGACCCTCAGGAGAACCGAAAGCTCCAGGTTTGTTCCATGACAGTGGGTTATGAGTAAAGGTAAACATCACCTGGGGCAGGTCCTGCATTATTAGCTAACACTGTAGCTGTGTCCTGTGTCATCTAAATTTAGACCTTCATTATGTTGAGCCCAGTCTAGGTGCCCTGACGCAACACGAAACTATCCCGTCCTCTCCAAGTCCCAAGAAGCCACATGAGCACAACGCAGGTTATCAAGGGATAAGAAATAATGAATTTATTTATAACAGATGAAAACCTCTAAGGATTAACTAGGTCACTTCCGGGTGGGCCAAGGCCAACATAACAAACAAAACACCCCTAACTATAAATCAGAACTAACCTGTCAAACAAACAAAATCAACGACAAGCAACTGACCTCCCTACCTAGAATAAACAAGAGAAAAACAGAAGAAAACAGAACTGGCGGCCCACCCCTAAACAATATGAAACTGTGGCCGGTTGGGAGAGGAGGAGGATGCCAAAATGCCCACACGCCCCCAGGAAGCAACCAATCATCTGCTATGGGCTGAAGCTGCTGCCACCAATCCCCCACCAAGCAGAGACGGACTCCACCAATCCCTCTGAGGCTGTGGCACAGACCTATTTACATATAAACAAAACAGATGGCAATAACACTGGACATGGGCATATTATAAAGCAAAACAGAGCGACCACAGTCGTAACAATTATTTAAGCTAATAATTCATTTAAGTTGTGTATTTATACGTTGTATTGATTGCATTGTCAGATTCCTAAATAAAGTTGTGTTTAATAATATGATCACAAAGCGATGCATAGAAACATTCTGTTACGCCAGTAAAGTAGACCTGCTTTGTACGTGCACAATGCACAAAGGCTGATTTTGGGGGGGACAAATGGGGCCCAACAGCTAATTATAAGCCCTGGGGCTCATTAGCTGGTGAATCAGGCCATGTCTCTGGGACTATTCTCTTTTTTGTTGTTGATGATGGTTTATTAGAGCCCAAGCATGAAACATGTGAGGACCTTATTGAAACTGAAAGAATTATTTTTCTTCTTCCTGCGGATTAAGCGTTTAAGCGCAGCCTAAACATGCTTGAAAACTCACAAAACTTTGCATACGTTTTTGTGCATGGGCGTGGCTAAATTGCTCACTAGTCCCCCTAAATTGCAGGCCCCGGGTCCCAAAATGTAATTTTGTGACAGAAAAATTAGGTCTAGACCTGCAAAAAAGCTTCTAGGAGCGATGCCCTAAATCCAACAGGAAGTCAACCATTTTGAATTTAATGGTCATTTTTGGCGTTTTACAGGTAATGTATGTTAACGGAAAATTAGTCCGATCAACTTCAAATTTTGAAGTGTTTGCTGTGTAATCTAAAGGCTTTGATGATAAAAAGTTGCGCTATCAGTGAGTTTTCGCCAATGGGCATGTCCGTGGCGTGGCGTGGCGTGGCGTGGCGTGGCGTGGCGTGGCGTGGCGTGGCGTGGCGTGGCGTGGCGTGGCGTGGCGTGGCGTGGCGTGAAATATCGATGATTCGCCATGACACAGGAAGTTGTTACAACTTTAGCAGACATTCTTAGATCTGCACCGCAGCCACAACACAGCCCGGAATCACGTCACAGCGGGAGGGCCCATCCAACGCTGCTTGCAGCTTTGATTTTGTTTCGCTACTTTTGTGTAATTGAAATAGGCTTCTCTATTCTGTATGTAATGCTTAGATCTATTTTTTGACTGGTACAAAAATATTGTAGAGAATGTATTAAAGGGGGTGAAAAGAGGGTTAATTTTAGTTAAGAGTTACTCAATCAATCAATCAACTTTATTTCAGACACATAGGTCCACATCAGTAAAATAAAATAGAATTAAAAGATACAATACAACGACACACAGTACAGAATTGTGTACAAGATCATGTCATTTCACATTCCACAATAATTAAAAACACACATAGACATTTGTCCTTTTGTGTGGGCTCAGTTAAAGCTATTATGGTTACAATCTTTTGAATCAATCAGCCGACACTTAAATTTATGCATGAAACACTGCAATACAACATTAAGAGTGGGAACATTATTAGTCACAAACAAATGACTTGCGCTTGTCCATTTTGGGAACTTAAACAAGCTTCTGAATGCGTCATTAAATGCCACCTGCAGCTTTTTCATTTTTGCATTACTGCACCACAGGTGAGCTGCATAAAGTGGAGTACAGTGACCTTTAAAAAGAGCTATTTTAACATCATCAGTAAAACCTATTTCGTGCCAGCATTACACCAGTTTAACATATCAGATGCATGTTGAGAATGAAGAGAAATAAACTAAAAGTACTGTTCCCACCTAAAGCCACGATGACAGTCAGCAGCTCTGGTGCCATCACAGGAATGTTGAATCTACACACACATTATCTACTGCTTTCAAAAATCTGACCTTTGCAGTGTAGCTGGAGGAAAACAACTGACTGTGTTTTCACCCTGACTTGTTAAAAAATTCTGAAACATGAGACAGACCAAGTGTCTGTATAGAATGACTCACTAAACACCAGGTAAATATTAACCCCGTGTCAGGAGAGTGGTTGAGCTGTCAGCAGAAAAAAAGGAAAACGCTCTGCAAAGTTCACTCTTTTGCAAACTCTCTCTGGAGACACATGCAAATTTGACCTATTAGGCCTTTTAAAATTGATATAGTAACAAATCACTAAACTCTATAGATACAAAGTTACCCCTGTGTAGACTTGCATGAGAGCTGTTTTTCACATATTCAGGGTGTGTGATCAGTTTCGATAACAACACGTTAAGTGTTTTTTTTTTCAGATGAATATTGCATTAGAGAAATATACAGCCGAGCAGCCACACACTTGAGACTCAGACCTGAGTAATTAATCCATGATGTTTTTAATGAACAATAACATAACTTTATTAATTTCCATGTAGAGAGAAGCTGGAAGAAGATGCTGACTTGGGATTATCACACAGTACATCATTTATGTCTGTAGACCCGGAAACATTTTATTGAAAGACATTTTTTAAAACTTTGAATTCTTAATATTTTCAGTAATCTTCAATAGCAAAGACATTCAATGAAAAAGGCTCAAAAACTAGTATGCCAACTAGTTTTTTCATAGTTTGCTGTATTTGTGTGTATGAAAAGTGAAACTGTTCTATAGTAATATTTTTGAGTGATTATCAGTAAAGATTTGATTTGCTTTGGTCATGTTTCCTGCTTTTTGGGTTTAAGTTAACAAGTTAAATTGACAAAACTTGAAAATAGCTGAACAAAAGGGGGCCACACATGGAGTGAGGAAGTTGACAAGTTGAAAAACCAATAAAGACAGCTGTTACTGTTGAAAACAGGCAAAAAAAAATGCCATTTTGCGTGTGAAAGTATCAAATGAACTTGTTCTCATCTAGCATATGTAAAAACATTTAGGCTATAGGCCTGTCAACACATTAGGCCAATAGAAAGCAAAGTGTTAACGACCAGAATTCAAAGAGCTTCAACTCACTTGTGAAATGACTGGACTCAACCTAAAATACTTTACATTAACAGCTCTGATGCACAGAGCCACTCAGCCAGCCAGTGCTTGAATTCAGCCTCATCCTCACGCATCCTCCTCATCCTCCCGTTCACCGAATCATCCTCACCCGCTATCTGCCTCATACCCCCCACTCCCCCCATCCACGCAGGCTCCTATCCAACACCGTTCACATCGTCTTCGTCCTCACAATGGCTGCTCAGTCTCATCATCTTTCTCCGTCCCAGCCCACCTTTGTAACGTATTCGGCGCGATGTGGGTGAACGATCACGACGCGCCTTTTAAATGTGAAGTGATGTAGGCAGATGCCCGCAGACTGTGATTCACTCCAAGGGAGGAGCTTGTAGAGGAGCGTGGAGCGCTCGGAGGAGAAAGCTGCGTGGGGAGAACTAAGAGAGAGAGAGGGGTATGTGATTGTCATCTTTTATCCTCCTCACCAGGGCGCTCCGTTGTAAAAGCGCGCATGGAGGACAACAGGATGGAGCGGATGGAGTCGATGGAGCCGATCTCGGCGCACTACACCACGGCTTACCCGGAGATCCATCCCGACGGCGGCTACGAATCCAAAGAGACCACCGACAGCCAGGCAAAGACTCCACCAGCTCCGACTTATGATGAGGAATTACTGCACAAGGTATGGCGACATGTTTACTATCTAACTGTAGGTTTAAAATCCAGGAGTCGGATCGTTAGTGCCGCAAACTCAAATTTGAAAGATTACCAGAATGTTTTCTGTTTTCTAAAACACAACGACTAAATTACTTTACATATGTTCTCTTTATTTAATATGTCTTTCTATTATTTATACAGATATTTACTGGACTTTATAAAATGTCCCTAAAACCTGAAGAACCCCATGCCTCCCGCCGCGTCCGCCTACGTGCTGGGCTGCTTGTGCGCTCTCCATGGTGCTGATCTTCACTTTTTGGCACTTGTTGCGTGTCAAATCTGCCCAAAAGACATAGCCCACTTCCTTCTCTAAGGAACAGTCCGTTTTTAAGAGTGCTCTTCTCTTCTATGAGTCCCCTGCTTCTTGCTGCTTCAGGGTGGAATAAGGCTTTAAAGAAAGGCCACTCTCTGCCGCGGCATCCTCTTGAGCAAGACCCCGATTCCCTCCACGCCTTGTACACGTGTGCATGTCATTTTCACCACACGAACTGTGTTATTTAAATTTTGTCTCTGTAGACTGGGTGAGCTAGGTGGCATCTCCTTGTCAATTTGCTTAAAAAAAAAATCCACTTCAGGACAAGACTTCTGTTTTAGGTGAGAAATTAGAGAGAGGACAAATGGTCGCATACTAGGGCCACACCTCATGTGGCATCTGCAAACGTTTAAACATGAGTTTTCCATAACAGAGTTTCTCTAAATTCTAGTGCTGATTGCCAAAGTGCAAACAATATTTAATTACCATAATAATAATAATAATAGGCTAATAGTCATGGCATGAAAGTACAAAAAACAAAAAACATCAGCATAAAACATGTGAAATCATTCAGAAGGTAAAAACTAGAAAAATAAACAATACATCTGATGGTAATGTAACAGAACTGTCTGGTGGTCTGACAAGAAGATGAGCCTATAAAACGTGTTTTACGACGGAATTTAAACGCATGAAACGGTTCCAGCAGACTCAATACCACAGTTGCAAAGCTGAGGTGTTAATTCAACGAAAGATGCGTCACCCTTGACCTTAGCACAGACTCTGGAACAGCCAAAAGGCTGAACCCGGCAGATTGTAGAGGCGTTTGACAGCTCAGAGTGCAGACAGAGATGTGTTACTGGTGATGTACTCATGTAAAGCCTTGTCAGTAATAAGTAGGATTTTAAAATGTGATCATGTTACTTTCTTAGCTGACATGATGACACTTGAGCCAATTCCATTAATTCAATGAAGAATGTGATGCAGATAAAAGCTCAACAACATTGAGATTGCAGTAATTTGAGTGCTGCAGAGACAGAGAATGTGTTCAGATCCTAAGTAGAAATACTTAGCAAAAATAATTTATTACTGTCACAGTCAACCATCACCCGACTCTGCAAGTCTCCTCAGCTCTATGGAGCGTTTAGCATCTTTCAGCCCATTGTTTTGTTTTGCGTAGCCTTACTGTTTTAATTCACTCTCACCGCTCTCGTCAAGGCACTAAAAACCCACTGTACACTAGCTGCCCAGCTCCAAACAGCAGGCGGACACAGTTAGCAGCTAGCTGGTGAACAGAGTGGAGTGTTTGAGCAGCTGGACAAGAACAAAAGAATAAAGAGAAAAGAGAAACTCCCTTTGGGCTTCAGTGAAATGTCACTTCTTATTATCAAGCTGTATCGCAGGAGCAGCCTCCAGTTCAGAGTGAGGGAGCCGCATCAGTCAAGGCGTTTATTTAATTATGCTTTTTGGCCTTTACTTTGCAATGCCCGACTTTCTGTCTAAACATCGCTCGCTGTGAGAAATTAGTGCACCGACAATCTGAGCGGTTTATGATTTCGTGTCTTTCCAAAAGTAAATGTGATGTCTAGTTAATCATGTCACAAGGAATTTGGCATTTCTCTCATGGTGTACAACACGCCACCAAAAGAATGATCACTGATCTTACATCTACACTCACACAACCTGCTATGATGTCATTGTACTTACTGTGAAGTAATACTTTTGAAGAAGGATTTCGTTCCTTAGGGCTGCAGCTAAGAGACGTTATGTAATTAGTGTGAATTTAGTAGTGAGAACTGAGTTTTGCCAAAAGCTAATGGTCCAATGAGACGTGAACTGGGTTACTCTAATGTAACCATTATGCACTCTGCACAGTCGCCTTTAATTGCCTTGGAAGCAGTGTCTGTGCATGTTTATGACTTGTATTGTGAGAGGAGCACGTGCTTTGCAAAGCAACGCAAGCTGTTCTTTCAAAAATCACAAAGAGTAATTTCAGGCGACAGGCATGAGCAGGTCAATCTGTCCGTTTTGCCCTATCTCTCTCCAATCAGTGCTCTCTGAGGCTGTAGCTTAGAGCTTTTCTTTCACTCTGTCTCACGCGTTTTCACCTGAAGGACCATGACTGCATAGCAAAACAGGGGCCATGGTCACCATGTGACATTGTGCTCCGCCCAACATTCTTCCAAAAATCAATGCAAACGTTGATCTTGTGATGCAATTCAATATCTCGTACGAGTTGGTTGTCGACAGTGGCAAGAAAAAACTCCCCTTTAACAGAAACCTTGAGCAGATCCTGTACTCAGGGTGGGCCTTGACCGGTTGAGAGGAGAGAGCACATGCAAGTTCCACAATAGAGATGTAAAGGAAAAGGAATAATAATAATAATAATAATAATAATAATAATAATAATAATAATAATAATAATATATAATAATAATAATAATAATAATAATAATAATAATAATAATAATAATAATCTGTCAGCTTTGGAGGCAGAAACACATACAGAAAGCAAGAGAAGGAAGCACCTATTCTACTTTTAGAGACCCTAGGAACCACGAGTAACCCTTCATTCTGGGAGCGCAGTGTTCTAGTGGTGTATAAGCCCTTTAAGATATAATTGTGGCTTTGTAGGTGTGCAGAAGGATTTTAAATTCTATTCTGCTAGTGCAGAGAAGCTAATATGGGAGACATGTGACATGCTGTCATAGTTCTTGTCAGTACATGTGCCGCAAATCACTCAGAATGATAAAACTTCAGAGAATTATCATCCAACTCTGTAGTTCCCCTCAGCTCTACAGAGATTTTTAGCGTCTTTCAGCTCATTGTTTTGGTTCCGTCTCAACGCTCCCAGCACTCTTTGTTCAGCCAGCAGTAGGCAGCTGTTTTCTGTGATTAAAATTGCAGCTGCCTGCTCAGCATCAAACAGCAGACAGCATTTAGCAGCTAAGGAGTCACATATTACTCTCAGGAGTTGGTAGAAGCCAGAATAGAGCTAGTATTACCAAAGTGAGTTTTGGACTTACATTTGTCAGGTGATCAGACACTGATCTGACGGATGTGTAAACAGGTATGGTTGCCATTATAGCCATAACAACTTAAGAAGCTTAAGACTGCTAACTAGCATTGGATGCAATCCACTGGACCAGTATTTTATCAGCTTACAGGTATTTAGTATTTACTTTTCAACAGTTTTTGGACAACCATGGGGCTCTAAGGCACTGAGGGATGAGCTATAGCAGGCTTTGGTCACACTGTACTTAAGCAGAGCCATTCATTGTTGGTTTTGGTCTTTTCATGGTTTAAAATATCACTACTTGTCTTAACAGACTACTTTTGTGAGCTTATTTGAGTATTATATAGTAACTAAATCAAATTAACAGTGACTCATTCTACTTTATTGGTCATTATGTTCATATTACAAATGATTCTGGAAGCATTTCTAAGGCACTGATTGTGATCCATAATTACATTGGTTTATACGGATAAGCATTTTTTAAAAATAATATAAAATTCACAAGTGTGTCGTTCAAACACACAGAGTCACACACATTGCCAAGAATATAAGTTTGCGTCAGCCATCTAATGGACTTTTAATATCAGAAGCTACAGAAACCTGCTACTGTTCGGTGGTTTCAAATCCCAGCTGCACGGCGTATCCAACAGTCTAAATTAGTGGCAATATGAAAACTGTCAAACTAGATTACATCCTAGCCTGTGTGTAACAGACTTCATACTCTCCAGGAAGATTAAAGTGATGTTTTCCAAATTGCTTAGGCAGAGGAGTTTAGCAGAACCCCATGACTCCAAATTCTTTCCATTCCCTGAAACTGTTGGTCCATCTTGCCATACAGTAAAGGGACTTCCACAGTTAACAGATTACTTATGAGCCTTGAGGATGAAAACAATCTAATTCTCTCTCTTTGTTGATTATTCCCTATGTACAAAACACTGTAAACATCATTCGCATCATCCATGTCTAATTCCCGAGCATCTGCAGTGCTTTTCCCTAATTGCCTCCAGTCTTCAGTGGGGTTTTATGAGATATGCTCACTTCCTGTTAACCTCTTTTACCACAGAAACAGCATCCTACCCCTCTCCCTCCATAAACACACATACATTCTCATCATCAGCCGTACGCTATTTGGAAATACCATGGTGCATCATCACGTACACACACGCATGTATGTTTAACTCTTCAAATGTGGTTTTACGCAATTGGTTCTGTCTTCATACACACATAAAGGTATTACAGGATGTTGCTCGCCGTGATGTCTCGAAAACAGGAAGCGGACGCCATTACAACACAGATTAAATAATAATCTAGCCGTAGGATTGTGTTATGATTTACATGTTAGTTAAAGCCACTCTGTGTTTACCGTTCTGAGACTTTTATCCATTTTTAAGGACTTCATCATTTTGCATGTGTCTCCTGTTAAGGCCCCAGCGTGGATAATACCCCTTGGCCAACTGTTAAAAAAAAACTGATGTTAGATACTGTTAGAACAAAGACACAGTCAGACAAGAACAAAGCAGTTTCTACTTTCCACTTTTGCCTGGAACATTATGACGTTTGCAGCTAGCCATGAAGTACAAGATCCCCAAAAAAGTCATTTGGAAACATTAAAAAGTCAGTATTTTCAGCCAACTCATGCTAGCGTTAGCTTAATTATCTAGCTAGCTGCAGCCTATCACCTGATGACAGTTGTCATTTGCCACCAAAATGAATAATTCCAGGCTAAAAATGCTAAAAATTTTAACATTCTAGTTAAAACAGTCTAGTTACCTCTGAATTATGAACAACGTTGTACGTTGAACAACATTGTTTTAAAAATATCCATGAATCTTGATGGTAAATCTGCCTCTGTTATCATTGTAAGCTGCATGTGCTAACAAGGGAACGCTGGAATTATCAAAGTTCAAAGTTCAAAGTTCAAAGTACCTTTATTGTCCCACAAGGGGACAATATCGTAGCATGTTAATGCTAAAATCTGCTAATTAGCACTATGCACAAAGTACAGGTGAGGCTGAAAGGAATGTCATGACGGTTTGTTAATTAACTACTGGTGTCAATATTATAGAGATGTTAATAGTTGAAATCACTAACAAGATAACATTAACTACCTGTTCACACTTCCAGACTTCCTGTGCTGCTCCTCACCTTTCAGCATTTCAACATGTACATCTATCAGCCTTAAACATCATAGAACTTTTCCTTTTCACTGACTAAACATTAAAAATAACTCTTCTTTCAATTGCTGCACAGACTTTTTCTCAACAGAGAGAATAACTTGCTGCAGTTACTGGCACAGCTGAGTATAAAGTTGATATGGAAATTCAGTGGATGATCACTGAGGCAGTATTCACAATTTATCCACAACTGAGATGTGACATATTTCTGAGAGTTTCTAAAATCCCTCTAAATGCTGAGATCAAAGGGAGGCTCTAAAACATGTATCTATATTCAGAAAAGCTGCTCCTGCTTCTCAGCTCTAATCCTTTCCTTTCTTTCCCCTTTTACCCTTTTACCTCTTTCAGTCTTTAAAGAATATTGGCAAAACTTACATGTGAATCCTTGCCTGGTTTAACTGATGATTACATTACTCTTCACTTTTGACTTTCTTGGTTACCTTGCGTACCTACATAGATAGCCAACGGTAGAGAAATGACCCAGCCGGATGTGAACCATGTCGTTGTAGTTCATGGTCAGTGCCTCAACCCCTTGGCCACACCAGGGTGCCTCGACATTTGACATTAAATTGAAATTCAAGACCCACGTCTGCTGACATTTAGAACACCATCAAAATTTAGACATCTTTACAAGACCGCTTTTGAGCGTGAATCATCATGACGGAATGGGGTCACAATTCTAACATCTTTTCAAACCACTTTTGAACATCTATGGAAGTTTGTGACAGGCTCACTTCTCACATTTGGCTAAGACTACTTCTTATGATTAATGGAAATTCGTGACAGAACCAAAATATTAAGCATCGATAAATGTTCATTACACGCTCACAATTAGATATCTTGTTAAAACAACCTCATTGCTGTAAATGTGCTGTAGCCAGCTGGGAAATTTTCAACTGCAGTGCTTTGGCAAGATGTTTTGAAATCTTTAAAGTGAAAGGTGTAACCACTTCCTCTACATGCCTTAAAAATGTCAAGATCCCTTCTGACGTCCAGATAGGACAACGTTTTTATATGAATGTTCCATCTTAGGAAGTATATCTGTACCAGACAAGTCTACTCATGATTTTCAGCCAATGCTAATGATCAGCAAGTAATGTAGTGTCCCCTTTAGTGAGATGAAAGTAAAGGTGTGGATATTGGGGTGGCAGATGGACGTGTTGCATGTCTAACTTTCATGCAGAAGACTGGAGTTTGCGTCCTGTCACTGATCTGCGATCAACAGTAGTATGTGCAGCACTTAAAGGAACATACGAAAATGTCACTGCGGTGAGTTTAAACAAGCCACAGTGGGGGGAAAAATGTAGTCATTGGGATTTGTCACCATAAATCAGAACAATTTATACATTTGCTTTTTTAAACACACTTATAAGCATAGGTTTGCACAGCCATTTACAAAGGAACACTGTCTCTTTATATCTCTGCTGAAGCATAAATCAAGCATGCACCGCATCCCAGCCATAACCGAGAATTTTAGTTTAACACTCAGAAAACGACCAACTTTCTTTCCAGAATCAAGAATGAACCTCCAAACCAAAGTGTTTTAGTTGCCTAACCTTAACCATACCCAAACCACAGATTATTTTCCATAATGACAGTCTTTCATAAAATGTACCCACATTGTAGATATGGTGTGCTGATAATGTAGAAAATGAGAAATGAAAAAAAAAACATGGGCATTTCAAAGATTTTAGGGTTTTGCAGAATCATCCAATATGGATGTTCTTCATTTGTCAGTAGGGTTTAAGGTTTGTGACAGACTCACTACTCACCATGTTAAGACCACTCCTGAATGACATTCACAGGTTTAGATTTAGTGAGTTAGTCACGACCCTGTCTACATTTACATTTATTCATTTAGCTGACGCTTTCATCCAAAGCGACTTACAATTGCTATATGTGTCAGAGGTCGCACGCCTCTGGAGCAACTATGGGTTAAGTGTCTTGCTCAGGGACACACTGGTGAATGTGTCACAGTGGGAATTGAACCCGGGTTTCTCACAAGCCATGTGTCTAATCCACCACAACATCACCACCCCATCTCTAAACCAAAATTGACCCATGACAACATAATAAGCACTCAAACTCTAACATCCTTTCTTGAGAAGAAAGAACACTGCTTGGCTGTGTCTTATTTACTGTATCTGTCATATTCAGAGGGGATTGTGGGCATGGGGGGGGGGGGGTAGTGGGTGCCTCGGTGTGACTTTTGTAAGTGGGCTACAAATGAAAGACAGGCCTATGGAAGATGAAGTATTGACTGATGGCCGTGATGACTAACTTGGATGCTTCTGAATGCTGCCTTTCATTAATTTCATTGTCTTGAAGGTTATCTCCTGCAGCTTGTGAGTCACACTGTAATAGCAGTACACTGCCAAGCTCTTGTAAAAGATAATGTTGTTTGTGCTGCTTGGAGACAGAAATGTGACGCAGATGCTGACTCAGAATTCAAAATTATAAAATGACTGCGAGGGTTTAGCTAGAAGGAGATTTGAACTGCTGATTCTGATTCCAATACCGTTTGATTGATTGATTGATAATTGAACCTGGCTGTTTTCCTGCAGACAATCCTGGTCGGGGACAGTGGAGTGGGAAAGACGTCCTTGTTGGTGCAGTTCGATCAGGGAAAGTTCATCCCCGGTTCCTTCTCTGCGACAGTGGGCATTGGATTCACGGTGTGTGTGTATGTGTGTGTGTGTGTATGTGTCTGTGTGTGCGCACAATTTATTTGTGTATAACTCTTTCATGTATGAGCATTCACACATTTAAGTGTCAGTTCGCCAATTATGTCTTGTGATATTTAGTCAGGCAGATAGTTTTGGTTTCATTGACCCAGTTTTTGGGATTTCTGTATGAAATTTCTGCCTCCACCCCAATCAAATGGAGCCAAATGGTTTGGAATGAATTACAAAAGAATACACTGCAACATCCCTGTATCCTGTAAAATTCACAGAAGAGCCAGTTTGATTCCCTACTACCTAAAAGTCCTTCAAAAGAATGTAAGACAGGTTGACCATCCCAGCCAACCAATTGTCTATGACAAGAATAAAATGAGCTAGTATTACCAAAAACAATGCTTGGGAAATAAACTACTTTGTTGTGCACCAGCTTAGTAGCTCATGAGAGGCTGTTACTTTAAGTCTGTGTGTATGCCCGCAGAGGGGAACAGCTTTTACAAACCCATAACACAAATCAACAACCTCCAACAAGTCTGGCTGTGATAGTAGCCCTTCTCGCTGATATGCCTTTTCTGCAGTTATCAAGCCCTCTCTGCTCTTGATGTAGATTTCATTTTAGATGTAAAATGGTTCATGGGAGAGTTCACATTTCTTCCACAGCCCAAAACAGCAAACCAAACAATTCACCTTTGCGAGAGTGTCTCAGTATCAAACATATCCCCCTTTGCTTTCTCGGAATCTCTCAGATATCTTACATCAGTGGCTAATAACAAGCACGACCACTTCCTCTACATGCCTTAAGGCCTGGTCACATCAGAAAGCAAAGTTCATCCATGCATCCTCGCTAAACAGCCAGTGTGGAAGCAAAAACACTCAGACCAGGCCAGACGCCTGACGGGCCCTCACTCTCCCACTTTATACTCTTGTATGTAACTGGAACTTAGATGAATTGGTCCTTTAGCGATAATGACTACAGTAAAACTCAAATCAACTCAAGTTTAGTGACCATTTCAAACAGGTGCGAATACAAATGTGTATCCAAACTACATTGGTTGATATATCCTGTTTCGCTCCTCCTCTTGTGGATCTTCTACATCTGCACATCCACACATAATCAATAGTGTATTCTACCCTATAACACTTCTAAAGTAGCTAGACTGAAATGTGACACTGATCTATAAGACATCATCTTGATATTAGCGAAACTTTGCATGTTCATGCTACAATCACACAGTTGGTTAACATCAGCACAAGTTTGTGTGCTGTGTCACATGATGACCTTCACAGCCTTCAGAGTTGCAGTCAACTTGCAAAGGCCCATTGTGTTCATGTGTTTAGTCTTGTATGTCATCAGGCCTGAGTGAAGGTGCTAGCAACAATTTGTTAAAATCCATAAAGGCCCCATTGTCCCCCAGTTGGATATGCAATTCATTCTAAATACAGCCTGCTAGCAACGCTGTTCGCCTGGCCCGGTGTGTGTTTTTTGCAAAATGTGTAGTGTGTGTTCTTGTGAAGCCTGTGTGTTCTTACAAAAATGTGAAGGCCGCATCTTTAGAACAACAAGGCTGAGTAACAAGTCTGCACCTCAAAGTTCACTGTATCTTTCAATAAACATCTTAAACATTATCCTAATAAACGTTTTAATCATAGACTATATAAAAGAAATGGACGTAGTCATCGTGATGTCACCTGTTGGTTTGTGGACTGCGGTTTTTGCCAGACGTGACAATATTTGGACGAGGCGGTTGAGCTAACAACCGTGTGCAAGCTAGCTGTCTTGCTTAGCAGGGTATGTCCGTAATTCATGTTAACTGTCATTTTGATATGGCTGATAACTTTGTCTAGCAAACAACAGTCTTAAAAGTAAAAGTACTCGCCAGTGAAAGTGAACAGCCAACCCCTGATAAGCTTTTTCAACGGCGCTGGTTAAATTTACACCATAAATGAACATCATTTTGTATTGAAGAAGACTTGAATCTAATGATTGAAACCATAAACTCATCAGGAAAATGTTTACTGAGGTAATTTTTAATGGAGCCGGACTTCTTTTTGGAACCAGTAGAGCCGCCCCTGCTGGCTGTTCAATAGAATGCAGGCTTCAGGGACTTCCTCGTTCACATCAAATTACTGACTGGAAGCTTCCTGCTTGGTTTTAATTAACATCTTAAACATTATTCTAGTATTTAATAGTTATCCAGTTAGGCATGTAGAATATTTAAACATTGCTAAATAAGAAATCTTCAACATTAGAAGATTGAGGAAGTACTATGAAGACAAGTTGGTGAACAACAGTAGCTGTCAATCTAACATCTAACATGCATGCCAATTGATAATGCTAGCTGCAAGCATACTCACAACAGTGTTCTGGGCTAGCTATGAAGGTATTTTTGTGTCTTTTTAATGCAAGCAAAAACACAGTTTGGAGAGCATATTTGTTGCACTGCAGTCAAAAAATCAAGTTTGTAATTAAAAAAGGGGTTTTAATTGCTAATTTGTCCTCTTTGATTGCAAGTCAAAAACTTTTCCTTGCGAGTCAGAAGGTTTTGCAGGTTAAACCATTTTGCGAGTCAAAAATGGTCGAGTTTCTGTTGATGGGTTTGACTTACCAATCATAGGTTAGCATCGACCACATGACCACGCCCACAAAACTGCACTGGAGATGGAGTTGTTATGTCAAAAAAACATGCCCCTTTTGTGCAGCAGTTTATACTCGCTTCACCTCTGGAAGCAAATTCACAAATTTTGGCAATTCCATTGAAATGAAATGATTTTTTTGACAGTTTTTCCATTTTAATCTAACAAACTAAAATACTAATTATGTAGCTTTTATCAAATAATCATCATTATTATTGAGTAGATCCAAAGAAAACAGTTGCCAGTGAGACCTGTAAATTAGTAACACTAATTCTATGCTGCTGTTGGAGTGGTGGAGGCAGAAATCTTAAAAGGTGGGGGGGGTTTGTCATTTGAACAAATTATTCCTTTAATCATTCTTTAATCTGTGTAGCCAGTGCCCATTCTAACATCGGAATAAAATCTCTGTGTGTCTGCTTCTCTCAGAATAAAGTGGTGACTGTTGACGATGTAAAGGTCAAACTACAGGTCAGTAAGTAAATCAGTTCCACTGAAAACTTGTTATTTCACAATAGCACCCTATTTTTAGAGCGCAAGCTGGTTTCCTCCTGGGGACAAGTGTTGTAACTGAAAACTAAAATCAGCCAAGTGGAACCAGGCCTAGTCTCCATGTACAGTTTTCAAAAAAAAAAACTTTTCTGTTTCAGATTTGGGACACAGCTGGGCAGGAAAGGTTTAGAAGTGTGACACATGCCTATTACAGAGATGCACACGGTGAGGCAACAATACACCATAATCTACAAATGACTGGACTATTATCCACAAAATTTACTGCTGTGCAGCAATAGAATTATGTGTTCATTAATCTTTTTTTAAATTCTATCTTTAAAGCTTTGCTCCTGCTGTATGACATCACCAGCAAAACCTCTTTTGACAACATAAGGGTAAGTCTGGGATATGTCTACTGCCTGGAAATATGTGGTAATGAGTGGGTCGGGAACGGCCTTTCACAAAAAACTCAAAAAGTCAAAGAGAGCATACAATGACCTCTGTAGATCAGCTATCAATAGTGTTGGCACACATGCACATAAGTGTGGGTGTATGTGTTATTAGAATTACCCTGCTTTAAGTTTAAGAATAATGCAAACACACTTTCTCTGTGTTTTGTTGGGCTGTCTGTGTATTTATGTATCTATATGTCTTTCTTGTTGCAGGCATGGTTAACAGAGGTCCATGAGTATGCACAGAGCGATGTAGTCATCATGTTGCTGGGAAACAAGGTGAGAAGGCATGATCTGAGAAGCTTAGCAAGTGGAGGAAAAGTCTTTATTATTGCTACAAGTAGTTGCTACATAGGCCTTAAAATTACCCAGTGTGATTCCTTTTATGGAATGGCATTTTATTGTGGCCAGCATAAGGCATTTTATTGTGGCCAGCCTAAAGCACACCTGTGCAATCCAACCCATGCTGTCTGATCAGCATCTTGATATGCCACACCTGTGAGGTGGATGGATTAACATCGCAAAGGAGAAGTGCTCACCAGCATGGATTTTGAAAGATTTGTCAACAATATTTGAGAGAAGTCGGCCTTTTGTGTACACAGAGAAAGTCTTAGAGCTTTGAGTTCAGCTCACGATGAAAGGTGGCAAAAGCAAAAGTGTTGCGTTTATTATTTTATTTAGTGTAATTAATGCTGTTCAGAATGCTCCACATGGTTCATGTCTTGTTTAAAATATTTAAATATTCATATGCAAAATTGAATTAATAGAAAGTATAATAGCATCTTATTTCCTCTAAACTACCTTGCTCAGGGCAAAGTAAATAAAATTTGTACTATATGACTAGCTTAAGTGCAGTTGTTCATTGAATCTGAATTCACAATGGTCCTATTCTAATCATACTGCCCTATATCTCTCTGTCAGGCTGACATGAGCAGTGAAAGAGCGATCAGGAGAGATGAAGGAGAGAGGCTGGCCAGAGTGAGTTTTTATGCAGTGCTGTACGACCATAACTGATGTGGTTTACTCTACTGTTCACTGTTGTTTGCCCATCTTCTCGTCTTCAGGAGTATTCTGTTCCTTTCATGGAGACGAGTGCCAAGACAGGAGTCAACGTAGAGCTGGCCTTCACTGCTGTGGCCAAGTATGAAACAGTCACACATACTGACTATCTAACACTGGACACTGTCCTACTGCTGTATCTTCAGTCTGCTGTGAACTGAGCCGGCCTTAGTTATTACTTTCAACTGTGTGGCGTTTAGTTAAAAGAATAATAGGTAATAAACAATTTCTAATACAATAATTTGTCAAAATATGTTAAAATAACTTTGTAGTTTTACAGTGTACCAAAACATAATCAGTTACTAAATGCATCATATATAGTCACTTAACAGATATTAGTATTAGCATAAATACTTAACGATGCAATAATACCATGGTCAATTAATGTAATAACTCATTGCTCCATTCAGAAATCACCATTACAACAATAATTGTTCTTATAATGATTATGCTAAATTACATTTACAAGAATTACTACAGTTTCAACCAACTAGCAAGCCATTTTATGGCATAAATAATCAAATATTAAAATAGTATTTATTTCTTTAACATTTCTGTTATGATTTTAAATATAAGACAAACACTTAGTATTAAACAATTCAGACATGATTAACTTCACAAATACAAAAAAACAATCATAGGAAATTACCAGTAAAATAAAATAAATAATACACAATTAGATAGAATCCAAGGAAGGTTAAAATCAAGAGCAGCTAGACTTGGTCAAAGAGACGTTTCGCCTCTCATCCAAGATAGATCTTCAGTTCTGCCAGGGAATTAAACCTCTGTGGGGTTGTCGCTATGGTTGGGTATCATTTCAGATCTTGATTATCAACACTGACTCCAATTTTACTTTGAATCTGGGTCTTATCAAAACCCAGTTCTGATTCCTTTGCCACAATTCTTGTCACCACTCGTCACTTTAACTTTAAAGTGAAAAGAATCTCTGTACTAGAGGGGCGTCTCTGGAGACTGGCATCTAAGAAAAATATATATTGTAATCATTTGTAGATATCATTTGTTTCCCTTCAGTATAAAAGGCGAATGTATATCATATCATCCATTCATCCATCCATCCATCCATCGTCAACCGCTTATCCTGCGTTCAGGGTCGCGGGGGCTGGAGCTCATCCCAGCTGCCATAGGGCGAAAGGCGGGGTACACCCTGGACAGGTCGCCAGTCCATCACAGGGCGTATATCATATCATATCATATCATATTGGAGCTGCTTCTTCAAGTTGATTTGATTTGAAAGGAACAGAAACAGAGAATTGTACAGCAATTTTCCAATGTAATGCATCACTGCATTTATAGCTGGCTAATGGCTAATTTCCAATGCCCTTTCCTAGAGGGGTTTTTTAAATTACAAATGTAAAAAAAAATCTATGTTTTCAGAGTGGTGAGTTATTAATCTGTAACAAATGTATCTTTCATCCATAAAGTTTTAACTGAGCTCTGTCTCTACACCACAGTAACAACTTTATGTCCATTGGCTGCCTGGAGGGTAGTTAATGTTTGGAAGGGAGAGGAGAACCAGCAGGCGGACGTCTTGTCACTGGGTGCTGCAGCTCAGAGTGTTTTTCCACCAGTGTTTTTGAGGGTGCGTCTGACTAGTCACTTGGCGAGCATTATGACGCATGTTTTGGTGTGACGTCACAGCAAAGCGGTAGAAAAGGCTGGACTACAAACGAGCTGTTTTCAGGCAGTCCAGAGCAGAGTTTTCTGTGGGAGATGGGAACTCCCTTTGAGCTGGACTTTGGACTTTTTCACTTTGCAAACCCGTTACATGCACCAAAAAGATATAGAACTTTAAAGGAGAGGGAAAAAGCCAAAAAGCATAATATGACCTCTTTAAGGGCTGTAAAATGAGAGAGGCGAAAGGTCTTAGAGTATCTTCAACCTAATCCAGTTGCTCTAAATTTAACCTTCCTTGGATAACTATGACCTGGATGTCTGGGAACCTTCACAGTCACAAGGATAGAAGGTAAACAATTACACTATCACTCAACTACCCTTGACCCTCTGTCACAGGGTTCTAAATTCTGGCCAAAATTTGATTCTTATCTTATTCTGATTGCTAATAGTTGCTTTGTTCTATAAATGTAACACCTTCATCAACTCTCTTACCCACATGTCAAATCATATCATAGTCTGACTTCCACATAAGTAGAAAATGTCCAAATGAAACGGCCTGAGTTTCATACTTCCATACAGTAACACACTCGAGTCACCTAAGACAGCAACTAGTGGGTTAGGCTTCCAGTTCTTCTTAAAGGCTTTAGATAAATATTCAATACGCTCTTCCAATAAGTAGTTTCCAACATGTCCAAAGAGAATGTGTCAATGATGCGTGGGAGATGCTTGTGTAATCTGTTTTTGGAGCAGTATTAAAAAGACATATTTCTTAGATGTTAAGCAAGTCCATCCATCCATCGTCAACCGCTTATCCTGCATGCACAGGGTCAGCTGGAGCCTATCCCAGCTGACATTGGGCGAAAGGTGGGGTACACCTTCGCCAGTCCATCGCAGGGCCACACAGAGACAGACAACCACTCACACTCACATTCACACCTAAGGATAATTTGGGAAACACCAATTAACCTAGCCTGTATGCTAGCTCCATATAAATAGTGATGCCATGTAAGTATTTAAAAGGGGTTTTAAAGAGATGATTAAAAATTTAAACCCTTATAATGTACCAAATATCTTAAAACCATCCAGTCCTTGTCCTTGTAAAAAAGGCCGTTTTACATTTTAAGCAGATTTTGTATAATCCATTAATTAACTGCCAGTTTTTGGGTGAACCTATGAATTTGCACTTCTTACATCTTAATGAGCCTTAATTTTAATTTTGGTCAGCAGCTCAGCATGGAGCTTACACAGCAGCCGTCAACAGATCACTGAGTAAAATCTGTAGTCGGTTCTAAACTATGATGTCTGATTCTGTTCATCAGGGAACTGAAGCACCGGGCAGTCCAGCATCCCAATGAGCCCAAGTTCCAGATCCATGAATACATTGAAGCACAGAAGGAGAAGTCAGGCTGCTGCAGCTACTTCTAAATCCCACCTCCTGAGCCCTCCTCCCACCTCTCTGGGTGAACAGACTGTCAGAGATGCACCAAGAGGTACTGAGTGGGAGGAAGCCCTATTAACTCACTGCTGCTCCCAAAATATGATGCTGCCATTCATTCAAGACTAAAAGCCAAAAGTAGATCAGTGGAGGGAGAGGAGGATAAACAAAGTTACCAACAAAACCCACGGTTTTCTTAAGTTAGTTTAGCTAACTTTTTAGACTGACATTTATCATTATGAGAAACTAAACATTTATTGTAGGAATTTTGGCAAACAACACATATTGACTTGAATTGTATTATTTGCTTTCTTTGTAAGAGTTAGATGACCCATTAACACATTGTATCTCATTTGTTTAACCCTGAAATTCATGGGTGTCTTTTCAAACATACCTAGATACCTCAGGTCTTTAGCAACCCGGCACTCATAACGCAAATTAAGCCATATATTAAAATCATAATGCTTGTAAACTTGTAAAAATAAATAAATAAATAAAAGATTTCACAATTTTTGAACTTTTAAAGGTAATTTGTTGATGGTAGAAATTTTGTTTTTTTTTCTAAAGTCTAATTTCAGTATAGTCTGTTATATTTATGTGTATACTCTACTATGTTACATGTAGGCTACTGTAACTTCTCATAGACTGCTCAGACTTTGACGATATCTTGTCCCATTCAGAGCTCATGTTGTCTTGAGCTAGCTTTGTCATTCTCTGATTCATAAATGGCACTAATTCCTCCTCATTTGTGGTACATCTTCATTTCCAGAACTACTGTCATCAAAACCCTCCAGTAACAAATAAAATGCTGCTGTGCACTAAACCTGACAACAAGGTTCCCATACCATCATGTTACTGTGCCAGTAAGCTAATTTAAACTTACTTTTTCATAATTGTATGTATGTATTCATAGTGACAGTGAGGCGAAGGTGCCATCAGGAGGCCAAACAGGAAAACACAACATTACCCGCTTTACCAGCGTACCGTCAGTAAAAAACACTCTTGCGTACCTCAGGTCATTGGCTAAATGCTAACATCAGCATGCTAACATGCTCACTGATTTGCTAATTAGCTATAAACACAGTAGTACTGCTGAGGCTGAATATCATGTTCTGCAAGTCTTTGGTCATAAATTGACCTGATGATGGTGCTAGATGAAAAGGGATCCAAAATTATTACAAATCCTCCTCAGGGCGACATAAATGCCTCTACCAAATGCAATGGCAATCCATCCAAAACAAACAGATATCAACAGCACTGTAGCATTATGGCAAATAATGAGGGGATCTCCAAAATCATTAGGCTTCATCCTCTGAAGACCATGAATGCCTGCACACATTTTCATAGTCATCCATCCAATAGTTGCTGAGCCGTTTCAGTCTGGATCAAAATAGTGGCATGGCCGACCAACCGGCCGACCAAGATGGCCATCCCTGGAGCCATTATGCTAGCATGGCTAAAGAAACAATTTGTAGTGTCAGGAGGAGTTAAATGCGCTAACTGTTAAAATCATCTCATAGCTGAGCTTAGCATGCTAGACTAACTACTAAAGCTCCTCACCTCAGATTGCTGTCAAACTTTTCATCTAACACTCTGAAAGAAAGTGAATAAGCATATTTTTCAAAAACTTGAACTTCTTCTTGAAGGAATAATGTAATTCATGCTTCTTTGAAAAATGATTGTTTTAAATATAATTTGTGTTGTTTGCCTTAAATGGAACTGGAAATTATTTTGTTCTTTTACCTATACCAACCTTTTATGATTTACCACTAAGCCATTGCTGATGGAAGTGCAAAGTGTTCTGTGAACACACCAGTTGGCCAATCAGGAAGATAATTTAAAAACAACATACACCCATGGCAGGAAGCAACACAAGTCTCAGGGTAGATTTGTGAAGTTTGGATCTGCTTTTTAAAAAATCAACATTGTTACAATCTTCTGTAATGTATCCTGCAGTCAAGCATCAAATTGAGACAAAGGCCATACACTGTGTCAAGGATGCAATTCAAAGCCAAGTTCATGGACAAAAAGCCCTGTTTGTTTATGACTTAGACTGGCCGACGAACTGTTCTTGATAAGTGACTGTCGGCTGCCGTTGAACTCTCACTGACTCAAGAAAAGCTCCGGGACACAGCTGGAGAAAAAGCTAATGTGCTTTCAGCACCTGGCAAAGAAGACCACAAGACAACTCTATATGTGAACATGCAGAGGAGCGCACCTAAAATGTGTCTCTAAGGGAGGACTGCTGCATAAGACCAAACATAACTTGACTGTGAGCTGTGGTTGGATTTCCAGTTTTGCGCTTTGTTTAGGAAACATCTATGAAGGCTACATATTGTATTTGAGTGAGTGAACAAGTTTTTGAAAAATCTCTTTTTGACATGTTGGTTGCAATATTTTCCTTTTCTACTATATTTTGCTTTTATGGCTCCATTATGGACTTTAGAGGTCAGTTGCATGTTTGCTAGATTGCATGTCTCAATCTGTGTGCAGTGCCTCCAGGACACATTTAAAACTGTTTATATTTGTATAAAGATGAACATATAAAAAAGGAACAAATAATTAGCATTTCTCTTCTACGCAACACTCAGGGTTAAATTTTGTTTTGAAAGAAAACTTCTATAGCGTATAAGTCCATATAAAAGATGCATTCAACAAATTGGGCCACTTTGGGGCAGCAGAACATGGTGTAAACATACTTGGTGTAAACATGATATTGACATATTATTGCCTTGGAAAACATTTGCCCGAACATGTTAACAAACAGCTGCCTATTTACCCATCCAGCATACACAGAGACCACCAAATAAAAGTCCAACATTCACTCTCCTTTTAGCTCTGTATTGTCTCCGCTAATTGCTGAGAAACACATCTGGCTCTCCACCATGTTCAACGGCAAGTTGCTAAGTTTGTCTTTTTGCCATTTGCTGTTGAGCAGGTAACATATGGTGATTTTAGCGGAATTGTATCTACTAAAAAAGTTCAGAGATTTAGGCCAGACAATTGAAACAACAACTTAAAAGATGCTAAAAGAGTAGAGCTATAGGGTGACCAGACGTCCCGAAACATTTGGGATAGTCCCAAATTACGAGCAGTTGTCCCGGCTCCTATCCAGTCTGACCCGAAAATTACACTTCACATAAGTTTTGATTATAGCCTAATTAATCATTAAATTACTCATCGTTGTGTGGTTCTCAGGCTCCAGCAGGGATTGCAGCGTACATTGTGTCAACAGCGTTGTTAAAGCCATAAAGTAACACTTTGTTCTCTTGTGGTTAGTGGTAGTTATAGTTGCAAGGACAGGGAAAGTGTAAGTTCAGGCAGCCACGGTGGAGAGATCTGACATGCATGTTGCACAGACGTGACACCGCACTGATGAAATGAATAAAATAAACATAAAAATGAGGTAAAAGATCATGATTTACCCACTGTTACACATCCACAGATGTTTTACTTTTCCAAATGACACACAGGTGACTTCATGAACAAAAATAATTAATTTTAGCCCCCCCCTATTCTGTCAGGGAACTGCACAGTGTGATGGTAATTAATGCAGGTTTGTAACTACAGGTGACAATTTTTACATTTACATTGTTTAGTAGTGCAGCTTTAAGGACCTAGTAATGTCAGAACAAACCGCTCAACAGGTTTTGCTATACAAGTAGGTTAGTGAACTTCTGCTTGACAAAAGAATGCAACGGTCTTCTGCAAATATTTCATATTGGTCAATTCATCAATTAATCAAAAATGATTCAGGTTGTTACACTTTGTATATATTGAACAGTTGTTTGTTGTCAGGCCGCACTGCAAAAAGTTGTTTTTGATGTGTTGTATGCTGCATAAGAAATTAAATATTTTTGACTGAGATCACATTATGTGGACAGTAGTCTCCTATGCAGTCACTAACCATATGATTAACTGTAGCCACAAGGGTGTGTATGTGAGAGAGAGAGAGAAAGACAGCGAGAGAGAGAGAGAGAGAGAGAGAGATTGCAATCATTCAAATTACCACAAACCAACTGACAGTGCGAGCTGGGGCCTTGAATAATATTTGCCTGGTTGTATACCGTCACTCATAAAACGATCATGAAAGTATGAAAGTTTAATATGCAGTGAAGCTATGTAGTTATAAAAGCTACAGGGATAAATAAAAACAAAACTTCCTATGTGCAATTCTAGCCTTCAAAATAAAAGCTTTTGTTCTTTAATGGTGTACTTTAATGGTGTGGTTACCTCACTCTTTGGAGGCTGTGTGATAACATGTGGTACACATTTGCTACTTTTAAGTTATGTGAAGTTGTGACTTTTCTTTGGCCAATTTGTGCTGTGACTTTGGGTTGTTTAAAGTTGTTTAAAAAGTAAAGACTGCTTAATGATCTTACCATAATGTTCTCAGGTCACGGCTGAGAACAATAGTCACTGTCCTGAAAGAGAGCAACCTATACAACAAAAAATCACATCCAGTACAACATGGAACAAAAATAGAAGAACCAACTCACTTCTACAGAGGTCTGTAGATGTGAGAACTGAACTGCCCCCCCCAGTTCACATATATTCCATTGCCAAGCCCCTGTTTGCTCAACCAGAATGAGGCTGAATGAGGAACACATTCAGGACACCCAACTAAAGTAACACAGTAGGTCCTGACTGCATACCTACTTGTACGCTACTGAACTAATTCATCTAACACCTGTGCTTTTCCTGTTATTAATGACAATGTTCGTCATCATTGACATCGCAACATACTATTTTTGGTGCAAATGCACGAATGTGACAAATCATGCAGTCTAAAGTCAGAGCATGTACAGTAGTGTACGAGAACAACAATACAAGGTTTATCTACATTATGAAAAAATTACATTTAAATTACATACGGTACCAAAAATATTGCTAGACAGGGTATATTCAGGATTTAGAAATACTGAGGGCTTAAGTCCAACCAGCCATCCCCACCAGATAATTTTGTAGAGGCTTGAAAATTCTTGAAAATGCTGTCAATGTCAATTTGACCATTTTTTGTATTGAATTATTCCACCTATTTTTTTGTAGTTGTGTTTATTGATATTAAAATCTGTTGTACCACAGCCCAGTAGATGTAATTAAACCTCTTCCTAAAAAGCCCACTCTTGATCCAGGGATTTTAGCCAGCTGTAGACCTGCAGTACATCAAACTTTCCCTTTCTCTACAGTTTTCTCATATTTTGTGCTTTCTCGTCCCTCAACTCTCTCCTTTCTGCCATTTCTGCCTTCCTGAGCTGTGGATTCTGCCATAGTTATCCCTATTATTATGATCAATTATTATTGCTATCATCATTTTTTGTTGATTTTACTGCCACCTACTGCTACATCTTTATGTGGAACTTGCATTGTGCTACTGCATGTTCTCTCTCCTCCTGCTGTCTCTCAGGGATGGGAGATGGCCGCTCATCTTGAGTATCATTCTGGAGTTTTTCCTTGCCACTGTCACCAAGTGTTTGCTCATGGTGGCAATTGTTGGGTCTCTATAAATAATATTACAAAGAGTACGGTCTAGACCTGCTCTATATGAAGAGTGCAATGAAATAACTTAACTATAATTAATAATAATAAAAAATTGAATATTGGTATCCTGCTTTTAAAACACACTCTATGTAACTCTCAATTGTAAACTGTAGTTTATATATCTAAATAATTCTCATACTAATCCGGACGTCACCTGTGCCCTCAACGGAATCTACAGCCTAGTGGTAGTGACATAATTAAGTTTTGATGGCGCCTGAACTGTATTTGCTTTTCTCAAACACAGTCAGACTGTTTATTGTGAAATTGAAACCATATTATCATCTGGTTGCTGCTGTTTACATTCACCCTAGATGCAAATTCAAAATGCATGCAAATGATTTATTATATGTATTTATTTTATATGTTACCATATTTACTTTTATTAATATACAATAATGATGACACAAAAAAACAAACATGTACCTTTATTTTGAAAATCAGATGACACGTGTTAATGTCACTGCTTTGGTTGCTTGACACTGGTACCTCCGCTCAGGACGGGACGTTGTCGGATTGGACGTGAAGTAGAAGATTGCAACACAGCAGTTCGTAGGGGAGGATCAGCCTGTGGGGAGGATCTGTGAGCCGGGCGGTAGGAGTGAAAACGCTGCGTTAGCAGTAGAAAGTTCACTTTGACTCTCTTCAGCGGAAGTGGACTTCGAACAAAGTTTGTGTGCGCAACAGGTGTCAGTTTTTTGTATGGTTGTTGTGTCACTCCTTGTTTAAAGGCTTTAAAGTGGTTTGGAGAGTGGGAAGAAAAGTTTCCGTCGGTTAGAAGAGTTAACAACATGTCAAACCTCCGACCCAGACTGTGTGTGCTGGAGAAAGGTCCAAGCGGCTACGGGTTCCACCTGCACGGAGAGAAGGGCAAGACCGGGCAGTTTATCAGGCTCGTGGAGCCCGACACTCCCGCCTCCGCGGCCGGACTTCTCGCCGGTGACCGCCTCGCATTCGTGAATGGGGAGAGCGTGGAGGGCGAGAGCCACCAGCAGGTGGTCGCGAGGATACGGGTCACCACCGGGCCCCTAGAGCTCATCGTGGTGGACGCCGATACGGCCGAGCTGCTGAAAAAGCTCGACCTGCAGTGCCGGAAAGAATTCGTCACGGAGGGGATTCCCGTGCCCGGCGGGGACAGCGACTCAGACCGCGGGGACACGCGAAGCAACGGCACCCCGAGGGAGTCCACCCCGGCCCCGCGTGAGAACGGGGATGCTTCCTCGGAGAGTTCGGAGAGGCTGAGTGTGAACTCCAGCACCAAGGTACAGCAGCGCTGAAGCACAGCAACCCACTCTGTTTCAGTTTCTAGCCCCTCCGCTCAGAGTTCCCTAGACTTTTAATTCAGTTACATTGTTGAGCAAAGAGAATTTAGACGTTCATAATGACAGCTCCTAATTTTCTTTAAGCTTTGAAAAATCCCTTCTAGGCCGTGAGAAGTGTCAGAACTGTCGAAAGGTCCGCCATTTACCTCTTGTCTCGTGAATATTAGTGTGGGCAATAGCGTAATGGTCCTCGATCATGTGATTGTGGATCAACAAATAGCTACTTTATCTTTATATAGTAACATATCAGGAAAATCAATTGAGAAACTTGACATAAAAGTTTATTCTTAGCTTTGGGAACACTATGTGTTACCAGACACCCTCTACTCAACGTGCAATTTTTTTTTTTTTTTGAGCAGTTTCTTAGTTGAGAAACAGTTTGTTGACAACAAGATTTACCCTGATAGAAAAGGTAATTTCACATTAATACAAAATCATATTTTTTTTAAAAACCCAATATTACCATAAAGCATTATTGATCATTAGTTTAGTGCTTTATTTGCAAAGCCTGAAAACATCCAGAGATGTAAAAATGATAGCTACCATGATATAAACCAGTGGTTATCTGGAGGTCCAGGGATCCCCAGGGGACCTTGAGAGGGTTCCAGCAAAAAGGGGAATCTAGATATAATTCCATCCATAAGTAACAGTGACTGAACATAACTATTTTGGTCATGGATTTCATTCACTTTCTGGAATAAAACATCTAAAATACCAAATCCTATCAAATAGATGATCCTGGGGGGGAAACTTATCAAATGAGGTCCGTGGTCCAACATCTCTGACATGAAAAGGTTTGAGGTATAAACTGACTTTATGTTGTCAGTGTGTGTGCATACACAGGCTGCAGTTCATTCCCTATTACTGCATTTAGCAGTCAGACTATCTTATTCATCCAGTCAAAACAGCAGTGCCCCTGGCTTATATCTTCCCATCTGATCTGAGGCCAGCTCTGCCTCTGAGCTGCAAAGGTTACGTGGAAGTAGATCCCCTATTAAGCCGCCACTTCCAGTGCCAGCGAGAGGCCGCGAGCTGAGGCAGAGACGTGACACAGCGCGGTGAAATGTGCCAGGCCTCTCATCATTCCTGTTGAACAGAGTCTTTGTCACGTAGATGTCTGTCAGTCTCTCTGCTTCCCGTCTTGAATTCCCTGTCAGGCTTGGCTTGTCGGACCAGAGGTTTTGTCACAATGATGCCTGTCATCTCTCTTTTCACGCTGTCATTATCTGACTGTGAGAGATAGGCCTATGAATTGACATAATGGGACAAAGATAGTGCTTTTATTGCACACGCCCAGAGCGGCAAGACTTTGGCGTTGGATGAAGGTGCGTCACAATTTCTGAATGAGCTTTGTTGATGGCACACACAAAAAGACAATACTAATGGTCTTGTTTAGACACTGTGCTGTCTGGATCTCTGAGATCTTCCACCAAATCAACAAGTACTTTGATGTACATTTCTTCCCTTGGATTACCATAATCCTGCCTCCTTCACAGACTCGGCTTTGGTTGTTGTTGAAACAAGTGTGTAAAGTTCTTCTTTGAAACGTTTGCAAGCATGGCAAGTTCTTGCAGGCTGTGTAACTGTTTTTAGGCAGTGCAAAGTCTGGGACCTGATTTAAATGTTGTGTAACAGCAATGCAAAATAGCCTCATTGTGTAGATGTTTTAGCTGTGTGGAGCAATGAGAATGGGACGTGGTTTTTATTTAGGACTTACAAGTACAATGGTTATTTTTAGACCTGTCCCCCTTAGTAAGAAAGTAAGAAAGAAGGCTTTTATTCATATAGCAGTGCTTTACAGAATATTTAAAGATAAATAAATAAAGTATTTCTAATTCTGATTACATCACTATCAAGCAGAAGCCCAAAAACTCAAAGCTCATACACGAGATTTCAAAAGTCATGCACATACACAAACGCAACGCAAACACAGAAAGCATACAGCATGCTCACCTGTGGCTACCCATAACACCCCGACCACAGACATGTTTCTTTTATTTTCACACCAGTAATTTTTTAAAAATGGATCAGGTCAGCAGATCTGCTTGCGGGCCCTCCTGCCTGACCGGTGTGCCATTAAAAACAATTTCCCGGGGCCTCTCAGTCACACCTGACAACCCCGTGTTCCCTCCTTTAAAACAGCTTGCTCCATCTGCCGGTCCAAGAATTAGTAGACCTCTACGGAACAGAGTTAGGTAAACATACCATATTTATTGAATAGAATAATTTCTTTAGAATCTTAAAGATAAGTGAATATGATCATTAATAAGAAACTGTAGAAAATAATACAATGTAACACTGAGCTTTGGCTCCGCTGCCTGGTAATTATTCCAGTCAATCGGTTCATTCATCAGTATTTAATCAGTAGTCAATGTCAATCCACTGCTTTCTATCTTGCATTGACGGTTATCTTTTCTGAGATGGTGTTAACTTACTGATCAGCTGTGACCTGACTCACTAGCTTAGAAAGCTATTGTGACTGGGAGTACCCGGGCCTTCACCGTGATATAACATGGAGGAAAGCAGCCTTATAGACGCCTGTAAGATTATGTAAATAGTTTTTATGTCTAGTTGATTAATGTAGTGATTGTTTCAGCAGCTAGTGAGCGTTCTGGTAAACCAAAACAGAGAAGTGGTACAAAGTTTTGCAAGTGTTGGCTGTGAAGTCGAAGGTCAAGACCGAGGCCTAAACTTTGCATTAGAATAGGAATAGTACGTGTCAGCCTCTGCTGCTCGCCACCTATCAGTAAACAGCTAAGTTTACATCCAAATATAGTGCAAGTTTTAAAGAAATTTCCAGAAAATCAACCAAAAGTTCCACCCACTGCTGTTAGAGGTAGACTAGTTGTAGGACAAATCGAGATGAACAGTTGGCTTTAATTCTTGGATTGAGAGGGCTCAACAAGGTCAAAAGATTAAATGTTCTCCAGTCAAACCCGAAATTAACAAAAAGGATGTGGAAAACATGATGGAAATATTTGATTTATTGTTCTGTTCTTTTCATTTGAGGGGTCTCCTTATTGGTCCACGCAGATGTTTTTAATCTGCTGCAAGTTTTTGTCCCTTGTTACAACAGATTAGAAGCCTCGGTGGATCTTTTTAGTCAAATGCGTCATGTATGTCATCATTTTTTCTGCAATGTCTGCAATATTCCATCAGGACATAAGAACAGGTGGGTGGGAATGCTTCTAATGACAGATGGCTAACGTTGGCATCGGAGATTTATTGACCAAAGACCTACCAAAGATTGGGCTACTGCTTGACCCTAGCTGCTACGTGACGTTAGGCTAAGAGCTAGCTAATGCTAGTCTCAAACTGCTGCTTCTTCATCTGCGATTTTTGAGCCCAACGTTCTGCATGTTGCAGGCCCGGCGTAAAGACTACAGTCTTTTGCTAATGTGAACTTCCAAGCATACCTTTCACTTGTGCTTGCGCTATGTAATTGAGTACTACCGGATTTATCTGTTGTGTTAAAGTGAAAAAGTGATTTTGTCTCGTCTAAAGTCACCGGATTCATGATCCGAGTCTGATTCAGATCCAAAACATATGGCTCGAGTCTACGTCCATGCCTACGCCTACATTTTGCCCCTGTTCTGCTGTTATAAATGGGTTGTTTAGGTCTCTGTCTCATTCTACGTAGATGGTCATGCCCCGTCACTGATACTCTGACCTCCAGTAAGTGAAAAGCCCAGGCTGGCTGGCTGGCTGGGATGCTAACCTGCAAATCTCCAGCCACATTCCTCTCTGATGGGAAACTTGGCAGAGCCTGACTGATGGTCTGATACCGGCCTCTGATACCGGCCTCTCGGTGGGATACACTTGAGCGGGCTGGCCAGTGATGACGTGAAACTCGCCCTGCTGAGCACAGTCACGGTTACGCTTCAAACAATAGTCCTTTTCACGTGAATGTCTTTGGTTAGACTTGGTATTGCAGTCCAGGGCTCACTCACTAAACTTTTTCCACACTCGATTAAGCAAAATCCTCATGGTGATAGTCTTTACAAAGACCTGAATATCCAATTCTTCACATATTACTTTTTCCTGGAAGATAAAAGCATGAACTGAGTGAGCATGCCATCATATTATGGTAACATCCTGGCCTCCAGCGACTCAGTCCTCCACCACGCCGAGGGCCGTCAATCGGTCACCATAGAGATCCCCAGCAGCAGAAAGAGGCTTTGTCCACGGTGTTTGCATGCAGAGAAAGGCTTCTGGGCCAGGGAGGAAAGGAGAGAGGACTCTCACGCCTCAACAAGGAGGCCATGCTGACCCTGAAATACCTACACCCTTACTTAACACACACTGTCAATACGGCTGGAGTGAGTGAGAATATGTGTGTGTGGGCGAGAGGGGGCTGGCCACAGGATTAAACAGCAATTTGTTCTGTACTAGTAGATGTGAAAATGTCAAACAAATGATGGAATAACAGGATCCTGAATAAATGGGTGTTGGAAGTGTATAATGAGGTTCTCAACCCCCTCCTCCCCCAAAAAAAAGAAAAAATAAAGAAATCAGTGCTAGTTTACTCCTGACAAGCCACTGGTTACTCATTTAGAGAGGCTACACACTCTTACTGTGACTTTTTTCCACCCTGCGTGCTCCTTGCTTCCTCTCCCTGCTCATAGACTTTGATCCTCAGACTCAGAATAAAGGCCTTGAGGAAGCTCTCATCTTTCCAAGGGACCAATTCTTCTTCAGCGTTGCACAACATCTCTTATCAGCCAGCTCCTAAGCCTGGAAAAGAACAATTAATCTGGCGCCTTGTAGATTCAAGAGTAAAATTCAGAAATTTGGAGTAACATGACAGTCATATTGATCTATAAATGCTATAGATCAATATGACTGTCTTGTTACTCCATATTGCTGTGGTTACTTAGTTTTTTTCCATTAATGGACATTGTGTAGTTAGTAGTACCCTATGAATGCGTTTTGCATCAGTGTATTATTCAACATCTAAAAATGTTGTACAGGTTTGACCAATGCTGGATTTTTAACACTAATACACATATTGATTCATGGCTGGTCGATAGGACCTAAAATCATGGCTAACTGAACATTGTGTTTTGCCCTCATAGTTCACTGTCAGCGTTTGCACTGTATGTATAATATGCTCAACTATCAAAGATAGGATTAATTTTTTTCAAGTCACATATGTCAAAAATGAGTCATCTAATGATTTTAACTCGCGCACTGTGTGAACATGGTAACACTCAACACTTGGTTTGCTTCCTGTTTTCATTCATCAAAGGCCAACTACGTGACAGGTGCTGTAAAACCAGCAAAGTTAGATCTTTTAAGGGCTTTGTGTGTGTGTGTGTGTGTGTGTGTGTGTGTGTGTGTGTGTGTAATGCTGAAAGAGAGCATGTATGTCTGGCAGTAAACATACAGTGTAGGTCACAGAGTTCTGTCTCTCAGGAAAATTCCGCCGGTTAGAGGTTCTGAATTTTGGTGTTTATTAGAGTTGGGCGATCTCCTCTATTTTCATATCGTCATGGATCATGGCTACTTGAGATCACCGATTGGTGATCTGATTGCCAGACGAGTTACGTCGCAGCAGGTCAGTGAAATGCCACCATGGAGGAAACAGGCTTATTAGCTTTAAGAGAAACTCCCAGAAACATTTGTAAATGCACAGTACAGGTGTTTCCCACAGAATCACTGTGTAACTGTATGCGTGGCGGGGAGAGGGAGGGTGCAGTCGATAGCAGCTATGTACAGTGTGTCAACCTCGACAACCTAGCTGTATTCTAACGTTAACATATCCATCTCTGACATTGACAGTGTTGTGTTAAGAAAATAGACTAACTTCTCAGAGCTCAGTGCATTAGTTTTTGCTAACACACTGCTCCCTTATGATGTGTTTGTGAGAGAGAGGGGGGGCAGCAAGCAAGCAAGTGGAGTGAATCAATGTCTTTGTCATCCCTTCAATCATCGATAGGCAATTCAATTGGAATTCAATCAGAACAAACCTGGTATTGATTACTTTTCAATTAATCGTCCAGCCCTTTATTGACTTCGTTTTTTAAAAGGGCGCCTTGAGTTTGTTTTTAAAATAATTGTGACCAATAGACAGTATATTCTGAGCGGGACATTTTACAGATTGAAAATAAACATGCAAATGTTCAGCAGTGACTGTGATGGGAACATTGTTTCTAAATTGCCTCAAACTGTCCGCAGCGTTTTTGTACTGCAGTTTACTTTCTGCTTTATTTGCTCATCACCGACATATATCTACAGTAGCGAATATCGGCCCAGTCAATTTATCGCTCTAGTCAATAGGCAGATGATTAATTGCCTATTTCGATAATTGATTAACTGTTTAGGTCATTCTTAAGGAAACAAGCCAAACACATGGTTCCCGCGCCTCAAATATGAGGATTTGCTGCTTTTCACTGTGTATCGTTGTCAAGTATTCTAGTAAACTGACTGTCTTTTATGTTTTGGACTATTTGTTGGACAAACGTTAAAGGGGTATCTTTCAGTATTTTCTGACATTTTATAGATAAGGCGATTAGTCGATTAAACAAACAAACAAAAAATTGACAAATACAATCTCACCACAAGCTACACTCAGTAGCTTGCTTGGAGCTTTTGATCGTATCACGTGACCTTCCTCTGCAGGTGGAGTTGCCAGCACTGTAAGCATGTCTTGTCCGTGGCATAAATAAATAATTGATAGATTAATCAATATTTAAAATAATATTTTAGATGCACCTTATTTCATGCCTAAATGTGTTCTTTGGTGCAAATCTGCATATGATAGCAAAAAAGTTCTATCTTGAGTGGCCCGGCATTACATATGATATTACATTTGCTAGAACTTCAGCAGCCTTGAGGTCAGAGAGCCTCTTTACGGCCCAGCAGATGCAAATTCCATATTATGGAGTAAAATGGGCTCACAGCATGAGATTCCTTTGCTATTGTGGGAACTGCACCTGGTAAATTACATTTTCTACTGACTGAGCATTGTTCAGTCCCCTCACCAGTGATCACATAATTATCATTATTACCATGTACAGTAAATGTTCCGTACTTGTATAGCGCCTTTCTAGTCTTTTCGACCACTCAAAGTGCTTTTACACTGCATCTGCATTCACCTTTCACCCACATTCATACACTGAGCCTAAGTGCTCAAACGGAAACTAACATTCACACACATTCATACACTGGCAGAACAGCCGCCAGGGTCAAATCGGGGTTCAGTGTCTTGCCCAAGGACATGCAGCCTAGGGGGAGCCGGGGATTGAACCGCCGACCTTCCGATTAACGGCCAACCCGCTCTACCTCCTGAGCCACAGCCGCCCAGTATGACTGGACATTGGATCCTGCAGTTATTTCCCCAGTCAGTACCAGGCAGTTACATTATAGCCCATACTTGAGTCTCCAGTAAATTATTTTTTTCTTCCATCAGCTATGTGTGTGTCTTTATTACATTAGCATTAATAACACTAATTATTTGAAAAGTGAAAAAGTATATTTTACTGAGACCAAATCTTTATGCTTTTGCCTGCCGCAGCAACTTTCCATCAGATATATATTTTTTTATATATATACTAAGGGCTTCCATCCAAAACAAACTCCATAAAAGTGCTGCTGGCGTCATCTGATTTAGATCCTCACTGCCTCACTGTTTTCCTAGTGACATAGTCTAAGCAAACACACACACACAGATACAAATAAAGGCCTGTCGGTTGTCCAAGCTTCCCTTACAGTCCTTTATTCTTAGCAAATAGAGAAAATGTAGCCATCCCGTCACGTTTCAGCATTTTCCATTTGAGGTTAACCGATGACATGCTTCTGACGCTGAGATGACAGGAGACTTTGAACCATCACTGCTGTGATCACGTCTTCCCTTCCACTCGGACTGGACCGTGAAGTTAAGCTTTCCAATGAAAGCCTGCAGATCCGTCCAGATTTAATCTGTGTCTTTGGAGTGACAGGGATTATAATTACATTTGGTGCAAGCAATTAGGAAAGGGTCTTTGAAGTCTCTGCATGTCTCTGAATGCATTGATACTAATGTTACACACAGCACAGGGCTTTGGACTCGGCCTGCCTTCAACTCTAATCAGTCAGCAGTTGCTAAATTGAGAATTCAGCATGAGCAAAACGATTGAGATATTGATGATATGCATAGAGACTAGGGGGAAAATGAAAATACAGTATGTTAGGTAAATTTGGACAGTTAATGCAGAAATCTTTCACCATCCCCCTTCGTGTTCTGGTGTCAAATTAAGCTTTGTGAAGCTAAATATCCATTTACAGCTGCTTATCCATTTCTGGGCAGCAGGAGGCTAAGCATGCTAGCCCAGACGTCTTTCTGCCAAGCCACAACCACCAGCTCTTCTTAGACCATCCTAATTCTTCCAAAATGCCCTGGTTCTGAACCAGAGTCTACACCACGCACCTTTTGAATCCCTGAGGTATTCATCCTGTCTCTAAGTGAGTCAGGAAGGCAACTTATTTTGGCTACTTGTTTGGGGCAAGCTAACAGTTTTGTTGTCAGACATATATTTCAGTGGAATAACGGGGTTCTGTACTTTAGTCCACCAATTAGAAGGAAACATTTACTTGAGCCCAGACACCATGCAAAGCAAACTCAATTTAGCATCTAGCTAATGGCAAGCTAATGGCAACAGCTAACAGCAGTTTCAGCCCAACATAAGCAAGAAGCATTTTCTTTTGGCTAAATTAGCCAAAATTAATGCTCCACTAACAATCACCTTGACTCTAAGAAGACTCTTTGTGTGGTTGCTAATGGGAAGCTAGCAGTAATGTCAGCAGACATTAAAGTGAAATAACAGGGTGTAATTTCCCCTGATGTTATTGCACTAAAATCTCTGCTAGCTAAAATATAACTTACCTCGACATTAGCAAGATGCTACCATAACTAGCTAACATTAGGACCGCAGTATATTAAATGAAGACTTTACATTTTAAAGTGTACAACCATTCACCATTTTCACTTTTTGTTGCTATAACAACTTTGTGTGTGACTTAGAAAGCTGGGTGTGTCGCTGTTTCTGTGGTCAGTTTGACACCAAATATTCTCTCAAGAGTTTCTTTTATGGAAGATCATTTCTGTGAGTTAAGTGCTAAGTCTTCTGTTACTAATCACTTCCTTCTCGCAAGAGGCATTGAAAAAAGGGCTGATGAGAGGTACATGACTTTTAAACTCATTTTTCAGCTGCAGATTTTGTGGGCTGACTTCTGTAACCACACACACACACACACAGCAGTTTCCTCCGTCAGCTCACGCGTTGTTAGCTGTTGGGGTGGAGCTAATGAGGAAACCACTTCCTGTCCTTATAGAGAGTTGCTGTAGTGATGAAGCTACATTGTTTGTTTTTGTCTTAGCCAGTTAGTGATAACCATATTGCTACATGCAGTGGCAGCTCTGTGTAGTTTGTGTTGAGTATGAAATCTTTTAACTTCCTCAAGTAATAAACACAGAGCTACATGTTACCACGTTCATCAGGCAAGCACACGGCCTGTCAGTATACGGACAGATTGGACGTCACACACCACAACACAACTGGCTTTCTTTGGTCAGCACGATTTATTTACTAGAACAACTGCTATCTGCAACACGCAGATGAAGGCTACACTACTGCCACACAGTGAACTATACATACTACAAGCAAGTTAAGGGAGGATACACTGATGAAACTGGTTCAAGAGGTTACAACAGAATGATTAAGCAGAAAATGTGCCAGCAGTCTTTGTTTAGGCCACAGAAAGTGAATGAGAATGAAGGCTAAAAGTGATTCTGTTACCACCATAAGTGGTAGATCCTTGTACTTGGTCATTCAACAGATATTTGTGCTGTCAGACTTTTTTCTTTCAGTTGATTTTGCATTTATTTAATGACATTATTTTTTGTTCTAGCTTCTTCAGAGCTTTCAACAACATCTCCTGGTCTCTGTCAGCAAATGGAATTGGCCTGACTATGACATGGGGTTGAAAGCTCCCAAAAAGCTGGTGGACCTTGTGTTGAGGTTATTTTGTCCCATAAATAATAATGATGATAATATCGGCAATAAATAAACAGGAAAGCAGTCAGCAGTAAATTCAGAGAGGAGCTGCAATGTTTAAGCTACGGCCAGCGTTTTTGTTTAAAACATTTTAAGAATGATGTAACGTTATCACAGAATGTGAAGGATTAATAGCTCTTAATGACGTAACGTCACAGGCATCTGTGCGTTGTGTTGCTGAGATATCTACCAGCTAGCCTCAGCACGTCCTGTGTTGTAATACCAGTTGTGCCTCGGAAGGTGAAAGTCTGGTAGTAAAGCTCAGTGCCTTCCCCTGTGGCTTTCTTAGTCTAATTAATAAACAAAATAAAATGTCATGAAAGGAAATATTCTTCCTATCTTCCTATTTTCTTTATAAAACACGCTTTTCTTTTTGTCAGAAGAAAGTGGAATTAGGATTAGATGTCGCTGTCGTTAGGATGTAAATAGAACAAGTGCAGAGTACTATTTTACTGACACTGGCCGGGAGCTCGTTCCACCACTGCTGAGGTGAGTCCCTCAGGGCTGCATCCCCTGTCCACAAACTGCCCTTCAGCCTCGGAAGGCTGCGTCCGGTCCTGGCCCGGCCATGTTCACTGTGAGGCTGCTATGCTGAGCCCGGTTCCATCGCCCGCTCACCCGGCTCAGGTTCTTCAGTTAGCAGCAGTTAGCAGTTACTCTGGTCTTGCGGCCCCTCAGGTTTAAAATCACCCTCCATTTAGTGTTTCTCCCTCAGGTCAAGGTCCTCCCAACAAGTCAGCCCATTATTATGAGATACTAGGTTGAAGCACGGGATGTGATGTTTAACTACAGCGAGCTGTAAAACCATTAACCTTTGATATTTGACAAGCTTAGGGAATGTTTACAATGGCTGCCTGCTGCCTTTTCTACCACCACTTGAAACCTGGGCTAATCCTGCACTCGCAATGTGGCAGTTTGAGTCCGATCACAACCACCTGTTATTTCTGTGTTGGTACAAAGTGTCATCCTCTGAGCCTGCAGCCAAATCTCTGCAACAGAATTTTCTCATTCCTTCCTCTAAATCCCCGCCAGGCTGCAGGTGCTATTCTGTAGTTGACCTTTAACCTCCCTCCCAATTGCTCTGCAGATTTACTGATAAATATTTGACTTAAAATAAACAATTAAATATGCTATTGTTAAATATATATTTAGATATTTCATTTTGGTCTAGACAAACAAACAGAATAAAAAAGAGTGCAGGCGGCATTATCATGGGCGAGCCTTGATGTTGGTCTGACTCCACAGAACGGCTGCTCTGGTAGGGCTGAGCAATAAAACAATAATGATAATTATCGTGACATAATTTTCCTCCATTAACATCATAACAAATGTTCAATAAATGTTTGATTTTGATTGATTTGATCTGAATCATGAATGAATTAGCACTTCATTTTTCAGTACTTATTTTGTTGAAGAAAATGGACCAAGGAGAGAGTTTAAGATTTGCATATATGTTGAAAAAAAGATTTGTCATGTTCACACCACAGTTAACCATCTGGTGTCTTCAACTGTCACTCAGGAGCAAAAACTCAGCCTTTAAACTTGAAAGAAATGGTGATTTGACAGTTATCGTGATAATTATCGATATCGACTGAAATGTGTTATCATGATATCATTTTTCAAAATGGGATTTGTTGACACATACAGTATATAGATATGGTGTGTTCCACTAGATAACACTTCCAACAGCATGTGGGTGACAAGACATGCCAAGTGGCATACCGCTCAGAATTGGAATGTGCTAACTGCTGCACTGCTATGACTTCCACTGCAGGGATCATTAGGGGATCGTATTATTGTTGGTCAATCACAGGTCGTATAACATTTTTCAGATGGGCTTGTAGGCGTGGAAACAAGTCTTCTCTGATGTTTATCTTCAGGAGAGCATTGTAAATTGCCTGCCACCATGTTACAGAGACTTTCCCTGTGCATGCTGTAAAAAAGACAGGGGAAGAACAACCTGAAAATCAGAAAGTCGTTCTCAAATGTCACTTGAAATGTGTGATATGTTATGATTGAGTGAATTATGAAGATGAAGGAGATGTGTGTGTGTGTGCTGTGCCGCAGTGCCACACACTCCCAGGATCTTCTTCACGTTGCATATAGATTCACTGTTACTGGCAGAGAGACAAGGTAGCAGTCTGTCTCCTGTGCACACAGGCAGATTCTCCCCTGTGGTGCAGTAAATGGATTATATGGAGCTTGTTCGCCTTACAGGACTGCTTCAGATACCTGTCAGCAGCCACGCTGTATCTGTGAGGTGGCATGCTTTAAACCCAGTGTTTGTCAGATCCTGTAATGTCTGAACTGTCCTTTTCCTTGTTGGAATGTGGGAAAGGAATGGCTCACCTGTTACGGAGCTTGAAATCTCCGCACCAGTTTAGTAATACTTATAAAACTTTGTGAAATCAGGCAGTGCTGCTCTCTTTTTTTTTTTGGAGATTTGTCTTTGTGCAGGTCAAGAAATAAAAAATAATGTTCTTTGATGTCTTTGCTTCATATTTGTGCGTACGATTAGCTTCACCCCATTCATTTTGGAGTGAAACCTCTGTCGTCTGACAGGAGGCCTGGAAGGCTGTGGTCAGGGAACAGAAGTCTTCTCGCATTAAGTGCCACAGATACATGAAAGTTTGTAGACAGCTTGTAGGTTGTGATAAAACAACAGGAGAAGGGACTTTTTGTTTGACACAGTGGAACAGAGTTTGTCCTTAAAGCTGCACTAATTGATATTTTTGGCCACTTTGTGGCAGCGGATGACGTAAACGCAATAACATACTTTAACTTTATAAAAGTTGAATATTTACACAACCAAACACAGAGCAACTTTATTATTCATATCGAGTCGTGTTTCTGGCCGCCTGATGAGTGTCCTGTAAGTCTAATATTCTTCTTCATCGCTGGCTCTTGTTCTCTTGTGCCTCTAACTTGGTGCTGAGCAGGTAGTGTATGGCATTTTTTTTGGTTGCTGAAAGCAGCCGCCTGCTGTGGCTGGACAAAAGTTTGGTGAGAGCGGTGAGACGGCCTACTACAATGCTCTGCAGCCCTGAGGGGAACTGCAGTTGGGTGATAATTGCGGTGGATTTATCACAGGTTTTCATATACGCATAGTCGTTTGATTGGCTGTTAATATAAAAAATATGGTTAGTGCAGCTTTATGACTGCACGTCCTCCCAGGCTTGGTGCCATTTTAGGTTGAAACCTGTGTTGCCTGCCAGGAGGCCTTAAAGGCTGTGGTCAGGGAAAAGAAGTCTTCTCGCATTAAACGCCACAGATACATGAAAGACTGCAACATGAGTGGCTGCAGCCTTGTTTGCAAGATAGAGACTGATGCATATGATATTTATAGGTATGCATAAGGTAAATCCCCTGTCCCCAGAAGGAGTTATATGACTGCGTGTAAGATGAAAAATTGTAGTGCACAGCACTCAGGTGGTGTACTTTGCACCTGACCTGTTATATCATCCTTATCGTCTTCATTAACAGCCTCTGGTTATGTGGGCTTTGTCATAAACGTGTGATTCTATCCAAAGGTTCAACCTGACTATCACCTCACCCAAAGTCCTCCAAAGATCACTCACTTACTCACTCGGAATGTTTCAGCAATCATCAACCAACCTAATTTCATGTAAACCCCTGGATCAATGCGTAATCCTCCGCCCGTCTTCAGTGAGTGCTGAGGTTGCAATGCCAGATCTGAAATGGGCACCCGGCAGGGAATCGCTCACAGATGCAGCAGCTGCTGATAGCTGAGGGTGTTGCATAGGCAGGTGCAGTTTTATCAGGCGATAGAAGTGCAAATGGCGGGTGGGGAACATGCTTTATCAGCACCTCATGCATGTGGTAGCTGTAAAAACGGTTTTCTCACATGGATATGGAAATTCCGCCAGGGAAAAGAAGAAAAAAAAAAATTTAAATGAAGCGTAAGGGATCTTAAAAAAATCTTAAAAAGAAGAAATAAGTCAAGTCAAAATTATGAGATGCTAATTTGAAAGTTTGAATTTTAAGAGAGTAAATCAAAACCTTTACTTTTAACCTCCAAAAGGAGATATTTTCTGACCTGCCATAAATGGAGAAATGGGCTTCAGTACGTCCACAAACGGGACCATAAATCACATGTTCACAAAGATTAAGGACAGAATTGTGAAACTGCCTAATTATCTAGATTGTTCACGTTCAAAGGACAGTATTATTGACATTGCAGTATTGTAAAGTGACAACACCTTTTATGGAGCTGCCCCCCTTTTTGTAATAGTGACCCATTGAACAATCGTTTCCAGGAGTCCTGTAACAAAGACTTAGCTCGTGGCGCCGCGCATCAGTGCTCTAACCGCACGTGTGATTACAGTTTTACATGGCTGAATAAATATACAGGTCCTTCACCCACACATGGGATTAGACACTTAACTAGAGGAAGGCCACAGCAGGATTAGCCTGCGCAAGAGAGCAGAGACCGGCTTGGTTCGTTTAGGCAAGGACGCCTGCTGTGGTATAGCACGGTAAAACTATATAAGCAGTTTTACCGTGTGTGTGAACATCTGTCAAAGGTCGATGTAGATCATGTAAATGAAAAAAAGAAGACATTTCCGCCTCTGCATGACCTGATATTTATATTTAGTTCTGCTTTTTTTAAAGTCTGGCTCAATATATGTTATTTGTACAAATAAGCGCCATGCGCACAGTATGTAGAAAGGGAAGTTACATGACGTCCACACCTTGTGGTGTAGAACAAACAGAGAATGACTGGACTGATTTGGAACCTTAGTTTGACGTAAGACACAAATGGAAGTGGACTGCTTTGTAGAAACCTTGGATTGATCGCACTGAATTGTATTTAAATTGCACTGGCTGGAATCAGCTGTTCAGCAGCGCACGCCGCATCCTTCTTTACGTCAAAAATGGCGATGAGCTCTCCTCCCTGCTGTTTGTTGCTTTGTGATTCACTTTCTCATGTGAAACCATTCAGCCACGAGTGTCTGAGATTCACAATGTTGGTTATCAGCTGTTAAATTTACAGCTGTTAGTCTTGCTGCCTTTATAGCTGCGTCCAAAGCAATGTGCAAGAACGGTTTATAGTTTCTATAAAATGTCCAAGTCAAAGTTCTGTGTCTTTATCTTAATGATCAATCTCACCTCAGTGATCACTTTACCACATTAAAAAGATTTCCTCCTCATGCAGGAGGAGAGAGGCGGGCTGCGGCCTCGTCTCTGCCACCTGAAGAAGGGGGCCAGCGGCTACGGCTTCAACCTGCACAGCGAGAAGACCAGACCGGGCCAGTTCATCAGAGCTGTGGATGAGGACTCTCCGGCACAGAGAGCGGGCCTCAGGCCACAGGACAAGATCATCCAGGTACGCGACGCGCACTCGCTCCTGCTCTGAGTCCCACGCTGTGACTGGTGGGTGAGAGTTTTGCCCGATGCTGCGAGTTTTATTGTGTTTGTGTCTGTATCAGCTGTAATCCTATTACATTATCAGCGGGGCAAACAGGAAACCGAAAATCCCAAGAGGTTGTAGGTTATTATTAGATGGAGAGTGGACGTAGCAGGAAGGTGCATGTACAGGTGGTGTGTTTGTCTACATGCTCCTGTGTGTGTGTGTGTGTGTGTGTGTGTGTCTCTGCTGGGTGAAGAGTGTTTTTGCTGTTTGTTGAAAGCAAAAACCAGAATGTTGTGTGTGTGACAGAGACAACCAGACCTTCTGGCCATGTTGAACATGGCAGGGTCAGAGTTAATCCACTTACTGTGTCTGTGGGCTGAATTACAGCCCGCTCAAACAGTCTGCGGGTTCGGGGTAACACCAAAACTGTACAGACTGTATTAACACGGAGAAGCTTTAAACAGGTCATCGTCGATTAGTAAGAGGTGGATGTCGGGGAAACAGAATGCTCGGAATTAAGTTTTCTCGGTGTGGGGGTCGGGGGTGTTCTGCTCCACCTGTCCATTGGTCAGAGCCAGTGTGGGAGCAGGTGAGGCTGGGAGATTCCTGACGGTATTCCCACCTCGGATCTTCCTCCCACAGGAATTCCTCAGCGACTTATCTCCCTGGATGCTTGATTAGCTCCAACTCTGGGAGTATGCTTGTACGCCACACGCCCTGTAATAACAGTGTTACCCAACATTTTCCATCATTACTTTTATCCACAGCCACAAAATCACCATTCAACTTACTTTGTGTGAATCAGTGGAACCACACAGGTTATATCCAGTGTTCTTATTATTGGACATAGATTATATTTTGAGTTATTATATATTATATAATTATTGTTATTATATTTGAGATATTATTTTGCTGTTGTTTTTAGCTAACAGGAACCGACAGGCTAAATTTGGTAGCAATCGTTGAGCTTGCCACGACAGGCTGGGGGAATGCATCAAGTGCTGTTTTCATTTTGACTTGTCAAAGCAGGTAAAAGGCAGGTGGTACGGCTCTGTTCTCGCCAGGTAAACCAAGAACAACCCTGAAACTGGAATGGAATCCAGCCATACTTCCATACTTCTCACTGTTTAAATGTCCTCTGCGACAGAACAGTGTCATTGGGAAACATGCCATTTAACTATAAAGACCTTTTGAAATACCTTCACCAGCTGGAAATCATCCCAAAAACCAGAGAGCAGGTTAGATGAGCTGGTTTCTGATCCTGTACGTGCTCCACAGACATCGTCCTGGAAAGCAGAATGATTTTCTTGAGTGATTTGTGACACTGAAATCAAAATCTCAGGTAATTTGGTTGGAAGTCGATTAGACCAAACATCCTCTGGTTCCAGCTTCTTAAAAGTGTTAGTTTTCCTCGGTTTTATATCACTGTAAATAGAAACTTTGGGTTTTGGTTGGACCTAAGAAGACATTTAAAGACGTCACTTTAACCGAGCGCTGAACTGAGTTCACATGAAACAATGGTTTGTTTATATGGATGTTTTTTTTTAGCGCTGTGGTTAATGTGGTCAGGCCTGCTGCCTGCTGGTTAACCGTGGCTAAATAGCTGCTTCCTCTTCTTCCCTCTCCTCCCTCAGGTTAATAGTATGTCTGTGATCGGCATGCAGCACTCAGAGGTGGTGGCGGCCATCAAAGCAGGAGGAGACGAGACCACGCTGCTGGTGGTCGACGCCGAGACTGAAGAGTTCTTCAAGAGATGCAACGTCCTGCCCACTGAGGAACACGTCACTGGTAATGACGCACAAGTGCCGACGCACACCATCTGCATTTGGCTTTGTAAAAGTAGTTCCCATAGAAAATTATCAGACATGTAGTTCTAACTGTCCGGACAATGAATAGAAATACAGATGAAGTGAGGCCTTTGTGTCTTCTTTCCCCGGTAGGAAATCTTCCCGAGCCAGCTTCAGAGAGAGCATCAGAGGAGGAGGTGAGGACCACGCACGCACGCACACACGCACACACACACACACACACACACACTTACAGATAGGTGTGTGAAAAGCCCCGCTGATCCTCTCTGGACGTTCCTCGTAGCAGATCAGGAGTTCTGCACAGTGTTGTTTGGAGCGTTCTGGCTGTCTTCTTTGTGTTTCCTGTCAGTCAGACTTGTCAGCGACTGGCTAAGGAGGTAGGGTGGGTTGCAAATTGGAAGATCGGCCGTTCAATCCCCCGCCTCCTCCAGTCTGCATGTCAGAGTGACGCTGGGCGGGATACTGAACTGTGGTATTTAGCGAGATACTTTGCTAAATACCACATATAAAATAATCAGATTTAAGTTCAGCGCATTGAACTCCGCCGTTTTGCGTTACAGTAAAAACAACCAAAAGGTTTTTGTTACTTTTTTGTCAGGCTTTTGCAATTTGATCACCTGCACATGAAGCTGAGGATCAACGAGCGAAACGTCGTTTAAAGAGACAGCAAATCATCGTGACATCGATTGTATCCCTCTTGTTTTCTCTTCCTCACTCGGGCCCCCCTGGGTCCTCAGGGGAGGGCAGTTCATTTAACTCATTAGAAAAGGTAAACAGACTGGGCTGGATATGAAACTTTGAGATGACTCAGACCTGCCAGCTGTGGGAAATGATTTCACTTTAAAAAAAATGTGCCTGATGTTACGTCATTTGCAAGCTAGCTTCCTGGTTCACCAGGCGTATAAGTTAGTAAATCAAAGTTACGTTATGTTGTCCGTGTGTCGCAGATTGTTAAATGTGACTTTTCAGAGTATTCGGAACAGGAATTATTATTGCAGCCAAACCCGGAACAGTAATGAGGAGCAGATCGTGGCAGGGTGGGAAAACTGTGTAGGTTATAACCAGTGGTGGAAGAAATACTTTACTTAAGTTAAAGTTGCAATACAACAATGAAACTCATTACACCGTTTCGTACTCCAGGTCTAAGTCCTGCATTCAAAATCTTATGAAGCTAAAATACTGGCAGCAAAGTGCAACTAAGTGTATAAAAGTAAACATACTCATTATGCAAACTGTCCCCATTCAGAGAGTTATGTTTTTCACAAACTGTTGGAATATTAATGCTGATTTATTGTCATGTACATAAGCAGCATTTTAAAGTTGTCAACAATGAAGCTAATCTGAACAATTTAGCTTAATCTTTTTGTAGTTTAATCTATACCAATGCTCTTTGAAAGTTATTTTCTAAAGATGATCAAATGATTTAAAGATAAAATATTGATCTGAAAACAAACAAAACAAGTTACTGGGGCCGGGAAATAAGTTCAATGGAGTAAAAAGCATAAAATGGACAAACAGTACTTGAGTGAATGTGCCTAGTTTCTTGATATGTGGAATAAGTTAATGGTATGGTGGTGAGTGGGGAAATGCACGTGAATCAAACATTAGACTATTCTCAAATTATCTCGCCAAGGTGGGCAGGTCTCAGGCATCATGTAAACACAAAATAAGTAACGCATAAATGCATTGGATTGGGATCAAGATCTCAATCTATTTATGCGTCAAGATCCTCTTCTACGCTCAGTTCAGATCAGTACAAATGGTAGTCAAGAAAATTGCATCGCAATAATATCAGCACACGTGCAAAGAGGCAGCGCAGCGATTTAGCAGAACCCTTTCCTAAAGTCTGGGCTTTTGGGAGAGACAGACAAAACAGATTCTGAGAGATCCTGAATACTACTCCCTAGTCAAGCTCCAAAAACACTGGCTCCTACACTTCCCATAATGCAATTAAGTGTTGCATTTCATTAAACTCTCCCTGCCTGGTGAATATATGTCTCTCTGTTGTAAATGTGTAGTTTCCGAGCTCTGAGACAACCCTGATGCTTTTCCAGACTCAAGAAAGCGTCCCCAGAGCCACAGTGTGGGTGGAATGCACCTTTAATTAGCCGTCAGCATTAGCTCCATGTGTTGCTGTGTTATTCCACAGGCAGAGCAGGGCGACTTTATCAAAAGTAAACACTCTCCTGTAGGAAGGAACAGCAACACTCCCCCTCTCCTCTCTACACACACACACACACACACACACACACACACACACACTCTGACAACATGGGAAAAGTGGATTGGCCCCTCTAGTGACATTGTGGCTGACCCTTCACCATGGCAACAAGATCTCACCAGTGTGTCTTTCCCCGTGACCCGGAGGATCATGGGATTGAAGTGGCTTTAACTCTCAGGGCGAGTTGAGGATTATGCTAATGAGATGACTAACGAGCGCCGTTCACATACTCACACATGCAGGCAGATTAAACTGCAGCACTGCAGCAAGAACAATCACTCATTCACCAGCAGTTACATAACCCAGCGTTAGAAACACCCATCACTCAACCTCTGACCTGCATGTGTGTTTATCAGTTGATCATATAAACTGATTCCCACAATTCTGAGAAGCGCAGCTGATTGAGATGATTAGATTTAGAGCTACGTGATTACATCAGACAACTTCTGCTGCCGCTGTTCAGTTTGAACAAAGATCTAGTCATGCTCACAAATAGCAACAGATAGCTGCTCAGCTCCAGCCGTTTGCATAAAACACTCCCAGACAAATAGAGTCAATATCTTAAGTTAAGGGGGTTAAGCTGCATTAGCAGAAATAGAAAGTCCATTAAAAGAGGAGAGTCTGATGTGTTGTGCTTTGGTGTAAAAGGCCTTCTTGTGTTCTGCAGCATATTGTAGCATTTGTCCAAAGCCACTTTCAGAGGCCTGGGTTTATTTTTAGAAGAGCAGCTGCTTACGAATTGGGTGCCAGTTTCATACATCCATGAAGTGAGTCACACCGGGTGATGTACTGCGGCGCAGGTCAGACGGAGAAGGTTCAGAATGTGGATTTTGGGTGGGGGGGGGGGTCCTGCCCCTTTGTGTTAATATTTCAAGCAGGTTTCCATCCTGCACACAGATTAGTGCTGACACTGAGCCTGGGCTTTAATAAGCGAGGGATGTGAATATGATCCAAGCTGCACAGCAGTGAGGCAGGCGTCCTGTCCAGCGAGGCTGCACCGCCCCCTGCTGGACAACTACTAAACAATCACCCCTGTTGCTGAAAACATATATATGTGTATACTAAATTGTCTGTTTCATTACACCAAATCAAACATACAGCTGATCTGTATTATGAACATATCACACTGACAGCAGAGACAGCAGAATTATACTGCAGAAGGAGAAATCAGTCAGTGACTTGTTCTGAAGCTTTGGACCATGAAGTAAGTAGGAAGTAAGTGCACCTGAGTGGAGTTGTTTTATCAACTGCTGTTTCCACTGTCAGGAATGAGCTGTCAGAGGAAAAAAATCCTTCCTTCACTACCTATTACTACAGATTAAGTGATTATTTTCTCTCAGGTCCATCACATCCAGTTATCAAAGTGTTGGAGGACTGATCACGCTGATCACAGTGTCACGCTGCTGTCAGCTGACCCTTTAATGTCATTCGACATAATCAGTGTGGTGTTTTTACTGTTTGGCAGGTAGCAGCAGCAGCAGCAGCAGCACCGATGAAGCCTAAAGTGTCTGTGAGCTCGTCATCCTCCAGTGCCTCCTCCAACGCCTCCCTGCCAGCTGCAACCGCCAGCTCCCCCCCTCCAGAGGTGCTTTGAGCAACCATATGTTCACGCCATGAAAACACTTCAGCTCGTGTTTTAATTACAAAACTCAGAGATACACTAAATACAGAATAAATATCAACAGTATTCATATTATTTCAAGTTGTTCAAGCGTAACCCATCCACAGCTAGAGCTCTTTATTATTTAATAAATTAAACACAAATAGAGAAAAATGATAAAAGAGCACAAATACAGTTATATGTAACCTTTTGCCCTCTCAGTCAGTGGTGACTTCATTGACTGGAACCCCAAACATAGCTGTCCAAGCTGTTAGCCTCAAGCTTCCGGCCGTAGCTTCAGATTCAAATGCTTTCCCAATAAATAGAGTAGACGAGGACAAACCCAGAGCACGTGGGTCAAGTGTGTCCGAGCACCATGACACCCGTTACAGGTCTCGTCTTAATCAGGATATGTTTAAAGCTTTTTGGCAGAAAATATTTAAGAAAAAAGTCCAAATATTTCATGAAAAAGTTTTCTGAGATAAAGACATTTTTACAAGAAAAAGAGAAATATTAAGGTTGTTTTTTTTCAATGCTGTAGTTCAACTTTATTTAAGAATTATTACAATTTGTTTCTGGCAATAGTATAATAGAAAAAAACTTTTTTTCTACAGTAATAATATTGCAGCCCTTTTCTAAAAAAGATTTTCTGAACAGCGGCCCTAATACTGATATATCACAATTTCTTAAAGCCCAATGTGATGTCATCAGACGTGTTGTTTTCTCCAATCTAAAGTCCAAGACCAAAGATATTTCTAACTGTCCTCATGATTGGTGACAGGAAATGGCATATTTTCTTGAAACATTACTTAAACTATTAATTGATTATCAAAATAGATATATATATATTATATTTTCCGTTTCATTAACAAAAAAAATTCAAATCAAAATGCATTATATATAGTATTGTCCTGAATATTCTGCAGGTGCAAGATTAATGTACAGTCTGTGAACATTTTTGTGTGTGTGTGTGTGTCTCCAGGTTGAAAGAGCCCCAGAGCCGGCCCCGGCTGCCGACAACCTGGGCCTGGGCATGTCACTGGCCCAGGCCAAAGAAAGAGCCCGCCAGAAACGAGCCGCCAAGAAAGCCCCGTCCATGGACTGGAGCAAGAGGAACGAACTGTTCAGCAACTTATAAACATCATCGCCATCAGCACGTCCATCTCACTCAAACTCGTCAGTACTGCCCTGTGACTGGTCCCTGGATTTTGTTTTTACGTTGTCACGCTGTGTATGAAAGCCACAGGGTTCATTTAGAGCATTTTAAACTCCCGTGTTGAACAGTATTATATGATGATTTTATGTGTTTTAATTTAGGGTTTTGCCGCTTTTCTTTCATGTTGAAAAATAATGTCAACGTCACACACAGGAATGAATGTTAATATATTCAGAAGAATGTTTTAAAAGCAAATAGTAATGTACAGTTTCTCATATGAAAAGGACCAGGGAAGGAATAATTGGGGCAGAGGAGAAAAATAACCTGTTGGCAGATTTTGAGTCTGATTAATCTACAGTTTAAATGAATATCAGATCAGATTGATGTCTGCAATCAGTAACTACAATGACAATATATCCATTTTCTGTTATCGGTATCTGAATTATATACCGAAAAACTCCTGAGCCCTTTATTGCCAACATTCCATGACAATCTGTTTGAACGGCATCAGTATGTTCAGATCTTAAGGTGGTTGAAGGGACTGAGCAGTTTTTAGAAGGATGAACGCTCTGGTAGCCTTAATGGAACCAATTCTTCATATCTGTCCAGCTGTCTTTCCCTTCAGGGTTTCTGTCATGATCTATAATTACAGATTATTTTTTCATGTAGCTCTTGATAGATTTGTACATACATGAATAAATGATTTAAGAGGAAGTTTTATTTTGACTGGAGTGAAATGAAGCTCATCAGAAAGTTGTGTTGATTCTGCCGAACCAGTTAGTATCAACCACAGGTGAGTGAAGAAAGTATGCAGGTGTACTGATTTTGGCTCTGTGCTGTAGAATGTAGTGGGCTTTGACAAATATAACATTTGGATCAAATAGAACTGAGTCTGTTTTGTAAAAGTCTTAAAGCTAAACTAATCATCAAAGCTAAACTGCATTATAAAACTCATTTTTATATTAACAATGGATCAAACGGCTATGTGTAATGTGACAACCCACAGAAATCAATCACAAAAATCAATTGCTGTACACTACCTGACCAGCACCAAAGTTCTCACTGGACATCAATAGTTGTTGAAAGCTGCAACAATCTATATTCATCCATTAGTGCAGTAAATATTAGTAAGTAATTATTCAGTGATGTAAGTAAGTCCATAAAGACTTAAGCCAAATATAGCTGACTGAACCCACTAATTGCTTTGTGAGAGGTCCCTGATCTCGTATGGAGTCTGGAGTGTGCCAAAATAATTTAAATGCTGCTTTATAAAACTCAAGTAAAAAAATAATCAAATGATTGTTAAAATGATTATAAATAATTATATTTGATCTTATGTCTCTAAAGTATGAATTAATAATCAAATTCCATCTCATGAGCCAGTCAGCTTCTGAAAAGGGGCCAAAACCGTGCAACTACTCATGCCTTGCCATTTGGCTGTGTATGCAATCACGTTGCATTCACCTATTTTTTCCAAGAACTTCACCTGGCTTTCTATATGAGATATACACCTGGACAAAGACATAGTAAAAAATTGTCCTTTTAATGATTTCCAGGTTCATGCAGAATTCAGTGGAAATATTAATCCAAAGTAACAGCATCCACCAAATTTAACAGAAGAACCATCCATCCATCCATCGTCAACCGCTTATCCTGCCTACAGGGTTGCGGGGGGGGGCTGGAGCCAATCCCAGCTGACATTGGGCGACACCCTGGACAGGTCAGCAATCTAACGTCACCAATTAACCTAGTCCGCATTGTCTTTGGATGGTGGGAGGAAGCCAGAGCAACTGGAGAGGACCCACGCAAAGAACACGAAAACTTGGAACAACCAAGGTTCAAACCCATGACCTTCTTGCTGTGAGGCGACAATGCTAACCACTGCACCACAGCGCCGCACCACAGCGCCACCCCACAGAGGAACCAGTAGTCCTAAAACCTTCTTTTGATGTAAAAGTTTTTTGATGCCTTTTGTTACAGTAGAGCCAAATATCCTCCCTGCAAAAGCACTTAAAGAACGAGTAAAAATCAGAGTGCATTTGTTGGACAAATGTAGGCAGTAGATAATGGCTTTTCTTCACTCTCCGAAAGAGGGCGGCTCACAAACAGGCATTTGACTGCAATTAGTGTATGGCATTGGGTCAATGACTGCAGTAGAGCCAGGATTAATAATAAGAGCATTTCTTTGTGCAGTGAATACTCTATCAGGTTAGTGAAAACAGAGGATAGGTAAACAAAAGTAAAGGAATATTAAGTAACAACAAACCTAACACTGCTGATACTGAACTAAACGTGTCTCACAAAGCTGGTTAACGACAGGTTCTGTTAACTCTGGGTTTACCAATCCGACAATAAACTCGTAAATGTGGAAGAGGTGGGCTTTGTAACAAACAGCCATATGCAACGGATCCATCGTAATGTGTTTAATGAGATGGGATGAAACTGTTGATTCCTGTGGGAAATTCTTTCATTGCAGCAGTAAAAAAAACATTATTTAATGAGGTAAGTGAGCCAGAGTTTACCCCAAATACAGCTGGCTAACCCACTAATTGCTCTGAGAGAGGTCCCTGCTCTTCTATAGAGTCTGGAGTGTGCCAAAATAATTTAAATGATGCGTGATGGAACTATTAATAAAAAGTAAAAAATAATAAAACGATTGTTGAAGTTCCAATTAATAATTCTATTTTATCTTATAATGTCTCTAAATGATGAATTAATAATAAAATTTTGGTTTGCGTTAAAGTTTCCAACTTTAACCATTTCCATTTCCAGAAAGCTAACCTTCTCCGTCTGACGCCACTGTCCAACTTGCTTTGTATGTTCTTCTGGTCTATATAAATATGTTAATTATATTATATTGGTGTGTTTTGATAGAAGGCTGTAAAGGAAGTGATTAGGTTGGGTTTCCACAGATCACTGAGCCAGTTATCTAGCAGGGAGCAATTACACTCATGTTTGCTGAGCCCACAGTAATGCATTGTCAAACTGAAATATGATGTTGTGACACAGAACTAAATGGTGTAACAAACAGAGACATACAATAAAAAAAAAATGTAAAAAATGTATTTATTTATTTTAATAAACATGTGAAAGTCTTTGATTATTCCTGTTGCACACTCGAGACTCCATACGCTGCATTGTAAAACTGTTAATCTCTTACAGTGTTCAGTCACTTTAAAATAATTAACATAGTCTTTCAGAAGGTTGATCTTACTTGAAATGCTTTGGAACAGGCCGCTGTTGAAATGTTTAAAAGCATCCCTCATTCTTTGAAAACTGCACACTTACAGTAAATTCACTTCAAAGCACCCTGAGGCGAGCTGTAAAACCTTCCGTGCTGTTAGTGGGAGGTGGACTGAGCTCCACAGTCTCAGCTTTACTCCACAGCAGTCGCACCTGATAGACATGTCTCTTTAAAAATGTTTTTAAAAACACTCACTTTGTGCCGACCCCTTAATGTGCCTCTTGAAGAGGATTAAAGACTTTGGTAAAAACATGTAAAATCACATCCATTGCATACATATGGAATATGCTGCTTTTATTACAATAAACAATATTTTCCCCGTGTTATAGACAACAAGCAGCAAAATATATAACAGAGTATTGATGAACACTAGAATGATTTAAGTCAACAGGAACTCCATTTGTTAAAAAAACAAACATAAGTATAAATATACTCAGTATAAAGATATCTGACTACACACAAACACAGTGCCACCATAGACTTATCTACACATTTACAGGTAATGTGAATGAAACGGACCCTCATTCCTTTAGTGATAATACACTGAACACGCAGACATCTGGAAGCCGATCTCGCAGCTGCTGTTTGTTGTTGCTCCAATAGCATTCCCAAGCGTGTGTCCTAAGGCGAAGTGCTCGCGTTGAAAAACTGGGCAATATTGAGGGAAAGTTGTGCAGGAAATCCTCAAATGTGCACTTATTGATTCATCCAGAGCCATGAAGAGGTGCTGAGTCCTCTGTTCTTACCAGCATCAAAGGTTCATCTTGATCTCCTGTTTGCCGGCTTCTCACTTCTCAGTGATGCTCTCTCTTATTAAAGGAACTTTGTCCCTGTGAGGCAGAGCTTGGGGATGTCACTCCAACATAGCATCCAGCTGGTCAGCAAGGTCGTCAAACATGTTGCCAATGTCATCTAGGATATTTCCCGCTGCCTTCACTGTGCTGCTGCCACTGTGAAACAGACAGAGCTGTTAGTGTACTGACACAGTATAAAGAGTCAAGTTCTTCTAACTAATGGTGCTGAACAACAAGTAATGCGGTACTTTCTGATCCCCATAAGGAATGTCTTCAACTGAGATTAGATTAGACTAATCTACATTCCAGTTTGTTACATGTGTCCTATTTTATCCTATTTTGTCCATTATTTATTTCTATTAATTCCGATAACATTGGAACAAAAAAGTCTGCCAGAGTAAGAGCCACAGATCAGCTGACACAAGCATTTTTTCCCAAATTATCTAAACCTCTTTTTTAGGTTGTCAAACTGAAAGTGAACACACACCCAAAATGTTGCTAATATCTAATTGCAAAGAAAATCAAATTGTGTGAACAACTATGGAACATAAAATAGGTCAGGGCGGAAACTGGAAGGTACTTTGATTTTGAAGAACTATCACTGCATTTCACTATACAAGTCTGAGTACAGACTAAAAACTTGATGGAGTTGCTGCTGTTACTACCCCTCTTGCTGGCTTCAGTTGCTCTGTGCAGTCCTTATCACACAGAGGCTAAAGGATCAGTGGCAACACTGAGTGTGTAATTACTCTTTATGACATAGAGTAAAGAGGTGTCACACCTTATCCATACATTGTATATTCAAGTTCCAACTGTGAAAGGACACTTTGTTGAACACACAGCCACCCTACATGTAGGTCAGGAGTCCTTACCCATCCACACTGCTCCCGTAGGCCAGTTTGTTCTCCACCACTTTGAGAGCTGCCTCCAGTGACGTGCTGGTTTGCTCCAGCCTCTTCTGAGCCAGCACCTCCAGACCGGCCGCACCAGCCAGGGGTGGCCCCGTTTTCCCGTCGTGACCCGGTAGGGCCGAGGTGAGGTACGAATGGGCCGAAGCTGGGGAGGACGGAGCAGCGAACGCAACGCCCCGGACCAGGGTTAGGTTCGGAACTGAAAGACAACAAGGTAGGGGGTTAATCTATCATCCGAAATAAATTTTGGAGCAATTTTGGTCAAAATATTATTTAACGGGGGAGGCAGTCCTCCCTGCCAAGTAAAATCTTTTAGTCGGTGCTACCTGCAGTTGACGCAGAGGCCATGCTGGGCTGAGGGAGTCTTGATCCAGACAAAGCAGCAGCTTTCTGTGGACTCTCTGGCTTGGACATCACTGTCTGTGTGTGTCTCACTGGTTTGGGACTGGGCATACACGTCTGCGTGTGGATGCTGCCGCCCAGCTTCGGGGAAACTGTGTGAACCTGTACGCTGGTTAGTTTAGGAATGGCGGTTTGTGCACAAGCTTGCACTGGAGAGACTGTTTTCTGGGGGGTTGGCGGTTTGCTTTCAGGGGATTGTTTGAGAGGACTGGAAGGTTTTGAGGACACTGGAGGCTTCGGGCCTTTCCCCACGGAGCCTACCCTCTGGAACACAATCCCCGGCCTCTGACATTCAGTGTCGCTCAGCGTGACATCATCGTGTGTGTGGAGGCTCTTGGTTTGCGGGTGGTTCGGAGTGGTTGCCTCATCAGGTGTCGACGGGTCTTTGGGTTTGTGTCGTCTTTTTACCGTGTCAGACTCTTTGAGATTGAACTCGGGGAGCTCCAGGCTGTTCGGGGTCTGTGATGGACCCTCTGGAGGAGTCTTGACTTCAAAGTCTGCTCGGGGGACAACTGCTATCTTGGGCCGCTGTTTGATAGTGAGGTTGCCTTCTTCAGCGAAAGGGATGTGGTCACCGGAGCTGTGCTTTGAAGAAGTTGCACCACTCTTTGATATTCTTTCACTTTTCCTTGCTTTCTCTTCGAGTCTTCCCTCTGTGCCTCCACTTCTTTGTCTGTCGGTCTCTACTTCTGTCTTCTCGCTTCCTGTCCTCCTGAGGCCCGCCAGGCCCAGAGCAGGGACAGGTTTGGAGTGCTGTAGGATGGTGTGTGGCGCCATCCCGTATGAAATCGGGGAGGAAACGGGGCTGAAAATAGGTGAAACTGGGATCGGAGTTGGTGGTATATCTATCCTCCTGGAGGGACTGCTGCTGCTTCCCTCTAGCCTGGCTGCGATGCTCCTTACACTGCCTGTGCTCTCCGTCTCGACCCCTCCTTTCGCCTCTGGCTCCGCCCCTTTCCCATTTCCTGGTTGGCGTGCCGGGCTCCCGCTTACCGAGCTCATCCTCTTGGGCGGCGCCGGGGGTGGGCCTTTGCGTCGGGATCGCACGGCGAACGAGTGGCTGCGGTTGATGTGGCGCTGGGTCCCTGTGGCGCTTGTGTGCCCGCGCCCGGCCTGCGCGACAGGGTGGCATAGGAGGGCATGACCGCGGAGGAAGCAGAGGTGCAGGGGGGAGGGAGGTCGTCGTCTTCGTCTGGCTCACCGTCGGACAGAGCGTATCGAGTCAGGCTTTGGGCGCGCTTCTTGTGCGGACCCCTCTGAGTGTCACCAGCTTGACCCTGTCCAGGCTGGGGTCCCAGCAGAGGGACAGCTCCGGGTAGAGGCTTGGAGAGCTTGTGAGCCCCGTTGATGCTTCCTGCCTGGGCGTGGAGGTAACTGAAGGCCTTCTGTGTGGGCGAAGGCTGCGGGGATGGGGAGGTAGGGGAGGGGGCCGGGTGGTGCTGAGGCTGATAGAGGCGGCTAGGGGACTGGAAGTGTTTGGCCTTGGGTGGGACAGCTGGGTAGGCAAAGCGAGGCATCTTGCTGGGGGTCAGTGGAGGGGTTAGTGGAGAGAAGGGAAGTTTATTGGGGGTAGCTGCCCGACTCTGGTGCTCCCACATCTCTGTGGGTCTCTGTCTACTTCTGCCACCAGGACTGCTTCTTCCACGCTTGGCCTCCTCCCCCGCACCACAGCCCAGGCTCTCCTCTGACCGGCTGGATTTCTTTGCTGAAGATGGTGCAGCTTGGTGATCTTGAGAATATACTGAATTTGAATTTCCAGAATTCCCAGAATTCCCAGAATTCCCGATCCCCGCGATCGCATGCTAATGCTCTCCTGACTGACCGACATGCCAGATATAGCTGCAGCGGAGGTCATGCCCCTGAGGCCGAACGCCTCGGCGGCACCTCCTCCCGCCCTGCCCATCATGGCGCTCTGCAGCTCAGCGCTCAACTCGCTGTCCTGGAAGGAGAGGAGGGCCCTCGGTGTGCGAGGGGAGGGGCAGCAGTTGTCTGACGAAGCGTCAGAGCGAGCGAGAGCGTGCACATTGTGTGATGGTGTGTGTTCGATGGCTACTAGCTCCAAGGCGGCGGGGGGCTTCCGTCGGAGAGTCCCGCCTTCGGCTCTGTCAGGATGGTTACGGGCGCGCTGCAGATCACTAAGTCTCTTCACTGCCAACATGAGCTTCTTCTGGTGGCCTGAAACACAACGTACAATCTACTGAATACAGCACACACTATGGTTTCAAGCAAGATGATGTCAATTTCGTTGAACAGCAGCCTCTGTGGCCACAAGTGGAAATTACAAAGTGATGGAATATTTGTGAATGCGTAAAAGGGGAATTGAACCCAGGTCTCTCAGGCCCCACGCATGTGTCGTATCCATAGCGCCATCACCACCCCAAATGTTACACAGTTTCCCTTTAAAGTAGTCGTACATATCTCTTTGAATTACCACTAAGTGCCTTGTTCTGAAAAGGAGGTAGAAAACATTTATATGGACTATTTGGTTTTCTTCTATCAATGTACCTGGGGTTCAATGTTTCTCCCACCAACAATAGGTTGTGTAAAGTTTTTCAGAGGCATTGAAGGGATACCCCCCCCCTTGCAGCATAACTTGACTCAGATTATAAAATGACTTTTGCAAATTTGAAGAGGGTGAAGAGTAAGCTGTCAAAACTAGAACGGCTTCATCATTTGGGGAGACCACCAACATCCACAGCAGGTTTCGTAGAAATCTGGTCTTATTCCTCACCCAGTTTGGTGATGCCTATCTCCTGCAGATCTTCCCAGGTGATGTCTTTGACAATAGGGATGGAGTCGTAGCCATTGTCGCACAATCTCTTCTGGTACTGAGGCAGTCCAATCACACTCAACCACTCCCCCAGGTCCGACTTGAGCAGCAACGAACACAGACCAAAGCAACAGAGGAAGGGGGGCGATGAGAAACAAATCCCAAAAGCCTGAGTAATCCTGGATGTTGTGCTTTGTATATTTTAAGCAGCAGTTGGAAATGTGTAACCATGACGCCACACGGTTTGACACTTGGTGGTCTTACAACAAATTCAAGCTGCATTTCATGAATGTTACAACATGCAAGTGAGACATTAGAAATATTTCCTCACAGGAATGTAATCGGGCAGCCACTCTGGGATGTTTAGCTTGCCAATCTCCATTGAGATCTTCTTTCGGTGGCCCGGTTTGGTCACTCCGATAGCCGTCAGGTCCTGACGAATCAAACACACGTAAACAGCCAGTGACTAAACAACAACAAAAATACAGCACAGGACATTATTCCACTATTGCTGACTGCTACAGTACAATGACTACTCCTATTTATGTATGATGGTCATGCCAACTCAGTTGTTTACTACATGAACACAGGACTGGCTGCGTGTTCCCTGATAAGTCTTACTCCTCCTCATCTTTGTTAGTTCACTGCATCACTGAGTCATAGGCTAACATTTCACATAAATGGAACGGCACATTTCCAAGTCAATTTGTTAGTAAATGAATTGGTCCTGATGAATGAAAAAACATCTAAACTTGAAGTTTCCAGGGGAAACAAAAGATTGATGAACACTAGTCATGGGTAAAATTAGTTAGCTGCCTACGTCAGTGACGTGCGGTCGACATATTCATTCCTTTTTCATTGCGTCATATAAGTAAATGTGTTTTTTTCACTGAGCTCCTTTATTTACTGCCTATTTTTATTCATTATTTTGTTCTAAACTCAGTGTGGATGTTGGCAAAAGGATGAGATGCATTTCTTGCGTCCCGTCTGTTTTCCTGTTCTCTGAAGTTGCAGTGCTTGGACCGCTCTGCCACCACGGTGCTCCTTGAACGTGCCGCGTGTCAGTTACCAAGCTGTCGCAACTACAGTTTCTAACGATGAAAATTTGTTGTGAAAGCCTGAATACCAAAAATAGCAAAACACCAAACCAAAGTGATTATGGCGATCAGTAGCCCCCATCCCATCGTCCCAAACGCATTTGGCAAAAGTTAAATTGATGTTGTTGTTACACACACCTCAGGGGTCATCCTGCTGATGGTGGGAACGTCATATCCCGCGTTGATGAAGTTGGACGTGTACTGCTCCAATTGGAACTCACACAGCCACTGATAGATGGCCTCACAGTCCTAACAACGGAGAGGGGCAACGTATATGAGGCTTCTTTCTCTCTCTCACCCACACACACACACACACACACACACGCTTACTCCTACTAGTACTCCACTCACCTTGCCCTCCAGAAGCTGTTCTGGCCTTACGAAGCCTTTCTGAGACGTGCCGTTGACCTGCCGTCGGGATCCACCTACAAAACACACGTGATCAAATCGTGCAGGACGACCTCTACTGAGCTGTACTGTGAGTGACTGCAGGGTCAGCTGACCACGCCCGCCCAAAGACAGAGCAAAGACTCCACAGGAACATGTTTGTGATGAGTCAAATCTGTATTTTTTTTAAAAGATAAAAATCATGCAAATGATTGCAAGTTACTAACACGGTCTGCGTTAACATCAGCCATGCCAAACTGATGAATCAGTCTTCTCCATGCAGCTGTCTGGGTAAGGGGTTGTTGGGTCTCTCCAGGTGAGTAAAGGTGTGTTATCTGACTGATCTGAAAGCCCACTGAACACACCTGTGATTTATCCCTCTTTCAGCCATGACACACGGCCACAGATCTCTTGAGGAATGCACCTTTTCCTCCCGTTTGCTCCATCTTTACCACTCTTTCGCCCGAGGCCGGTGTTTTGATCGCTCCCTCGTTTTCTTTCCGCTCTTTTAGTCATCCCACCTGACAGGATCCATCGACCGTTTTAATTACCACAGTTTTACAGTACTTTGTATATAAAGCGCCTTTCTGAGCACAGAGAAGCTTTGCAAGGTTAAGAGTTTTAAGCGTGGTCAAAAAGGAATAATTGAATTGATTATACCAAAAAAGTTATTCCAATACAGTTTTTGTTCACCCAAATTATGATAAATAAAATGTTCTCACTTTGGTATCTGGTTTTGGTTTTATTTGTCCAGGTAGAGATACCTGTCTCTGAGACGTCTGTCTCCACATTAATACAATGGTCTCCACACTGCTAGACGTGTCACAAAATATGTTCTTTTGTAATCTGGGTGAACTGACCGCTTGGGTGAACTGTTGCTGTGCCAGGTTTGGCTTCCATCGTGGCCCCACAACCACAAAGTGTGCTTTTATGTTAAATGGCCTCTACTTGTATAGTGCTTATTTGTTTTACACTACATCACGTCCACAGCAGAGGATAAAGAGGATAACGCGCCAACTGCTTATCAGGACAGAAACACGCGGTTTGGGGGAGGAGCCAGGGGATCAAACCACCAGGCAACCCGCTCTACCTCCAAGACGCAAGGTGAGCGTATTTGAACTGTTTCCCCCTGCTTCCAGTCTTTATGCTAAGTTAGGCTAACCATGCCCTGACGCCAGATCTGTACTTAATGCACAAAAAGAGTGATGTCAATCTGCTCATCTCACCGTTAGAAAGTGTCTTTCCTGAAATTTGTAACTATTACTTGAGGTTAATCGCAAGACCCTTTTTTTCTTTATTTCAACCTGATACATTCCTGTTTTTCATTTGCTCTGTTTATGGAGGTCTAGTTCTCTCTACTTTGCTGTGAAGGTCAGGGGCCCCAGTCTCTCCCAGGTGAAACAGCACCTAGTGGAGAGGTATTCGGCCTCAGGGCAAAAGACAAAACTTCAGCTTTTGGACCAAGAAGCAGGCGAAAACGTCTGACTCAATATTATACAGTACATGTATATTTTTTTTAAAAAACATTTTATTTGCACCTGAGTAACAGTAGGGAAGAAAAACAGCAACAAGTAGAACTGATTTAAAATTTCTGTCCTAGATAATTCTACATTGAAGTGCAGTATAAAGCCATCAGGAGCATTTTCTCTGGTTTCATCTGCAAAGTCTCACTGCTTCCTCACTGTGTCAGTAAACACTGAGGTTAGTCGACTCCTCTGGTCACCTTTAACAACAGAATTCAGTGACAGAAACTAGAAAAACATGTGGAGAAATCTTTGATCCCCTGCAGCCGTGACAAAACATCAAACATCCCATCATATCTGTGCTGCAATTCTTACCCTTCAGGAGGAACGAGAGCAGCAGAGCTCCGGATGTTTGACACTTCATCCTGCCTTCTCCCTGTCCTTCATGCAGTCAACTAATCTGTTCTCTGTTTTTCTCCCTCATTTAACAAATGTCTTGCTCTTTCTGGTTTTGTTCCGGTCTCCTCCCTCTGACCCCTCCCTCCCACTCCTCATTTCTTTTCTCCTTCACTTGAACGCTCCCTCTTATTCGGCCCGAGGTCAACACAGATCCTCTGCTTCAGCTAGCATATCACTCCTTAATATTTTCATTACCTGTGCGCTTAGGCACGTTTTTTTTTTTTTCTGCACCTGCTCTTCTGATCCAACGGCGTGCACACACAAAGACACATTTTCCTAGCCCTTCGTGTTTCCTTAGAGAGGTGTCCGGGTGCTTTTTTACGGGGTTGCGTGGTTGAGAGTAGCTAGCGGTTTTATTGGTTTCTGTGGTGAGGTGAGGTAAGCCTTTTCTCTGTCCTTCCGTCTCATTTCCTTTCAGGATGATTGCAAAATAGCTCACTCTGCAGAACAAAGGCACTGCTGCCATATGTGTCTTCAATGGCATTCCTCAGGTAAAAGTAGGTACAGTGATCTTTAAAATGTTACAATAAAAATATCTAGGCTTTGAAGCTGTTAATGATGATGAACACCTCGGAAATGGGTCCTTAAAGGGACCTAAGTCTCAGGAAATAAAGTCATTTAAATTAAGTTTAGGGTTTCTTACGCTGGCAGGATTTCAAGACAGAGCAAAAATGTTTAAATCCCTCAAAGTAAAAATTAAAGGTACAGCAGATTATTAGGGCTGCTGTTAGGATAAAATGTCTGAGAATCAAAGTATAATATTGTGAGGAATTATTATTATTATCATAATTATTATTACTATACGCTTTTCTTTACAAGAAAAAGGCATACTATTAGAATGTGCCATACTTTGAGAATAAAGTAAAATATTTATTTAAAATCCAACATTATGAGAAAAATCTTTAGTAGTTTGAGAGAAATCTGTCAAAAAAAAAATAGTATTACAAGTAGTAAGTATTACAAGAAAAGGGTCTGTAAGACTAAAATAAAATAAAATAAAGTCAAATATTTGAAGAAGAAGAATATTTGAAGAAAAAGTTGGATTAGGATTTAAAAAAAATCATTATTACTTCAAGAAAAAGTCAAACAAAAAGTTTTTAATCCTGGTGAGTGCAGTCTGCCACCTTCATGTGTCAAATGAGGGATGCAGATTATAATCATAGACTTCAGGACAATGAATAAACAATTATCAGCTACTAAAGCACAACAAAAGAGCTCAGATATCAAAACACGAGCTCATGTTATTAGAAAAGGGCAGCACACAGCCGTCTCATCCAGAGACAGTCCCCCAAAAGCTCCTGACTCCTCAATCATTCCCTGACTAACCTGTGGTCCCATCTGCCTGTTTGCTGTGGTCTGCTCCCGCAATGTGGAGATGGTCTCCGGATTCACCAGCAGAGGGAGCCAACTGCACACAATAAAAAACAACAACTGAAAGCCGAAAAAGCTGAAATGAAGACTGAATCTCTAGACTTGCTGAGGATCACTGCAGACAATGTTCATCATGGCAAGTCAGATAATCCTGTATCAAAATGTTTGTTATTGTTGAAACAAGTTAATTACAATGACAGTGTGAGCATCGAACTAGTGGAGAAATCTGACATGTTACGCATGTGTGTAGGTTCTAAGTCATTCATGAACTGCATTGGAAGACTGGAAAGTTCTTACAGAGCAAAAAGAGATTAAGATTTTTAACGAGGAACACCCTCCATACAGTTTGTAGTACAGTCAGAGCAGATGCTTGGCTTCCTCTTTTTTTGCATGTAATGTCACTAGTGTTTCTGAGGCGAGCTTACCTTGCCAGTGTCAGCATTGTGGCGATTTTGAGTCCCATTCTGTTTGTGGCTGCTCTCTGAGCTCTGGCCGCTGCCAGCGCTGCGGCTGCTGCCCACACTGCCCGCACTGCCAACACTGTTTCTGTCACCTGAGAGAGAAAGACAGAGAGACACAAACAGACACCGATGTTGCAGTGTAAAGTGAGACTTGCAGAGAAAAGTTATGAAAGTCAGGAGAGAAAGCTGCAAAGATTGTAGCGTGCAATTTGTAGGTAAAGGCATGTGGTCTGAGTGCACAGCAAAAAACAAAGAACAACTTTAACATGTCATTAGCAAGTCCTATTGATTTAATAATCCTAAAGGATTAGTTTGACGTTCCAGAAATACACCTAAATGCTTTCTTTACACAGTTAATTGAGAAGATCGATACCAATCTCATATCTGTGTGCAAGTTAGGAGCTGTGATTATCATAGCATAGCTAACAACCATCCAGCATTTTGGTAACCCAAAGTAACAAACTCAAACTAACAGTGTATCACTTGCTTCCTGTTTGGCGGGCAGCGGAAAATAGCGTCTTTTTTTTTGCCCACCAAGGGAGTGTTTTCCTTGGAATGTGACGTCACGTGAAAGCTGCAAATTTCTTGATGAACAACAGTTTATCCATGCCAGCAAGAAATACTTAGAGCCTGCATCCTTAAAACCGCACATTGTCACATTCACGTTTCTGTTCGTGGGTACAGATTAAACAAACGCTTTATTAAGTCAGACTTTATGCTAAGCTAGGCTAATCACCTCCCAGCTATAGCTCCATACTTAGGCTACATATTCCAACACACACACACACACGGCAGTCACGTCAATCCTTTCATTTAACTCATAAACAAGAGCAATGAAATGTATTTACCAAAATATCAAATTACTCCCTTAAAATTATAGATGACATTACCTCTGTGCAACTACACATTTCATAAATCAACACTACATGAAATGACATGTTAAGATAATTGCTTTGTTTATATATTTGCTGTGCATGCTGTCAGGGTGGAGGCAGCTACACCATCAAGCTGCAAAAAAATCTGAGACATCAGTAGCAGAGGGACTAAAGAAAAGGGTCTAAAGAAGCACTGGTCACTTACCAGTACGTCCCGCTGCAAGACAACTATGGTTATGGTTTTTGGATTATTAGGTGTGGGGGGCAAGGGAGGCATGGGATTTGCAGGGCGGCATGGTGAGGTCAAGACTTTGGGATATAAAAGGGATAAAGATGTGAATAAGCTTAAAGAGGCCCAGTTTTTTAGAAGAGCTTGGATGGGATCTGGTCTACAGGTTCACACAGGGTCGGTGGGGTTGCAGGGGATTGGGACCACACACCCTTACCAGTGGGAGACCTCCTGAGGACCCAAATGTCTTGAGTGGGGCTAGCAGGACTATCTGGGGCTGAGAGCTGACTGTCAGGTAGAGCACCTAACAAACACACACACACACACTTTAGACACACACTCGCTGTATAGCCCACATACTGTAGCTGGGAGTGGACCTATCAAGCTGACTGAGCACCAGAGCACTGGTCGAGAGGAGACTGGGGTCAGGGTGCTGTTCGGGAGGGGAATGTGAAACCTGGGAAATGGACGGATAATGAGACAACAGGCCCATGTAAAAGACCCCCCACCCCTCCTACATAGCAGCAAGACCCACAGACCATCAGACACAAAACAACTTTCATGCAGATGTTTTGTGTGTCTGTGGTCAATTTGTGCCTTTTCCAGATGTTTTGCATCTCTTTGTGGTCATTTTGCATCTATGTTGTCATTTTGTGTCTCTTTGTGGTCGTTTTGCTTCTCTGTGTGGTCATTTTGTGTCTCTTTGTGGTCATTTGTTTCTCTTTGTGGTCATTTGTTTCTCTTTGTGGTCATTTTGCATCTATGTGGTCGTTTTACGTCTCTTTGTGGTCATTTTGTGTCTCTTTGTGGTCATTTTGTGTCTCTTTGTGGTCATTTTGTGTCTCTTTGTGGTCATTTTGTGTCTCTTTGTGGTCATTTTGCATCTATGTGGTCATTTTGCTTCTCTGTGTGGTCATTTTGCGTCTCTGTGTGGTCATTTTGTGTCTCTTTGTGGTCATTTTGTTTCTCTTTGTGGTCATTTGTTTCTCTTTGTGGTCATTTTGCATCTATGTGGTCATTTTGCATCTATGTGGTCATTTTGCTTCTCTGTGTGGTCATTTTGCTTCTCTGTGTGGTCATTTTGTGTCTCTTTGTGATCAATTGGTGTTTCTTTGTGGTTGTTTTGTTTCTCTTAGTGGTCGTTCTGCGTCCCTTTATGGTCATTTTGCATCACTTTGTGATCAACTGGTGTCTCTTTGTGGTAATTTTGCGTCTATGTGGTCATTTTGTTTCTCTTTGTGGTCATTTTGTTTCTCTTTGTGGTCATTTTGTTTCTCTTTGTAGTCATTTTGTTTCTCTTTGTGGTCATTTTGCGTCTCTTTGTGGTCATTTTGTTTCTCTATGTGGTCATTTTGCGTCTCTTTCTGGTCATTTTGCGTCTCTTTCTGGTCATTTTGCATCTCTTTGTGGTCATTTTGCATCACTCTGTTATCACTTGGTGTTTCTTTGTGGTCGTTTTGTTTCTCTTAGTGGTCGTTTTGCGTCCCTTTATGGTCATTTTGCATCACTTTGTGATCAACTGGTGTCTCTTTGTGGTCATTTTGTTTCTCTTAGTGGTCGTTTTGCGTCTCTTTGTGGTCATTTTGTTTCTCTTTGTGGTCATTTTTTTCTCTTTGTGGTCATTTTGTTTCTCTTTGTGGTCATTTTGTTTCTCTTTGTGGTCATTTTGTTTCTCTTAGTGGTCATTTTGCGTCTCTTTGTGGTCATTTTGCATCTCTTTGTGGCCATTTTGCATCACTCTGTGATCACTTGGTGTTTCTTTGTGGTCGTTTTGTTTCTCTTAGTGGTCGTTTTGCGTCCCTTTATGGTCATTTTGCATCACTTTGTGATCAACTGGTGTCTCTTTGTGGTCATTTTGTTTCTCTTAGTGGTCATTTTGCATCTATGTGGTTGTTTTGCGTATCTGTGGTAATTTTGTATCTATGTGGTCGTTTTGCGTCCCTTTATGGTCATTTTGCATCACTTTGTGATCAACTTGTGTCTCTTTGTGGTCATTTTGTTTGTTTTAGTTGTCTGCTGTCTCTGTAGTTCATTTAGCATCTTTTTGTATTTATTTTATTGACTTTCAACAAGAAATGAAACAGTCACTTCAAACAGAAGTTCTGGCCCAGGCCCTGAGTCCCTGGACTTGTTCCTGGTAGGCTTGTTCAGTAATCCATCCTTGCCTGGGAGGACATGAATGTGTCACAGGTGGTGAACAGAAAGCAAACAGATGGGAAGTGTGTGTGTGTGTGTGTGTGTGGTGTGGGTGTGGGTGTATGTACCTGTGGGATCATGGCCAAGGGTGTATGAGTCGTCAGTCTGAGGGGCGGGGCCGTGGCTTGAGGGAGGAGCTCTGGATGCAAAGTGTTGTCGTTGGCAAGGTATTGAGGCTTGGCGGGAAAGAGTGCCCCCTAGGGTCAGGGAGACAGGTTTGGGTTGATGCTGGCATGCATGAGTGAGGGAAAGAAGTTCATGTGTGTGTGTTTGAACTACATGCACAGGTATTGGGACAGCCTGTAAGACCACAACCAAAAAACACCTTTTTGGAGTCTGGTGAGCACATTATGAACTTTATCATGTATGCTTGTTCTTGGAATATCTGGAAGAACAGCTAAAAAAAGGGCAAATTCACTGTAAATCCCCTCTGATGTTACATAAGAGGCTGCTGAATGGTAGTGTAAGATCACCAGAGACGCTGAGAGGGCTTACTTTTCCTCTGTGTGTTGTTAGTCCGTGGTTGCTGACACCATTCACATTATCACAGAGCTCAGGCACAAACACGTGCGCATTCACACACTGCTGAGTTTGCCTCACAAGCAAAGAGCCTGTCACCGACTTAAAGTCAAACTCTCTTTCTCTTGTCTCTTCTCCCTCAAGCATGAGCAGACACGCACACACACAGAGCACACAATATCACAACGCAGACTGTGAGGGCTTTAGCAGTGAGCTGACACTTTGCAATCTGGCCATAGTAATCCTATTAATGTGTGTCTCTATGTGTGAATAACTATGTTTGTAAGTGTGTGTGTGTATGTGTGTGTGTTTGTGTTGCCAGGCTTGTTGAGGACCTAGAAATGAAGTGGTATAGCTTGTTTGTGTGTGTGTTCGTGTGTATCTATGTCTTTTATTGGACCCCTCTCTGCGCCCGTCCCGCAGTTTGAATGTCAATGGCTTTGCAGCTGCAAAACAAGCATCATATCTGGATCGTATTACTTGTGTTCACAGGGATTAAATCAGATGATTTACAAGTATGATGAAACTTTCAGTGATCATACCAACATGACAGATCCTGTTTGTGCTCTAGTGTCCAGATATATTCTTAGCCCGTATATAACCATTGCCCTGGGTTAAGTTAGCCCTTTTAACACCCCTCTGTCAGCTTAATCCTCCAGCATGCGAGGTCTAATCTGGCCCTGGGACAAAGTTACCATGGAGTACAATATAGTAAACATTTATTCTTGCTGGACCCTGCATTCCCACCAACCACCCTTTGTGCACTGTGCATATACCCTGTTGCAACGTTTAGTGCACACAGCAAACTACACATGGCAGCTTCATAATGTAACCCAGACAACCAGTACTTCTATGCTGCAGGAACAGAACCTGGCACCAGGTTTTCTATGTGCTAGTTAGTTTGTTAACAATTTGATTAAACACATTATTTGGGAGCATGCACTTTACTGGTGCAAATTTCTTAACCAATTTGCAATAAATCAAATTACTAAAACCAACTGAGTTGCATAGAACCTGTGGCCTTTAGGGCCCCTTAAGGTCTGAGGATCCATTTGCCATTTGACAATCCATCCTTGACTGTACTTGAAAAGGCTTGAGTAAAGGGAATATTAAGATGCCAGATAGCTTCACACACAACTTTACTTGACTCAAGAAATTCAAAAATTAGGGCCGCAACGCATTAATTAAAGCAGATAATTAACGCATTAATGCAAACAACCCACCCAAACGAGCAGTGGAGGGAGGCTTTCGGTAGGCTACGCTGGAAGCAGCGCGTGGGAGAAGTAAGACAGCGCTCCGCGAGAACACAGCAGGCCCTCTATGGATAGTAAGCATGGCAACGGCTTTTGTGTGTTACACAGCTGTAGCCTTTAACTTCCCCTTTGCGGGGATGCTCTGCCATGTGAATTCCCTCCTGTTGATATCCTGTTTAGTAAACAGTAATAGATTCTGGAGAGTTCAGGATCACTCTCTCTTCCAATGATTTGTGCCGCGCGTCGCCTACAAAAACTTCAAGACTAATCAACCTCAGCAGCGTTCGGGCGTGTGCGTGAGGCGAGCACAACCGCAGCAGTTTCACGGGAACACGCCCGCTTGTCGCTACGCCTTGTGCGCGACCACTTCACCTCGCTGTAACAGAGACGCTTGCTTTCAATCGCGTGCCATGTTGATCAGCAGATGGACTTTGCGATGTTAAAAAACAGTGTTTGTCCAGCACACACAAACATAAAACCTAACTGACACACACACACTCTTCCTGAAGAAGAAGAAGGCTTTGGAGATCCTGGCTGGCTGTATTGCTTGTAAAAGTTGAGGTTACAAGGTTCAAGGTACAAGGTAGATTTATTTGTTAGGATACAACAGGTTGTAGTCTGCAGCTCTCTTCTGCTACGTAGCAGACAAAATACATTAATATGAAAGCAATTCTTAAATGGTAAACAAAAATAAACTATATTCACCTATATATTTTATAATATTATATTACATAATAATATATATTACCTTCTTGGACTTCCATTCGCTCATTTTTTGGGAGGGTCACACTACTCTTTTCAAAGATAAAAAAAACGTTTATGCTTAATTTTCTATACTGTCAGGTAGCTTAATTTAAAACAATGCATAATTTTTGTCTGTTTTGTGTTGGAAAATCTTAATCTGCAATGTAACTAGTGGAGATAACTGTCAAATAAATGTAGTGGAGTAAAAAGAACAACAGCTGATCCTAAAATGTGGTGGAGTTTAAAGCAATAAAGAAAAATACTTGTGATTGTACATAATTACAATAACTACATTACATCACTACTTATCAGAATCTTTTGACTTTATGCAGATGTTGTGTTCCAGCTGCTTGTTTGTGTACCTGCTCGTCTGCTGAGGACCTCGACCACTGAAGGGGGGAAGAAGCCCACCCGGTCCGTCCCCCGCTGGGTGTCGTGGATGTGACCTTTCCAACGACCGTCTGAGTGCTGCTCCAGGACCTGACACCAACAAATCATGGGCACGCTTCAGCTGAAATGTTTGTGTCACTGCGAACAGCATTAGCCTTGCAACAATTCACAATCGCATTAGATCAGCTCGTGGAAAAAAACACTAACACATAATTCACTGGTGTGAAAACTGAGAGGTTTAATTAAAGCGAAAAGGAAAAAAAAAAAAGATGGCTGAGAAACTTTTTGGGGGTTTGCCTGCCAAACATTTTCCCTTGTCGACAATATATCAACTCTAAGTATGTATGTCGTGTGCGTGTGACTCCTCAAGGCATGCTTTTAAGACCATAATGAGAGAGCCAATGAGCTGGAAATACACAGTCCATTCATTGTGAGTGTTAACAAAATGCCTGGAGAGGACAAAAACAAACACCTCTGCCTTCTGACAGGGCGCCGAACAACAACATACGAGTTCATACAGGAGTCCGGGATGTCACAACGACTCGCATAAAGATATCAAAATACACAGAAGTAAGCACATAAACACGCGCAAATGTGCACACACATGAATTAGTGCAAACACTGTGTGTGTGGGGGGGGGAATGAGGGAACAAGTTGGTAATGAGAGAGAGACCGCAGCAAGTTTGTGCCTGTTTCTCTGCTGTGGTCTCCCGCTCAGGGTACACTAAATTACCCTGCAACATCCCACACACATCCTAACAAGACTTCACTCCCAAACGTCTTCATCATATAATCCTCACACTGCCGGTGCGCTGGCAGAGAGAAGCAGCTGCCAGCAGGTATCATCAATTTTACAGTAGCTTTGTTCTTGTGGAAATATAACACGGACTTGGTATTACAGTAATCCATGGTAACAAACAAAACACTAAATGTCTTCACTTGGGAAGGTGCAGCAAGATATGACGTTAAGTGAGATCTGAACCATTAAAAGGCAATCCACACCAGCAGTGTTTTTGACGTCTGTTCCTCATCCACCTCCACCAGGGAGGCAGACGCACTGGGAGCCACACCAGGATTTTCACCACCAGTCTTTACAAATTTCCAGTGTGATTAGATACAAACAAAAACTAATGCCATCGGAATAATTTGAAAAAACACACAAATTCCACACATGGTTTTAAAGCAACATATACATAAAACAACTACACCAGAAACACAGCTAACAAAAGGTAGAAAGAAAAAGAAAGTCATTACTTACTTAATTACTAGTTGTGACCGCTATTAAAAAGAAGAAAAACAAATACCATAATAAGTTCTCCAGCCCGGAGGTTGAGAGCGGTTGGGTCGTGGAGGTTCCAGTAGTCCTTCACGGCTCTGACCTGGAGAGAGCTTGATGCTTCTTCACAGAGACAGAAAGACACAGAAACGTCATCAGGAGGCACAAATGGCTCCTTTTACACCACTGATTTCTATTTTGACCTCTCTCTTTGCCTCAACCAAAAGAATGTCTGAAGAGCCACCGACCTCTCAGCAGCTGTTTGATTTCCCTGCTGGCGGTGGAGGTGGTGAACTGGTTGACAATGTCCAAAGCTGTCTGGTTGTATGTGTTGCGGATGTTCACGTTGATGCCCGCCTAGGTACACACACACACACACACACACACACACACACACACACACACACCCGTGGGATTACTGAGGATGAAATGCTTTAAAAACAAACACTCCCTAAAATGCCTCCATCCTTTATTAAAGAATAACACCAGGATTGTAGCGTTAAGTTGTGTTAGTTTTAAACATTGTCTTTCTATCTACACCATTAATACAGAAACATCAGAGTCAGCTTTCAAAATCAAATATCAGCTTTACTGAAATCATATTCACGTAATCTTTGCATACATCGAGCAGCAGTCGCACAACTTCGGTTTTGCCATAGAGGGCAGCCTCGTGCAGAGACGTCCCCGCTTTGGTGGCTCTGTTGATGTCAATACCGGCTTTGAGCAGCAACCTAGGAAATCAAAGCAGACACACTCATGTAAAGCCGCAGGCGATACTCAGACACAGATTCATCCCACTGTTACAGACATCTGCAACATCTCATTAAGCCATATACCCCCCCACTCATCCACCCACCTACCCACCCACACAAGCCAAACAAAAATGTATCTGGTTCTGTAAGAGGTCCAAATGTAGGAATACTGATGGCATCGTATCCAGAGAGGAGGAGGTGGAGGAAGTGGAGGAGGTCCTCAGCTTGCAATGTGAAGGTTGAGTCAAGTTTTGCAAGAAGTAAACAACACTGAATCACCGCTGTAGGATATTAGCTGGATTAATGTGCATGGTGTTTTCTAAATGTTTACCCACTCCAAGCACATTCTTGCCACCGGGTGGATGCTACACTTCTGCATCTGCTCCCTTTGTTGGACAGCATGTTTCCATTCAACTGTCAAACTAGTTAGGGTTCGAGTAAACAGTGTACCAGCTGGAAATGATTGAGGTTAACACAAACTTTACGGATAACCCTTCAGCAAACTCAAAGACAAAGATTTCAATTTCTTTGTAGAGTCACACTGTACAACGAAGCATTAAAGCTACAGAACTGAGATTTTAAAAATAAAGTTGCGATAGAGAAAAAAACATAGTAATATTATAAGAATATTGTGCTTCTTTTGAGGAAAAAATGATGAATAAAGTCATAATTTTACAAGATAAAGTGATAGTTTTATTAAAATAATTGGTAATATGATGAGATGTTAACACTGACACACTGATACGTATTAAAATAACAAAATACACAAACTTTTTTTCCTGAGAATAACAAAATAACTAAACTTACTTAATTAAATAAGTAGTTTTAAAACAAATATATTTTTTCTTATTATACACCCATATTATGACTTTCTCATATAAAAGTACAGATTACAGATTTTTCTGAAAAAATCATTACAAGAGGAAGTCCTACATAAAACTTAAACATTCCAACTTTACACTTCAAATATGCCAATGCTCTACAACTTTCTGTAAGAAAAAGCCAAACCGTTAAGAATAAATTGAACAAAAAAACCTCCCATTTAACTCTCCTCTTACCAGTTTACTATGATGGAGTATTAAAATAAACATCTTGTTTTAACCCAAACTCTATTCCAACATTCATTTAACATCACAACTTATTTTCTCAAAAATTCCGACTCTAATCACAAAATGTCTTTTTTGACAGTGGCCTTGACTGAAAGATTCCTTGAATTACTACAGAAACAATTGTGTTTAAATTTGCGAGAAAAAAAAAATGAAACAGTTGCAAAGAAGTAAACTCAGCCTTTGGCTCGAGCTGAGTGAGTGTAAAAAGCTTAATGGTGAATGTGAATGCTGCTGACAAACACTCTTGACTTGACGGGATCACACTAAGTGGGACACCACAGGGGGGGTTGGGCAGACGGCAGAAATACCAAAGCACGCAGTGCTCTCTGATTGAAAAAAGGAGCCAGAAAAGGCAACCGTTTGAAACTTTCACCTCCTTCCTTTCCTCAAAATCAGTTTTAATCTGGCTGTGAAACCTTGAGACGGCTGAATGTCTGAAAACTCCCATAAAGCTCAGACTCTCTCCTGCAGATAAGCAGTTGGTTTACTCTCATATATGCTACATAAACTGCATGTATACATATACAGAATATGCTAGGCCAAAGGTTCTCAACAAGGGGTCTCCTACAGGTTTGAGGATCAAATTTCATTAAGAATGATCCCAATCAAGAGATATTTTTAATCACAATTTCTACTGTTCTATCTACTATCTTCCCACATCTGTACAGTGAATGTCCTCTTCCCCAGGGCAAAATCTTATCTCCTTGTTGTCTGTGTGCAAATGTTTGCAGTTGCAGTTCTAACCAGACCTAGAAAGCTTCTCCAGCTATACAAAAAAGTAGGTACTGTGAGACGACTGCTGTGTAAGTGTGGCAGTCTTTCAAGAGACACAAATCCCTTACTGGGAGATCACAGCCAAATTCTGCTGAGTAAACTCTGAATAAACTTCTCTGCTAATGCAGAGAATACTTTTTTTTTTTTTTTTTTACTTCTGTTTGTTTTGAAAGCTCATCTTTTCTCCTACTATCTCCAACTATTCAACTTTCCAGTTCAGGAAAAGGAGAGAGGAGGATGGAGATGGTATTGCAAAAGAGATCTAATCATTTGGGATGGGAATCGTTAGCAGCATGTCTCAGAGGCAGGGTGGAGTCACTTGGCTAAGTGCAAACATATTTACACAGATATGCATAAAAACACTGAGACAGGGAGTCTGAGGGAGTCTGACAAGCGTAAGTATCACTACAGTACTGAGTATGCTCTTTTTGAATGTGGAGATTGTTACTGGTTTTGCTTTCTGGAGCTACCTGATGGGAAATATTGAGCACCTACACGTGAACTAAGGAGTGACACATACAGTATATGGTTTCCTGTGTGGTGTCAGTGTCATGAAGCGGAGTAATAGCAGTAGTAATTGTAACATTTGTAGCGCAAGCTTTATTGTCAGTAGTTGTGGCAGTGGCAGTAAAGTAGCAGCAACACTAGTAGTAGCACGGGCGGCCCTAGTAATGGAGTCAGTGGTAGTAAAAATTGTTGTTATTGTAGTAGAACATGAAGTGGTTTAAGTGACATTAGTAGCAGTAGTATCTCTAGCAGCAGTAGTTGTGGGAGTTGTTGCTGTTGTTTTGGTGGTTACAGTTTCACCAATAGTGGTACTTTTAGTAGTAGTAGATAGTAGATAGTAATCTCATTTGCAGTAGTAGAAGCAGTTGTGGTAGCAACATTAGTTATAGTGTTACAGTGGTAGAATTAACAGTAGCAGAGTAGAAGCTGTAGGCTAGTAGCAGTAACTGGCATCCGCGTTCGTTTCAGAGATGGGACGCTGAGTTCTCGAGCTGCCGCCGGCAACTCGACTCCCCATGAGACCAGCCCTTATCTCCCTCAGATTGGCCCTGAACCTAACGGTGTTAATCAAACCAACAATGGCAGTTAGTATTACCCAATCGGGGGTAGAAAAGGACTAGTGTTCGCAGAATGCGGGTGGGATGATTTGCGTGGGACGCTGCAGTAAAGACTAATACGGAAATACGGGACAAACCACATCAGGTATTGATTCAAGGCGGGACGTGCTCTTTAGTTCTCAAATGCGTATTAGAAGAAGTAGCACAGCACCAGTTATGATGATCGTGGTAGCAGGAGTAAAGTTGTTGTGATTGTAATAGCACTAGAAGAAGAAGACATACTTTATTTCAAGCTTTATATACTACAAACAGTAGCCAGCTGCCGCACCAGTAGTAGTAGTATTGGTAGTTGTGGTAGTGGTAGAAGTGGATGTCGTATTAGCAGTAGCAACGAACGGTGGCAGCAGTAATAGCAGCAGTAGTGGTAGAATCTAGCCGTGGTCATGGTTGCAGTCTTCCTAATGGTGGCAGTAGTTGCAGTAATATTAGTGGTACAGCAGCAGGATTAGCTGTATCGGCAGTTATTGTAGTGGTAGTAGCAGTAATAGTTACTACAGTATCAGTGGTAGCAACAGAGTAGTATTTATAGTGGTACTATTAGTAATGCAAGTAGTTGCAGTAGCTGTACCAGAGGCTGTAGCGGCTGTAATAGTAACAGTAGTAGTACCCAGCCCTAGTAGTGATAATAGTGGTAGTAGCGCTAAAAAATAGTTGTAGTTGTACAGCAGAAGTAGCATTAGCGGCACCAGCAGCAGTAGTGGTACTCGTTGTAGTAGCAGTAGTAGTAGCAGCAGTAACATTAGCCGTGGTAGTAGTTATGGTGGTACAAATATTAATAGCGGTAGTAGCAGCTTTAACAGTAGCAAAGGTTATAATAGTAGAAATAGCAGTAGTTGCAGTGGAAGTGACAGCAGTGCTCGCACAATCATTAGGTGCTGAGGCAGCAGTGGTACTAGCATTTGTAAGATGTAGGAGCAGTAGTAGAAGCCATAACAGTAATGGTAGTAATATCAGTAGTGGTATTTGTAATTCTTGCAGAAGCAGTAACAGTAAAATATCAGTAGTAGTAGTAGAAGCAGTAGAAGTAGCATTAGTACTTGCAGAGTTAGTAGCAACAGCAACAGTAGAAGTAGCTGGTAGCTGTTGGAAAGATGTACAGGCAGAAATAGAAATCTATTACAGTATATTTCAGCACTGCTCCTAGCTGGGATCTTACTTAATGATGTCTTTGTGTCCATTCCTGGCTGCCAGGTGGAGGGGGGTGGTGGACGGAGACTCCATGCTGTCTTGCCCTCCCTCCCCTTCTAACAGCACTGTCACCATGTTACTGCTGAGCAGCAACTGAGCCACCTGAAGAGAAATCAAAGACACCAAAATGAAAATGAAGCGTGGGCTTTGAGATCAGAAGAGTGGCAGAATCAGGGCAAGAATTACAGCTTAGTGATACTTACATACATACTGTACACGTATGCAAAGCCAAGCTAGTATGGCTAATGTATGGGTTGAAATAATGTATATGGTGACTTATATTTAGGGTCAAGTTGGTGCATGGAGGCTTATCCTCTACTCAGCAGCTGTCTAACGATACCACAGCCTCCACTCACACACATTGACAAAGTCTGTGTGTCACAAAAACAGCCCAAAGCCTTCTATTCTTTCACAGCCAAACTGCAAACTCAGACCAGACACGAGAACATTTAACAGGCATAGGAAGTGTGTGTTGGTCTAATTCTGAATTACAGGGCCAGCTATACATCTCACAGCCAGGCTTATCCGCAGATGTGACAGAGAAACAGTCAAACACACTGCAATGTGCCATCCCTTTAATGTTACAGTGTGCGCGTGTTCCAAAAAGAGCCTATTTGCCTTTCGCTCAAACAAGCTTAATTTAGCTGGGTCACTTCCTCTAAGCCATGGTTCATGTTTCATGTTTGACATAGACCATCCACATTCAAAGAGGGCAAAGGGGCCAAATAGGACGTTTTCAAATGCAAATAATTGGATTAGAATGACTACAAGAATGAAACACTACATGGAGGTTTCGCCTTTCGGTTTCTCAATGAAAAGACTGTCAAAAGAGCAGAAGCCCTCACATGGCCCTCCATCAGCACCAGAGCAGCGATCTGTATGTCATGGTCTTTGGGTTTGTTGATAAATCTTCCTTCCCAAGTCTTTTGGATTTAACTTCCTGTGTTTTTCTGGTCTCGTCTCCCTGTCTCTTGTTTCACTTCCTGTTTCCGTGTCACTGACTGTCTGATGTGTTTCATCTGTTAACTGTTAAAAAATCATGCGATTGATCGCAATTGAAAATTTTAATCGTTGCCCGGCACTAATTTTAATATGTCCAATACTTTATAACGGAATACCTTCTAAATTAATTACATTGCAATCATCATTAGCAGTAGCCTACTTAGCAAACGTGCTAAACTAAGATGGTGACCATGCCACAATCTGCAACATCTACACATTAGCATTGTCATTCTGAGCACATTAGTACGCTGTTGTTAGCGTTTAGCTAAAAGCATTGTTGTGCCAATGTCCAGCCTCACAGTGCTGCTAGCATGGCTGTAGACTTGTTTTACCTCTCAAATATCAATATTAGCCTTGAAAATCAGACTCTAATGACAATTTATTTGACTCATTGTGTCACTATCATCAGTTATACTAAACTGTGCCTCAGTCATTGTCATCAAACCAAATCAGTCAGTCATGAGACACAAATGTCAAGCAGAGTTTACAAAGTGGAAACAGCGGAATAAATAGAATACGATTGAGTACACAATCACTGTTAAATATAAATGTTTTAATGTGACTTTGATCAGCATAATTTAAATTGCCAGGTGTGTTGCTTGCAAAAAAAAACCCATTCACACTTCGTTAAACTAACTACTATGAGCCTAATGGTAACGTTGTGTATAAGATTTTGTCTCTATTCTTATTTTTCATTTTCCACTTTACCACAGTACATCACACCTGGCTCACTGTAGGAAACCTTGTGTATATATGGGTTTATCTATATCGGAGGTATGAACTGTCTATCAATTTGTATTATGAACACCAGTTTATGTGTGGGGAACGCACTGTTTATGCATCTGTGGGTTCTGAAGTTTAGTACTAACATTTTTGGATTGAGGACAGCAGTAATGATAACAGACATGACAATACATCACGCCAAAGGTGGATGATACTCAATGCTCAAATATATTTTTGAGAAAATATTCTTACATTTTGGTAACACACACTTGAAAATTACACACAACTATTCTCATACCTTCAGTCTCCCAAACTCGCAGGCCAGATCTAGAGGAGTCTTGTTTGCCTTGTTCTTCAGGCAGGGGTTAGACTGGTGCTGCAGCAACATCTCAGACTGAGAGAGAAAGGGAGAAAGGACCGTGTAAGTGATATCACCTCATGTATAATGCACAAGCACTCACACGCCAGTCTTCCCAACACATTCTGAGTGTGTGTGTGTTGATGTTTTGTCTTTGAAGAGGAACATATGATAGCTCCAGCACAGCCTTTGTTCAGGATTGTCAGTACTGTGTTTGATGATGTAGAACTAAAGAGGTCGTTCCTTCATATAGGTGAAAATGACAGGTTAAGGGTGTGTGTGTGTGTGTCCGTGATATGTGTACCTATTCATTAAAACATTCCATGAGCTATTCGGATGACGCTGGAAGATAAGAATGTGTGTGTTCACTGAAATTTACTCTTGAAAAACCTGTGTCATGGCATTAATGGTATTACTGGTATTGTTGGTGGACAATACAAGCTGAGACACAAAGGGGGTGGATTTCAGTGAAATGGGAGGACCCATAATGCCTTGGAACTTTGCCTTTGGCGACTGAGGTGTCCATGCGTGTGAGTACTCACCACCTCGTAGTGTCCATACTGAGCAGAGAGATGTAACGGTATCTGTCCGTCATGGGAAGGGGAGTTGACTGAAGCTCCAGCTCTCAGCAACAATAAGACAGAGTCTGCTTTACCCTGCCAGGCTGCGTAGTGGAGGGGACGCATGCCTAGAGACAGAAACATGAGTGAGGGAGGGAGCTGATAAGACGGGAAGGAAAAGGCAGTGAGATGTGCATTGAAGAAATACATCTGTCAAGTTCATGGAAGGGTAACACTAAATCTCTGGAGTGCCCCGTTAAAGTGTAAGGCTGGCGTTATTCTATATTTTTCTTAGCGTCAACAAATCCCATGAAAGGACCGAAACCAACCATATTCCTGACTTCACGCCTCGGCCCCATTGGTTCCTACTGAAGACCTAAATCTTTAAAGCAGCATTAATGATTTTTTTGGCCACCTGGGGCAGCAAAACAAGCTGTAAACACATTTTTGACATATTATCCCCTTAAAATGTGTTTGCACAGAGCAACAATAGCAGTGATTTGAAATTGCGTTTCTGGCAACACATGTAAGTCCAATATTACAAATCAAAACACCCTGTAAAGATGACGGGAACTGTGCAAAGTTAGGTGAAAATTCTCTACGTGTTCATCACTGCAAGGGACACAGCTTTCTTTCGCTCCATAGTTGATATAAAAGAGTACTTATTAGTGCAGCTTTAAAAAAAATTAAAAATGTGAATGAGTCAAAATAATCTATATTATAAACTACATGTTAATGAAGGAAGATGTCACCCAGTGCAATAGTGCTGCTCATCAATGTGTTTTTAACAGTTGTGGACATCAATGGAGCTCTATGGCACAGAGGAATAAGATATATTAGGGCTGGACGATATGGCCAAAAATGTTATCACGATAAAAAGTTTAATACATTTCGATATCGATAATTATCACGATAAGTATCGAATCGTTATATCTTTTGAGTTTCAAGGCTGATTTTTGCTCCTCAGTGAAAGTTGAAGAAACCTGATGTTTAATTGAGGTTTAAACTCTTCCTTATGGTCAGAACATGACAAACATTTGATTCCAAACAGTGGCTCACTTCACAAATCTGAGGGAGAACATTCAAAACAGATAAAATCTTTTTCAACAAATATGCACGAGTAAAATTAAGTAAAAGCTTTTTTTCTGTCCTTTTTACTCAACAAAATAAACATCTTGGTAAAAAATTCAGTCCTAATTCGTGTATGAATCAAGTGAATCAAATCAAACATTTATTGAATATATTGAACATTTGTTATATTGTTTTTGAAAAAAATTATATCGCGATAATTATTGCTTTATTGTCCAGCTCTAAGATATATATTAGATTTTAGATTCACACACACACAATACTTTTTCATTCATTGTTGGTTTTGGTATATGGACAGGATTTTTTAACAATAACAAAAAAATGGAATATCACCAGCTAATTTACAACCAGATCATTAGGAAAATTGCCACTTGTTCCATAATTGTATTTTGTGACTGTAGAGATTCCTTGCAATTAGCTGGCACAGTTTGAGCAGAGTGCAAAATGCTGCATTGATTAGTTACAACAAATGAACAAATGATTTGATCAATCAGTGCCAGACCAGAGTTGCACACTAAACAACTTTCTCTTGATATTTGGCAACTTTTAAGTGCCCTGGTGACATCCTGTATCTGGCAAATATTTGGACAGATCTAACCTCCTCTCCCTTGAAGAGAGCCAATACGTCTCAGTGAATGTGCTTTCATGTGTTTGTTGCTCTCTGGGCTGACTGTGTTTAGTGAGTGGAGGAGAGCAGCAGCTCATTCAGTCGACCAATCGTCAGGCAGACAGAAACGTAAACGTTTGTATTGGAGGGATGACAGCAGCTTCAAAAATATGAATAGCTAATGATGAAGCTTGTTAGTGTCAAGTGAGTTTAGCTTTACATTTTTAAAAATTGTATATAGTATAAGTAGTTACATGATGATGTCATCAATATGCAAACTAGCATGTGACATAATCTGGTGACATCTAGCTCATTTTTGAGCACGATAAGTGTCTGATTAGATTGGATCTAGATTTGTGTCACAAACACCTGTGCATTCTGCTTGTCTGATACATCAGCACCAGCAGAGTCTTTACGTGCGTCATTATAGGGTGATGAGCAACAATACTTATAGGATACCACACTGCCCTTTCTTCCTGCATTGATACTTCAATAGGGATGCAATGATTACAGATTTTGTTGGTACGATTATAGTCTGAGGAATAATCATGGTTTCACAATTATCACGATTATTATGCATTAAAAATTTCACAACACTAGTAATGACCTAAGTTGATCTTTAATATTTAATGACAATAAAAATTATATTTGTATAATAATCAAGCATTATTAATATAAGAGGAATATTAATTTCATTTATCCCCAAGGGGAAATTGCTATTAAGGAGGGGAATAAAAGAGAAAATGAAAAAAAAACTGAGAACATCTCTCACGCAGTGTTATTAATAACTGCAAATGCAGCTAATTTGTATAGTCCTGGAAGTCTATAAGCTCCTGATGTATTGTTAGTGTTTTACACCTGGCAAGATTTTCTCAACACAGACAGGAGGAGGCAACAGGATGTAGCATTAAATGTTCAGTGACAAAGGTCTTTAGAGGACCATGTTCTTCCATAAAGGGCCTTTCAGAAAAAGAAGCGATTTGCACTGCCCTGGAAGCTGGGGTCAGCGCAAAAGTTCATCTACTTTGACAGTGGCGTGCGCGAGCTCGCTGTGCACTGCGTGTTGCTCGACGCAGCAACAAACCTCCGTGGTGTGGTGTGGCAAATGACATTGAAAATAATGGATTCCATAGCGCAGCTGTGCTGGCGTTAGGGTGGGTTTGACAGGTTACATGCTGCTTAGTTTGTTTACGTTGGACTGAAAGCTCAACTCTCACCGTCACTTGACACATTATTTAACTCAGTTATAATGTATTACCTTTACTTGGGTGAGCAAAGCTGAGTGGTGATCCCACAGGTGCTGCATCGAGTTTAATGTAGTTATTCGTTCCTTTAGCAGTAACCTTTTAGCAAGTTTTTGAACACAGGTTATCCGTCTCCTCTTAAATAACGACCTGGTCTGTCTTGGTGTACCTGAAATGCTCCGACAATGCCGGATTGAGCTGTTTCATTGGTGGAAAGATTCAGTTTGGTCCCTCTGCCATAGTTTAACCAGTGAACAGTAGTAGCCACCATGTCTCTGATGAGCACAGCACATTAGGCTGGCGCTTTTGTTCCAAGTTCCAAGCAACACTTTCTTTCCCTGCAACAGAAACAATCGGTGTAGCGGACGATTAATTAACAGTGACGTTTTAAATGTGGTTAATAGTGAAATCTGGGAATCGCTGCATCCCTATACTTCAATGCATCATTTTGTTGCATTTGCTGCCCAAATCGCCTGACTGGCATCCCTTTACTAGTTCTTCCATCTGTGCTATGGGCATCAAATAACGTTGACATTGCATGATGCTGCCTGTGTGTCTTTTACTTAGCATGCACGAGACCCTGGATTTCAAAACTGACAAGCTGGCAGGAAGCACCAAAAGGTAAATTCAACCTTCAAAAATGGTCCTTCATAAATCTATAGCTGACCTCAGAGGCGTCACACATGGTTATGAGAGCTACACGCCTCTGGTCTCAGCAGCCGAGCTGCCACTCCCGCACAAATTCTACTACATCTGTTCCGCTTGCAGATATTTTCTGTGGCACTGCTGTCATTGCATGGCAGACAAACTTCAAAGTGAATCATATTTATTCATATGGGTCAAACTTATTTTCAGTTGAGTGTCAGAAAGCTGTTGAGGAAGTTCCAGGCGCAATTTAACCCCAACTGACTTCCCGAGCTTTAACATTTTGTTTTCTAAGTTGTGGGTTTGTCTGGTGTCACTGGTTCAGCTGGTAAAGCTGTTCTGCCATCATGATACCGTTGATGTCCTTGATATCCACCGTGGCCTGGGCCTCCAGCAGCAGAGACAGCAGCTCGGTGGTGCCCGTGAGAGCGGCGTGGTGCAGGGCGGAGAAGCTGTGGGGGAGAGAGGAAGGCGGAGAGGGAGGGGTCAAGGGTGAGGAGATGAGAGGGGTTATAAATCACACTGATGAATTTACAGCAGGTGAGCCCTTTTCAAAACTCCAGACGGAAATGATGTATGTTTTTTGTGCGTGTCAAAGATTCAGACCGATATATGTGAAATGTGTGTGTGTGTGTGTGTGTTTTCTATCCACCCATCAACAAGTCAGACTAAGAAGACAAGTGTGTGTGTGTGTGTGTGTGTGTATTATTGTGAATGTGTTGAGTGTGTATATGCAGTCTGTCAGCACAACTATAGGCTAAGAAGCAATGTGTGTGTGCTCCCACATCAAAACTGCAGCTTGAGATAAGGGTCATCTGTGTGTGTGTTGTGTGTGTGTGTGTTCATCAAAGCTTCACAGATGAAATGTGTGTATTTGTCTCTGGGTGTCTCTCAGGTCACAGTATATTCCACAGAGGGAGAAATTAAAGGCATAAATTCTTGGCGACGAGTTTTGCTTTTGCTTCGGGCGACAGAGTGAGTGTTCCAAAGGAGGTGACCCTCCGAGACAGCAAGGAGAACCCGAGCTGGAACACACTCCGCATATGTGGGGATACAATAACAACTATGATACAGAGGGCTTTCAGGTGATCATAGTGGGAGCCCTCAGCTCTCGGGCACCAGTGGCGATAAAAAGCCTGGATACATTTGGAAAGAGGACTGTAGCTTTCTCAACATGCTACACTGTGGAGTTTTAATTGTTGTTGTTTATTTACCAAAAACACACCAAGGACTAACAAATATGCTGACTCCATACTTCTCTTCATATTTATTTTCCATTTTTGACAGCTGTCCATCATGTGTAAGTAAAATTTCACAGCTGTATTGTAAGCTCAGGTCTCGTGGGAGCTTAACCCATTTTCCTCTGTTTTTTACATTTTGTCAGCAGTTTGAGGGAAGCCTCCTAATGTTAATGCAATTATGAGCTTGCTGTATCACAAAGCAAGATTAGTGAGTTAGCCAGCTAACTTGGACTTGAGTTCAACCTTTGCTCACTTTCTTCAGGGTTAAACTTCGTATGCTTGAACATCTAGACTGCGTCTGTGCAGGTTCAAACAGCAGTGTTCATTTGTTTAATCCGTAGATAAACATGTTTTGGTTTTAGGGGAACAACTTCTTTATCCATTCGCCCCATGCTTCTATCTAGTATGAGTGTTGCCAGCTACAAAGGTACAAGACCTGGAAACCTCACTGTGACAACAAGATTCCTGGAAGCTGTGCAGTCATGCGCTCACCGGTTTGTTAAGAAATAGTTCCAGCACATACGTCTACCTCTAAACCAACAAACTGTTGTTTTTACATTTCTGTTTGTGTTCTTTCACTTTCGACAGAGCAACCCCCCCCCGTCCCCCGCCCCACTTGCAGTCTTTATGTTAAGCTAGGCTAACCGTTATCTCGTCTGTATAGGCTGTGTATTTAATTAGGCCCAATTCCCGGATTTTATTTAAAGCCCTAGCCTATGTTATTTCTACATTTTCGTGTCCTCATTCTATTCCAGTTAGGAACTCTACCTCTCACATGTGAGCACGCTCATAGATGTGCTGGTAAACCTACAGTTAACACACCAGTGGCCTGTACTATGAAGCGAGGTGAAACGTGGGAATTCCATTAAATTAAAGTCACAATGAAAATCCAAATCACTCTGGTGTTTTCATTTGAATATGCCCAACTCACGGCAAAGTCTCTAAAGTCCCAATGCTGTTGATAATATGGTGACTGCAGGCTGAAATCACATGTATTTCCTCATGGCTTAATCCGACTGCGAAGTATAATTTTCCACTGCATGCATAACACACTGCAGAGGGATGTGTGTGATGTCGAAGCCTTGCAAAGTGAAGCGATGTGCTTCCTTGAAAAAACCCCCCCACTATTTTTCATAGACTTTCTCTCATAAATGTTTGACTACAATGTCAGAGAACTTTATTCAACTTTATTTTATTTAACTTTTTAACTTGCAGATTTGTGAATACTAGTTTCTAGTTAATCTACCACATTAATCTGCCAATCTTTACATCTTAATCATATTAAAAAAAATAAAAAAATAGAGAATTAGCCTACAATAAGAACACTGTGAAGATAATTACAAATTTACTCAATGTGATGCCAACAAGCCTCCCTGGCTTTGCTTGCTGCCACACTATTAGATTTAGCCGTTAACGTGTCAATCAACCTGCATTCCTCTGGGGAAAATAAAGAGCATGCACCATTGTTAACAACTCTGCCTGCACGGCCAAACAAGCCCCTTTTAAGCAAACACGCACCAACACCACTTAGATTAACACCGACTCAACCAACCAACATGTTATTCACCGTCGTAGTACCGTTTAACACCAGTGTAGGCAGTCAGAGTTTGTCAACCCTGACTTTCCTCGATAACCCCTAATTAAATCTAAGTAGGTTAAACTTCCTTCCTAGCTTTGTGATATGTATCTAGGATCGTCAGATTAGTGAAGCCAGTCCAGGGGCGTTTCTAGACATAAAGCTCTACTGGGGCACAGACCCCTTCATTCCCCATGTAAATGTTTAATTTTGATAGATTGTTGATTGAAGTAAATGACATGTGTTAGAATGTGCCTCACCAGCCTCCCTTGCATAGCCCGTTAATATTGGCATTGTCATTTCAGAAAGGACCGGAGCATAAAACACACTTATCGTACCACCTAAAAAAATGATGCTGTGGAGAACCTCATGCCTGACTCGTGAGCCATGTAAACAATTTGTCTTTGCTGCTGATTAGAATGTACCTCTGCGCACTAACTCAATCCTCCTTTGGTTCTGAGCTGCTTGTATCTGATGCTGCCTGTAGACCTCCGGCTGTGTGTTTACTGGCTGAGGCTGCCTGTATTTCACCTGGGTCTGTGCGACCTGCTAAAAACGCCTGGACTGGGCCTGTGCTAGTACTGGATTTGGATCAGCTGCGCTTGTACTAGTTTATGATCCAGCATCTACTCTACTGCTAAACTTCAGCATAGTCCTGTAAATTATAAATATCAATACAAGATATTAATGTTATCGGCTGCTTCAGGCCCATTCAAACTGGCTCAGCAGGTTCCCTTTAATACATTTTCAAAAGGAAAACACTATTTATACTATGACATGACTTTGTGATGTTTATTATGTACTGAGAGATGTACGTCCATATTGCTCAGTCTGCCCTGCTAATCAATGTGAATCCCACGCTTTCCATCTTGCATTAGACCAGAGTTGGAACTAAACCTTCACTGAGAGACAGATAATCATTGTCTCATTTTAAAATGATGTGTGCCAATGAGGCGTGCCATCACATCTGTGTGCTGACTGGACCGGTCCCACTACTGTTGCTGCTGGAATCCTATAAGTTCCGGCTGCAGACTGCAGCACCGCTTCAGCCGGGTGCGCGAGTTTCATTTTCGTGCAAGCGCACATGCGTTTGAGCGCGTGTTCACGTGCGACATGCTTTTCTTTCAGTGCTGCAGTTTATAAACATCGTTGCACGTCGGCTGCTCAGCTGGGTTTAGCAAGGCAGACAGACAGAGATTCACTGCAGCTACACATGCTGCTCACATCAGACTCAGAGAGAACACAAGTTTACCTGACTGTGGTTCTCGAAATTCACTCTCATTGAGTTATTTTCTCTTCTTGTGCACAGAGGGATAGTCCCTCTTAGTCCTCTCATCAACATTGTAAATACTCGCTTTCAACATTTAGTCATTTATTTTGCCATTTTAATATCGTTAACAATGTCACAGGAACCAGTAGTTTTATTTTTGAAATTGTAACCGGACATTGCATAGAAATTATTGCTAACTTGCTAACCGGACTTTGCAGAAGTTGCCAGTTGTTGTTTAACTTACACGGAGTCCTACACGTCCAAAAACAACGCCAAGGGGTCTTGACAATTTCACCGGGGCATATCTATACAGGGCCACGTGTCCCAGTAAAAAGGGTCTAGCGACGCCTATGAGCCAGCCCAAAGATAGCAGAGTAAGGTGAACCTACTTTGTGATTCACTGTTAGAGTAGACAAGTCGGAGATTATGAAGTTTAGACATCAGTCTGTGCTGATATGAAATCTGAGGCATCTCCAGACTGCGAAGTGGCTTATCTTATCAGTGTCATTGTTTAGGCCTCCGTGCCCTTCGGCCACACACACACTCATCCATCTACTCTTCTACGAACACCTACTGTGTCCATTTACTGAGTCACTTAAAGCCACACACACACACACACACACACACACACACACACAGTCTCAATCTGCCCCTCTGGGATGGTGTTGACTCAGTAACAAGTGACTGTTTGCTCACCATCCCCTACCCTCTTCATTCCCTCTGCACTGATCTCATATATCACAGGTAACAGCTTCCTCTGTCCCAAACACACACACGCACCCTCATGGATGGACATGTTTTATTTCAACACTATTGTGTATCACCTCCCACACACTGTATTGACCCTGCATGTAGATACACGTAGAAGACCTAAGTCAACACACACACGCACAGCTTGTGGGGATACTTTGCATTTTGATGGCCTACTTTGATAGATCAAAAAAAAAATGTATTTGATGGATATGAACAAAGACTTAACAGAGACGCTGAAACAAAACAAAAAACATCTCAATCTAGGGAGGGCCCATTTTGAAGAAGTCACAAGTGGGTACAAAGACAAAAAAGTATTGTTACTTAATAATACCAAGTATTCAAGTATAAGTAAATGTAATTCAAATAATTGCAGTAACAAAATTTTTAGAAAATCGACTAAAAAACCACTGCTAAAGTGAGTGGGATGAAATTTTTTTTTTTTTTTTAAATCTTGTGCGGTATATCAACCTATAATTTCAATACAGGCCTGCATTTTGGAACAGACTGATGATACTACAACAGTGGTGTTTCTTAAATCTGTACCTCTTCATCATGAATCCTCAGCACTTGAGGATGCTGACTTTTTGCCTGGGCAAAGCTTCAGTCTTTTAGCATCGTATGATGTATGTAACCATTAAGTGCTAATTTAACCTTTCCACATGGTTATTGTTTTAAAACGAGTCCGCTGGAGATGACTGATGGAACTTACTTTAGATTAACTAGCTAGCTAGCAACAGATGTTTTTTTCAAACAGCAAAATCAAGGACCAGTTGTTTCAAACCGGCTGGATACAAACGGGCAAGGGTTTATATTTGCTGCCTTAACTGTTAGGCAACAGTAAACTGCATAAGAGCAGAGCAAGAACAGAAAGCTTGACATGTGTATGTAGCAGCAGCAACCAACAGAGTAGGGCGGGTCAGTGAGAGGCCGATAAACACGGCTTTGGTTTAGCTGTATATGTTCCCCTTACCAGCTTAGCAACATGGACTGGAGCAAGAGTTTCAGAGTGGTGAGATATTAATTTGTAACAAATTTTTTTTAAATTGAGCTCTGTCTCTACATCACAATAACAATTTTATGTCCATTGACTGCCTGGAGGGAAGATAGTGTTTGTAAAGGGAAGGGGAGGCGGCAGGTGGACATCTTGTCACTGTGTGCTGCAGCTCAGTGTGTTTTTCCACCAGTGTTTTTGAGGGCGGTTCAAGAATACATGTAGCTTGTTGCTACGTACCTCTGGAAGCACTTACACTGAATCTAACTGAGTATGTACCACAGAATTAAGCTCAATTCACTCAAATTCTTAACTTTTGACTTTTGATGAGATGTCATATATTAAAGGCAAATTCTTGCTTCTGACTAAACAAACTCTGTCTCTGAGGGTGAGATAACACCTCTGAAGGGCACAGAACATGTGTGTGATTTGGTTATGAGTCACGCAGATGACTGAGGACAAACAGCAGGCTGCCACAGGTAGGGCATTTTTTTAATCTGCATGTCAATCAAGACAAAGTGACTCTTCCATTGCATTCTTTTGACTCAGATTCGTGCTTATCTCACAGACCGACACACACACAAGCACGTACACACACTCCTCTTACCCATCTGAGTCTTGGTAGTTGATGTTGAGTCTCTTGGTGGATCCCAGCAACTCTGGAAAAAAGACAGACAGGGGGGAAAGGAGAGGGAGGGGATGGAAAAAGACTATTAGTATTCGGTGTATTTTTTCTTTTCACCAGTGCTCTCCATCCCTGCAGGATGCTGTGTGTTTTCACAGAGTGTTTTTTTACCCCTGCACTTCTCCTTGTCATCACTCCTTCCTTCAAACAACTTGACAGGCCCGACAGAACGGGGAGCTTTCCTCACCTCCTGCTGCCTCACCCTTTCCTCTCTCAGTGAGTCTGACACCCTCACGGCAGCCAAATGATTCATAAACAAATGATTCTGCCTTGCAGAAATGTACCATTCCACCTCATTTACACTGCTATCTTATCACAGCCCTTTGGAATTGAGAGTGACAACCCTAAAACACAAGCATGCCAGGATGAAACCCACATATATTTATTTTTCCACAGCAGCGCACAAAAATAGCAGCAAAAAGTCTGTTAGCAAGACAGAACAAGTTTGTCTTTCACTCACCTTGGTACAGACAGACTGCTACTTGTCCCATGTCTTACTCATTCACTCAAACGTACTATAGTCTACTTATCTATTCTCTTTCACTAACTCTGCATGTGTTGCCACAAAAAACAAATTCACAACTTATGTGAAATTCAATATTTTCTATGAATTTAAAAATACTTGACTGTTCACGATGACTCAAATTGAATGCCAGCTGCACTGAAATGGTTGACAAACTGGTCACAGCAGTTACATAATGGAAAAAAACGTGCCTCACGAATCTCAATAGACAGCTACAACGCTATCCAAGGCTTGCAACAGAAGCAAAACTTGTATTTGTAACACTGACTTTTTCCTCATCTACATGCAAAATCCTCTTTTGTGCCATTTGGGTCCAATCAAATCTGGCCATCATCCTAACGCTGTACTCAACCTTAAAAGCCTCAATTATATCAAAAACTAGACTTCCAGAACTCCAATATCATGCATCTATCTCCATCTCATCCGTCCATCACCAGCCTCTAACGAGGGCTGGAAACTCTCCTCATACAGCTAAATATCCTCGGACGTCCTACAGCTGAGATCTACTCTAAAGGCCCTACTGTCCACCAAGACCCACACAGGAAACGGACTGCCAAGGCCTCTGAATACAGAGCCATTCATCACACTGTTTTCTCCCACCTAGGTGTGGAAAATCTCATAAGTGTGTGTGTATGTATGTGGGACAGAGAGCGACAGGAAGAGAAAGAAAAGTAAAGTTGGCGAGAAGCTTTCAGATATAACTGGCAACTGTCTCTGACACCACCAGTATAGGTTAGTGCTGAAACGACTGGTCAATTAAACGTGTAGTTTGATTGACAGAACATTAATCACCTATATAGTTTAAAGAACATGTTCCGGTGCTTTCCTCTGTTCTGTATCATTGTAAATGAAATCTCTCTCGGATTTGAAGACAATACTTTTGTGCTCTTGAAAGTGATAATGGACTTATTTCAGTGTTTTCTGGCATTTTAAAGACTGATAATACTGATCAGGCAACAGTATGCTTTAAACAAAATGGTTGTCAGATAGTTGAACAGCTGCCACACAAAAGTGTGGCAGGATTTGAACATCTCTTTAAAGCCCTCTTTTTTCATTCCTCACACAACAACATCCATCCCTTTTAGTGTGTGGGAGCAACCATATAAAGGAGAGAATGAAGCGTGCGCTTTTTTTTCTGTAGGGGTGTCCACTCGAAACAGGTAACATTTTTGTCTTTAGACGTGGGGGGGGTTGAGTACTTAAAGAGACAGGAGCATCTACAGCTTGTTTCAGACAGAGGCTGAAAATTATTTTTGAATGCAAAGCTGCCATACAGGAATCACAGAACTGCAATATAGGAGTGCAAACGCAGTATAAAAGGTCTCCTTTAAGTAGAGATGTATGAATAAAATCTGTGGACAAGAAAAATGGATTACATCATCAAAAGGCAAAGGCTTAACAGCAACAGCTGTGGCATAAAAAATCACTTTGAAAAAGCAGTGTAGCATGTCAGAAAATCAGATTCTTCAACACTAAACAAAAAGAATAAGAATATGAAACAATTTGTGAATTCATAGCATGTAAATGGGTCCCCAACAGAGCACTGATTAAATATTCAATTACATCTTTCTTTCTGGTTTACTGATGTTATGCTACTGATGTTTCAGCTCAGAAAAAAAAATATAAAGGGAAGGGGATTTTTCTGATTTCGAGTGCTGTTGGGTTATATTTGAAAACCTTAATAAAAACACAAAAACAGTGAGTGTGTTTAAATTCCCATTCTGACTACCACAAACTTTACTGACGTTATGTGAATACAGTTTTATTACATTCAAGGATCCTCATACAGGATGTCTACCATTTCTTCAGGAGATTAGTGGATAAAGAAGGCATTCTCACTTCCATGGTCAGGAGATCAATTCCCACTGGAACCTTCAATGCCACATTCACAGCCATGCAGGGGCGTTGGAGGGAATTCTCTGCTAAATGGCAACATTAATGTGCACAAACTGGGTACAGTCATGCTGTATATTTGATCTAACCATTTCAGTGCAGATTACATGCCGGCCTATGTGAATAAATGCGTAAAAACAAGAGCCTAAAGGCATAAAAAGGCGCATTGATTATGAGACAGATAGAGGGGTTAGGCATTTGGCCACTTGCCAAAATGGGGTCTAAACTGTCCCAGTGGTATGGAAAGAACAGGGCCTTTCAGGAGTTCTAGTTACAACATGAGCCGGCATTCCTCACATAGCACACCCACCATGCTATCCTACTCGCTCGCTGTCTCTCTGTGTGTCTACTAAACTGTCTACTCCCTTTTCTCCTCTCTGCTCTCTATCCCCCCCCTAACTACTCCCCTCTTCATTCTCTGCACAAAAGTAGTAGGGGGCTCCTTCTGACAACAGGATCAATTAAATTACCAGCACGTTGACTCTGCAAGTGTGTGTGTGTGCCCTCATCCCTTACCCCGAGGAGCTGGTGCAAACAGATGTGGAGTAAATCTCGAGCATTTTGTTTTCTTGCAGACAGGGAAATTACAGGCTCTGCTCCCTGCTGAAAGCTGATGTCCATGAAAACAAAAATTATTGAATGCTATGAGCCTAAGAGCTGTCAGTGGGGAAGCCTTCTATTGTTTTCTATGGCTGCAACAAAACAAAGCAAAGAAACCATGTGATGCTGTGTGCGGATAACCTCATCAAATGCATAAGCAATGCTCTGAACTACTGCTGTTGTGTTCCCTCTGCACCACAACAGCTGAAGCCTCCTGGACAGAAGAAAGGGATTTTGGTGCTTTGATGTGGAGAACATAGTTCACTTAGGAGCAAAGGAACGCTCAAAAGAGGAGGAGGAGAAGATGGGGAGAAAGAAAGATGATCCATTCAGGTGAGATGAGGGGAATGTTTTTTCTGCGTGTGTGTCAGGTGAGTAAACAAGAACACGTGCAAAGGTCTTTTTAAAACACTCGCTGCAAGATTAGATAGCAAATAGCTCCGAACCACTTTAACATAAGAACACAGAGAAGAGGGAAAAATGGAAAATGGAAAAAAAGAGAAGGAAATAAAAGACAACAAAAAAGCTGGATTGTTGGAGTTTGTCTCCGTCAACAAGACTGCAGCTGACTGAGGCATCTGTTGCTTCGGTTCGCAAGGCTGCAAAACTCATTTTAAAATGTCTTTGATCACGGTCCACGCATCGAAAAAAAAACCTGAAGGCAAATGCATAAAAATGAGGGAAGACACATCACATTGGCGTTAGTCTGTTAAGGCACACTGAGGGATTTTACATGTTGGCAAGAGATAACTGAAAGTCAAGGATTTCGAGACTCACAAGTCTACAAATTATGGGATCAGACTAGATTATCAGGCCAATAATGGCCCAATAAAGGTGGGTCATCTGTAACAGAAATGAGCGTCAGGTGACAATGACTCATTTTATCCCTTGTAGTACACCACAGAGGAACACAACTGACAGAGCTATCAGCGTAGGCAAACAACCAAAGCAAAAAGACTAGTATAGCAGAGTTTTTTTCCTTCTCGTCTTCATTAAACCATGACTATACACATAAACATTTCTTGATGGTGCAGTCGGGTGGAACAGTGAGCCCTGGCACAGTGCGCTTCCATTCCATCACTGTTGTACATCACATAAACTGTGACAGACAGATCGGGCTCCGAGGATTTTTTGATTAAACTCACACAGAACTTAACCACAAGTCGCACACATTTGACCTAAAACGGCCAAGTACAATTAATAAGGCTTTAACATTTTAACACTTTTGCCTGTTATCGCATCCTTTAGCCAAGTCCAATAGCCCCTCTCCTACCTCTGTGAGCCAGAAATATCTGGCTTCTTAGTAGCTAAATGCTCTACTATGTTAGCTGCTAACTTTGTCTGTCTGTTTGCTTTTGCTCTGCAAACGGTTCCCTGCTGCAAGTGAACACAAGGCTGATGAGAGTGGCAAGCTCAGAACCAGAACAGTAAAGTTGCAGCTCATAAAACCAAAACAATGAGCTTAAAGGCACTAAAACGTTACACAGACCTGAGGGGAACAGCAGACTGCCCCCATTTGACCCGCTATCAACATAAAATTGATTAGTGCAACTTATAATATAGATATAACATTAGTCCAGCTATCTCAGGTAATGAGGTCGGAACCTTCTCTACTGCAGCAATTCTATGTGACTTGGGCTGATATAATGATGAATTTTAACATGAAACATCTGGTCTACTGCATCTCAGTGTTGTTTGGCACAAAATGCTTCTCATATTGTAGTGATGCTAAATCTAATTGACTTTTGATGAGTGCAGCTTTCTGACTTTTACCCTTTTCGTTTACTGTCAGTAAACTGAACTGAATCTGAAATGCCTCTTCGTACAGCATCTTTTTTTTTTGCCGCATTTTTCTCCCACATGTCACCTTGGAAAAACAAGTACTCTAAAAAAGACTATGCAACCGTCAAGATTTACTTCTCTATTTCAATGTTTTAGAAAAACACAGGCAAAGCTTCCCACTGCTGTGACAAAAAAAGGGTAAAAACACATTTATAGCAGTGGTTATTTGCATGCGTGGAGGGTTAAAGCTTTCCCTCTATATCTGGAAAATATTCCTTGGAGTTGTACCACAGGGAATTCACACCCTCCAACACAGGCGTCTCATTAACAAAGGCAGAAAAAGAACAATTGATTCAGGAGTTGTGGGTTGGGAAGAGCCCCCACACTGCGTTGAGCTGAAGATAGCCAGCATACAAACAGTGCAGCCACAGTGGCCTTGGGCGAGACCAAAATACAGGAGAGTAAGAAAAGGGGGTAATTTAAGGTCATCATCTCTCCCTTGGGATAAATGGCTTGTGGTCAGGTAAGGACTTCATCAAGGGAAACACTTATCTGGGGAACACATCCATCTAACTGCACTGATTACTGAGAGGGTAAACACAGCCCCTCAAACCAAACCACCGAGGCAGAGCAGGGACTTGGCTTCATTCCAGCTGTCCCGCAGAATTCCTAATAAGGCTCCAAAACATGATTAGGAATGTACTTGTTTCTGCATGTGACAGTTTATCATAACCAGAACTACAGTAACACATGTTTGATGTTACCAAAAGAAATGATTTAAAATTTAGATAAGCAGAAGAGAAGTAGGCTTTATAGAGCTTTATACAGGTTTATAATCCATTAAGTTGTCTGCAACCTTAAATCAACTGCAAAATCTCAGTTGACGGTGTCTCCAGCAGTGCCAGCATCACTGGCAGGTGCTGAGGTGGTGACCAAATCCCTGTAGGAGTGTGCATGGATGTAAATGAATGTGATTAAAGTGGGATGTTAACTCTCACTAAGTGGGAGCCATCATCCAGTTCTCTGTAGTACGGAGGACAGAGAGCGAGAGATTGAACTGCTGGTGCCAAGGCTTTCCCGGGAAAAAAGAGAAGAGTCACTCCAGCTTCAAAAATAACTCCAGCAACGTGGCGAGACTTTTTGCAAAGACTCTGATTTCACGGTACCTGCAGGTTACAAACCTGCTAAAGATGGTGAGCAGATATTTTAAAGGCCAGATGCAAAAATTTGATTGTTAAGTCTGTGTGGCACACAGACATTAACAAAATGTTCTGTCTCCTTGTTGGTTGTTCTGACACATTTAAAATGGTTACCGTTTTTGCTGCAAGCATTTAACAGCGGCTCAATTTGTGCGTCTTGTAAAATGTATATTTTAAGGGTTAGGGCTCATTTTTATGGTTTTGTATTCCGCAGGAAAAGCATTTTGTTTTCTTTGGTGATTATTTTGCTGCTGTTAGAAAATAGTGTTTACTTTTAAGACACCTGTCAGAGTTCTGGCACGAGCTGGAGGCGATGTCAAATCTGAAGCAGCCACCTCAAAATTGACCCTTTGCTAAGCCACGCCTCGAATATAATCACATCGCCGTATAGGACTCGCTCTAACTGAGGTCCGACACTTTCCTGGCTGCTCTCTTTTCGTATGGAAAAGGAGTTGTTTTCTAGCTTTTTTTTTTTTTTGCTGTATTTTCCAAGATATGGTCAAATGCTGTTCTTGGGGGGACACATCCAGGAAAATGTAGGCTGTGGGTTGTTCCTAATGTAATGTTAGTTAGCTAACGCTACCCAACGTACTGCTGAATGTAACATTAACGTCATATAGCCCTGGTGTTTTTGCTTTTAAATGATTGTACTAGTGCATGGAGACCTACCCCGCAGTACAGGAACAGTGTTACTCCTCAATATCGTTGTCCTTTGTCTCAATCATCAGGTTATGCAGTGTTTTACTTTTACTCTGTGATCTGAAGGCTTTAGCTTCTATCATTATTTTTTAGATTTTATTTTTATACGAGACCAACTTTTCATTACTGGGTTAGTCTCAGAAAAAAGAAAAACCCTCAAACTCCATTTGGGAGCTGCGCCTTGTCACCGGTATCAGGGGATTGTTGCAACCGGTTCTCTTGTCACTTCCAGGCTCATTCTACCCGGGCTTGGAGCTCGGAGTACCAGGGGAGTGTTTGTTTACACCACTTGGACAGGAGCTTTGGAACGCAGGTGGGAGGGGGTTTACAGGCCTGGGGCGGGCTATCCTGCCGGAGAGCGGGGTCGAGAATGAGCACCAGATCCGGAGTCGAGCCGGACCAGGATGAAACACATCCTCCGAGACCGACAGTTTGACGACAGGGAAAACAGTATCAAGGTGATTTACAGGACTCCAGAGACGACGGCGGTTCAGGCGGGGAGAGGCTGGCATGTGTTAATAAATCTGTTTGCTCTTGTGAAGTTGGAAGTTATTTATTCCCATGTTTTGAACGAGACTCATACTGTGTTAATATAAGTTATCAAAATGTTGAGGCTGATGCCCCAAAACTATGATTAAATAATCTCCTAAACATGCAATGATTAGTTGATTAGTGGCTTAAACTAACAACTACCAGCTGACAAGGAAAAAGTTTAGTCGGGGGCAGCTCTTCTTTAAATACTGTTGTTGAATTTGGACTTCACCAAAATGCCACAGTCAAATGCGCTTAGGAGACATTTTCAACTGCAGTCCTGCTAAGGTATAGACCCACAGCCAGATATGTGCTGTGAAGGCTGCTGTGTGAATAGAAGGCTGTAAATCTGCCTGCAGAGACAAACAAGCCCTGAAGCAACATCGGCTTCGGTCTTTGCATAGGTGAGCGAGCCGCAGCCAAATGGGGTTTCCTGACAGAGTGCTACCTGCAACCCAACAACTTCTGTTTTAACTGCTGTTGTAAAAGGGACACAAGGAGACTGCCAATGAAAACAGAAGTGATTTGCTTGCTTGTGTGCATGTGTGTATGTTTATTGCAATCTGTTACAAGTAAACAGAATTGTAGACTGAGTGCATGTACTGTTGATGCAGCTGGAGTTTAGTGATGGAGCTTCCTAACACTACAGAGGAAAGAAAAGGCAGTATAAACAGCACGCACCACAAACCCAAGGGCATACACTTACACCAAATTTGCAAAGTGACACACTTTAGCTCCATCAATTCTTCATCAATTGCTCCATCGCTGCATCGTTTGCTATAAGAATAAATGCTGGAACTGGGTCTTGACAAAAACCCTTAACATCCAAACAGCTCCTGGCTGTATTATCCAATAATTTTGCTCCATTGTTAAAAATGTAGACGGTAATCTCCCGTGGTGCCGCCGGCAACTAGGTCAGACACATTCAATATTCGCTGACAATGAGTGTGGGACTGAAACAGACGATCTGTTGTGTTGTGTTGTACTGTGTATGTGAGTGTGTGCACGTGAGGCAGCGTTGCTACATCTGTGTACTTCCTCCTGAACAACAGGAGATTACAACAGGCATAAACACACCTGCAGGTTTCATATTGCATGTTACATAACATGTCTCAACCCTGCAGCTTAGGGACAAAACACTTTACATACCAGTCAAATCATCTGTTTACACTCCTGACCCAACACAATGCAGAGCTCCTCCTTTATTTCCATGCACTCTTTCCACAACTACTAGTGATGAGGCTCTGGGTTACATCATTTACTACCTCAAAAGATTGGCCTTAAAAGAAAACAAAATTTTTGGTTATTAATATTTATCATTTACCTATGGTTAGATAATATGATAGAATATACTGGACAGTAAGACAATATACATTTTCCATTGCTAGCAATATTAGAATTTAGTCTGATTTTTGGATATTGCAATATTGAGTTCCTTATTCTGCGACAGAGGATTTTAACTTTCCCTCCCTCTCCTCCTCAAGCTGATGTGTGGCGAACGCTCTGCTGCTAAAAGGCTCCTGAGAGAAGCACACGAGGGCACATGAGCATGTGTAGTAAATATGTTTTGGTTAACCTTTGGGAGGCGAAAAAAAAAAAAACATAATGGGCACCTATGCAAAGTTCTTTCAAAGAGAATACAAATATCCTGCAATTGATGATAACTGCTATACAAATCTATGCAGCCAGACAGATGAGTAAACATACAGTATATCTTCCCTCATATGCCATATGGTCACCAGGCATGTGATAGGCTCTCATGAGAGAGAGAGAACATTTTCCTTTTGAAGCAAAATTATGATTTATTTTTATTTTAAAATAACAGCTTCAAATTCATTTAGATGGTGTACTGACACATGGTAGGATGAAATGCGTCTCTTTCATTACTAATACATAACACACATCGGTAACGTTACTGTAAGTGCTTTTGCTTCAGTTGCTGTCTAGCTTTGTTGGCTAGCTTGCCACCTAGGTTTCAAGCAACATTATGCTGCTGCAGGTGGACAGCGGCCCCGGTGTCGAGCCACAGCCAGGCAAGCGGGCAACATAACCAGGCTCAGCAGCCGCTATGGACATAACGTTAGCTAGTGGCAGAGGCGAAGAGGCTGACGAGGATGTTGACAGAGGAGGCTAAGAAGAGAAAAAAAAAAACTGTGACCAAGCAAGACGCTCCCAGACGCTGGTGAGAGCATCGTCGTGTTTGTGGTTGGGAAGCTGGTGAGGGATCAGGTATATTATTTGTAAAACTTCCTAAAGCACAGAATGCAAATTTTTGGTGCATGACTTCATCTGAGTCTACGATCAGTCTACGGGCATCCCAGGTCTACCAGTGAAACAACAACAACACGTGATGGGCTGCAAAACATATCCGGGTACGCACAGAAATGTTCGACTGCACGAACAGACACTGTGGAATACCAGTTTCAATTTTTTTCCCTGGGTACACCTAACGTGACAAAGACTGGTAGTGCACGGGAACTGACCATTTAAAATTGTGAAAAAAAATTCAAAAATCCTAGATTTTAGATCAGAACATTCCTTACATTGACAAGTTCTTTCTAGAATGTACATTTTGGTTGTTTGGGGTACATAAATGTACTTCTGTACAGATAATAACGAGATAATCATCTGCAAATTGCAGTTTCCCGTACGATTAGTAGCAAATTACATATTTCTTCCCAGTAAACCTCAGAGGAAGTTATGCCACCTCTGACGTAAAACACTGAATAGGATACTACCCCAGCAACAAGCGTTTATCTTTCAAAAGGTGCAGTGATACTGTGATTATACATGAATCAACAAACATCCTTAATCAAACTATTACTAAAGAGGTCCGGGGTGTAATGAGGGGAAAACAGGTTTCATGAAGAGTTCACCTGCCTGAAGGTGGAAAACCTTTGAGTATCTGTTGCACAGCTAATGCTGGCTGATCACCATCTACCCCTTTGATGCTGTGGAGTTGTACAGTGTCTGCTGTGTGCAGCAGTTTACCACTGTCACTTTCTTTTTTTCACAAAGCCAAGACATTTCCATCTCACTAATGATTATGGTGTCCATGCCAAGTGACCTGTTTTATACTTGTGTTACCGTCACTAAAAATGAAGTAACCCTCAAGTTGGGCTTAATGGTGAACTAGAATGTGAAAACTTATGACCTGGTTCCAGTCAAGTCTTGAGGGTTTCCACTAACTCTTTCTTCTACATTTTATAATTGTGTGAATACTGTTGCAAAGCCTTGAGGCAATCTCTGATTACGCTGCCGAGGTCCAAAAAAAACATAGAATAAAATTGATTTCACAAAGGTTGCTTTGGTCAGTGACGCTCTACAGCCAGTTAGTTAATGTCATGTGATTATTGGACTTACGCAAAACACCAGCATGAGGTCACACACTCCTACATGGATGGAAAAGTCGTTACAATTCTCATTCGGCCTAAGAGGCAAGGATCAATACTCTCTTGTCCCTACATAATGTGGAAATCTGGAAGAAGGAGATGCCAAAACAGTGAACGACAGTAACAGCTTGAAAAAACATATCCAACTTTCGTCAACACAACGCAAACCCCACCAATGATCGCTGCTGTAAGGACTCAGCCCTGTACATCGTGCGCACGCTCTACCAGGTGAGCTAACGGCAACAAGAACAACAGTTTATAGAGTAAAAAATTAATCCAGAAAGTAATCTGCAGACTAATCGACAATGAAAATAATCATCAGTTGCAATGCTAAACTGGCACGTCGGGTCAGACTCAGGGTATTGTTTACTTATTCACTGATAACTTCCTGGTTTACACTATAATATTGCCAACTTTAGAACTGTGTTTTTTATTTCGGTAAAGTTCTTGACTGCCTGTGTTTAGACAACATTTAAGGTTTTAGAAGTTTGAAGGAGTTTACAGAAATTCCTTTTTATAGCTTTTAAATTAAAGTGTAGGGAGAAAGATTTCATTTATAGTCAGTGTTGAAAAATGTAAACGGTATACAGCCCAAGTCAAGTTTACTTGGGTTCCACTTCTGTATCACTGACCTGAGTATTTATATTGGCTAAGCTTGTACTAGCCAAAGTAGTTAAGTAATTGGTAACCTATTTTCTGTAGTAAAGCGCAATACTCTTTTTTTTATTAAATCCTCCCTGACCACGTCTTTCAAATGACTGGCAACCGGTTTGAAACGTAACTTTATGTTAAAACCGTTTATTCACCTCTTCATCGGGCGTTATATTCTCGGACTCTGGAATGCTACCTTCAAAAGACTATACAACACAGACCTTCACAGACTCTAATGGATCAAGATCAAGCCAACTGAGCTTCATGTATAAAAACAGTGAAATGCCTGACTTACAAACCCAATTCACACCTCAGCTACAGGGCACTCACATCAGTGCTGTGAATTACTAATACTATTATTGCCATAACAATAATAACAACATGGGGCCAGTTCCACCCCAAAAATAACCAGAGCATAGGCAAGTGAGAGCAGTGATAAATACTGATAAAAATCCTTTCTGATAAGAACATACCTTCCTTGGACAACTATGACCTGGATGACTGAGAATCTTCACAGACTTTCTGTACAAAAGCACTGAAAACCTGATTACATCACTGAAGCAATCTCCGATTCCACTTCTTCTTCCCATGTAACAGGTTTTCTTAATATAGACACACACTGATCTGTTAGCCTAAATATCATCCAAGACACTGTCATCCAGACACTTCTCATTAGAATGAATAGCTCCTTATTCTGAGGCACAGTAGCTTATCAAACGTCTACAAAGCCGGGAGATATGAAGAGCCACCACAGACGGTGATTTCTATTTGCTTCCAGTTCGGGGTAAGAGACGGGAGGAATCATGGGATGAAATGAAGGTATAAAAAAAGAGAAAACTAAATAGTGCAGCGGCATAGAAGATCAAAGCCAAAGAACAACAGCAGCGTCTCCTGCTGATTCTCATTACTGCCACTCGATACTAATACAACCCAATTCTCCTTCCTTACACACACACACACATAGGCCTACAGGATTCACCTTCATGTATATATACACACAACAAGACCTCCGTGTGAGAAAATCACATGATCCTTGTCTGTACACAAGCACAAAAACAATTCCTGGAACTCAGAATAAACCAACATCAGATTTGTTCTTTTCTCGTTGGTTTTTTTCCTTACATCTTATCACAGATTCAAACACATGAATACAGTTGCTGGGCATGTAAAGGCAGGGCAGAAACCAGTGACACCATACCTCGCACGCTGAATGATACATTCACGCACCTGCCTGAAGGACAGCTTGTTTTTTAGAGGGGGGGTGGGGGGTGGTGGAGCTCAATGAAGATGAGAGCCAGACTCAACAATGTGCAGCCTGGAGCGAGTAATAAAAAGGCTAGTTATGCTAGATTAAATGAAGCTGTCTATTGCAACCACACACACTCTACTTAATTCCTTTGGTAAATTCCTTCGCAATCCTAGACAGACTACCCCATCTGTCAGGGGCGGAAAAGGGTCAGGATTAATGTGTGTGTGTGTGTGTGTGTGTGTGTGTGTGTGTGTGTGTGTGTGTGTGTGTGTGTGTGGGTGTGCCTGATACAGTGCAAGAGTAGGTGAACTCGAAAGCTGTTCACACACTACTTGGCTGCTACCCAACTGTCTGGCTAATAGAGTAGAAGACTGATTAGCCCAGTTAGCCGGTTAGCCAATGGGCTAACTACAACACCCTGCTGCTGCAGACAATCATTGAAGAGGTTGAAAGACACTCAACTATTGTGTTTTGGCATATGCTGTGTACAAGCATGAAGATAGCACATATGCTTTAATCTATACAAGAACATATACTATTGTGTGTTCATGCACAATCACACCTCTACTTATACACTCTTAAATCTAGCAGACTTCTAATCTGACACTAGGCCAGATGGGTTATCCCTAATTCAAGGTACAGGGATGAAGGAAGAAGGAAATCCAAGATAAAGGATTCAGGGTGGGGGTTGCTGAAGAAAAGACAGTTGTTAATTTGCAAAAGGAAGGACCCAAACTTAATATCTTAAAGTAAGGTCACTGGTATTGAAGGTTGAGATGAGAAGAGATGCAGCCTTGTGGTGGCCTAGAACAACATTAAGTGAGGGGGAAACAGCTCGCCTGGCTCTTTCCAAAGTGAAACACTTGGCCTACCAACACCTCTACAGCTCATGAATTAACATTTTGTATCTTGTTTGCTTGCTTGTTTTGTTTAATCTAAACCAGCTGTTCTCCCATACTTCCAGCCAATTTGCCAAGCTAGACTAACCCCATGATGTCTTCAGCTGTATACTCATGTATAGCTATGAGGTTCAGCTCAGCAGCTTGCGATGGCTTTCCTCCTTCCCTCTCACTCTCCAGCTCTCATATATTAAATCATATATTTACTACCTAAATAGATGTAACATCTTTTCGAACAAGTTGTCTCTAGGGTCATGACACAGTGAGGGAAGATTATCTTAAGTATTAACCTATGGAATATAAGGTAAGGAGAGAAAAGATTTGATAGCAGGAAGGCTCAGGTTACTTAAACGTTTGTAAGGACTTAATTAGATTTTATGTAAATGGCTTTTAGTGCAGAAGCTGTCTTTGCACAGCTTCAAATGAGACTCAACAATACAGGAATATATCTCCAAAACAAAGACATGAACAGAGAAATGCTTTCAGTGAACAGCCCAAAGTTTGCTAAAGAAACTTGGAAAGTATAACTTATTGTAGGAAGGCCATTAATAATTAATCAATAAGAAAACACCACCAGTACAGACTGTGAATTTTGGTTTTTGAAGTGTGAGCAGAATTCTTGAGCAACTTCCCAATGGGAACCCCCAATTTGAAGCAATGAGTTTCACTGGTGATAAAGCTAATGGATTTCAGAGTGCTTTTCCTTAGAGTGGAAACAAGCAGCCGCATAACAAAAGAATTATCAAAATAAATCTCAGTTGAGTTCCTATGCACACGGAAATAAAACAACACTCTTTCCTAACTATAACTCTAGTAGTCCATTAATAAATGAATTGGTCAGCTAAAAAATAATTGGCAATCTTTATGTCAATTGGTTAATTGATGGAAGAGCATAAATGTCAAACCTTCTTTGGTTCCAGCTTGTCAAATGTGAGGAATTACTACTTTTGTCTGTTGTACATCATTGAATATCTTTGGGGCTTTTTTTAAATGTTGGTCAGACAAAACAAAACATTTGAATGTTGTTTGATTGGTTGGTCCACCAATTTTCTTCCCAGAAGATTAATCCTATAAACTTTGGTGATCTACTATTGCCATTGTGTCAAAATTTCACTTTGTCCTATACTTTCATTTACAACCAAATCAAACTAAAAACATTACCCTCAGGCTGTCCTGAGTGATTTATAAAGGCTCAATGTTGTTCACCCAGCCTTAAAGTCCAAATTCAGTACAGCGCGTTGTTCCAATTTGATATTGCATTATTGATAACTGGCAAATAAGGGCTATACGTAAGAACTATACCATGCATACTAAATATCTATATGCCTCCATGTGTTTAATTCATTTAATCTGAGAGTTTACAATCCATCGTTCCTGATGTGGTTGATCATGGTGGGTGTAGAATTCACTTGTTCCAGGTCATCAGGTCTCAGCTAATAAAATCATAGCAGTGAAGTGCACAACTACTTTCTGAATCATCCTGAAGTGTGGCTTACTACTCTTATCCATGTGTTTGGTGAACACATACCCAAGGCTTGATGATGGTGAGTGGGTGAGTCATCAATATATCATGCACGGATCAAATGGCAGGCACAATAGATGCTCAAATATGATCTTCTGCCTTTGTGTCCATCTGTCAGTTGAGAATTACCTAAGACCTTTTATTTACCATGGCAGAGAAGAGGGTTGGGCTGTGGGTCAAAATGAAAGCAAGCATGTGTTGTAACAAAAGACCTTGTAATCATGCAGGCCTTTGAAGAACATCTAGCCTCTAATGGTCCCTATTCAGGGAGGAGCAAACAACCCCCACTTCAGTCCACTTGCAGACTAGAATATGTGAGAGGGGTACATTTTGGGCAAGATGACTTTACCAGTGAAGCTGTCACTCTAAATGCAAAATAATGTGAGTCGCTGGACAGAGGCTGCAGCAGCCTTCTGTGTAACCACTGTCTCTATCTGCAGGGAGCCCACCTGATGTGTCAGCTTGCCACAGCTAAGCAAAAAGAGCGAAGCTGTGGTAAGTCCACTTAAATTGACTGAGCACCCAACCTGATGTCAGCAGATGGCTGATCGGAGAAGAAACCTCCCATCTCAGCTCCCCTGTCCGTCAGCCAGCCTCAGTGCAACTGCTAATCCCCTCAGGACAAGTCTCCTCTGCCACCTCCCAGGCAGCTTTTCTGTCAGGTCCCTTCACCCAGCATCACAGGAGCCACTGCTATTTAAAGGCTGGTGCCGGTTTTATTACGATATTTTTCTTAGCAAAGACTAATATTAGGCGTTGGGGGGTGAAAGAGACAGGTACATGCTGTAATGCATCCATTATAAACACGCCAAAAACGCCCATTAATCTGCTTAGACACCATAGAAAAAAGACGCTCCTTATAACTCCAGAACTTGCCAGAGAATCTAGGTTTTTTTAGGTTTTCTTCAGTATCAAAGCAATTCAGCAATAGTTGTACATCCAGGAGGGGCACAGCTGTCTCGGATTTGTCTGACTTTGAAAACCATGATTTAAAGAAATACAATACGCCACTAAGGAGCCCCAGGAACTAAACTAAGGAACTAAAAATCCCTTTGCGAATTCCTTTTGCATAACCACCTCATTATATTATTGTATGAGACCATTTCTGAGAGCAAATCATCAAATCCTGGAATCAGATAACTTTTGGTATTTTTGCTTGATAAATGGCTTCATTGTTTCCATTAATAAATAATCGACTTATCAATTAATCAAATAAGCACTAGTTTCAGCACTAAATCTATGCAATTTACTTCTGTATAACTGTGATATTTCAGTGGATGCTGGGAAGGAGGCATTCAGAGGCTGAAAGGGACACTGAAAAACACCTGAAAGACAATGACACTGAATTAGGAGAGTAGCTATTCGATGGCGGGAGAAACTCCAACATGCATTTGTTTTGTGAAGAGTAAATTTACAAAATTACTACTCAGTTCAAGAGTGAATATGGAAATAAAAGAACATGACATTTAAGGCTTCAGAGACTCTCTCACAGCACACTCATGAATCTCTTAATCAGCCATTTGAAATATTGGACAAATAAACAAAAGGAAGGAACAGGAAGGAGCCTCAGCACTGTTACAAACTAGACAAATATGGGATGTTGGACTTAGATCCATTTGACCCTACATTGCCCCTATATGTTTGAGTGGTCGGATGACTAGAAAGGTGCTGTGTTAGGTATAGTTTATCAGTTGAGGTCCTGTTATGTTATCTTGCACCTGTGGTCCCAACAGACACACTCCTGACCAACCCACAACCCTCGTCTGTCTACCAAACGACCTGTCACTTTAATAGCTGGCTATAATGGCTAAAGCTATTCATGAAAAAATGTCTCACCTGCCTGTTTTCTTTCTAAAAGATAAGCTAGTAATGCACATAACACAACCTCCAAGCTTCACTCAAACTGTTAACTCATGGTGCTCCACAACTAACATTTCCCCTTACTCAACACCAGAGACCCACCAAACATGCTGTTAGGAAATATCATGCTAGCTAGCTGATTCTCATTTGTGGTCTGATAAATATGGCATTTATCTTTTGTCATACAGAAGTGGGTGTGGCTTCATCTAACGCAACAACCTAATAATTGACTAAACCCTCAATTGATGAGAAGAATAGACGACCCACTTCTTAACCATTGCTCAGTTAGTCCATTCCATTTGGGAGTGTGTGTTTAACAGAGTTGATCTCTTATCCGTTGTAGGACTGAAAACCCAGGGTTAAACCTGAAGTTACCTTGCAAACACCAAATCCTGCTTCTCCAGGCCCCTGGAGAGTGTCTGTGTTTGTTTACACTACTAGCACAGGAGCTTTGCTTCGCGGCTTGGACCCCTAATAATTAAGTTAATATCCTAAAACGTGCGACAACTAGTCAATCAATGGCTTCCACTAATGGCTACTCGTCGCCTAAATGGGTACAGCGCTAGTTTCATCAAAAGTAGGTTGGGAAATTGATAGCCTCATCCATGACCTCACTCCGGTGATGTCACTCACTGACCCAAAGTCCTAGCTACAGAGTTTTCCAGCGTGAGGTGCCTGCCTCCTCCACCTTCCTGGGGTCTCCAGCCCAGGCTTAGCATGGAGGCTTGGGAATGTCCAGCATGTCAGCCTGACACCACCATAACTGCTTAAAAACCACATGACCTCTCCTGAGGATTTGCACTTGGATAAGTTGTGTTTGCTGTCAGAATGTCACTTGACAAACAACATACTTAATATTTTTTCTAATCTTAAAGTAGTGGTCCAAAAAAGTTAAGTTTGTTCTGTTGGTGTCACATCAGGAAAGGCACTGGGATCAAGAAAATGAATTTTGTTATATACAATTGGAAATTCTGGCCTGATAGCTGGGTTAGAGGAAAGTCATTATCTGGACACCATGATTATCCAAAGTCAATTTTATGAACATACAGCCATCATTTTTCAAGAACACATTTGTCTTATACTATATTTTGACTTGCTGTTAGAAAACAGCAGTTTTTTAGTGTGTTTACACACAAGAACCTGCTGCCAAGTCGCCACAAGAACAGCAAACCCTAAATAACTATGACTAAGTAACTTTTCAGTACTTCGACAGTAGCCTTGTTGAGATATCTTGCTCAGGACCAAAATGCGGGCTAGACAGATGGACTGACAAATTGACCAAATGGCTGTCCTTGGCTCCACCACGGCAGGACTAACCTGAATTAACTCCAGGCCCCAGGACAGAACCATGGTATTAAAATAAATAAGCAAGTCCCTTGAGAAGTAGCTCTGATATGATGTGGAGGACGGAGCCTATCCCAGCTGGCATTAGGCGAGAAGCGGGGGTACACCCCATCCAATCCAAATTTATTTATAAAGCACATTTAAAAACAACAGTACATGCTGTACAATCAAAAAGGACTACACAGTAAAACACAAAAAGACAATAAATGGTAAAATGGTAAACTCTACCTACTCATCAGCATGTAAACAAAGAATCTGCAGCATAAACAAACAAGCAACGATAATTGGGATTTAAAGTTAATGAAACCCTTGAATGAAAGAGTCAGTTTAAAGTTAAGTTTAATTTAGTAAGTAAAATAATCTATCGGCAGTATATTGGACAACACTATTTTTACGCGGCTGGTTTTAAAAACCTTTCATAGCAGGTCACTACCAACCAATCAATCAGCTCTTATTGACAAGGCCGTTCTGTAAATTGGAGACAGTGGAGGTCATGTGCCGAGTCCTCACTGCCAGCCACAGCATCTGCAGCGCTGCTGTCAGACACTGCAGGCTCTGACTGAAGTGACAAATGACTACACTGACAAGGTCCTGCTTAGGGTCCTCGAAGATCAGCGGGGTTGAAAGCATCGTGTGCACGCGTGTGGTGGGAGTGAGTATGGTGGAGGGGGATTAAGAGAGAAATATGCGGGCAAATGCTATTTGCTGTTCATTTGTGCAACAATTCGACACTTCCTGGCACAAATTTGAGCAATTATCTTTGTTTAACGCGCTTGTTGTGCAGGTGGTAAAAAGATGAGCCATAAAGGCATAACGAATTGAACTCTACTTTGTAGTCGGCTGCTGCGTTTGCCTGGTGAAGGTCCAACTTTTATTTAGCTCAAGAAAGTCAACGGGGAATCTCCGCTTCATTTCACAGTTACACATATATCCATGGAGGACAAAAAATGATCCATACAAAAATATAAGCAAGCTGTTTTATTGCCAATTAATGGATATAATAATCTACATAATACATATATATATATATATATATATATATATATATATATATATATATATATATATATATATATATATATATATATATATATATATATATATATATATACTATATATATATACATATATATATATATATATATACTGTATATATATATATATATACACATGATAAAATATAAAGAAATATAATTAAATCCATAAAGAAATATTGGGATTTAATCTGGAAATAATGTAGTAATAACGAATAGTCCTCAATTAACTTCTATATTTTTTTACATTTATGTGCTTGTATAGATTTATACTTTATATCTGTATTTCTACATTACCTCATTTCTTTCTGTATTTCTGTGTCAGTATGGTCATAGAAGTGTGATTGATTTGGCTCCATTACTTGTCCCTGGTTTGGCCAGCTGACCTATCCTGCCTTAGAGTGAGGCTGGGGCCACCTGCTACCTACCTTTATGCAATGAGCTGTTGAAAATAAAGCATTTTTTGTCTTCCATAATTCTCACATGGAAGCTCCTGAGTACAGCTGGATATACGAGCTGCTGAGTGCCTTGCACAAGGGCACATTGATGGTCATTTATAAAACAGCAGAGCACTTTACTCATTTTCTTTCCCCAGCCACATTTTCCCTGCCAGTTGAGCAGTCATTCACAAACAGAAGTACAAAGCAATACAAAAACAGACAATATCACTTTTAATGTCCTCTGCCAAGCAGCGCTCGCTGTGTGTGTAGCGTTTAAAGTGTGTAAAAGGCTTTTTCCTGACAGCCACAGCTTTGTTCCCAGAGCTTGTCACTGAGCAGCAACCCATACTGATGAAAGCCCAAAACAGATAACGCCACAAAGGGAGGCTTCAACTTCACAGCCTGCTTGGCCTTAACTTTCCCCGGGCTTGGATAAGGGAGAACCCTGTCATTTACAACAATGCTACTGTACAGCTTGTCGCCTGACTTATAATCTATGCAGATAAGGACCTCTGAAAGAAGAAGAAAGCCCCCCTACAACCCACACAGCAAGAGGCACAAGCTGCAGGGGTCTGCGTTTAGGAGATTAGCTCGAGTTGTGCCGCAGTTTGAATCCACTTAGTTTTAAATTGGAGGGGGGGCTGTGTTTTCCCTTTGACAGCTGAACCTGATCCTGTTGTTATCGCAAAGAAACTGCACTTGGTTTAGAAGTAACAACATCGCCTATGGCACTTGCTCTGGCTCTTAGTTCTATTTCATAGTGGAAACAATTACACTCCCAGGCCCCGTGCACAGAGCAAACACACATTTGCTTAGTAATAAAACAAAACCATGTATCCCCCCTGCCTGTTAGCTCCATACTCACTTGTTTTGTTGCACTTGACTTTGGAGAGAAGTTTGTGCGCCAGTAGAAGATCTCCACTCTTCACTGCCACCAGCAGATCCTGTTCTTTCCCCATGATTACAGACCTAACCAGAGACACACAAACTGCTCGCAGTCTGCAGCCAAGGTCGCTTTTTTTTGTCTTTTTAATGCTCCTTCGGGCGGACGGTTTCAGCAAACATTTGTCAACGAGTGAACAGGGAGCGCCGAATCCCAGCCATGAAATGACTTTGTGGACAGAAGGCTTAGCGGCATCTAGAGTGAAGGAGCCTCAGGTAAACCGGTCCAGGAATCTCTTTTCTCTCGTTGTTGGGGTTTGGGTCCATTATCACTGCTGGCTGCTCATCTGTTTGATGGTGATCTTGGATCTGGAGTTACAGCAGGACTAGTCGAGGTTTAGTTGCCTGCAGGACTGAGTGTATGTTCATAATCTGTCTCCGTCAGCCCGGAGGAAGCAGCAGCCCAACCTGCCATTACACTGCAACGGGAATACTAAAAAAAAAAACAGAGAGAAATCACTATGATGATTTAAAAATATATTCACTGCCATAACTATGACTCTGCCAGATTTTCACTATAAGACTGTCGGGTTGGGTATCCTGGGTGCCTGTAGCACACAGCGTCAAAGACCGGCAGTGAACGCTTGCTCCAGTGTGTACTTTTTTTTTTGCTTACTCACTGATCACATAAGTTTACATTTTAATTTAATTTCAACTTTAATAAGTTTAAATCCCAATTTTAATTCTTGTATTGCTGCTTTTGTTAATATATTTATTGGGGATCTAAATAAAAAAATATAAACTTAGGTGTTACCAACAACATTAATGATCTGTTCTATTCAAGTGTCCCAGTAAATCATGACAGCGAGCGAGCATGAACAACACAAGGGCGGGAAACTAAAGCAGCTAAGTGAATTATTATTTAATTAACATGTCAAAATACTTTTTAAAAGTCCTATAGAGCCTGACCGATAGATCAGCCTCACCAATATAACGGCTGATACTAGCTGGATCCAGATATATCCAGGTTTGTCCTGCATAGAAAATTATGAGGCGGCTGTGTCCGTCAGATTTGGGCCTGCCTCCAACTTTTAACAAAACTCTGAGAGTGTCTTCATAGTAAACACTATTCTCTAGCATTTGTTGCACTTTGTGGATTTCTGTCATGTGCAACTGCACTTACGTCATTACGCTAACGTGGTGACGCTGTATCATTATCAGCACGGTGCGTCGAGAAAGCCGTCTGATTGGCTGCACCTGCGGCACTGCCGGTCACGTTTCTGCCACGCAGCAAAAATGTTTTTGAACATTTAATATCCAGGAATTCACATCAACATCCACACACGAGGGCGCAGTGAACTCTTTAATTACGTAAAAAGTAAAAGTGTTTGCCACTTGAGACCGTACATGTGTGCACGTGATCAGGATGGTACCACCACCTTCGCCTCATTTCGAGCCAGGTAAAACCCTGTATATTGTACTGCATCTAGGATGACTGATAAATACAAGTAGCTGCACACGCCATAGAAATGTTAGATGTATTCTATTAGAAGCAGTTTTTTTATAAAAGTTCGGTGGTTCGATCCCCGGCTCCCCCAGTCTTCCTGTAAATGTGTTCATTTCTGTTTTTTGATAATTTTTTGATAGATGAAGGCAGTCAGGGTTAAGCAAGTGACTTTAACTTGACCCAACTTTTGTTTGTTTTCTCAGATCCAGGAAGCCCCGGCCCCACGGGAGCATGCAGTTAATCTTCCCTTAGAAGAATTCAAGTTTATTCTGTGTGCAACACAAAACCACCATTAGGACTAAGAGGCAATTTTGCAGGGGATGGTTCTCTCCTGGCACTCTTTACCGTGTCTCGCAGTGAGTACCTATGTAAGCAATGGAGAAATGAAGCAGCAGACATACAGTAGGTATTGAGATTTTTTAAAAGTCAGATGAATTTGTTTTGACAGACCTGAAGGCTTTTTCTTCTCCCTGACACCCCAACAGGATTTTGTCTTGGGTTGAGTTGCAATTCATAGTCTATGTTGGGGCCAGGACACACTTTGCAAGGTAAACACATGCGTAGGCAATCTCATCTTGCTGCCTATTTAGGGCTGTTAGACAGATAGTTCAGTTATTCCTCTGGACTATTGTGTGATCATGGCGCAGTGTAAGCCAGCAGCAGATGCCAATGCATGTCTTTGCACTGACACCTAATCTAAAACTAGCCCGGCACCTCGCCAGGCAGTAAACAACTGCATAGCCCTTCACTGACAGGATCCAGAATGTAAACAAGGAGGCCAAATGTCAATGGATAAATCCTTCAGTGTCACGTTCTGTCTGTTTTATAGGTTAAGCAAATGAAAGCATCTGAATTTATTGTCATTGCTCTTACTTTTTAATCCTAAAAAAAATTATTGTACATTTCATAATTGCTTTAAAAACTGATATATGTTCTGGAGTACACGCTTCCTTGTGCTCTTATGCAGACATTTCAGACCAAACGCCATTCTCATCTCTGGCAATTTCACCCCACCTTCCCTGGCAGCAAAATTATATGTCATTTATAAAAGGTTTTAAGACATTTAAGAAATCATTAGTATTGCTTGTCACTTCGGCATGTATCAAATCCACAGATCTGTAGTAACATCTCAGTGACACCTCAAGGTGTCTAGCAGGTTCACCTGCGCATCCTCCACATAGACACAGAGTGGTGGTCAAGGGATTGATGAAAGAGTTTATTAAAGTTCAGATTATATTCAAATGTGGTTCTGTGCGATGGATTGAGTATATGCCGAATTTGCTAAACGACACTAAAAGCTCGTTTAAAGTTATCATACGTGTTCTACTGTTCGAGTATAAGTAAACTAACAGGAGTGTTAGATTTTTGACAGCGTAGGGACAGTTTCAACTGTTATTGGAACACTAGCGAAATTCAGCCGGTATCTCCAATTGCAGAAAGACTTCTTTAAATACGGACAGCCAGTCTGTCTATGTGTTAAAATTCATTAAGGAGTGTCCGCTGCTACTCATTCTCCTTACATTTAGCCTCTCCTCGTTTTGGTAACTTGTCATTCTTAACTGTCAAGGTGCTCGACTCCCCGGTCACGCAAAGTCCAAAAACACACGTCTTTTCATGTATAACGCGGCATTATTTGTATAAGTCAAAGGTCGTTTCAGTTCGCTTTGTCAGAATAAATACGTTTACAAAGAGCAGTGTTCTTACCTGTTGTAGATAGTGTACTGCAGGTGCTATCAGACAAATTCACCGTAGTTAAGGCGGGGAGAGCGCTGGACAGCACGAGACGGAGGAGCCAGCGTCAAGTGAAAAGCACAAATGTATACAACTTCCGATTGTGACTTTCAAAATAAAGCTTTTATTGATTAAACCGCCACAAACATTGCAACGTTGGTGGTCTAATTGTCTGTATTTTCACTTGTTTGGAGTATGCTCAGCAAGTGTTGTATATACTGGACATTTCAACGTCAATTTCTGAATTACTGAGTAGCAACCATTTCGTAGCTCTGCCAGCCACGAAATTATTTTTTTTATTTTGAAGGCAATATTACATAACTTCTGTTATCAATTATACTTCTTTATTCAGACCAACTAAACTAAAGTTTTATGGATGCTAAATTTACCTGGATAACCGGGACCCCACAGAGTTCCTAAATTTTAAATAAAAAAGTCATTAGTTAATCAATAACAATGCAATTGATACACATTCAGTGTCAGGATGCAGTTTAATATACCTGCAGGGACTCGTATAAATGTTTTTGTTGTTTATTATTTAACTTACCTGGGTGATTGCAGTGAGAATAAAACGTGCAACTAGCTCATGCATTATTACTAATTTAGACCACTGCGGGAAATTAAATTGTTGCCTATTTCCCTGCATGAGATATTTCAGAAGACCCCGAGCACAGTGCAGTTATGTGATGGCGACATCTGCAGGTTAAAAACTTGTATTGACATCACTCACCAAATTCGAGCTGTGTTTTGAGATTTCATGCAGAAGTAAAGGCAAAAAGAGTTGTATTTAAAAAATACAACTCTAACATTTTTTACTTGTCAGGATCATCATGACACTATAAAAGCAAATTTATTTATTTATATATAAACTCAGCAAAAAAGTAAGGTCAATCACTTTAAACTGCTTATATTTTCAGTGTGTAAATATTTGTATGAAGATTAAAAGATTCAACAACTAAGACACTAAGACATAACCTGAATTAAGTTAAGTAACAGAAAATTAAAAATGTGTCCCTGAACAAAGGGAGGTCAAAATCAAAAGTAACAGTCAGTATCTGGTGTGGCCCGCAGCTGCATAAAGTACTGCAGTGCATCTCCTCCTCATCAACTGCACCAGATTTGCCAGTTCTTGCTGTGAGATGTTATCCCAATCTTCCACCAAAGGAACATGCAAGTTCCCTGATATTTCTGGGGGGGAACTGTTTCTTATACAATCAGAGGTCACAAACCTCTGGAGCAACTAGGGGGTTAAGTGTCTTGCATTGGCGGATCTCACAGTGGGAGATTGAACCCACTGCCCTATCACCACCCCATTCACACCTGAGACCTAACATATGTCACATGAGTCACATGTCACCGGGGCAGGAAAATGGCTAATTGTGCCCAATGTGGACATTTTCACTTAGGGGTGGACTCACTTTTGTAGCCAGCGGTTTAGACATTAATGGCTGTGTGATGTGTTATTTTGAGGGGACAGCAAATTTACACTGTTATACAAGCTGTTCACTCACTACTTTACATTGTAGCAAAGTGTGATTTTTTTCAGTGTTGTCAAATGAAAGGATATTAATCAAATATTTACAACAATGTGAGGGGTGTACTCACTTTTACGAGATATATGTGAGGTATGTTTTTCGTTTCAAAAGGTTAACTTCTGGTCACAAGAGGTCTTCTACTTCACTGTGAAGTCCATTCTGTACGTGACCAGGAGGTTTCAAGTTTCCACATGACATTTGTGTAAGTTGCAGATGAATGGCTTCCAAATCAGTTGTGATGTCACAAAATCCTGCTGGTATGTCCAGGTAGCAGAAATTTGACTTTGGTGTTAGCTGGGTTATTTAAAAAGCCTCTGCAGTGGCATACCAGTCATAGCACCAAGACCAGAGATGAGAACTGTTCAACAGTTTATCGACCTATCAAAGGATTTCCACTTATGTAGTTGAGTGACAGATGATTTAATAGCTAAAAGGCAAATGAAAACAATAATCACTAAACAAATGCACTATAAAGGAATTCAAATCAAAGAACTCATTCGTCATAGATCAAAACAGCAATCACAAACATCCTGAATTTATTTAAGCCCTTAAGTCCCAGGTACCTGGGACAGCAATCGATTTTTGCATAAAATGCAAATGAGACATCCATGTCTGATCCTAGTATTTTGTCATTCTATCCATGTCACACACATCCGTGAAGCTAGGAGGGTCAGATAGAATCTCAAACCAACCATTTTTATCCACACCAAACACACAAACACCAAGCCTCTAAATGAGCTTATATCACATCATAATTTGCTCTGTGAACACTGCCCTTGGCCACAATTATTGCCATCCAGATATCTCTCATCTCATCCTACACCGCCGTCCGACAACTCTAAACAAAGCTGAGCTCCAGCTATGATCAGCCGTGTAACTCATATCACTCAAATCACTAAACTCACAGAGTTATTAGCTGCAGGGCTGGACTGGGACAAAAAAATCGGCCCTGGCATTTTTGGGAGAGGTGGCACACCAGAATTTGTCACCCCGCACCAATACACCATCCTTCCATTTAGGGGGTCAGATTAAGGGCGACGTGAAATTGCACAAGATTGGTGTCCATGACTACAAGAAAAGAATATGTTTTAATAGATAACGCAGTAATCAGTAGCTTATTATTATTCTTTGCTTAACAAATGCTTTCAAAATGTGGTGGCTACAAGTCCCCAGCGTCCTCAGTGTAAATGGCCCTCCCTCCCTACAGGCTGAGCTACTCCATGCTTAGGCCTACTGCTTCACCTCCACTCTCCTCCTGCTCTCTCTCTCACTCAGCCCATCACGGTCACTTTGTCACTCTGTTTCGCTCTCACAGTCTCCTCTTCTGCCCGGCATTGGCCACCACAGCTCATTTACTCCTTCAAGTGCCTTCACTACGTCGGCTACTGCAGCTGATGATGAAGCTACAGCAGCCCCGGTATCAACAATATAGATTATTTTCACGCATTTGGTGGCCTCCTCGGAAGAAGGTTTTTTTTTTGTGGCCCGTAACGCAATAAACAGAGAGCAGATGTAGTGGGGGCTGGTAAGAGATGTGATTGGGCAGGCCCAATGTCAGTATAGAAAATTACTCAATGGGTTGCTGTCCATGCTTTATGGACCGATCGTTGGCCCATTTTTTAAAAACAGTGAAATCTAAGTTACGTCGGCCCACCGCGCATTTGCCCGGTAGCCTATATGCCAGATTACCAGTTCTGCCCTGATTAACTGGATAATATTAAGAACAAACAGACTACTGACCAATTTTTGACTGACTTAATTCACTGACTTAATTTTGCCATTTTCGACGTTTTTCGTCAAAAACAGCTGTTTGTGTGAAAAAATAACGCCGGGCGCCATTTTGGATATTGCACAATCCCTCTGAGCTCTTAAGGTCCTGTTATGATATAATAGCTGTGGAGGCGATGTGCTGAAAGTAGGCTAGTCTACCTAATTTTATTGAATGTGAACATGTCACCGCAAAGTAGGGTAGCCCTACTTGCTCTGCATGAAGTTAAGGCTGAAACATGTAGAGCGAGGGGGCGGACTCTCTGAATGTGGGTTCATGAGATTTTGCGGGCAAGGACTCCACGAGTAGGCACAACGTTTTGTTCAAAAGGGGAGACAGCTCCGGGTGGGTGTTTGTCCCACCCGTCCTGCACTGTGATTGGACGGCTGGGTTTAAGAGTGACAGTGACGAGCGCTGCGTTTCATCCAAAGTTGAAAATTTTTCAACTGGCGTTTTTTCCCATGTTGTAAATATATTGCACTCCTGTTCCAATAAACTGAAAAAAAAGTGGCTGGCCTCAGGAAAAAATGTTTTGGTGCACACAGGCCCTAAGTTTAGTTCTCGGTCGAGACTGCAGCAGAAAGTGTTGCTTTGGAATAGATGGTCTTTATCATTGTCTAACAACTGACCCATTGTAGTTACACAGGCATCCAATATATCAAACGATAGATACAGCCCTGTAGGTGCTCTCAAGTTATGGGACTGTAAAGCATGGGAGTTCTTTTGGTCAGGGGAATGTTGATGAATATTCACTGTTTTTTATCAATATTTCAATGTTTTGGAAGCTTTAAGTTATTTGGAATGTGGTTGTATGGACAGAAATAGTGTTTTGAAGAATAACCAATAACATGTAAACAGTAAATATGGCCAAAACATGGACATATTTTTGAAAAATTGTGTAATAACTCAGGTTTATTAGAAGATATTCAGTTGCATTATAATCTATAGGATGTTGGTTTTGATGATGGTATTACTATTAAAATACATATTTTATACCAGGTGAGGATGAAAATATCATGTTTTCCTTTATTGCATCTCCATTTACTCTTTAATAGCAAAACAGGTCCATACAGGTTGAGTTGATTCATTTTCCTTAGCTTCTGACCTTTCAAAGGAGACCAGAATTACGCATCTAGTCGCAATGGTTGAGGAGTTATTCCTGATTCATTTTGGGTATGTTGTTTTAGGTGTTTTTCCTGGAAACACGTGTCTGTGTTTAATTAAATAATGCATCTGGTGCATAGTTTACTGGAAAAGATTGCTAGATATCCCACTCTGCAGCAAACAGGCCAGACCTCTATCAGTTCAGGTGTGGCCTGACAGGTTAAGTCCCGCTCCTGCGGCAGAAAGGAGAGTTTTCAACACAGGTGTTAAACTAAGTTAAAGGTGAGCACAGAGAAAAATGAATGTGCAAACAAAGTCATATATTAAATCCAGTGCACTCATACATCTGTCATCCGTCATACATCTGCTATACGTTTGTCATTTTGACAGTTTCAAAGCGCTGCCGTTATGGCACGTGCATCTAATTTAAGACTGCACTTCATCACCATAGTCAGGTAGGTCAGAACAGACTTGGCTGTTAGTGACTTGTGAGCATCTTTGAGGTCCAACAAATGGGCTAAATGTATTTCCTTCCTTATCAAATATTTTCAAAGCAGATCTTTTGGAAAATTTAAATCATGCAATGTTTAGGTGCATATGCTAGCAGTCTTCTTCTTCCTTGCCTTTTGCTGGTTCATAGCTGCATTTCATTTCAAGTAGACTGGTGGAATAGTGTAAAAAAAAAAACATTGGCAGCAATATGTATCCCATCACCAGCAATAGCCACTCATAAAGAAACTGCTCCATAGCTCTACTAAAGACCACAAGGCACCTTTAAAGCTTTAATCCTGCTTCAGTGTGACACAGACAGCTACGGACTAGTGCCTCAGCACTGCAGCCTCGGGTCTGCAAGCACAGACACGTTCCTGACTTGTGCATTAGAAAACATTATGCAAGACAGAAGAGCAGCTTCTATTTGTCAATTTGTTTTTGTCAAAAAAGAAAATGGTGTGCACTGACAGAAAGAATATGAGTCAGAAGCAGTGACTGTCATGGCCAATCACATTCGCTGCTTTCATCCCATCCCATCTCAAATATAGTAGAGCAGATGATGACATCTTGACGTAATGAAGCTCCAGTGGTCACCATGTTTCCGTAGTGGGTGATTTTATTTGTACATTTAAATCCAAAAACAACCATGGTGGATATTTTCAATTTTTTTGAGCAATTACAGTCCTTTTGAATTATTTATATGACTTTGTTTGCACATTCAGCTGCTGAAGCAGGAGAGTTTCTCTATGCTCACAGGTGTTAAGTTAGTTTAACACCTGTGTTGAAAACCCTCTTTTCTGCCCATCCTCAGGAGCAGGACTCAACCTGCCAGGCCACACCTGCACTGACAGAGGCCTGGCCTGGCAGTGTGATATTGCCAATCTTTCCCAGTTAACTGTTCACCAGATGCCTTATAAGTTTAGGGTATTTGTTTACAGTTTTTGCTGTTTTTCTGTTCAATGATGGATGAGTGCTGTGATATGATGGTCATGTAGTCATATAGACGTGGTCAAGACAACTTGCTGAAGTTCAAACCGAGCATCAGAATGAGGAAGAAAGGGGATTTAAGTGACTTTGAATGTGGCATGGTTGTTTGTGTATTTCAAAATCTGCTGATCTACTGGGATTTTTATGTACAACCATCTCTAGGGTTCTCAGAGAATGGTCTGAAAAAGAGAAAATATCCAGTGAGCAGCAGTTGTGTGGAGGAAAATACTTGTTGGTACCAGAGGTCAGGAGAGAAGGGTCAGAGTGGTTCGAGATGGCAGAAAGGCAACAGTAACTCAAATGACCACTTGTTACAACCAAGGTATGCAGAATACCATCTCTGAACGCACAACACATCGAACCTTGAAGCAGATGGGCTACAGCAGCAGAGACCACACCGGGTGCCAGTCCTGTCAGCTAAGAACAGGAAACCGAGGCTACTATTTGTACAGACTCAACTAAATTGGACACCAGAGGATTTGAAAAACGTTGCCTGGTCTGATGAGTCTCGATTGCAGCTGCGACACCGAAGGGTCAGACGGTAGGGTCAGCATTCGGCGTAAACAACAGGAAAGCATGGATCCATCCCGCCACGTATCAACGGTTCAGGCTGATGGTGGTGGTGTAATGGTGTGGGGGATGTTTTCTTGGCACACTTAGGGCCCCTTAGTACAAATTGAGCATTGTTTAAATGTGACAATGGCTACTGACCATGTCCATCCCTTTATGACCACAGTGAAGGCAGGGAAGAAGAAGACTGAGCAAAGTAAAGATGCACGCAAACAATGCAGGATTTAAACTTTACAAAAAAGCTGCTTTGAAAATGTTTGATGAGGAAGGGTAAGCATTTAATGTATTTGTTAGACCTCAAAGATACACTCAATGGGCCTCATGCATGAAGGTTTCCTTATCGCTCTCTTACATTTCTTCTTGCACAAAGCAACAAGAGTTAAATGATAAAATCCTACGTTGGCGTCATGAACAGTGACGGCCAAGTCTGTTCTCACCCACTGGACTATGGTGATGAATTGCAATCTTAAATTAGATGCACGTGTCATTACGACAGCACTTCAAACTGTCAACAAGACAGACATGGATAAGCGCACTGGAGCCATGATGGAGAGGTTTCTCTCTGTCGATTTGGATATTGATTGAAAAGAATTGTTTTCTATTGAGGAAGGGGAGCGGATTTGGAGACGGTGCCTTGATGCACACACATGAATTCAGTCCATTGCTTATAGGCTTGTCCAGCAGTGGCATCAAAATCTGTTTTTATGCGAGTCTGCTGAGCAGTGGCATGTGGAACGGAATGTACTGTGGTGTTAACTGGATGATACCAGTCAGGAAACCGATAGCGCTGAGCATTTGCAGATGAGGAGTGGGAGTAGATTGCACAGTTAAAGATCAAATCTGCGCATACGCACGATTCATGCACAAGGCCCAGTGTGTTTTGGCGAGAAACAATGTAACAAATGTAAACATAACTTTTGTTTGTTTACAAGAAAACTCTACAGGGCACTTTTAACCCATTGTTTTTGTAAACAAAACAAGATTAGTAAGACAGTTTAAGTGTTTTCAGCTGTTTGTGGCTTGCAGTAGAGGTTGGAAAGATGAGGGCTAAGTCACTACATACACAGTATTCCAGAGTAGTGAAAAGGCAAGGCGGGCTTCTCGGAGGAAGAAGAGACCCATGACAGAAAAGCAGAGGAGGATCCTGACATCCTGTGAATTCCTCAATCAATGTATCAACCCTTGTTCCACTGAAGACAAAGTGTGTGTTACCTTTAAAATAATGATAACTGGTGTTTTTGGGTCCAGTGCAGTTTGTGTCAAGTTAAAATAATCCATACAACTGCTCCACTGATATCAAATTTACACATACTGTGTTACAGCTTGGCCCGTTGATAGATATACTGACTTGACATGAATGCTAATGACTGTCTAACTCTTGGCAAGACTAAGCGTATTTCCCAAAATCTCCATGCTATTTCTTTAAAGAGGTCAGGTTCATAATTTTATTTAGGAGTCGTCATACTGCACATTGCTGCAGCTCCTCTTTAAACCCTGTGTGGCCACCTCCCTGTTTTATCTACAGAGCGAAGCATCTCACTTCTTTTTGATATTTGTTGGGAGTTACACATGAGCAGTAACTAGTTAAGGACAACTAGCCAATAAGAAGCAGAGTAGGGCGAGTCCTGACAAGCCGAAACCACAGCTTCAGTTCAGCTGTAGATGTTCCTGAACCAGCTTCACAACCTACACTGGAGCAAGGGTGTCAGAGTGGTAAGTTATTGATTTGTAACAAATTTATCTTTCATATGTAACTTTTTAACTGCGCACTGTCTCTACATCACAGTAACAACTTTATGTCCATTGACTGCATGAAGTTTGGGTGGGGGGTGGGGGTGAGGAGAGACGGCGGGTGAGCATAATGTCACTGTGTGCTGCAGCTCAGTGTGTTTCTCGACCAGTCTTTTCTAGGGTGTGCCACACTAGCCGAAATGCAAGCATTATAACGCATGTTGTGAGGCACATAGGTTGCAGAAGTAAAAGTGGGAGTACGACCTATAACACAATAAAGTAAAGGGAAAAAGCCAAAAAACATAATATCACCTCTTTAACCTCTGAGGACATATTTATCAAAATATCAAAAAATGACACCTTTGAGCCTTTCCTGGTACTATACTAAGACTAATACTAGTTTTTGGCAAGGTACCTGAAAATTAAAATCAATTACTTACTGCCCCACATTGAAACTGAAACTCCTGTATCAACAATGATAAAAATGTGGGGACAAACACAAACAATCTTGACAAGACCACAGGGAAAAGAGATCTGGAACAAGTTTTAAGAACCATTTCAAACGATGGCTGAAGACACATCAAAATTGTGACCACTAACTAACTCTGTTGTATTATATGTGTGTGAGTATGTATGCTCTACTAGATGCAGCACTTTACTGCACTAAATGGCATTTTAATACTAATACAATTACTTTGTACTTAAGTCCATAGAATGGCACTTTACTACGGAAGCCCTAAGCAGCCATCCATTTTTTTTACTCTGTTTTCCCGTGATAACGGGATAATTATCTCCTGATCTCGAGATAATGGCTGAAAATTTTCTTGTAATTTCAAGATAACAAAAAAGTAGTGAAAACACTATTCATTATGTATATCAGTGTTTGTGGTTAGCTCAGTTGGAAGAGCACAGGACTCTTACTCTTGAAGTTTTGGGTTTGATCCTCACAGTATACCATCTTTTTCATAATCCTCTTCATTATGACTCTTGTAAAGAGACTGGCAATTGGCCCATATCCATCAACCTATGGACTTTTCATTTCCCCATCATTCCCCGGCAGAGGAAATTCCTACGCTTCTCATTCAGGGGAATCCATTTGTTCCACATTTTTGGGAAGATCTGTGCTCTACCAACTGAGTTAACCAGTCACATTATAAAGTACTAGAAATTATCCCAAAGAAACACACGTTATCACGGGAAAACAACATTCGTTATCTCAAGATAATTATCCCGTTATCATGGGAAAAGAGAGTAAAATAAATATTTGAATGGATGGCTGCTGAGGGCTTGTACTTTACTGCATAAACAGCACTTTATATTGCATAATCCTGTCTGGAAAACTCTGGTATCTTTTATATTATGATGTTAAAAATTGGGGAGTCTTTTAAATTGTATTGTATTGTATTCCCAGAAATAGCCTTCGAGCTATTTCTGGGAAATTTACATTGCTGAAAAGTTAATTGGTTCATTGATCCACACTGTCCCTTTTAAATAAATAAATTCAAAGGCAAATTAGAGTTTACAGAAATTTTATTCAACCTGCACAAAAAAAATTAATTAATTGTAAAAGAAAACCACTATTTTGTTAAAGTAATGAATTGCATCCATTTAATGATATTTCCGTGAATGAGCTTTTACAAGCTCCGGCCGACTGAAGGCCATTTCACAGACTACACATTTGTAGGGCTTCTCTCCTGTATGGGTGATTTGGTGTCTCTTCAAAATACCTGAGCTTTTAAAAAATTTGTCACATGTCGGACATTGGTAGGCTATGGCTTTTCCCCTGTATGCATCCTTATGTGTGCAGTAAGGTAATAAGACTGCATAAACCCCTTGCCACATTCTTTGCACGTGAATGGCCTCTCCCCGGTGTGACAGCGAGTGTGAATCTTGAGCTCTATGGCCTTTCCTCTGTATGGGTCAGATGGTGTCTCGTCAAAGAGCTCGCGCTTCGGAACAGTTTGCCACAGCGGGAGCATGGGTAGCGCACGCCGGTGTGTAGCTTCGCCACGTGGAGGTCCAGGCTTCTTCTCAGTGCTCACAACAGAAGCGCTTCTCTTTGGCACTGCTGTAACAACACAGCCTGTGGATTCTCAGAGCGACGTTAGACTTGCAGCCTTTCCCACAATCCCAGCAGAGGAATGGAGTTTCTTTTGTGTGAGTACGGTCGTGTAGCGTCAGAGCGAATGCGTAACTGAACGCTTTAGGACACTTTGGGCATTTGAAAGGGAGCTCGCCTGTGTGGAACCACTCGTGCCTGATCAGGCCTCTTAGATCTGTGCAAGTTCGTTCACACAAAGTGCAGCTGAAAGGTCCTCTGAAGTCATGCGCTTCGACATAGTGCTGGTTGAGATCTACAAAACCTTTAACACTCTCACCACACTTAGTGCACGGGAGAGGCTTGTGCCTCAGATTATGAGTCTTAAGTCTTGCCGTGTCTGGGAATGACCTGTTGCACTCCACACAATACAGCGAAGAGTCAATGTGTTTGTGCTTAAAACCCTTCAATTTCTTGCCGCTTTGATTACCCTGATGATGGTCCTGGCTGTGCTCCTGAAAACTGAAAGCATTTCTCCAGAAACTGAAAGCATTTCTTACAGCGCGAACATTGGAAAGGTCGCTCTCCTGTGTGGGTCCTCTGATGCCGTCTCATATCTGATGCCCGACTATATGTCTTCCCACATATGGGACAAGTCTTGCTGGTTGAGGGTACTTCAGAACCCCCATTTGATTGCTCATTTTTGTTATTGAAACCTTATTCATCTTCAGACCTTGGTATTGCCTGACTATTCTTTGGGATGTGATCAGAGCAGGTACATACGGTACAGGAGACAGCACTACATTAGATCCATTGATGTTTTCCACTTTGTCAGTTACTGTTCTGGTACTGACCTCCTTGACTTCTTTCGTGAAGTCTTTGGCCTCACAAGGGTTCATGACTTTGGAATGATTGTCATCTGTGGTTCTGACTAGGGCTTGAATTTGCTCTGCCTGTCCATCACCCATCACAGAAGGACAAGTCTCTGTGGTAACAGTCTCCTCAGCAAGAATTTCAATATTATAACTTACTTGGACCTCAACAGCACAAGAGTCTACACTCATTTTATCACCATTCAAACACTCAACATGTTGAATAGAGTATGAGCTCTCATCCTCTACTCCTTCTTCACTGTCACAAAGGGACAGTGAAGAAGGGGAGGGTTCTCAAAGGGTTGATTCTTTAAACCTCTGGTTTCTGTCTCTACCAATTTTGGTTGGTCACTCTCTGTCTTTACATCACCTGCATCCATGTAATCGGATAACACATTTGCTTCTAGTGGTGCTTTTTCTTCTGCTGTCAAGGCTGTTTTCAAAGGTGGCAGACAGAGAGCTGAACAAATGCTGGCACCAACTGTTGGATTATCTGAAAAATTTAAATATACAATTACCACTAGATAAAACGCAGACTGCCTTCACTCACTTTTCCATCCAAACTTATGGAAACGTATTGCTGCCACGTGGGTTTGAACGATTAATTGCATTTGCGACATTATTGCAATGTGATAAAACAAGATTTTCTAATCGCAAAGGCTGCCATTACACTGTGGTCACATGACACGCAAGAGTAAAGCAGTCTGCAGAGGAGGCATCAACTTGGCACGCTACAGAAGCTGACACTGCACAAACTTTAGTGTCAAACAAGGAATGAAATTAGCACCCGCCAAATGCAGGTAAATTGTTGGCGATGGCGGGTGTCCGCCACTTTGACGGACAGGGAAAATGCACAATGGAAAGACACGTATAGTAGTGTTATCGTATTGTGGCAATCGGCGCATGCGCCTACATCACACTCACACACACACACACAGCCACAAATCACCTCAAGGAATATCTGTGACGGCGTTTCAAACCAAACTGATCAGTCCAGAAGAGATCCAGTCTGTTACAGCCAGAGCGCTATCTAATATTGGGTTGATCGTACTACACATGTCTATTTTGAATAATACAGAAGATAAAGATCTTAATGGCCGCATATTAAATTGCAATCGCAATATTGGTAAAAATAATCGTAATTGGATTATTTTCCAAAATCCATCAGCCCTACTGCCACGCCAGAAAACATTATAGATTATCACAATAAAACAAGAAAATCAGTGGTCAACTATTCACGTGGCAGCAATACGCTGCCGTACAAACTGTACTGCATGCTTACCATTTTTATTTAGTCCAGTGAGATCTTTGTGATATTCCAGAAGAGATTTAAATTCTTGAGACTGACAGAAAGACTTCACACAGTCGGACAGAACAGCAGGCACATCGCTGAGCATACAGGCAACCTGCTCATGAGAAAGATCATGTCAATCTGAGTGTGAGATGAGAAGACTGATATCAGTCCCATTTTGTTTTTTCTTCTGTACAGAGCTAAGGTCAGGACGTGCTTAGCCTGGCTTAGCAGACTGGAGCCAATACAGCTGTTCAAAGCTAACTAACTAAGATGCTAGTAATCCCAGTATTGTTTGTTTAATCTGGTATCAAGGTTAATTTCTTTGTCATTTTACAACACAGGGTTGCACAGTGAAGAGTGACATTTCATGATATTTTCTGTCATGCTTGAGAATTTTAACTCAAGTCCTGGTACTCTATCTTGCTATACAACCCTGTGTTGTGAAATGATAAATAAGTACAATGGTCATAATTATAACTCCCAGGTCCCGTCAATTTCAGATCTTCTTATGTCACTCTCAGAAAGGAATATAATAAGCATATTTCTAAAAACGTGTAAATATTGTTTTCCGCCATTAAATGCTGCAAATGTAGTCCTAGATTTCTTAACCACGCAGGGTGCTAGAATTGTAGGTTACCTGTTTAAGATTTGGGACAGTAAGTAACTTGTCAAGCTGCAAGAGGAATATCTCCACAAGCATCTGTATATCTTCAGCGTACTTGTCTCCAAATCTCACTGGGAAAACATTCTGAAATAAAGCATGTGATCTTGGTGAACAATGATTAACAGTTTTCAACAGAAAAGATAAAAACGCCTACAAGCTCAATGTCAAATAACCAGAGACACCTACCTGGAAGAAGTGCTGTCTCTCATTCTGGTCTTTAATTAGGGTCTGAATAAGACCAAGGAGGTTTGATGCAGACAATCCATCCCCTGAATCACTTAACTACGAAAAAATCGGTAAGTTCTGTTTGCCATTTAAGAATAGCAATCGTGCTGTGCATGAAATACAGATAAACATACCTCTGTGTTCCATAGTGAAGTGATTATATCCAGGTGTGGCTGAATGGTCGCAAGGTCTATTATCTGCTCTGGGCGACACATCTCCAGTGACAGCTAAAATCAAGAAATATCTGTTAAATTCCAGCCTTACACTTGTGGTGTCTCTGCATGAGAAAAACTGCAAAACTGCATGTAGATCAATATTCCACCTTCCTAATACAGTAGCCCACCTGAGCCCGAAGGCCAAGGCTCAGCAAACACCTCTGTCTGCGATTGAGAAGCTCTGGGACAATCTCAGTGACTGCTGTCACAAAGTCATCCATCAGCCCATAATTGGCCACAACTTTCTGCTGGACAGTTTCCCAAATTGCTGCAGAGACCAGCCGAAGTGGTGGGACCAGTGTGGGCAGAGGGGAATCTAGATAATGTAAGATAAATTACTGTAGTCATTTAAAGAGTTGTAATGCAGGGGATAATTTAGTGATTCAGGAAAAACAAGCTGTTATAAATGAGCAAGCAGGAGAATAGACTGGTATTTAAATGAATGATAGAGGGTAAAGAGGTATTTGGTATTCCAGAGACCAATCTCTTACAAAATACATTTTAACCTTTTTTATTTTAAATTTTGTGCATGCCGAATTTTACACTAGGTACAGACAGTGCTTGAGTTTTATTTCAAGAGCGAAGTGCGTCTGGAAAAAGTCAAGGATGCCTTAATTTGACAGATTCAGAACGGAGTTCGGCGGGTCATGTTTAAATAACAGTGGCAAGGCAAATACCTGGGCGACGTTATGGCGCGTTCGAGACTGGTCGGAACTGGGATATTTCCCAGTTGAAACTTCCGAATTCCGACATCAAAGCGTTCCAGGTGCATGGTGGTGCATGACGCTGAAAGTGAACGAAAATCATGTGTGACCATGACAAAGTGAACACACAGTTGCACCCTCAGCAGTGCTTTAGGTGTTAATTAAAAGGATGGCAGTTTAACTGCAACAACTGAAATAAACACCCCATACGTTACTGGTTCTGTGTTCCCCTCTGGCTATAAGTTGGTAGCCCTGAAGTCAGTCAATGTTGTCCGTTACACTTCCTAATGTTTTGGCATTTTTAACAATAACTTTTATGCAGAAAAGATGACTTTATGAGATTCTTTACTGTAGCCAGCTACCGTATGTGTAAAACATATTTCTACATCAATATACATGCAGAACAAGTTTTACTGCATGATCGTATGTATTATTTTAATTCAAATACATGCAAATATAGGTTTTGTTGCCGTTTAGTTTATGGTTTACCATTTACAAAGTGTGCTTCCATGGGCGCTGACATTGTTTTCTGACGTCATTCAGCTGCTGCTCGTGAAGTCGGGGTACAAATTTTTTCTCCAAGTTCACAAGTAGGAAATCCGACTTCAAGTGGCGTTCCAGGAAAGTTTTTCTAGTTGGAAGTCGGAAATTTCCCAGTTTCGAGTTGCCTGGAACGCAGCATTAGAGTACCGTTTACACCATCCAGCAAAAGGGCTACGCAACACAAAAACAAAACTAATATCAAGAATTAGCTGATACATTCAACCCAGGAAAAAATATTAACCTTATGTAATATTTTTTTTCAAATGTTCCGTTTTTTGTTAAATACATTTCATGCCTGTTATAAAATAAAACATGTCACAGCCGGATATTTCAGTGGTCATGGAGCGATCCCAATGCGCTGATGTCACGACCCAAAATTAATGGCGCGTTCGAGACTGGTCGTAGCTGGGATATTTCCCAGTTGAAACTTCCGACTTCCGACATCAAAGCGTTCCAGGTGCATGGTGGTGCATGACGCCGAAAGTGAACGAAAATCATGGGTGACCATGACAAAGTGTGCACACAGTTGCACCCTCAGCAGTGCTTTAGGTGTTAATTAAAAGGATGGCAGTTTAACTGCAACAACTGAAATAAATAGCCCAGACGTTACTAGTTATGTGTACCCCAAGTTGTTAGCCCTGAAGTCAGTCAATGTTGTCCGTTACACTTCCTAATGTTTTGGCATTTTTAACAATAACTTTTATGCAGAAAAGATGACTTTATGAGATTCTTTACTGTAGCCAGCTACCGTATGTGTAAAACATATTTCTACATCAATATACATGCAGAACAAGTTTTACTGCATGATCGTATTTATTATTTTAATTCAAATACATGCAAATATACGTTTTGTTGCCGTTTAGTTTATGGTTTACTATTTACAGTGTGTGCTTCCATGGGCGCTGACATTGTTTTCTGACGTCATTCAGCTGCTACTCGTGAAGTCGGGGTACAAATTTTTTCTCCGAGTTCACAAGTAGGAAAACTATGGAAGCCCATTTCCGCCAGTAAAATAAAAAATAAAATGAAAACTTAGCCTGGAGAAAAAAATAAAATATCAAATTAAGTCAAAATTATGAGATACTAAGTCAAAATTATGAGATACTAAGTCATAATTATGAGATACTAAGTCAAAATTATGAGATACTAAGTCAAAATTATGAGATACTAAGTCATAATTATGAGATACTAAGTCATAATTATGAGATACTAAGTCAAAATTATGAGATACTAAGTCAAAATTATGAGATACTAAGTCAAAATTATGAGATACTAAACACAGTCACAACAGTCAAAGTAGCAGCTCTTTCAATTCTCATATTCAGTTTGACACAGAACTCATAAGCAAAACATGTTTAAAACACAAACGACGCCTCTTTATTATCATAGTTATGTAGACAATAACCTACAAGAACATAAATTTCACATAAATGAGTCTTCCTACGAGCGGCACAAATAACATTGGTCTCTACGTGCAGCTGGCTGTGAGACGAGTGCGCAGGGACCGTCTACAAAGTGCAACGCTGAAAACACATTCTGCAGAGATATTCAATAACTTCACACTTATACAATGTAGTGCCCCAAAAATCACCTTACACATTAATGATATACTGCTGCTTATACTGCAACACTTAGTTTGGGGGAAGAAAGACTTTTGCATACTTAATATTAGGTAGGCCTATTTTTAATATTCAATAACTACAGTTGAGGTGGTTTGGGCATCTGGTAAAGATGCCCCCTGGGCGCCTCCCTAGGGAGGTGTTCAGGCACGTCCAGCTGGGAGGAGGCCTCGGGGAAGACCCAGGACAAGGTGGAGAGATTATATCTCCACGCTGGCCTGGGAACGCCTCGGGATCCCCCAGTCAGAGCTGGCTAATGTGGCTTGGGAAAGGGAAGTTTGGGGTAGCCTGCTGGAGCTGCTGCCCCCGCGACCCGACCCCGGATAAGCAGATGAAGATGGATGGATGGATAACTACACTATTAAAGGCTGTAGTGTCTCAAAAATCACCTCACATGTCAGTGATATCCTGCTTTTGATACTACAACACTTAGTAGTCAGTCAACTGAATATGAGAATTGAAAGAGCTCCTACTTTGACTGTTGTGTTTACTATCTCATAATTTTGACTTAGTATCTCATAATTATGACTTAGTATCTCATAATTTTGACTTAGTATCTCATAATTATGACTTAGTATCTCATAATTTTGACTTAGTATCTCATAATTTTGACTTAGTATCTCATAATTATGACTTAGTATCTCATAATTATGACTTAGTATCTCATAATTTTGACTTAGTATCTCATAATTATGACTTAGTATCTCATAATTATGACTTAGTATCTCATAATTTTGACTTAGTATCTCATAATTATGACTTAGTATCTCATAATTTTGACTTAGTATCTCATAATTATGACTTAGTATCTCATAATTTTGACTTAGTATCTCATAATTATGACTTAGTATCTCATAATTTTGACTTAGTATCTCATAATTATGACTTAGTATCTCATAATTTTGACTTAGTATCTCATAATTTTGACTTAGTATCTCATAATTTTGACTTAGTATCTCATAATTTTGACTTAATTTGATATTTTATTTTTTTCTCCAGGCTAAGTTTTCATTTTATTTTTTATTTTACTGGCGGAAATGGGCTTCCATAGAAAACCGACTTCAAGTGGCGTTCTGGGGTACTTTTCCTAGTTGGAGGTCGGAAATTTCCCAGTTCCGAGTTGCCGGGAACGCAGCATAATTATTTCTGCGAAACATTGCTACCTGTTTTCTCAGAAGTGTGACGCATATTTCATCAGTTCCGTCCTCTTCAGGAAAATAAACGGGAACACCACGATGAAGTTGAGAGCGAAACCAGCGGAGAAGCATTTAGCTGAATAATTCGGGGGAAACATTTCAGGGTGACTCAGGAAGTGCAGAATATGCGGAAGTGTGTTTTTTTTTGTTGTTGTCATAATGGGCAGAGACCACACGGACCACACCACTGAAAGACTATTAAGAAATTAAAAGACAATGGCTTTCTAAGACTAATATGGCGAGTAAATAGCAGCTGGCTCTCTTAAGTCTACCGCACCCTCAGGTTTGTTTGCTTGTTGTCTTGGAACAGAACAGGAGACATGCTCTGACGTGTTGGTTTACAGTTGGGTGCCATTAACGTTAAGTTACCTTCTTTAACACCATCAAATATTAACTGCATCTCAGTGCTGTCCACTGGCCAGTCAGGTCTCTCCTTCAAGCCTGCAAGGTGTCTGTCAACTTGCCTACTCAGGGTTGTTGTCCATTATGTGTCATCTACAGCTGAGGACTTTGATTTTTGTAGCCTGGGTGCTCGGCTACATCGCCTTTCTGCTCTCCATCAGGAGGATGTGGTCTGAGAAGTACGTCCGTAGTCCACTCGTCCGTTCACTGTTAATGAATATGGTGAACGAGAGCGAAGCGGCCGCGATGGAGACACAAGAGGTATCGATTATTAATAATCACTCCTGTAAAGTGAACTTGCATGGTCCGATTTTGTGCCCGTTTTGACACTTTTCCCACTTAGCAGGCGACAAAAGTGAGATTTGTCACATTATGACATGGGATTTGGCAAAATGGGGGGTAGGCATCTCATTATCTTAAGGGTAATTGGCACCATGTCTGATGTGTTGTCCATTTTCCAGTCCTCATACTCTCAAACTGAAGTGTCAGACCTACAGATACATTGGTATTGTTATTGATCATAAGCTGACATTTAATCGAAGGAACGTGTTGGCAACCTGCAAGACAGGCTGGCCATATAGTTATGTGCACTGCAGTGTACCACAATAGAATCTCAGTGGGTTAGGTGCTGAGCAAAAATATCAACAGACATGCAGTAGAATAAACATGTCATTCATTCAATCACAAAAAAATCATATAAAATATATTCAATTTATTCATATGTGGGTAGAAAAAAGTTAACTAGACACTAAGAGCCAACAAGAGCTTCAAAAATATACAACAAAAGTATTTGAAACGTTTTTGAAGGTATGTGGTGCACATGTAGTGCAGGTAACTGCAGTTCCTCGAATGACCACTTGAGGCTGGCACCAAAAGCAAGGCAATCCACATAGGCCCTAATGTTAAAATGCCCAACCCAACTTTACAGCTTACTACTTTGCAACGTGTTTACAGCCAAAAACAGCGTATTACAACGGTACAACTCATCTGTTTAAATGAAGGCTTACTTATGCATTAATTAATGCTAAAAAAATAACCCTTGAGTGAAAGGAGGGTAGCGACCTAAACTCAAAATGTAAATGCTCTGTATTTGTATGGCGCCTTTCTAGTCTTTGTGACCACTCAAAGCGCTTTTACACTACATCTGCATTCTAAGCCTAAGTGCTCAAACAGAAACTAACATTCGCACACATTTATGCACTGGTGGAACAGCCACCAGGGGTTCAGTATCTTGCCCAAGGACACTTCAACATGCAGCTTGGGGGAGCTGGGATTGAACCTTCCGATTAACGGGCAACCCGCTCTACATCCTGAGCCACAGCCGCCCCAGACTATGTTTATGTTTATACAGTCTATGATGTGTACATATGGATCCCAGGGGGAATGGGGTAACTATGTAGGCTAGGATCATATGCGTCCGAGGTTCAGAGTAACATATGGATACAGTTACAGGATCCTGCAGGAAAGGTCTGATTCTTACCATTAATGTACGAGGTAATGAGGAAGTTTACCCAAACCAAGTCTCCAAGTTTCCTGCTTCTTCAATTCTCTCTTTCTCCTAAATTTGAAATGTTCTTTTATTCTTCCTCCTGTGGCTCAAGTGGTACCAGTGCAGTCCTGACCTGCTTGGAGATTCAGTGAAACCCCTGTTTGTCCAGAGCCACCTGGACTCAGACACCAAGGCCTTTTTAAAGCGGAGCGTGGAGAAGTCTGGCTGGCTGTTCACTCAGCTCTACCACTCATTTGTGTCTACAGTCCTCAGCCCTGTGGTCTCCCGCACTTCCATTAATGGGTGAGTAGTACAGACACGTCCCTGTCTCCGTCTGACCTGTAGTGGATCTCCCTCTGACGTGCTCTCCGTCTCAGGTTTCTGGGTCGTGGTTCTATGTTCGTGTTTTCTGCGGAGCAGTTCCAGCAGCTGCTCCGGATCGGCCCAGAGTGGAGGGCTGAGAGGCTCCTGGACCTCGGAGCTGGGGATGGAGGCGTCACAGAGGTGATGGGAGTCCATTTCAAAGAGGTCTACGTAACTGAGGTCTCAGTACCCATGAAATGGCACCTTCAGAGAAAGAATTACAAGTAAGTAGTAAGTCACAGGACTGTTTACATTTAAACTCAAAACTCCTTCCATGTTTATGTTGATTTAATAATTCAGTGGGATACACACTGTCATTTGGTGTTTTTCTTCTTCTCTTTAACAATGTATATTTTAACACAGACAAAAACAGTATAATTCAGACACCAAATATATTATTTACGTTTGAAATAGTTTTGGCCTAGCCTGGGTCACCAAGCGCTGCGTTCCACGTTTTCGTTGCAGGAAGTGTTCCGTTTCATTGACAGTAACTTGACAGCGATCAGCATTTCTGTTAAAAATTCAGATTTTGGTATTTAATGTTTCTGATTTATGGACCACAACGTACAAAACGGGGAGATTTCTTGCACCCTTAAAAGTACCTCGTTACCACCTGAAAGTCCTGTTTTTCTGTTCAGTGTGCTGGGTATAGATGAGTGGCAGCAGACTAGTTTCCAGTATGATGTGATCAGCTGTCTGAACCTGCTGGACCGCTGTGACGATCCTATGCATCTCCTGGGGGACATCAGGCGGTCGCTAGTTCCCCGCACAGGGAGACTCATCCTGGCTGCAGTGCTTCCCTTTCAGCCGTATGTGGAAGTCGGTCAGTTGGGAACCAGTACAACTTGCCTCATATGCATTCGATTTCATATACCTCCTCTGCGATCCACATAGTAACACAAGAATTTCCCGTCCAGGATCAATAAAGTATTTCTAATTCTGATAACATTCTGTCTATATTTGGTCCTAGGAGGAAGATGGCAGCGTCCCAAAGAACACCTTAAAATACAAGGAAAAACATGGGAGGAGCAAGTAACCAACCTGTCCAATGAGGTTTTCCAAAGGGCGGGGTTTGAGGTGGAGGCTGTGACCCGGTTGCCATACCTCTGTGAAGGGGACATGTATAACGATTACTATGTACTCGATGATGCAGTTTTTGTTCTCAAGGCCTCAGAGCCTCCTCACTGAATACCAAATGCACTGAGGGACCGTCGGAGGCCCTTATTTTGGTAACCCAACTTTATCTCGGTAGGCTGCTACTGGACGGACTTTAGTGCAATTTTCACAAGCTTCATTCATACAACACACTATTTCTTACTTGCCTGAAATAGGGAGTTGAGTGTGAAGCTCAGGTGCTGTAGTTCCTACATTTACCTCCACTTTGTGTGACAGTAATATGTCCACGATTTAAGCAAAAAAAACAAACAAAAACTGAATGGCACTTTGCCTATGTCACTAAACATATCGCCATGGTGTAGGTCTTTATAAGTGTTTACTGTTAGTGTTTCATCGTACTTGAATTTTTTCCCTTTATCCCCCCCCTCCCCTTCCATTATGAGTCAAGTCACCCCCTACTGTGCTGTGATTGGCTAGTACTTGTTACTTCTGACCCGTCCTTGTGATTGGATGCTAGCTATGCATGCAGCTGGGCCCCTACGATGTTGGATATTCTAGAGGCTCCCTTGCCTGTGACTGAAGCCCCTTTTCCACCACTGGACTGAACTCTACTCGACTCGGTTTTGGCCCGCCGTCCTCCGTTTTTTCATTGCAGATTGTAGTCATAGCAACATCTCACACAACTGCAGCGACATAATGTTCAAGGCGACCCACACCCGCAACCCACACAAACCAGGTGTTGTAACACCAGTTTGCTCTTGATTTACGTTCAAACATTTCAACATTACTCAGAAAATAAAGACAGAATAGTAGTACACCCGTTTAAGCACAATTTCGATCCGCCATCAATTTTCGGAAAACTGCCACTGTTCGAAATTTGCACAATTGATTTATCTCCTCAAAACTTTTCAGAAGTGGATTTAGTGAGGAAATAGCGTATGAAAGTAGTAAAAGATAAAACATTCATGTTGCTGGCCTCTGTCTGGCACGCACAATGATGATGCGGTGAATAGTGACGATTCTCTCTGACCAATCAGTAGTGTGCTGTGTTGTCACGTCACATTTTAATATTGCCTCAGCTCGCTTGAACCTTAACGTAGGTGAGAAGTACCAGGTAGCAGGTACCAGTGGAAAACCAAAACAGGCGAGTGGAGCTGGTGCCATGCGATGGAGAAGGGTCATAACAGGATTAATTTTCTAGATCTGACTAATTAATTTACCACATTAACACTTCTGAGGGGCATACATTAATAATGAGCATAGTCGTTTCCCTAGTTAAAAATAACATGCTATTTAAACTGAAATGCTTGAACTTTAAATCATTTTGCCTATTTTGTTATCCTCCACAGTTCGCTGTGGCTCAGGAGGTAGAGCAGGTCCCCCACTAATCAGAAGGCTGGCGGCTCGATCCCCAGTCTGCATGAAGACTAGAAAGGTGCTCTATAAATCACAATCCAACCTTTGTTTTTTCTCGATGGCAGTACATGGTTCAAGGAATATGTTCAAAAAGTTCAAAATGTGGTGTCACTGTTGCTAGCGGGACAATTTGACAGAAAAAACGGCGAAGCTAACATATACTCACAAGTGTGTGTTTCAAAGTAATGACCTAGCAAATAACACAGTAAGGTGGGAATTGACCCATGATGGATGGGGGGGGGGTGACCTTTTTTTCCCCCAGTGTCTCAAGCCAGTGTAAGGACCAGTGTATGCACACACTTGATTTAACAGGTCTGAATGGGCTTCTTGTATATGAATGCACATTTTTTAAAACGTGTTATTAGTGATGACTACGAGGCCTTTTGAAGCGAGCCTATGTCACTTATGGGAGTGGATATTACCAAATAATGTTTGAAGCTGCATTTAGTGTTGTTTTTTGCCACTAGGAGGCAGCATGACAACCTTAAAAATACAACAATTATATTTTATCAATACAAAACAATAAAGTTGTCAGCAAACAATTCCATATATACTTATACAGAAGCAGGAGCAACATGTTCAACTCCTGAGGAAATTATCTGGCTCTTAAGCACAATGTTCATCAGCTAGTTGCTAACCTTACCTGTCTGACACTTTTAGCTGAAACAGCTCCTTGTTATACCTGAAAATTAGCCTTGTGAGAGTGAAGTTGCAGGCCAGAAGAACAAAACAATGATCCAAAGCAGACTTTGAGGCTCTGTGGAGGTGAGGAGGCTGTAAATTTGGGTGGTAATTCCGAGTGAGTTTGTCACCTTGTGAAAAATACTGATTAGTGTAGCTTTAATGCTAAGATAGAGTAGCCAGCCATAAAACAGCCAAACTCTGACTCAATAGTTACACAGCAATATCTCGGTAAAATTTGCTCATATTGGCCACCGTAAGCTACCAGTCATACCGGACCAAGTAAGACTGTAGCACCAAAGCAAAAGTGCATTTTTATTGCTTTTGAATTTAGCTTTTTATTTGGGGGAAGACTGGTTTATTTTTACTTTCAAAAGTTACATGTTTTACATCAGTGCTGTGCACCTAGGATGTTACTGCACAGTGGACTATTGAAAATGTGCCACAATGAATGCAATGTATGTGTTTGAAGAGTACGGTATGGGGTTCAATAAAAGAATCTACCTTATTGTCGGCATTTCTGAGATCTAATTTTTCCATGTCACTACACGTTTATAAACGCAGACTATTGAGTGCAGTTCCAGGCAACCAACCCATATAGGATTTACTTTACCTTGACCCAACTTCACTTTTATTCACTTCATTTTTGCAGAGGGACAGAAGGTTTCACCTAGATCACTGACGTCAGTGGCAAATTAAGTGCTGCAGAGCTCAACCCAACTTTGGAACTGTCAAAACACAATTATGTGTATTGTGTGAGTTTTCATAAGTTATGTTTTTAGTTTAAATTAAAATATATCTCGGTACATGTGACGTCAAGTATTTCCTCACTATAGCTGGGATACATTTCCTTGTACATGGCAACTAGAAGCTGAAAGAGGAAAGTCGTATTTACTATATTTTCCCCAGAGCTTGGAGGCAATCCATCGTATAACATAATTTATGCAAATGAAGCGTCATTTTGTTGTGATTGGCTGAGCGAACTAGCGTTTCTCCGCTTGCATTGGGTGCTGTTGTGTTGGCCACGTCCCCGGGCCACGTCGCGCTTCGCACGCCATTTTCCCGTCTTGTGAAGCCAGAATCAGCCTCTTCTGGTGTCACGGTGCCATTCAACGCTGTCAGGTCATAAATTAATCGTTACCGCAGACGAACTGAGCTCTTAAGAATCTTAAATCGGTTTACTTCTGCTGGAGCTCCCATAAACATGAACATTTTCAGGCTAACCGGCGATCTCTCCCACCTAGCAGCCATCATCATCCTGCTGCTAAAAATATGGAAAACCAGGTCTTGTGCCGGTGAGTAGTCTTATTTGCTTTATTTGCAGTTTGCGTGCCCCCCTCCCCTGTCCTGCACGGAATGTGTCCTGGCATGTAAATGTCCACTTTAACCAGAAGAAAAAAGTTAGCTCCTGTTTAACTAACGCTGCAGTTTGGAGCTCATCCGTCAGTTCTGCGTTGTACAGGAGCGTTAGCTAGCTGGCTAGTAACACCAGCTAACTGGTCATTTGTAAGACTGTCACCGTGGACGTGACTGAGAAGAACAAGGCTACGTGCGACATAACTTGATAAATGCTCACGTCGGGAAGTAACTTAACGTTACTGGTAAAGTCCAGCAGCTGTCCGGCTAGCTAACCGGTATCCTTGACAGTGCCTCGGGCCCGCAATAACGGGTAAAGTGAGGACAAGGGGACCAGAGGGCCACAGCACCTGTCAGTTCGGTGTGTCTGGCATCGTCATTTCAATTGTTGAGGGGAGGCTTTGCTAGCTTCACGCGGGCCCACTGTTACCCCCATTACGTTACCCTGGTGTGACCCCTCTGACGTGGCAGCACTGAGTAACGTTACCCAGAAGTTGACAGTAGGAGACGCAGAGTCACTGACTGAACGTCTCTGCATTTGCCCAGCGGGGTTGCGTGCTGTATTATCACGACCAAACGTTGCTGTGCTTTCCTGCTTCCAACGGTCAAAGGTTAGGACCGTATCACAGCGAGATAGGCAGTCACCTGAGATATGTCATTACTGCTTAGATTAAACCAGGCTAGTTCATATTGTGCACCTCCCAGTGTTCTAAACAGATTATGAGTAAATGTAAACAGTTGCATATTGGACCAGAATTTACCCAGCTACTGCCGTCTATCTGATGTATTGGAACTGGCAGCGCAGGGGGTGTGACAGTGGGGTAGGTGCTGTCACTTGCCAGCACACCAGATAAACAGAGAGGCTTACTCCAAATGCAGGTGAAGTTGAAGACTGGTGGTGTTGCACTAGGCAGACATTGTCAAACTTACAGTGCCACCCGCTTATCAGAGGGCTACAGTGTATCTTTCAGCAGGTAGAGCAGGGCGATCCGTCAGGCCAGCACGTGGCATGGTAGCTTGTGGCCATTGGTGTGTGAGTGAGTGAAAGGCAAATTGTGTAACCACAAGTGACTGAACATTACACGACAGATGAGGTTTTCCGTTTTATAGATTAGATTTTCTTTATTCTTCCCGTTTTTTTTTTTATCTTTAAAGCATAACAAACCAAATGTAATTTATATGTGTATTGACCTAGGGTGAGCTATAGCCGCCGCTAATTCACAAATCGACACTGTCAGGATGGATAGATTGCCCTCTAGATGAGAGCTCTTTCTCATTTTGTGTCTGTTTAAATGGCAGGACCTTAGATTTAAAGCCATTTCTAGGATGTAAAAATGTTTGACTGCCCTCTGCTGTCTCCTCACAGGTATTTCTGGGAAGAGTCAGTTCCTGTTTGCCTTAGTGTTCACCACTCGCTACCTGGACCTACTCACCTCCTTCATCTCTCTCTACAACACCACTATGAAGGTGATTAACAACCCCCACGTTGCTGCTCATTCTCATATCCTGTAGTATTTTTTTTTTCCCGACCGAGCACTAAACACACAGTGCGGAGGCTTAAGTATACTACAAAGCCGACACACCTGTTTGCTGAAGGAAGTTGCCCAGCGGGATGTAACTTGAGTGCCGTTGCTGCTTGATTGTATTCATGCCAAAGCGGTACACACTGGCACCAGCAAATGTTAATCTTTCATGATTTGGATGCTGTCGTGTCTTTCAGATCATTTACATTGGATGTGCGTACGCCACTGTGTACCTGATCTACCTGAAGTTCAAGGCGACTTACGATGGGAACCACGACACGTTCAGAGTGGAGTTCCTGGTTGTCCCTGTCGGTGGCCTGGCTTTCCTGGTTAACCACGACTTCTCTCCGCTGGAGGTCAGAAATACTGCACGGACATACTCTTGACACGCCTTTCATACAGCAGAGATGCTCATGTTTCTGATCGACAGCTGTCTCAGATCAACATCTGGTTGTCACTGTAAGCAGAGACTCCAGTCGCACACACATTTACAGGACATCTTTATCAAATTAAGTTAGGTTTCACTTTTGCCTTTCTCCTTCTGTCACTATGCCTTTCTCTCCCATGTGCTTTCTTTCTCTCCCTATCTCTCTTCAGGTGTGTTTTAAGTGACACAAATTACAATTACACTACCTGGCTAACCTTTGGTTAGGTAGTGTAAATTGCAGCCATCTATCTGCACGGACAACTGTAAGCATGTCTTACTGATAAATTGGAACTAGAGTTCAAACAGTCGCAATCCAGAGCAGAATTTTGTACAGGTACAGTCGCAGGTTTACACAGTGTCACAATGTTTCCACACAGAAGAAGCCCGTTCTGTGCACTTTTGCTTTTCTCCATTACCAATAGACACAAGGCTTACGCAATGCATAGCCTACACCCTCTGTCTCCGTGGGTTTTTTATTTGCGCTGGGAATTGCATATGTCCTACTTGCAATCGACGACACGCACAGATGGAGACCATTGATGCACCGAGGCCTGAAACTTTATGCAGTAAAATAAACTTACTAGTGTCCCAACAGGATTCCTGCACACATGTCTTTCAGTTGGAGATGATAATCTCGTCTCTTGGACAAGTATGCAAATGCATTTTAATTCAGTCAAGACATATCAATGCTGGCTCTCGCTCTCAGACACTACCTCCCTTTATTTATTTTTTCCCACCAACACTCTGCCCTCCCCTTTGTCTGGCCCAGATTCTGTGGACATTCTCCATCTACTTGGAGTCGGTGGCCATCCTGCCCCAGCTTTTCATGATCAGCAAGACTGGTGAGGCTGAGACCATTACCACGCACTACCTGTTCTTCCTGGGACTCTACAGAGCCCTCTACCTCATCAACTGGATATGGAGGTTCTACTTCGAGGGATTCTTTGACATGATCGCCATCGTCGCTGGGGTGGTGCAGACCATTCTCTACTGCGACTTCTTCTATTTGTATGTAACGAAAGGTGAGTGCTTAGTTTACTACCATGTTTCTTTTTCATCCATTTGGCTTTTGTTTTTGTTGCTAGGTTGTCCTCATCAGTTTCTAAAAATATCCTTTCCTCCAGTGCTGGTTCCATTGTTATTTCAGTGCCTATGCATTTCACAAACCCGAACAATTATTTTGAATCATACTCAAGACCACCAAAATCAACATACAAAGATGTCAGGCTGAAATTTGGTGGAGTGTATGTGTGTAAAATGATCTATCTATATTTATATCTTGGTTTTAGGGGATGATGGCGTTTTCAGTGGGTAACCCAAAAATAAATATATATTTTTTTGCATCTGTCCTTTGTGGTATTGCAAACTGTTTCAGTTTAATCTAGTGTGGCGAAGTCTTGAGATTTCTGCCTCCACAACGATACCATGAAGCTAAATGGAATTTGCATGCAAGACATTCAACAGCACCACCTCTTACCAGAACAAAATACTAGACACTGTGTTGCTGGACATTTAGGGATTTATTGTTTTCAAATTGAATTTGTGATTTGAAAGAGATAATCGTGAAGACTGCGAATAAAAATGTAGGTTAATTATCCAGCACATATGACCCGTTTTAAACAGTCATGCAGTTACAAATTCATTCCGTTGTCATCCTTGTGTGACAGACATGTTCGCCAATCACAAGCTCCATGCGCCTTCTGTTACGGTCCTATTCACCAATCACAGAGGGCACAGGGCGGGTGCATTTTACAACAACAAGAGAAGTGTTTCAGCAGCACAGCGTTTAGCCTGCCCTATGTTTTTGACGTGTTGTTAATTTGTCCTTTCTTGTGCTTCTACTGCGATTACAGCTCTCTGTGAGCCGGGGTTGTTCCGCTTTCTGTGTGGCAACATAGCCCACATGGAGCATTTCAGAATAAGAGCGTTTTGCCTGACTGATTTTACTGACTTTTTCAGATTCTGCTGATTTGGTCAGTTGTCCTTGATTTTTATGCTTCTACCATTGTTAAGTAAGCTACATAGTAAATTGTTTTTTGTCTGTTATCTGTATTCATTGTTGATATACGATCCAGGAGTCTGCACAGGGTGTTTTGTTTTGAAAATCATGCCACATCACAGTTTTGGTGGTGTCTCATCAATGTTGTAATGCTCCATGACATGTTTAATCTAGTACACAGTGAATATTTAACTTTTAGCTAAGCTTACATTTTAAATGTCAAAATCACAAATCGAATTGTAATCGCAACATCTGGCAGAAAAAAATCCCCTTTAGAGCAGTTGTTATTGGAACTACTTTTAACCAAAAAAATAGTCCCACAAACAAATTCCATTCACCCCTATCGTATTGGGGTGGCAGCAGAAGTAGAGGTGAAAATTTTAATATCCAGGCAAGGTGGTTCCCAACAGAGGCCGCCTAATAAGGTGCCATGAGACATTTAATAAGACAAATAAGAAAGAAGAAAAATATTCCTGCTATGGCTTTTCTTAAATCCATGTCTGGACTCCAACTCTATGTAAATAAGAGGGAAACATCTCACTTTGGTTTAATTGCTCACAGCTCACAGACATTGATATAAAAGGTTGCTACCAACATGCTGTTTTTCTTTAGAGTTTAGTGCAAATACTAATGTGAAAGAACAAATAATGTTGATGACAACCTGCAGGTCCATCTGTCTGTTCTCTTGCTGTTGTGAATGCTGTCAGTCTGATCTGGTCTGTGTTAAACTTAAAGCCGTCCTGTCTTGTTTCAGTGCTGAAAGGAAAGAAGCTGAGTCTGCCAGCTTAAGTGCCAAAGAGGAGTGTCTTGGCAGACTCATAGAGGGGGGAACGGAGCGGAGGAGGAGTGGTAGTGGACACCTTTGACACCCCCCCACCCCCTCCCCACCCCATCCTCCACCACCGCTTCCTCCTCTTCCCCTCCCGCCAGTGTAAGATGCCTGAGACAGAGAGCGAGTGGGAGCGACCTTCTTCTGATCCAGGATCAGTGGAATCAGAACACCTGCAGAGGCTGGTCCTGGGCCTTCGGATTTCTGTTTGATGCATCTTGCCTTAACTTTTTATATTGCTCTGTACAAAAGGAGAAAAAAAAAAACGTCAAAGTTTTCTACAGAAAAATGTGTACTCTGAAGATTTGACACATCGGTGAATAAGAGTTGAAGATGTAAAATTGCCGGCCTTTGGCATTGTATGCGATATTGAAGCGGACTTCTTGTGGTGGGATATTATTGACTTAAGCGTTTGTAATAGTATTTGCAATCAAAATAAATGTACATTGTTTTTCCTGAATCAATTTGGGGAGGAATTTGTTGAATCCTCGTAACTTTGGTGGTCAAATTGTTCATGTTTAGCTCTTCTTGTTTTGACCACTATGCATTCTCATGTAGAATCTATTTAAGTTTCCCATGCCATTGCTGGAATACAAATTCAATATAAATAGCATATGGTTAATTCATTTAATATTCTCTTTTCAAAAACAGAAAGTTATATTTTTGTTCAAATGCCTTCAAAACTGCCCGGTGTAAGTTGCTTCTGTGTGTCATTCTTTTAAGCAGGAAGCTTAAGACAGAATGAAAACAAAGGATTAAATGGACGCCAATGAACTCCCATCACTGTAAATGGCTTTCTTCATTTGAATACCCCGTTCATTACCCAGTGAGGACAATATATTGCCTGCAAGTAAACATCACTGCCCAGCCCTTTTTATTTCTCATGGCTCCTTTTTAATTGTTTGAGATGAGTGAATTCACTGGTAGTGTGCTGGATGTGAGTCAGCACAACAGAAATAGAAGTCTTAAATTCTTCTTTTAGGTGCAGATGTATTTATTTTTTATCTTCTTTATGGTTTCCAACAAACAAGAGTCCGTAGAATTGTTCACCTGGTGTGCATAATTTTAACAGAGATGAGCACAATCCTATGGACACTGAATTCTTAATGCTCCTCGAGACATATCTGCTTCTATAGTTTTCACACAGATCATTCCAAGTTTCCTTTTAATTTCCTACTGGAGCTTTTGCACGACTTTGCCACCACAAATAAAGACTTTATGGGAAACACTTGTCTTTGTGCTGTGGTTAAAAGAATTCTTCACTGATTTAGCAGTGTGACACCAGAACCAGAGATACCATCTTTTTCATTACACTTGTTCTTCCATGATGCAACTCCACACCCTCAGATTGTTCACATTTTTCAACCTGTAGTCTTTATCTTTAATTGACGCTGACTCAAGTGATTCATATGCAGTAGTACTTCCTTAACACTTTGATGTGTAAAATAAGCGGAGTTCCTTTTTAATGAAATCAGTACAGCTGTTAAAATGTGATCTTAAACTATCCCTTAGCATTAACAGAGCAGCTTCAATGAGCTTAGTTTTACATTTTGCAGTTGAAAATGAAGTTTGGTATAGTTTGCAGGAGATGCTGAAGACTGACATTCTGTGTCCACATTTTCAATAAAATACATCAAAAAATTTCAAATTATAACTTCTTCTGGTCGTTCATTTGGAGCCCTTTATTTTGGTAAAAACAGGCTATTAAAGTGTGCTGTTGTGGAATTGACATGACTACATACACAACTTGAACCAATGTAAAACAATTACATTTGTTCAAGTTGTCCATTTATTTGTGGATGGTAAAATACATTTGTGAACAAAGTAATTTATTCACAAATCGTTCATATTTGTTTTATTAGTGGCAACACTAATTGCCCTTCATAAAAGTGGCCAAATATGGAACCCCAAAGTGTTGAATATTAAATTAATAAGTAAAGTAATGGGTAAAATATCTAAACTAACGAACAACTAGTGAAATTATTTATGAAATAATAATGTTAACACTTATTATGAAATGTTATTTCATCATTCATTTACTAGATATTTTTGTTTCAAAATGTCCTTTTTCAAAAATCTGTTTCATTTCATTTTGGCGTTGTTGTTAGTTTGTGTGTACTGTGTTTATTTACAGCAGTAGCGAGCTGAAACAGAAGTACTTTGACGTTGTTGTTGCTTTAGCTAACTGCTACCTAGCTAGACCTGGTTTTTGTATTTATGTTTTATAGACCACTTCCATAGCCAACGGCCACTCTGGTTCTATACAAAAAGATGCCATGTGAGATAGAGATTTATATGAATGACGTTACAGAGATTGGTGGAAAATGTAGCCAATGTCAACCACGTGCTGTGTAACCCTACAAAGAAAACACACATCTATGTGCCAAGTCAGGTGTATTTTTTGCAATAAAACTACTGTCAACTTTGATGTGTGTGCATGTTTCATTCAAGATCGACCATACATTTATCGCGCATGTCAAGGGTTCCGCACATCATGCACTCCTCCAGTATTAGGAAACACATGAAAATGCTACTGCTATAGTGATAATAAAACTGTTTAAAACACAATGTATTTGATTAGATGCTGAAGTGGGTTGGTCGGGGGTGGACTGTGCAACACTTTACATGACTTGAGCTAGGAACCATCGAACCGGGAAACCCGGAAACCCGGAAACCAGGAACTCGGAACAAAACACTCTCCGAAGACTCGTAGATGGGATGCACGACACCCCGACTTGTATCTCAATATTCATCAAATATTAAGCAGAGGGAAAGGCGCAGGATTTGTTCAATAAATCTAACACTTTCTGTTAGTCTTCCAGAACATATCGCCGTTGAGTGCAGTGGATGAACAGGATGGAAGATACTTTTTCAAAGGGGAACTGTGAGTAACGTTAACTATTTACCAAGTAACGCTACTGCCGTCGGACTGAAGTCGAACTCACAGCTAGCTAGCTAACGTTAATCACCCCATGCATTCATTATGTCCGTTACATTCAGCAGTGAGAACAGTTAAGTGAAATTTAAACCAATCATTGTCATCGTCACCTCATGCACAGGCGGTGAAAGCTCACAGAAATGTGTGAAGCATCTGAGCTCTGCAAGAGAAAAGGTGCAACCTTAAAGAAAAAAGAAACAAGCCAACAGAAGCAATTTTTCTCCCGTTACACTGCAAGTCACCTGATGGCAGCCGCAAATACTGGAGACAGTTGCTTTACCTAGTTGAAAGGTTCAGTGTGTACGTTTTAGTGGCATCTGACGGTGAGGAATGCGAATTGCGAGCAGCTCCTGGGATGGTCCCATTTCCTGAGTTGTGAAGTCGTTCGTCTGACTTCAGTGTGTGCTCTTGAGTCTGAATGTCAAATCAACGTGAACGCTACTACAAAGTTGCGTTGGATTAGCATTATCAGAGCGTATAAACAACACACAGTTCACTTCTAGTTCACTCTACACGGACGGCAAACTAACTGTTATAAGCATATTACAAATAGCATGTTTTCAAACTATGTACAAATCAAAGTTCTGTATGTTTCTTTATATCCTGTGTACGCTTTATTTGTCTGCTTGCAATAAAGATTTAAGGAGGAAAAAAGGATTCCAATTATTCCACAAGAATGCACCGCTCACCATTCCCTTTCCAAGCTGGAGAAGCTACGGTGGACGCACTGTCGGCTCTTTAGCTAAAATATATGTGTGGGCTGTCCAAATTTCTCTTCTTTTCTTACTTCTAATAAACCAGACGACTAGTACTACTACAATCAATGCTTCTTCTTCTTCTTCTTCAAATATTCAATATAATGACGAAACGCTTTCTGTAGCAGTTTGTCCATTTTGGGCTACTGTAGAAACATGGCGGCACAACATGGCAAGGTCCATGTAAGTGGACCCACGGTGTATGTAGATAGAAATGGCTTATAATATGGAATAAAACATAACGTTCATTATATATTACATTGTATTTCTGTCAATAGATCCTCCCATATATCACACACTGAACCTTTAAAGTTTCAAGTTCAGCATTGAAATGGAACTGAAGTGATGAAACACCTGTGCGGAGTTAAACAAGCGTACAAAAAAAAACTACAACTCCCATGAAAATGTACAGGCGTGGCGGCGCAGGGACTTCATTGTAACTTGGATTTGTCCATATCCATAACTCTCCCCAACACTATTCTGAATTCATTTTTCAGATGGTGTTCTGTCTATAAACGTTTTTAGTCTGTTGAGCTATGACATTTAGCCCCCGAAGGTCTAGGGCTTATGGGAAATGGGGTTTGTTAAAGGCTGCTAAAAGTAATATTGATAAACAATATTATCTTAAAACATTTTAAACTACTGTCCTTCGCCAAACATATGAAGCGAGCCAAACAACACACTGCTGAGAAAGGCTCTGTCCCAAATGTAAATAGGATTTTGATTTACAATGAGGTCGTACTTTCACACTTACGGAACACAGAAGGTCAGATTTCACAGAGTATCTGGTGTGCTGCGGGCAGGTAATGTGCTTATTGATGCTGCAGCTGATCCGGTTAAATGAAAAGAAATGAAGACCCCCCACATGGTGTTAACGTAACTGACTTCTGTTCCCACTCAGGTGGCCCTCTTCCCCTCTCCGCTCTGCGACTCCTGGTCCCACCAGTCCGGCTGCTCTCGGCAGCAATCTGGCAGACCGTCGAGCAGAAAGCTGTGGTTGATTATGGGATGCTTGAGGAGTTTGTTTCCATGGTTACAGACATTGTGCCAGAGTTACTCAGCGCTCACCAGAGAGCCCGACTTGTCCTGGGCCTCAGAGCACGGGTGAGGAGGATCAGCAGTCAATTATTAACCACTAATAACATCCGTATATGAACTGCTGGAACATTTTAAAATGTAACTAACTGTGCTAAATTAGAAGTGTTTTATGCCACTGTGGCCATGAGAGACTCTATGCTTTGTGGTTTTAGCTGATTCTGGAGTTGTGTCAGTTTGAAGCCACTGCTGAGGTTGTTCAGCCGCACCTGGACAGAGTGCAAATGCTCATCAAGGAATGGGTAACGGAGGTGAGTTTCAAGTTACTGAATAAATGGGGAGAGAAAAGCACATAGTGAGAAATAACAAAGATAAAGGTCTCTTTAAACATAACCATACACTTGACAGCGATCGCCGTAATCTGTTCATGTCCTTATAATGCTCATGTCATGTTGTGCAGGCTGGTGCTGCAAATATGGAACACGTGGAAGCGCCGCACTTAAAATTTGCGGATCTAGTAAAGAACTTGCTGAATAATCCTGACGAAAGGCGCCACTTCTTTCAGGTCAGTGTTATTGTCACACTTTGGATTAGTTTGGTTTATCAGTGCCTGCAGATCCGGATTCATAGACAGTATAAGATGCAATGAATGAATGTACCCAAAAAGATTAATTTTGTTTTAGGCGTGTGTCTGTGGTAGAAATGTACAAACGCACTTCCTCCATTGTAGTTTTTTTTGACAAAGGTGAAGAGCTGTCAGGTCATCTAGATTCTATTCCTAAAATGAAATCCTATATTTAAACGTTTCCCTTTAATGAGGTCAGTCATCGCAGTTTGCAGCTAACAGTAACATACTTCATGTCTTTCAGAACGTTTTCCCTAAAGAGTTTGGTCCCACATACGATGAAGCACTTCACACTTTGATGTGGATTTTTCTGTCTCGACTTGAAAACTTTCTTCCTCTTCAAACTTTTCAGCAGGTACATACACATAGGAAAGGCATAAAATGTCACACGGACTTTGAAAAAGGGAATTTGATATCACTTTAAGCTAGCTTTGAATTTAGCTGTTTTTATACAGGTGCATTTCTTCGACCTCCCCTTCCTTTTAATTTCTTTCAGGTTGCCACCATGTTTGGTGAGACGTCCTCTGTTCTGGAGGACTGCATAGACAGCGTGTCTCAACGTGAGGAGCTCAGAACCTTGTTGCAGTATCAAAAAGACCTCAGCCAACTGGATCACAATGGCAAGCCTTTATAGTTACTAATGTCTTTCAGTCATTTGTGAGTTTATTTGGTTTGTCATTCTAATCGAGCCTTTTCCTTACCATTGTACTTTCCGAGAGGACATCACCACTCGAACTAGAACTTTGCCTCGGTGCTGGAAAGTATAATGTGTCCACAACATTAATAATAACATATAATAGACCAATGTGTTGAGATACAAGAGCACATTCGTGGAGTCGTCTGATACTGGGATACCTAAGGACGAGATAATTACAGGGAACAACATATTAAATTCCAATTAAATCACAATTATTTGTTAAATTCACAATCATACACAGTACAACATGTTGTGACATTAGTTTGTGTCATGCTCCAGGAAGCAACTAACAAATAGTAATTTATTTTTAAAAAATATTATAGAATAAAATAGAATATTTCCAAGATGTTTTGGGTATTAGAGCAACACTAACCCCCAAAATTCATTTTTTTGGAAAACCTGGAACCTGAGAGATTTCTGCATGAATTAACTTTCAAAATAAAAAATCAGGAGCTTTCAGTGAAACCTTTGTCAAAGCGTTGGGTGTAGTGTTTATGTCCACAATCTGCTGTATTAAAAAATGCATTTGAGCTGTGCTCAAAACAGTGTCTACTTAAAGCTGCATCAGTATTTATTTCCATTAACAATGGATCAAATGGCTGTTGAGTGTGTTACGGTGTGCCTCATGGTGAGGAACGCAGACTGTTATCACCTGGCGAAGGTCACGCCAGCTATACAGACTATTATAGTATATTTCAGCTCATCGCTTTGGTTTCACGGCCCACCACCTTACCGTTTATGGTTCACGCTCACCGCAGCGTTGTTTCCAGCAGTAGCAGGCAGCTGTTTTCAGAGAAAAAGCTCTGGCGCTGACGCAGACAGAAACTGTTAGCGGCTCGCTGGCAAACAGTGAAGAATTTAGCAGAGCCAGATATTTTCCTCAGGATTTGGTCGAGAGACCAAAAGCAGAGCTAAAACGACAGTATTGGACTTGCATTCATCGGACACAAACACTGTGTATGTGATTTCTAGTGTTGCTGTTCGTTAAGCCCCAACAACTTTATAGGGAGATAAAATGTTAGCAGCGTGGGTGTTGCAGTTTAGCCTGTTCCACTATTTTATTGCAATATTTTTCTCTCTTTTCAGATGATTCCTTGGATGGTGCCTGCATTATTGCGGCCCTCAAACTTCCCTCCATAGAAAGAACTGGGACAGACAATACACAACCACAAGCCAACATCTTGGATAACCTCATCTTGGACACCAAAGGTCACACAAGTGAGATAAAGGTTGATGAATCTGACTGGAGTCCTTGGGAAAATGGTGCGGCTGAGCTTTCGGGAGATGTGACAAGACGCGACGAAAATGTAGGCCGCCTTCAAAGCCAAGTGGAGGATGCGTCCCGCTTTATAAAACAGTGTCGTGTTCAGCTAGAAAGACTGGACATGCCGCCGTCTTTCAGGTCTCGCCCTGTGAGACAAAACAGAGGCCTGAGGATGAAAGAGATTCTGTTGGAAGAGAAAAGGGGTCTCCATGAAGAGCCCCTCCCTGTCTACAAATCAGCTTCTAGGAAAAGAAAACACTCTGACAGGGCTCTTTCAGATGACTCAGACAACGAGTATTCAAGCAGCTTCAGCAAAGACTCATATATGGCCCCTGTCAATGACTGCAGTGAAGACGACTCATGGTCTTACTACTCAAATGAGGACTCTCGCCATAACACAAGTCCAAGCGTCGCTGATTCATGGTCTAATTACTCAGATGACGAGCTTTCCTCTGTGGCTTCTGTTAGTAGTTATACTCGAGATGATTCGTTGTCTAGCTGCTCAAATGAGGACCCTTCTTTCGCGGGTCCTCAAATGTTATCAGCCAGTAAGCGGGGCATCTCCGACATCAAAGCAAGCACTTTGAAGAAGGCTCGTAAAGCCCAGTGCTTTTTATGCAAGGAGCATTTGAGTACAAACCTGAGAACGCACATGAAAACCCACTTTCCCACCGGTGAATACGCCTGCCCTCGGTGCGACACCAGGTTTAAATACATCTCATCTTTTAGGCTGCACATGAGTAAAACCTGCTTTGAGTACAGCACGCAGCAGGTAGACCCGGAGAAGCCGGAGGAAGCCAGGGATCTTTACAAATGCGACCAATGCAACGAGGCGTTCAGGTACAAAGTTTCACTGAGGATGCACAAAGTGACCCACAACGAGCTCTACTGCGGCGTGTGTCGGAAGGTGTTACGGGACGCAGCAACGCTGGCAAGGCACAAGGCTTCACACACGCTGTTTCAGTGTACCCGCTGCGAGCAGAGCTTCCCTCTCTTTAAGCCGTTGCGTAGTCATTACAAAAATGTCCACAAAATCAGCAGGCCGTTTAAATGCAACCATTGTCCGAGAACTCTGTCCAGGCTGCGCATTTTAATCACACACGAGTGGAAGCACACCGGCCGCATGCCTTTTCAGTGCACTCATTGCGGCTTGAGGTTCAACACTGACTCGGATCTCCTTTCCCATGAGAGAGTCCACACGGGAGAAAAACCCTACCTGTGTTCGGGAGTGCGGCATGACGTTCGCCCAAAAGTCCAACCTTATGCGGCACTTTAATTTTCTCCACAGCGAATCTCGGAATGAGAAGAAGCACTCTTGCTCCGAGTGTGGGAAATCGTTTAAAGAGAAAGGAGCTCTGAGGAAACACCAGAGGAAAAGCCACTTAAGAGAATTGTTCCATCATCCGTGCACGTACTGCGGAAAGATGATGTCGGCGTCAGCGCTCGCCAGACATAATTTAATTCATTCAGGAGAGAGACCTTTCAAATGCACCGTGCCCGAATGTGACAAGTACTTCAGGTCGACTTCTGAAGTGAGGAGGCATGTCCTTGTACACCATACTACAGAGAGACCTTATAAATGTAATGTCTGTGGGAAGGGCTTTGTAAAGATGTGTTATCTCAACGTCCATGCTAAAATACACCGGGAGAGAAGCCATTTGTTTGCCATATTTGCGGTAAGGCTTTCCCCAAGATACACAGCATGCATAGGCACAAAAAACTTGTACATGCATTTGTAACACATTAACACTGCATGCGAGGATTTCTCAGTTAAACAGTGTTGTGCCACAATTCACCAGTAGAGAATCACTTTTAAACCCACAGAAGTTTTGTAAAAGGTCTGTGTACACAACATAAGGGTTCAGAAGTAATGATAGCTCGGGGGGAATGACATGCAACACAGATCTCTAGCTTGAACCAGCAATGGTGCAGTCATGTGTCCGTAGCAGTAACCATTCGACTATCAGGGTGCTACAGGATATTGACTGTAATTTGTTGTATTTGTTGACAGTGATCTCTGGAAAATATACTTTAATATCAAAATAAAAAACAAAAATGCTAACTAAAGCAAGCTGTCTTGCTGTGGTTTGTGTTTTATTTTGTGTAATTGATTTCTAACAGTTTGATTTGCTTTCATCTAGTGATCTGTGGTTTTAAAAAAAAAATCCTAAATACATCCACAATGCTGATTGTGAAGAAAATAAAACATGAAAAAATCTCTCAAAAATATTGCCAAACTTCATGTCACATGAGGATAAATTACAACAGAGTAGATTAAATTATTTGGGAATTTGTATCAGCCCATTTAGGATTTGCATAAAATGTGAAGTCCATAAACATTTGAAATACATACATTACCTGTCTGTGGGGATTGCATTAATAGAATGTGTTAGTAGAGACTTTATTGGCTTACTTTCCATCTGTTGTTAAGTAGTTTAAAAAATTGTTAAAGCACCATCCACATACAGTTTACGATGGGCCTGTTTCGTGTTTTTGGTATATATTATATATATTATTTTTTACTCACACAAAATGTGCATCTTCCTTTTTTATGAGAGAAGATTACAATACATTAAACGATACATGTTTAATGGTTTTTAGTCACCATACATAATTTCTTTTTATAAAGTGGAACAGAACTGAAGCCTGGGTGATCAGGATTAGGGGGAAATGTGACCACCAGACTAAAGCTGATCTCTTAATTATCAAATACACAAATGGGTGTGATATAATGGTACTAAAGAAAATAACTGAATCCAACACTTAAGAAGTTTGGAAACTAAAAATAACATTTTTTTTATGTCGTAAATATAGCAGATACTGTGCATTATGTGACCGGGATAGAGAGAGAACGAGGAAGACCAAAAACGAAGATGCGGAACTTATGAAACCCCGCTGCTTCTCGTCGGATTGTTATTCCGGACGGAACGCAAGGTAACCGTTGACGCACAAAGATCGACTGTGTGAGACTTCGGTCTGTGGAAACAACCAGCGCAAGCCTATTTTGTTTGACTTCGGCCGATTGACTGAAATAGTTTTCCCGAACTGTAATGTAACTGCAGTGAACTCACAGGATGGACGGAGATATTTCCGAGTTAGCTGGTGAGTAGAAACAGCTTCTGACAGATATGTTTGGCTAGGCCGCAAAGAGCCCGCGCGCGGGAATGGCTAACTTTGTCAGGAAATATTTTTTTTAGATAACTTACTATGATACGCATTTAAATCGAATCGAGACGACCACTTATGTCCATTTATTCACCATGCAGTGGAGACAAGTTGCTGGGTTTACATCATTATATAACGGTTATACTTTACGTTTCGGGATACGTGATAATGCTAGGTAACGTTAGGCTGTGCTACATTAGCTAACGCTAGCTAAACTAGCTGTGGGGAAACTAAATGTCACCGGCTGCTGATTTCGCGTTAACAGCGGCGACCAGTAAACAATGGTCTGAACAATTAACGTTATATTTGCACGGTGGGTGTTTGGAAATATGTCCACGGTAGCTGTGTGCCTGTTTTTATGATGCAAGTTAACGTAGTTCGCATGTAAACATGTAACTTAATAACAGGTCACTTGTGTGTCACGGAAATGGAAGTAGACACATCCGCCTCAGCCAGAGTTTGGTATTTAAGAGTTTCTACATACGTTAACGTTACCTGAGACCACCGCTTTGTCATCAGTAAGTAGATACATGATTGGCGCACCGTAAACCGATAATAACCCAAGATGCTATACATTAATTACACAGATGTGCGTGATGATGGGTGGTTTTGTTGCATTTAATGTTATTGGCATAAACGCTGAGGAAACTGATTCTGTATGGGAACATAAAAAATAAGACGTCTATTTAAAATGCAATTGCCGCTGGTGTTTCATCTGAGTCACCGTGATGCTCACAGAATTAGAAAATTACATTTGAATAAATGCGGTAAATCTTAAGTTAAAAGTGCAGGCTTTTATTTGCTTCAATCCCTCAACGCACCTTGTCTATGTTTGGGACAGGCGTCTATATGGGACAAGATAGACTATCACATATTTTAACCAGTATGATTATTACTTGTATAGAAAGTAGACTTTTTTTTACATCTCTACTGTTTTAAAATAAACTAGCATCTTCCAATGTGTAGAATGTCCATATTTAAAAGTTTTAACTTTTATATTTGTATGCGCGATCTAAGCAGCTCATGGTGAGTTCCATTTACATCAGGGGTTAATGCTGGGGGTGATGTCACACGTGAGTTGACAGCGTTCCAGTACAACAACAGCTATAGCTATAACGTTGACGCTATATACAGCGTGCTAGCCTCGACATTAACATAACTTAGCTCTCCTTATGAGCTAGGCTCCTTGCATGCTGGCTAATAACTTTTTAAAGCTGGCTCTCCGACACTGACAGTGTTGTGTTGGACAGATTTGCGCAGCGGTGTTCCGTGAGGAAGTGAGAGCGAGAGGAAGTGCTTCGCGATTGAACTACGGCGCTCTGCAATCAAAAACGATTTTAAACAGGCTTAGTAAAAAAAAAAAATCGAAAATCTGTCTGTGGCGGGCTGCCACAAATAAATGACCGTATGGGAAACACTGCAGATTGAAGTTGAGAAACAAGATGTGATGTCTCTGGCCTGTGTTAGCAAAATGTCTACACCGTAGCAACATGTCTACAGATATAAGATGGACAGTTTTTAGTGAGACAGAAGTGCGATAAACAGAAGCTTTTCACTGCTGTTGATTCCGGGAGCAGCCATCTTGAATTTTGAGGTCAAGGTGTTCCAGTTGAAATTTCCGAGCTAGCAGTGAGCATGGGGAACACAAGCTGTCTTATGTAAAATAGGGTATTCTTAGTCTACAAAACATTTTGCAGTCACTTTAAAAAAAATCTGTTTCTGTCTGCAGGTCCCTCTCTTCCCCTCTCCACTCTGCGCCTCCTGATCCCACCGATTCGGCTCGTCTCTGCAGCTATCTGGCAGACGGTGGAGCAGAAAATCGTGTCTGATTATGGGCTGCTCGAGGAGTTTGTTTTCATGGTTACGGACATTGTTCCTCAACTTCTCTCCACGAGGCAGCGGGCGGAACTCATTTTGGGTCTCAGAGCACGGGTGAGGAGGAGTTGAAGTACTTGTTTTTCAAAAGAACTGTATAATCAACCAAAAAAGAGCGCGCCATGAGGCTGAGAGAGTAGAACATTTTTACATAACAATTCAGTATTCTAACAGGCAATATGTTTTTTCAGACCAAAACAAATTTTTCATTGGGCTTCAGCCTTAAGAACATTTACATTTTTCTGTACATGATTTACTGCAGGTGTAGATTGCTCTTCTGTGTGATGGATTACTTTCAGTGGATGGGTCACACTTAATTTGGGAATATTATTGAACTGTCTGCCACACATTCTCCTTCTCATCCATATTCTTCATCTGTGGCAAAAAAAAAAAAAGAAACATGTTTTTATCTAACGACATATTCTGCTTCAACCCGTGTTTCTTTGTGTTGAGCTTCCAAAACATTTTCACTGCGGTCAAAAGACGGTTAGCTCTCCCGCAAACAAATTACCTGCGCAGTCTAGCAGCAATCTGACAGCACAATAAATTACCTTTGAATAACCACAGTAACAAAAACCTATTTGGGCTCTAGTGGTTTGTTTCCTAGGTTAAAGCTCCGTCCTGTTCAGATTGTGGGAATAGACTACTGCCCACATGGATTTATGTTGACAAAACTGTTAAGGAGACTGGATTTAACAGAGAAACAAATAATATTTTAATCCCATTAATTACTCTCTTTTTTTTTTTCAAATTGATTGAACTTTTCTTTTAGGGTGTTGAAGACGCACTAAAATATGAAAATATGATGACAGACATTTAAAGCTTCAGTTGAAAACCTTAATAGAAGCTGTTGGGATAAAAGACACTGGAACCGGCTCTGCCTGTGTCTTAACAAGACGTTGTCACAGATCTGCTGCTCGGCGATGCGCCGGAGCTGTAAATAACTGCAGCAATCAGATGTTGCGTGTAAAACATTTCCAGTTTTGCCGTTTCATTAATCTAAACCGTGCGCCTTACCTTTGGTACTTCGTGGATGGTTGTTTTTGTCCTCAACGTCATTCGTTCATTATTGCTGCTTTTCTCTGATTGTAGCTGATCCTGGAGTTGTGTCGCTCTGAGGACACAGCTGACCTCCACATTATTCAGCCGCATCTTGACCGAATGCAGAACCTCAGATCTCTGTGGAACGTGGAGGTGAGTCTAAACCTGTGGTCACCAATGAAATATCTGCAGTGGCTTTTTAACTTGTTTGTGCCTTTTAAATGTCATTTTGGGTGCTGTTTTTTCATATTTCAGTCACATGCTATTGTTATTTTAAAACTATTAAAAATCTTCCAGGTCACAAATGTCGCCATTATAATGCTCTGAGGTAACGTGTCATTTTAAACTATTTTTTTGTTTCAGACTGAAAATGCAGAACAAGAAGTATCTGACTCACACTTCATGGGCCTTGTCCAAAATCTGCTGAGAGATCCTGAAGAGAGAAGAAACTTTTTCCAGGTCAGTCTTGGTTGTATACACGTTTAATTTCACTGCGAGCTCGCTGTGTTTTGTGATGCGATCTTGTTTGTCCTGCATTTGACATTTATGAATGTCTTTGTGCTCCAGGATGTTTTCCCAGGAGACTTTGGTCCCACATATGACAAAGCAATCCAGACACTGATGTGGCTGTTTCTGTCCAGACTTGAAAAGCTTCTCCCCACCCAAACTCTCCAACAGGTAGACTTTAAAATGAATTCAGTGGATTTCTACTTTTGTATTCCCACTCCTACACTGAAGACTGACTTTTTGCTGCACCGAACGTCAGTCTCTGTTTAATTAGTTGGGGTGTTTTTGTTTACGTATATGATTATCTGCAGTGTAAAACTCTTAAAATGTTTACTTCATATATACATGTATAGTTACCTGACATTAAATATATTTTCATTTTGTCTTCGTCAGATTGCGTCTCTGCTCAGCGATGCCTCGTCCGTTCTGAATGAATGCATGGAGGCGTTCGCTCAACCTCAGGAGCTCAAAACGCTGATGGACACTCAGAAAGACCTCAGCCAGTTAGAGGACATAGGTGAGCTTCTCAGAATTTATGAGCTTTTCACAGAATATCCTACATATTCAACACTTTGTTTTGAACAGACATAAAACATTGTTGCACCGTAACATACAGCATACAAATTATTTTTCACTCGGCCAGTGGTCGTGTAGATTCATTTGTTGCATTTGCGTAAAACATCCGTCAGAACTTTTTGATCTGAATCTGTTTCACTTGTCACTAGTTTAACAGTCCATGTGATCTCCCGTCTTTTCAGATTCCTACATTGTTGACAGTGGTATCTTGTCGGCCCTGTGTCTCCCTCCTGTGGAAAGAGTCGTCATCGTTAATGAGCAAACAGAAACGGATGCAGAGAGCGGACTCGTGTACACCGTCTGCACAGAGATGGAGGTGGAATCTGAGAACAAAGAGGTTTACGTGGAGGGAAGCGGGAACTCGGAAGAGTGCGTTCAAACCCAGTGGTTCGGTCTTAGCAGCGAGGTGAAAGCAGAAATGGACCCTGAGGTGGTCGCAGATCCCATTGAAGGCGCTGAGGCCAGCGAGGGCGAGATGGCAGACGAACACCATGACGACCAATCCGGAACGCTGATGATTGGGGAGGACGGCCAGGTGACGGTGCTTGACGGCGCGGAGAAGAAGCCAAACAGACGCGGGAGGAAAAAGAAACGTCCCGTGGATGAAGACTACGAAGTGCAAGGCAGGGCGAGGGGCAACAAAGAAGATCCAGAATTTGACGTCTTGTGGGAAAGGCCGGTGAGAAAGAACCGCGGACTCAAGATGAAACGCTACCTGTCGCAGTGGAGAAAATCGGGAAAGAACCAGAGCAGTAATACCACTAACAGCAGCCCGAAAAAGATGACCAGATCCCAAGGTTCCACCAAAAGCAATGACCTGGACGAAAGAACGTGCAAAGTGTGCGGCAAGGTGGTGAGTCGTGCCAAGTTCTTAGAGCGTCACATGAACCGACATTCAGAGGAGCTGCCCTTCTCTTGTCCTGCGTGTAAACGGTTTTATAAGAGCTTGCGGTACTTGCAGCAACACAAATGTCCAAGTCTGCCGAAAGCAAAGGCTGGCAGGAAAGCCAAGGAACCGGAGAATGCAGCAGACGAGGGCGAACAATCCTCCAGCGGGGTTCCCTGCGAGGCGACCAGTGAAGAGCAGCCGTCAGACGGCACCGCCCAGGACCCTGATTACTCGCCCTCTGCAGAGAGATCCAGCAAAGAATCCGAACAGAAAAGCCCCGAGGGAAGCAAAAGCGTGATCGAAGGGCCTTTCTACTGTCCTCACTGCAGCGTCGAGTTTAAGTGCAAACAAACTTTTAGGTTCCATTTAAGAAACATTTGCTACAACGAGCAACAGGTGGATCCCGAGAAGCCCGAGGATGTTAAGCATTGTTTCAGGTGCGACGAATGCGACAAGGCTTTCAAGTACAAATCAACATTGGACTCCCACAAACAAACTCACAACCCGCTCTACTGCGAGGTGTGCATGAAACTGGTGCGCGACTCCGAGGCATTGGCAATGCACAAAGAATCCCACACTCCGTTTCAGTGCAACCAGTGTGAGGAGAATTTCCCCGTGTTCAAGGCCCTTCACAAGCACTACCTCGACGTCCACAACCCCACTGAGCCTTTCACCTGCACCCACTGTCAGACGACGTTTGCCAGTCTGAAGCGTTTCATCAGACACGAGTGGAAACACACGGGCTACCAACCATTTCAGTGCCCTCACTGCAGCAAAAGGTTCAGATCGTACTCTGACCTCGTGGAGCACCAGAAAAAACACACTAAGGCGTATCCCTTCCTCTGCTGGGAATGCGGCAAGAAATTCAGGCACGGCGTCACCCTGACGCGCCACGTGGAGCGCGTACACCACTCCGGCGAACCCGTAACCGAGAAACCCACGCCGACCTTCACCTGCGCTCAGTGCGGGAAAACCTTCACTTCCAGAAGATGCCTTCTGAAACATGACAATTTCCACCACAAAGGGCTGCGTTTCCCCTGCGAGCACTGCGGCAAGGGATTCTTTGGCAAGGACGCTTTGGTGAGGCATACGCTGATTCACACCGGCGAAAGGCCTTTCAAGTGCGACGACTGCGACAAGTCTTTCAGATCCGCTGCAGAATTAAAGATCCACAGGAGATACCATACTGGGGAAAGACCATTTAAGTGCAACGTCTGTGAAAAAGGGTTTGTCCAGTCCTGCTTTCTAACCTTACACATGCGAACCCATACAGGAGAGAGACCGTATGTTTGTGCCGTGTGCAACAAGGGCTTTTCAAGCTTGCACGGCCTAAAAAGACACAGGAGACTTGTTCACGCGTAGTTAATGTTACCATGATACTAATTCCAAAAGGGATGCTCTGTTTAACAGGTCAGCATCAGCAGTAGACCCAAAACCGATGAGGTGTTGAGCGTCTGACCTTCCTCAAGGACACTTCAGCAGCCTGAGTGCTGACTGAGATGGGGAATTAAAACCAGGTTTTCCAGTTGAAGGACATTTCTTTAAAATGGCAGCCACATTGTCACAGCTTTGATTTTTTTTTAGGAACTGTTTATTGTACAATGCATTATAAAAATGTAACTTTGTATTTTTTACAGAAAGGTTTGCGGTAGCTCTAAAAAAAAAAGTGTATGTGTAAATGAATATAAACCTTCGTTCCTTGGGGAATTGATTTCTTTTTCTTGAATAAATTTAACATTTGATTTCAAGTGTGATTTGATTTACTCAAAGCATTTGGGTTTCTTGCACAAAGTGTCTTGTTGATGTAATCCTGGACTGGATTTAATGCGGGGGGGGGGCATTCAGATTCAGAAGTTCCTACATAATGTGTGAACCATTAAATATTGTTTTACAGGAATTACATTTATTTGGCTTTCGGTCTGAAGGTGCAGCCATTTAGTGTCAATGACCAAATGAATGTTCTTGAAACTGTGGTTACTAAATTATATATTCTCTGCAAAACTCAACCAATAGATGGCGCTTAATTAGTTTGGAACTATGGATGAACCGCAATCGCCTTGTGACCAGCAAGCAGCAAATTTATGTCAGTTTTTCTTTTTACACACCACAGGTGTTTGTTGCTGTTCATGGATAATTGGGACACTTGAAAATAATAGAGGAGCCTGTCAAAATGCTCAGTATTAAACATTATCATGACACAGCATATTACCTATAGCCACTTCCTCTACCTGGATGATAACCTTTTTCTCTGGTGGTCCACCACCAGCTCTTGTCGCAGCATCTAAAAAAGCTCTCTATCCGTCCTCATGGTCTTTGTTGATACTCTCAACAGCAGAAGAGTTTGCGTACTATTTTAGGGTTGCAGGACCCAGAGGCGAAGAGGACGTCTGAGCTGTATATCAGAAACATGATTACGGCTTACTTACCTAAACATCTTTAAGAAATAAATTTGAGGATTTATAAAGAACAGCTCAAGTTTGTTTGGTATCATACAAATGAAGGAAATGGTGTTTCTTATGGTTTTTGAAAATATAGACCCTCACACTTCATTACAGAACTTTACTGTATGTCATTCAATTGAGAGAATGAGAAAATTAACATTCTGACTGACTGAATAATACTTGAGGAAATGTTTGTATTTCCCAACAGATTGTATTCATGATCCTCATAGATATTATTTTGTGACTGATTTTAATTGCACGGCAAATTAATTAGTTAACATACACTACTGACTATACTGTACATATTTGCCCTTTAGTACATTTATATTTCTATAATTGTTTATTCTGTACATATCTGACCTATATATACTACTGTTATTTTTATTTTACTTCTCTATATATGTACTTTACTGCGTTTTGCACTTTTAGTGGATGCTAAAGTGCATTTCGTTGTGTTAGTGCTTGTGCAATGACCGTAAAGGTTAACATGTAATCACTCAGCAGCGTTGTGTCACTGACACAAAAAAAAAACACATCCACCCCAGATGGGACTCGAACCCACAATCCCTGGCTTAGGAGGCCAGTGCCTTATCCATTAGGCCACTGGGGCTATATATCTATAAGGGGTCTGTTTACGCTTTAATAGTATAACGGAATGTTTTGTCGTTACACACCCACACCCCTCTCGTTTTCTAGCCGACAAAACTATCTATATCGATTGTATGTCGGCGATGTTGACATGCAACATCATAAAGTACATTCGGCTCTATCAGTTTTTTTTTCACTTGAATCTTTTTGTTTTTAAAACGCGAGCGAATTCAACTTCCCAGTTAATCCAGTTAAGCGTTAAATTTACTTTATACAGATAAAATACCACATCATCTTTGTTTGTGCATATATTTAGCAAAGGGAAAAAACATAATTAACTGTTCATATCATCACCAACGGCTATCGGAGTCGTAGTCTGCTGCTTAAAACCCTTCTTTGCTGAGTGTTCGTCTCACAGGCGTTGATATAATTTTACGTTTACTTTTACTTAATGAAGATAAGTTACTTGTAATAATTTGAGTGCGGACTACTTGTTCAAATACGTTAATGAAGTTCACTGAATGCTCCGTTTGATCTTGGCTGGTGTGACAGGTCTCTCCGAGCAGGAACCAGCCTCAGTTGTTTTCCTTCTTTCTGCCTAACGCTAGCGGACTCAGGAGGAATGGTAGCCGGTTAACGTTAGCTCTTTTAGACGGCAGCAGTAGTTAGCATAAGATTAACTTATTAACGTTATTTGACATTCGGTTGTTTTGTGAAAATAATGAATTTACTACCGTCTAATCCTCACGGGAATGGGCTCCTTTATGCTGGATTTAATCAGGATCATGGTAAGCGCCGCTGTCATGTTGTTTTTCTCCCAAATGGAAATTGGACGCGTCGTGAATGCTAAGCTAACATTGCTAAACCGATGTCTTCCCAGACCCAGGGGATAAATTAAACATAACGTTATCTAACATTAGTAACTTTATATTGCTCTGCTTGAAATTGTTTAGCGATAATACTGCTGCGCCTTTCAGAAACGTTAACTTAAAGCAGCGGACGTTAAAATAATGTTAGCTAGCTACGCCTTTTAGCCAGCTAACGTAGTTTTTGTTTTAAGCCAACATATTAGTCAGTTAACCAGCGTATGCTGGGTCGGCATAACAATGGTTGTTAAGTTAGACATAAACATGTCGTTTAAATTATGTACTCAAGTAAGAATAGCGTATAGAAGCTGCTGGTGTAAGCGAACTTAACTTATAAGCTAACGTTACTGTTAGCATCTCGACAGTCATCCCTTGGCCATGACAACGGGTAAAACTAGTGTTAGCTAACGTTAGTGAACAGCTTGCTATGCTAAGTTTGATAGTTATAACAGCGTCACTGTGCTAATGTTATGTTAGTTACTTCCAAAATGAGCCGATTGTTTTATTGGTATATTGAAGGCATTTCTTGTTTATTATCATGCAGCTAACGTTACATAGTGCAACTCAGCACTGTTCACATATTATTCGCTCCCCACCCACACATGTTTACACAGGCCTGAAAGTTAAAGTAGTCCTCTTAATTGTTCTAACTTAACATTGATTTAATGAAATTCTTGGGGCCAACTAACGTTAGCTCTGTCAGAACTGATGGTATTGTAGACTCATAAAGTTGAGGTGGCCGAAGACCTCATATGACCCCTTAAAGAATTTGCTATGGCTTGATATCATTGTCATCCTACGTCAACATACAGTAGGCCAGTTTTATATGAATTCCACTAGAGGTAAATCATTTGTTCCATCCTCCGTTTTATCACCGTACTATGACAGTTGGTCCAGTTTACGAGCTGCCCAGGGTCCGTGTGTTGTGTATTGTCATTACTGTAAAGGTTGAGGATGTTACAGTGGTTCTATTTACAATATATCTGTGAAAAGCCCCTGATAATGTTATCTTTAGTTGTTTTCTAATAGTTTTCATCTTTGTATGTCTCTCCAGGATGCTTTGCCTGTGGAATGGAGAATGGATTTCGTGTTTACAACACAGATCCTCTTAAGGAGAAGGAGAAACAAGGTAACAAGCTCTGTAGAAATGATAGTTTACAACTGGTAGCGAAGAATCGGTCGCGTTGGACACATTTTGTTTGTAGGGTTTATAGTCTACCTGTAACTTGGCAGTCTGCCAAGTTGCAACATATTGATACTTTAAGGCAGTGTAATTGTTAAAAAGGTCAACTTTTGACAAAGGAAAATGTGTTTTAATTGGCTGAATTTGTCAGTCACACTTGCAGTCCATAGTAAGGCACAGCATGTACAAAATAGAAATATAAGTTGGTTGGTGCGTAGTTTCTGTCAGTACATGAGAATCCCTGTATTGGGCTATTGGTAGAAAATAGAATAATTTGTAACAGTACACAAAATTCACAGTTGAGTATGTACCTCTGTTTGGGGGTCATGGTTCAGTATGTTTTTAGTACAACAAAATAAAACAAATTAAACGGTGGCCATTTATTTAAAAAACTGTAAACATCCCACAGCTCATGGCTATAATTTTTACTGGAACAGTTCACGCATTCAACTGTTGGCATGTTGTTAATAATACAAAATAAGTAACCAAAATAAATAAGTCAGTAATGCTCCATCGTAAGACTCTGTACGTTGTTTTTATTATATGACTCAAATAATTTACTTGTGCGTATGTTTGATACAGATACCAAATATACAAAAGTAGTGCTGTAAAAAAGCCTGTCCTTTGTTTAAATAAAAAATATCATGTAGGAAAAACATGCATTGTAGGGTTTTAAAAGCTTTTAATGACAATTTGAGTGTTGATAATTGACATTACTGAAAATTTGTTATGGGAACTGTCCTTGTTCAAAGCTTTTTGGCTTATGACTGCAGGAAAAAAAGTAAACCAGCCAATTCTGCTGCACACAGGAACAAAGTATTGTGACAGACTTGCAAGTTCTTAAATATGGAGGGTTATAAGAGGAAGTTTCCCCTAAAGAGGCCTGAAAATGTGACTCAGCACCTGACCTGCTCCAGAGTTACCTCTCTGGATTGAACTGCGGTAGACCAGGAGCTGCCCAAGTACTCATTCATAGGACCAAGCGTGGTCTTTTGTCCTTTCTTTCTGTGCTAATCCATGAGCAGTTCTTTGATGACAGGTTTTACTGCACTTTCCTGCAAATGTTGTGTGCTGTAACTGTGCTAGTCTCATGCAGAGGATTTCTTACCAATGTGGAGAGATGAGTAAGCATTAGTGATTAGAAGCACTGTGCAAATGTTGTTTGGAGCAGGGTTAAAAGCTAGTTCTGGTGATAAGGGCTGCATTCCTTTCTTAGAGTAATTAACAGTTACTGTTATTATTGATGTGTTCACTACCAACATTGTTGACTTTCAGAATTCATGGAGGGCGGGGTTGGCCATGTGGAGATGCTGTTCAGGTGTAACTATTTAGCACTAGTGGGAGGAGGAAAGAAACCCAAGTACCCAACCAACAAAGGTATTTTTTTTAGCTACTTATGTTAGCAATGTTGATATATTGCTTCTTCTTTTTTTAGAATCAGCAGTGTTGTCAGTACTGGACTCACGCCAGACGACAAACGATGGCTTGTAGTTTCTTTTTCCCATCATACTCTCATAGTTTTGTAGGCTGTTATAGCAATGAAACAGATTTACAAACAAAATTATGTTCTTTATGGCATTGAAAAGGTATTAAAAATGATTTTAATTGAATTTGGTTGACACTGCAGAAAGAGAACTTAAACTTAAGTACTTTAAGTTCTTCTTTTTTGTTCTCTAGTGATGATCTGGGATGACCTGAAGAAGAAGACAGTTATTGAGATTGAGTTCTCAACAGAAGTCAAAGCAGTGAAGCTTCGGCGTGACAGGTAAAAAAAAAGTCCCCCCAGTAAGCTCAATCAAAGTTAAAACTACTTTGTAATGCTGCAAAAAGTCCAGGGAGTGTCTTGAATTTCTTTAATCATTTGTGACAGTTGCAAAATAAGTGGTGTGCAATGCATTAGTGAGCAAATGTGCGGTTCCTCTTCAGGCACAACCATAGTGTTTAGATTTCATGTCATGCATACATCACTCCTTCAGAATGTTTCTCAACTTAATCACAAAGCAGTACTGTGGCAATGAGACAGGGACTCACTATGACAGTGCAGCCATACTAACATGCTGCTTGTTATTTAATATCTCTTGGATTGATTCTCCCATTAATTGTCTGTCGAGTGGCCTCTGGTTCTCTCACTGAAAGTGTCGGATTAGCGTGTAAATGCTATTTGAGTAGATTTTTATAGACATTTAGTTTAAGTTTTTGTCTCTGTGCTGGTTCACCTTTGTTCTCAGGATTGTGGTGGTCCTGGACTCAATGATCAAAGTCTTCACCTTTACCCACAACCCCCATCAGCTGCATGTGTTTGAAACCTGCTACAACCCCAAAGGTTAGTACTACACTGTTTAAACTCCCTAAAGGAGTGTTAATCAGCCTTATCTACACACACACATGCACTCCTCTTGAACCACACACTCTTTGGCGTGTTCAGCAAACTTGTACTCCATGGTGAAGCATCATTTGAGCCCTCACTTTCTTTGAAGTTGTAGTCAAATCTAATCCCAACATTTCCAAAGCTTTGCATTTAATGCAACACATAACAAAGCACTGGAACAGTGAAATACAAATAGTTGATGTCCACATCATAACCAACCTTTTCCCTTGTTCTCCTCAGGTCTGTGTGTGCTGTGTCCCAATAGCAACAACTCTCTATTGGCGTTCCCTGGAACACACTCAGGCCACGTGCAGATAGTGGACCTGGCCAACACAGAGAAGCCCCCTGTTGACATTCCCGCCCATGAAGGCGCGCTGTGCTGCATCGCTCTAAATCTGCAGGGCACAAGAATAGCTACTGCATCAGAGAAAGTAAACTGACAGACATGTTGGATGTTGGAACACTTCTTTTATTCAGTTGTGTAATTTCTTTCTGTTGTTGCTGACTTCCTGACCTTCCTGATCTATGCTGTGTTTCCACAGGGGACTCTTATTAGAATTTTTGACACATCTGCAGGTCAGCTCATACAGGAGCTAAGACGAGGCTCTCAGACAGCTAACATTTACTGGTGAGTATTGAGCACTAATGCTCTTCACATCTTTTCCTAATAGCAATGCAAAAGTTCTGTCAGTTTGCTCATGTGTGTGACAGTAGATGAGAACCATAGCAAGGCAAAGATGGCACTGATGTTTGTCAAAGAGCAATCAGCTTCTTCTCCTGAAAGCCTTTGTCTCATTTGCACCGCTTACACCTGCTCTTCAAAGCCTTTCTTCAGCCTTTGCCAGAATGTTTGCTCTTCACACAAGCACAGTAAACATGTAATGCTACATGAGACAAGGAAAGTTAGACTACAGTCTAACTGCCCCACAGAGGTGGCTGTTCTTTTTCCAGCATCCTCAAAATAAATGATTCTCCTTCAGAAAAACAGCCATGTTGTACTCCAATACAGGATTGGCCCAACTACAGACGTTATTTACTAGTCTGTTTTTTACTTTTCACTATAGTTTTAACTATTTCACTTGTGCCTGTATCTACAAGGCACAAAAAATCTACTCATTTCCTGCTTGTAAATCTCTGCTCCCGTGGCAGCTCTTCTTCTTCTCTGCTCCCGTAGCAGCTCTTCTTCTCCTCTGGCACCTCTTCTTCTTCTCCTCTGCTCCCGTCGCAGCTCTTCTTCTCCTCTGCTCTTGCTGTTGCTGTCTCTCCTGTGTGTAGAACAGTGGATGCGGAGAGACTAGACTGGTTAAAGGCCGCAGCAGGATGCTTCCTGTTGCTTGCTTGACGCGCCTCACACTGTGACGGCATTGTGTTTTCCACTTGAGTGTGGGTGAAGTAATTTAACTAAAGGAAGGAGATTGAGAAGAGCAGGGATTAGCAGCTCTACAACAGCCGTTCCCAACTGGTCTAGCTTTTCCATTATACTTTAAGTCACAGTCCACATCCTGGTTAAATTCACACCAATTTATTTTATTTCCATTCATCAGTTCGACCTGTCAGTGGATTGAGACCAAGGACAGTTCTAAACAATGAGCTACCTTTCAATTTAATTCACAAAACGAAAATAAATAAGCTCAATGAAATAAGAAGCACTACAACAACAGGCTGCAATTAGAGCTGAAAAACTGTAATAAAATAACAACAAAAGACAGGGCAGTACATAAGCTACTTGTTTAAAATGTTGAAGAATGAAAATTGATTACAAGCTAGGTTCAGCATTTGTTTAACATTATTTTCTTCTTTGTGTTCAGTGAAGTAGTAATAGTATGTAACAAAGTTGAATGCATTTTGTGTCTTAGTTGTGACTGACCATGTTGTGGCAATAGCTAGCTCCTCAGTCTCTGCTAGGAGCAGCAAAGACTCTGGAAGGACTGCTACAGTCACGGTCACGTGCCCGACCAGGCCAGCATCGGCAGACTACTTGTATTATAAATTTTGTGCTTTGTAGCAATGCTACTCACACTGTGCAGTGTGAAATTCACTACACTTAAGTTTTTTTTTGTTTTCATTTAACAAGGTGATGTTTTCCAGGCAGAAACACTAAAAAGAGTTGTAGGGTTTACACACACTGTGCCTGTGAAAGAAACAGTGATGACAGCAATGAAAAGGACAGAAAGATGTCAAGAAATACAAATAAGGGAAATTAGGAGAATTATGGGATGAAACAGCGAGAGGGCAATGAAAAATGAGTCTCCTATGAAAATCAGAAGGATTGGTGAGTAAGTCATTGCAGCATGTATAGCATGTAGCCTGCTTAGACAAGTCTTGCTGTTCTTAAATACTTAAAGCCCATAGAATAGTGAACAGATAGGGAATTAGTGCCTTTCTTTTATAGATTCCTGCTGGAGTTGCTGCTGAGGTGGATGCCAACACATCAGTGGGCTGAGGTGACGTGCACACAGCTTCGTCCTTCGTCCATCGGGACTAAACACAAAATACTTTAAACGGGGGCAGAGGCATTGTTCTTTTTTTACTAGTCCTGTAGCGTTATGGCACCACTCGCCATCACCAACGAGTCGCTCCTTTTTGTGAGCGTAGTGAGCGAGCAGCAGGTGATTGTAGCAGAGCAGAGGAAAGGCACAGTGTAGGTTACAGCCTGTCAGGGAGTAAAAGCTGTGTGTGTGTGTGTGTGTGTGTGTGTTTACCAGCTGCTGGAACAGTGAAGTGGGTTAGCCTGTAGATGATGTCAGCAGCTTCTCCGTGTTGATCTGAATGCGTTGCATGGGGTTTTCTAGTTCTAATTACTTCCCTCTTTCTCAGCATCAATTTCAACCAGGATGCGTCCCTTATCTGTGTGTCCAGTGACCACGGCACGGTGCACATCTTTGCTGCAGAGGATCCCAAAAGGAACAAACAGTCAAGGTTAGTCTTTGCTGAAGGGTTTTAATTGTTTTCCTTCGAAGTGATATCAAATCTGCAGCTGGATGAAGATGAATCCAACAAAACATAATGTTAATATTAAAGTCTTTTTGAAAAACCATGTGTTGTGATTGGTTGTGTCCCCCCCTCCCTGCAGTTTGGCATCGGCCAGTTTTCTTCCCAAATACTTCAGCTCCAAGTGGAGCTTCTCCAAGTTCCAGGTCCCCTCAGGTTCTCCCTGTGTGTGTGCCTTTGGAACAGAACCCAATGCTGTCATAGGTGAGTTCAGTTTGAAGCTTTTCAGGATACAAGTTCTCATCTTGTCACTAACTGATCAGAGTCAGAGGGTGTCGCAGGTGACTCATGGCGTCATTGTATGTTGGTCGACATTATCAACATTGCAGGTTTAAGGTTCATCCTGTGTCTTATTTTGCTAGTTTTGACCATCACTTGCATCAGTAATAACACTGTGCTCACCAAATTAATTGGTATCACAGTGACATCACTAAAAAGAAGCCAGATGGGCAAGAAACACAATCATACAGGTTTTAAACAACTGATGGTCTCTGTAATTTTTTTTATTTTGACTCAACTAGTAGCAAAGGTTGCATCCTTCCCATCGGCCTTTTTCACTCCACACTATAGCTTTGGTTAGGTGCAGCTAACATTAATCACAGTAACTAAGGAAATATCTTGACATATCTGTAATATATATCAGACATATATAGGCTGCTGGGTTACATATCTCTAAGTCACCAACCTGTGAAGCTGTCTCCGTCTATTTTGTGCTTGTCACCATTTTTCATGGATCAAGATTGGTATCTTCCTGTCTGGTCCCCATTCTTAGTCCCCCCCCTGCTGGTTTCTCCAACCAGCAGAAACAGTTCAGATGCCAAACATCATAACTGTTCATTTTCTCTTTCCGCATAATTAATGTGAGGCGCCTGAATGAACTGAATTTGTTGAGAGAAAACGGTTTTTGGCAAAATGAAGCTGTATCAGGACTCAGTCAAGGCTCTGAAATCCCAATCTGTCATGTGACTGCTGGGATGTTACAGTGTTTTTGTTGCATGTCTTATCTTGTTTTTGGTTTTCTTGGTGTGATTGTTCCCTATTTATGCAGCACGCACCATTAGATTTAAATGAAACAACCGAACAGTCAGGCTGGAGTTTGCTGACGGAGTGTTTTCTCTTCTTGTTTCTCTTCCTCCACCTTGCAGCCATTTGTGCTGATGGCAGCTACTACAAGTTTATGTTCAACCAGAAAGGGGAGTGTTCCAGAGATGTGTACGCCCAGTTCCTGGAGATGACCGATGAGAAAATATGACCTTTGACCCCCCCCCCCCCTCCCCACCGGGACACTTTTTTTTGTTTGTTTTTATGTTGGACGGAGGAGAAGTCCCATGCTGCAGTTCTCCTTATCTTGACAGACTTTGTAAAAGAGCATCAGATGAAGGGAGGACACAGAGAGAGAGAAGCACAGACTCTAGGTCAAACAGGGACGCAGACTTTTGTCTCCCACAGACTCCTGAAGATTGTTTCCGGACAGAGGGACACTCAACTCCCAAACCAAACACTAGAAGAAAGAGGGAAAAGTTATTTTTTTGAACGGACAACATGCAGCTTTTGAAGACGTCTTCCGAGGAATTTACAAAGGATGGCTATTTTTAATCACATAGATGATTCTGACCGTTAGACAAGTTGAAAATATTGAGATTTTTGTCGACTAACACCACCTAACCTAACTATAGGGAGTGCCTCGAGACTGGAGAGAATCTGTTTGTGTGCACATATTACTGTCGTCATATATGCATATGTGTGTTTGTGTATATACCAATGTACCATATTAGGTGTTCGCAAAGCGGGATCAGAATGAGGTCACGGTCTTTAACATCTGAAACACTGATCCTGCGTTGTGAAGCGTCACCTTAGTATTACTACTTTTCTTATATTCACTGTATAAACACAACTCGCCAGACTGAACTTGTAACTACATAGAATTGTACAGTAGCAGAAAAAAAGTTACCATTTCTGTTTCATTGTTTTTTTTTTTTCATACATTGTGCAATATGTTTTTCCCCATGTTTTTGTTAAGAGTTCTTGAAAGTTGAGTGTTTGTTGTTTCTACCTGACCAAGAAAGCTTAAAGAAATAGTTTTTTTCATTTATTGGGAAATCCGGTTATTCGCTTTTGTTTCGGAGATTTGAAAGATTGATACCACTCTTATGTCTGTTATGTTAAATGTGAAGCTGCAGTAGTTGGCTTAGCTTAGCATTAACGCCTGACAAAACTAGCCAGCTTCTGTCCAAAGGCAACAAAATCCACTGAGCAGGGCCTTCCTAAAGTCTGGTCACGAGTTCTTACACAGATCTTTGTACGGATTAAACAAACCAGACGTAACATGTTAGTTTGGACAGAACCAGGCTCACTTGTCTCCCCCTTTTCCAGTCTTTACGCTAAGCTAACCGGCTGATAGCTTTAGCTTCATATTAACCCTACAGATGTCAGAGCGGCATTGACCTTCTCAACTCTCTAAGAGAAACAATTTCTTCAAGAGTTTGTGGAAGCTGTTTGTTCCCACCTGAACAGGAAAGCTTAAGAGCCAAACACACACGGTTTACATCTTATATCACAAAAAACAAATTGTTTTTCAGTGACAGTTTTTTTTTTCTTTAAAAACATGAAGGACATTTTGAATTTAGTTCAACACTGAACTTATTGTTTAATATTAACAATTATAATAAGTAATACATTATTAGCCCAATGCAGTTAAATGATTGGTTGCTCCACATACTTTTGTTTGGCCAGTGTGGCTCTCTGGTCGCAGCTGTATGGTTCCTTTGAGTTTAAATCCTGACAACGCTCTTCACTTTGAGTGACGGGGTACGTCCTGTGTCTGTATTTCCGTAAACTGCTTCACCAAGGCCCTAAAAGCATCGATCAGTTCAGCTAATGCAAATCAGGGACTCTGCAGTGCTTTGTTGAAGCCCATGGCTACAAACAAGACCTGTTCAGTGTGGGTCTGCCACAAACACATATAAGTGGAAGTGTGTTAATGTTTAGTTAAATAAGATTTTTTTTTCCTGTTGTCATGTTAATTGACAACACTTTTGTTGATTCAGTGCAAAAAACACATTTCATTCGCGTTGCTTTCTGCGTCAGATTGTACAATTGCAGGTGTCACTCTGGTGAACGTACACGGCACTTGGCGGTCACTGACCACAGTAGGGATTGCTGCACAAACTGAAAAGCCAACTTGTTTCTGACTAACTCAGAATGATTGTAAAACCTGCATTTAAATTTGTGAATAAAATCTGCTTTTACAGGTAAACTTTAAGAGCTGTGTTATGCCTGTTATTCTGTGGAATCCAAGTGTAGCCTCATTGGATTAAATGTGTGAATGATGGATTTGTCATTCAGTGTTGTGAAGGGCCCCATAAACCTTTAAGAGGGTCCAAGCCCTACTGAAATTCAGTTTCATTTGTCTGCTATAGCAACACATCTGCCTCTGCACATCACTTGTCCTGTGTTCTCCTTTGAGAAAGAATCAGGAACCACAAAAAATTTCATTTATAGTTTTGGTCATTTTGGCGCCTCCTAATTTTTAAGGCATCGGTCTATCTACAGATGGAGAGCTTATTTCATACAGCCAATCAAATCTTGCATAAAGTAGTAGCGTCAGTGTTCTGTTACATTTAGAGCAGATGCTCACACTGAGCCAGACAAGCAGCTTGTAGCTACACATCACAAGAGCCAGACTTTGAACAAGCATCCGCATTAGCCTTACTGCTAAAATATCTTTCTTCTTTAACAGCACAAATCTTGCCTTGCAGTTTGCAGGATAGAAAGCTACTTAGCTGCAGCACATTAAACAGCATATTAACAAAGCTGTAAATGTCAACTTGGGTGCAGTTAGGTGGTGTTCTCCTTGTTCAGTACTACTAATATTGTATAAATAATATTGATACTTGAGAGTATAGAGCACTGGTATTGGATGGTACTCTGTGTGAGCAGATCGAAGTTGAGGTATTGGAATAGACCCCCAATGGCTCAGTTCCATTAAGTGTCCCAGTGAGCCAGCACATTATAACACCAGGACCCTGGAACTAGCTCATACGTATCAGTTACACCTGTGCTCCTCTGACTATGACAGGTCAAACTGTCTGCTGTGAAACAGGTCCATCGTGGTGCGAACTAGTTAGCTTAACGCTTCAGTCCTTCCATTCAGCACTCTTCTGGTCAGCTCCAGTACTGGAAGTAAACGAGTTGAGCTGTTTTTTTTGTCCCTTAAGGAAGATAAGGAGGGCTGCCATTGAACATTAACAAAACCGAACAGCATACTGCGGCTTCATAAAAGCTCATCTTCCCTCATTCTAACAAAAAAGAAAGAATTCTTCACACAGACAGATTTTGAGTTTGCATTTGCCCAGCAGAGGTTTTTACTTAAAGAAATACAAACTAAGAGGTTATGTGTTTTAAATAAATTTATAAAAAAAAAAAAAGAAAAAAAAAAAGCATTTACCCACTGAAGCAGAACAAACACCTATCACTTGTTTTTCCTTGTGTAACATAGAATACAATCTGAATAGACTGTTCAGCAGCCTGAACAGAATAAAATAATCAAGCCAAGAGACTGCCAACTTCAACACAAAAGGTAACAAACACAGGCCATGATGACAGGGGGAGGGGAGGGGAGAGCAAATGAAAATTTAAAAAACGGAAAACAAGAACAAACGAAGTAGGTTTAAGTGCAGCACTGGTCAGAATCATATAGCGTAGATTCAGTCTAAATTTTCTTCAGTTCCATATTCAGATAATCTGCTCAAGTACATTGTCTCTAGATCCGTAACATGCAAGCTCGATGAAGCATATGGTCAAATACGCATGGGAATATACTTTTTATCTCATAAGATATTTGTAAAATATGAAAAAATTTTTTGTAGATGTACAGTGATAAAGAAATTTCATTTGCATGAATGAGCAGAAATAAAGAACATCCACTCCATAGATAGTGTTTTCTTTAAAAAGGAAAAGAGGAGACTACATTCATTTCACTGAACAAAGAGTCCACATACAAAAAAAACAAAAATAAAAGGCTTCCCAAAATATCATGTTTAAATGTTCTTAAAGCCCCCACTTATAGCTTTCAGTTATCTTAATTATTACTAGATAATATCTGTGCCTTGGGAAACGGGGGAAACACTCAAAAAAGATCCAAAGATACACTTGTACAACAGAATACTGCATATCTACTCACAACTGGGTTAGGTAGGTCGACATGGAGGCTAGCTGCCGAAGATGGGAATGTCCACACGTACATACACACACGTCCCTTTGCGGAATACACTACTGGTGATTTTCACTTGGTTGCTTTTTCTATCCGACACACAGTTAAGCGCTTGTCTGTAATGCTACCATGATGAGGCTCTGTTCCATCTTTGGGGAGTTTCAGAACTCCTCGCCTGTCCAATAAGTCACTTCTGATCTGGAAATCGGGATTTTTTTATTTTTTTTTTATTTTAAAAAATCGGCTTTTCTTCCGGTGCTTCTTCTTTGCCATCTGGGTCTCAAATTTCGGGATTTACAGTCATCAGCAACTCTTTGATTCCATTTTCAATTTGGTCTGTAGTTTTTGCATCGTATTTCGTGGTCTTAAATATATATATGGAAAAGGACTGAGGGGTTGAGGAGGAGGAGGTTTTGAACATTCTGTAGTCCTGCAGGTGTTTCCGCATCTCTTCTCTTTGGCACCTTGGAGTAGATGATAACTGGGTAGGAAGGGGTGGGGTGGGGTGGGGGGTGACAGTGTGGAAGGGGTGAGGCTCAATGCGTACAAGAGAGCAGGGGTCAGGATACAGACCGGAGGGGAGGCTACTTGTCCCCGATCTGTTCACTGACCCCCCCTTCTCCGGCTCTGTCCGTGGTGCCGTTATTGTTGGCGGCTGCTGCGTCACCCTCTCCTTCCTCCTCCGTTTTCACCCTCTTCGATTCCGGTTGGTCTTGCAGTTCTCCGTTCTGCCTCTTGGTAGGGAGGGACGCCGAGGCTGAGGCGTGGGCCGCCAGGAGATGAAGAGGGTTTGCAACGGCTGGTAGAGAGAAGACAGGATTTATAACAATTTACAGTTACACTACTACTTTGGCAAAAGCAAGAACTACAGTATGGAGTGTGAAGTGTGCCACTACTAGGACTGTATGGAGTGTGAAGTGTGCCACAATGATGCGTTTAAAAAATGGTAGACTGATGGACATCTCGCCAATCGGCTCCTGTTGCTGCTTCTAAGTGACTTGGACTCGAAGGCTAAATTAGGGGTCTGAATTGCTTGACAGACACATTTGTAGTAAATGGAACAGAGCTAAGCCGATTAGTAGATTTAACTGATTAAGAGAAATTAATTGGCGACTATTTAGAAGAAGTTAATGGTCACCTATCAAGACAAAAACAGCGAACATTCTCTGGATCCAGGTTCTCACATGTGAATTTGTGACGTTTACTTCAAATATTAGAGTAAACTCAATAACTTCGGTCAAAACAAGACATTTCAATAATTCACATAGAAAATCTGGGAGATTAAAACCTTTTCATTAATTTGTAACACTTTATAGACAATTAACTACACTTACAATTACAAACACCAGAACATTGTAAATGAAGTGAGTACAAGACATTAACAGTGTACAGGAACACTTCGAGAAGATAATTGGCAGAATAACCAATAATTAAAATAATTGTTTGTTGCAGGAATGCAGATTAAAAAAAAGGTGAGCCTATTTGCTGATCTCAAATATAACAACTGTCCAAAGACTCCAGTTGCTGTTAAATGTAAATTTAGTTCAATGAGTGCAGCATATAGACAACCAGCAACAACAAGCTGCAAGTCTACATGGTAGGATACCATAAACTGCAGCTTCCAGTGCAGAAGGAGCACTCAAATGTCATTTTTTGCAAAAAAAAAAAACCTGTCACATTGGTGACGAGATTCACTCTCTTGCCAATCATTTTCATGCTACTCCACTAATATAATCATTGGCGGGGTAATGTGTGTGTGTGGGTAATAAATATATATATATATATATATATATATATATATATATATATATATATATATATATATATATATATATATATATATATATATATATATATATATATATATATATAAAAACATAACTTTAGTTTGTTTACCAGAAAGGGCATCTTTAAGCGTTGTTTAAGTAAAACCTGTGCAACTGTCTGTGCACACTGATTATGCAAATTAGAAGACAGGCAAATGCAGAGATATGCTCAGCAGCGTCTGTGTGTGCGTCACCTGTGCTAGCAGCAGTACCGATGGGGACCAGATGGGTCCCGTTTTGTGTGATGGCCTTTACTGGGAGCTGGTGCTGACCGCGGGGGGCTTGTTGCACGATGGTAACCGTTGTCAGCGGGGCAGCCTGAGAGCTCTGGATGATGCGACTGACTCCACCTATAGACGAGGCTGTGATAGATGGGATCGGCTCCACTTTGACTACACACCGGGAGAAAAACTAGTATCAGACCCAACTCACACATGCAGTCACATGATGCTGACTAACTGGACCTACTGGCTCACCTTTGATCTCTTGGTGCTCTCTGCCTCCGTTCTCCTGAGGTTCTGGGCTCACTGTAGCAGTAGGCTGTCCGGTAACAGTTGCCATGGTGACGGCTGGGATCTGGTGAACGACGTGCACCGTCTGCATGACGGGGGCCGTCGTTGTTGTTACTATGGCTGGCGTCGCCATGGCGTAGGTCACGGACTTCATGGTTGTTTGAGGCATCTGGCGCTGCACGGCGATCAGTACTGGCTGGTTGTTGAGGGGGGAGCCTATCAGAGGGCAGGGCTGTGGGTTACTGACAAACTCTTTACTGTCATTCACTGTAGAAAATGAAGGCACACACAAACACTGCACATATCACATAAAAATGAGGCTGTGGCTCAGGAGGTGGAGCGGGTTGGCTCCCCCAGGCTGCGTGACGAAGTGTCCTTGGGCAAGACACTGAACCCGAATTGCCCCTGGCAGCTGTTCCACCAGTGTATGAATGTGTGTGAATGTTAGTTTCTGTTTGAGCACTTAAGGCCAATTTATACTCCTGCGTAGGATCTACGTGCGTGCATTTATACTTGTGCGTAGGTGTGTCCGTCATTCTGCATTCTGCGCTGCAGTGTCCACCGAGTTGACTTTTGCTGGCCGAGCAGGCTAACTTCCCGTTTAGCGCTCCGCTAACGTAAATGGGGGTAAAATTGTAAACATGCAGCTGGTGTAGCCTTTTCAAATGCTACCGGGCGAATGGATCACATTCTGAATTTCACTCAGGTTGCGACGGTCAAATATATTTACTCACTGTGTTACAGCCGCCGTTTTGGCCGCTAGTAAAAGTTACTTCAAACCGCTGGGTTACTTCCGCTCGGCTCGGAGGCATTGCGAAGCTACCCAGCCGACCAATCACAGTGTGAGTCTGCGTCGACTTGACGTGCAGTTACATTTTTGAGGAGGTGCACGTCAGGCGACGGCGTAGCCTCTGCGTAGCCTACGCCGTCAATTTGACGCAGAAGTATAAATTACGCTTTAGGCTCAGTGTGTGAATGTGTGTGAATGGTGAATGCAGAAGTAGTGTAAAAGCGCTTTGAGTGGTCGAAAAGACTAGAAAGGCGCTATACAAGTACAGAGCATTTACATTCCACGAGCGTCCATGTCACCTTTAGCCTGGAGGAGAAATGGTGAGAAGGACAAAATCTTGACAAAGGGCATGTTTTACCAGGGGAGTTCTGTGCAAAGCGGGCCTCTTGGATGACAGCAAGTTTGGGCTGGACTGTTGTGGTTTGAGTTGGGGCTGGCAGCGGCTCTGGCTCCATGGGGACTGGGGACCCCTCTCTCGACAGGCTGTCTGGGGTCTGGACCCCACTGGAGTGGGCAGACAGTGCCCCTGTGTGGTTGGGAGAAGCTGGAGCGCTCCTGGGACAAGACAAGAGAGACGGTTGATTACTGACACGGTGCAGCCCTAACAAACTCAGACACTAGTACCGACATTAAAAACACATCTTTCACGTAATACATGCTCTTTACCTGGAGGAGAGAGGTCCCACAGGGGTCCTGAAGCAGGGCACTCCCCTGGGCCGGCGCTTCCTGAAGGCTTGCTCTATCAGCTTACCCTCAGACGCGGGGTCGATCCTCCAGAAGGAGCCTTTGCCCGGCTCCTCCTGAGAGCGGGCCACTTTGATGAAGTACCGGTTCAGGGAAAGGTTGTGGCGAATTGAGTTCTAAAAACACCAACAAAAAAAAAAACACGACACACACAGTCTGTTACTTAAAGCTTTATAATTATTTGAAATAATGGGGGTGTTACAGCATTTGTGTTATATAGTGTTGAAATATTCCCATGTTGCTGCACTGGCCCTTTTTGATTGGTGGAAGCAGCACCAGGACGTCTTGGGCCTGTTTGGGGTCTTTATACATTATATTAAGATTTAGATGACATTTAAATGTAGACAGCACCGTTTCATTTCACATGTGGACTGTGTTTAGCAGGACTAAACTGCCAGACCTAACGTCAGTGATCTGCAGTGGAAAGCAAGTGTTATAATTTCCGCGTCCGCGAGTACGCTAGGGTGCGTGGGATGAAAAAAAAAAAAATCATCATCAGAGGGTGTACGTGTAGGCTCTGACTTTACTCTATGAATGAAATGTGTTAAAATGTATATAAAGTTGCTTTGCCTTGAATGAAAGTCATGCAACACTTAACATCAGAAAACTTTTTAACCTCTTATGGGACAGTAATCAAGCGGACCCACTACGCTGTGATCGCAGACAGTTTGTGTTACTGGTACACTGTTCATGCACAGAGGAGCGGATTCAGGGCAGGCAGGGTAATTAGGGCCCAACGGCAAAAAGAACGGCTCTCACCAAGTACGACTCCGCTCCCCTTCGTTCGTACCAAAGAGCCGTTGGAAAGAATCGGATCATTTGCAAAGCGGAACATCACAACCACTTACACTCAGCTGGGCCTTTGCCAAGTTTCTAATGTTCCCGTTCTTCATGACACTGTCAGAAATGTGTAAATTCAGTCGTATGTTAAAAGGAGCTGTTGAGCTCAACTGCGTTCTGTTGGAAGGCGTTTCTAATTTTTTGCCCTCCCTATTTTATTTCGAACACGAGGGGGGGGGCAGAATATTAGAAACACCTCTTAATTTAATGCAATCTAGCACACCACCGCTAACTATGACCTCAATGCTAAAACATACAATTGAATTGAACACTTCTGTTACATGTCAACAGTAACTGAACACTCAGGGCGGACTCACACTACCCCCCCCTCCACATAGTGCGAGTACGCCTTTAGGCTTTCAGACTTTAACAGTTGTATTGCACATTCTATGGGTGTTTCTAACAAAGTGAACTCTGAGTGTATATGCACAAGCACAGAGCAATCCAGGCTGAAGTGGTGCAACCCAGCAGGAATATTTTTGTGTAAATGGAGCATGCTGATTTAGAAATGTTGTAGTCCATATTCACATACTTAACTGTTATATACCAACAGGACATTATTGAATATTTGCATCATTAAGCAATTTACTAGACATTTGCCCAAATTATTTGTATCTTTTGTTTTCTGAGGGATTTAAGAGTCTGCTTCAAAGCCATCTACAATTTAGTTTCTCCAGCTGTGAGCAGCTCCTCATTTGCTTTGTCCATCAACAGCATGCTCAAAAGGTTTTTAGTATGGCTGACAGTTTTGAGGACACTAAACATACTAAAAACCTGATTTGAGTGAGTATGTAGTCTGGATTTCAGACACATATTTGAACCTCAGTTTTAGTTCAAGATGAGGGTTTCTGATGAGTTACTGACATTCCGATGACAGTTTGTCAAACGCTGGACCCATCCACGAGACAGCTGTCACACTGGCTGTCACTATTAGCAGATCCTCCAGTCTGCGGTGCTGCTCCACACATTTCGCTGCCAAACCATAACTGCTTATCAACAGATAAATGAAAAATGCCAGTCTCGGTTTTTTGGAGCCCAAAGTGACATCTTCAAATTCATCCAGGACCCAGAGGTATTCAACTTACAGTGATATCAAAACAGACAAAAGCAGTAAGTCTTGTTGTATAAGTCATATTTGAAAAGCTGGAACCAACTAACAGTTAGCATTTGTGCAAGGACAATTTATTGAATATTAAAAAAATAATTAATAGATGTATGTTATTTTATTTTTGTAGACTAATCGATTAATCATTTCAGCTCTACATGCCTCACCTTCTTGCATTTACAATGGCATGACCTTTATGATCCTACTGTCCTGATTAAGAGAGTAGCTGAACTATGTACACACCAACCACAGATTAACTGTAAGTACAGACAACGGCCCAAATAATGGAGACTGACCTGCCAGCCTTTATCAGCCGTTCTGTAGTAGGGGTAGTTCTTGGTGATGTGGGTGTATATTCCATTCAGCGTTAGCTGTTTATCCGTGGCCATGGTGATAGCTTGGACTATTAGTTGTGCATATGAATACGGAGGTTTGGAGTCATCCTGTAGAAAATAAAAGAAAGTTGGTTAACGTGCTTTTGGGAAGAAATTGGTTTGGTTAATTAAATACGAGGCTCAAGTCCTGTGTTTTACAGAGACTAGCGTGCACGGCATGAATACAGACAGACTTAGGCTTAGCAAAGTTCAGCCAGGTTCTGTACTCCAAAGTCTACTTATGAGCGTTGTGCAATTTTTAGACTTCAGTGAGCAAACAGGGATGTTCACAGTGCCCAGGCACAAACAGGAATCCCCTGAGAGTCTCTGAAGCTCGCTGCCTTCATCACGCACCCCCTCACGTTTGAAATATTCTCTTTAAACCCTTTTTAAAAATCAAGCAGGCACACGAACAGCGTTCACACACATTGTCACTGACCAGCTCTCTGCTCCAGACTGCCCCACTCTCACCTTTGGGCTGTCTTCACCTGAGGCTTCTTTGTCATTTTCTGAATGGGAGTTGTCCCCTATTAGGTCAGAAGCCAGAACACGGCTTGTCCTGTAGCTGGAGAGCCCGGCCCCCCGCGGACTTGATGGACAGGAGTTTGCAGCACTGTGAAAGGGATTTTTTTTTTTTTTAAACGGTATGTACTTCTGCATGAATGTCTAGAACACCGACAAGACAACTACTTAAAACTACAAAATCTACGACAACATTATTATATACAAATGCCATCTCACCTGATGGTGCCAGTAGGTGAAGGCAGTGGGCTCATGAGGTGGGCGATGTTGTCAGGAATGTTGATGGTCAGTGGGGAAATTTGGGGTTGGACTGGCTTGACCGGTGATTCCGGCACGTTCCTTGGCTCCTTCTTATCGCTGGACAGGGCAGTGAAGGTGATCTTTATACTTGTGCTGGGGAACCGGAAACAACACCTGAGAACAAAAGACAAGCACAAACAAAAAGCATAAAGTGTGCGTTTTAATATCGATACATTACCATTTAAAATTAGCATGCATATTTGTCATTTGTCCACATTTGATGATATAAGTGGGAAATGCGATGCTTATTACAATGTCATCGTCCACATGGACAGAGAAGCCTCCTACCTGGCAACGAGCAGGTCAAGGAGGTGAAGCCAAGAGATTCAGCCGCACACAGTTTAAATATGGACTTCCACCATGCCATTATGTAACAGATCATGTCTAACATGTCCAATTTATTATTAATAGGATATATTTAAACCAGTTGCTGACACCTTAAACTGAATTACTTACTTCTATGGCATGGTGACAATATTGATATATCCTACATAAACATTTCTGGGGGGTTGTTACAATTGGGGCTGACAAGCTGAGTGGTGTAAACATACCAACTGGGAACATGGGGCCAAGCTGACACCGAGCCAGATTAAATACAGCACTACCCTTAACTTAGTAGGTGCTGTTGTAACAATGTGCCACAAGTAGAAACTGTGTTGTACCAAGTATGTAACAATAACATTTAATCACCACTTTCAATTTTTTAAGGGTACAATATTCCCTCTGCAGCCTGTAAAGCAGCAGCTCAGAAACATTACCTAGCTAGCTAAGATGTTATATGGGACAGCAGCAGCCGAGTGTTAGCCCAAACCCACGGAGCTCTCTATTTCGCAGAACAACTCAAACTCTGTTACAATTCGGCCATTTTAATTTGTCTTACTTGGCTCTCACAGTTCTGAATTGTTGGGGGTCGCTCTGCAATTCGGCAAGTATGAAACACGGCCAGGTAAGACAAAAATAAACTAGCTCATTGTTAAGTACAAAGTTTCCACATAATGCACAATGGTGAATAGTTAAGACACTAATTCTCATCTGAAGCATGACTGTCTGCCGTCTCACTGCCGTCTGATAGACTACATATGTAACGTTATGTCGTTTAAAACACGCACCTAAACGATTAACACAAGTCCATAAATCAAGTTAAACGTGTTTCTGCGATTAGCCGGTGAGCACCGGCGTCATTTCACTAGCATATTTTTTGGCATAGGCTTGTCGTGTGACGTTATCGCCATACAAACAAGCGGCACGTATCAGACTTGCTGTTGCTTGACACAACACGTGCAACACCGCTGAGGGACAACACAACAATAACAACACATGAAGCCATAAATCCGCTGTTTTCTTGTTTTGTTCGAGCACACTGGCCCTATCAATCTTACATTCGCGGGAGCTGGAGAGGTGGAGCCCCTCTTCTCTGGAACACCCCATCAACAAACACCCCGTTTTTCCCAAGGCAGCGGAGGTAAAATTCTCCCGTGCCGGTGCCATCTTCACCCGCGGTGAATATTTCGAGGTGCCGCCGGGAGATGAAGCTTGAGTGTCCCATGCTGACGTCCACCGAACCCTGCGAGGAGTTCCGGCCGATGGTCACCGACCTTTTCTTCATCAGATACTCGAATTCTCGGCCCTCCAGCCGGGCTACAGCCGACCCCGACATCCCGCTTACCACCGCCATCTTCAGAGGTGTCTGCTGGAGATTCGGAGATGTGTGTTAAGCTGGAAACGTGTAAGCGGTTGCAGGGAATTGAAGAGGGGATAATTTTTAGTTTTGTGAAAAAGGGGGGATCCAATTTTACACCGTGGAGAATTTGGCTAGGAACGTGCCAGACCGGGGACACAGCGGCTCCGACCCACCGCCGCGAAGAAGAGAAAAAAAGAGGGCCAGCAGCCAATCAAAAGCGGACAAACGGGCGGAAGTACCGCAACAGACAATCCGTTCAACCAATGGGAAACCGGCCTGGGAAAGGCAGATGTGTGGTGTTTACCAATGACAACAATAATAAAAATAGCCGTAGAAGATAGTGGTCGGTTGCACTGCAGGCTGACACGCAGATGGGTGGAGAGTTGTAAAAAGCGGTGCAGTGATTCCAAGGAGGGGATTTTGATGTACATAAAACCAGAGGAAGAACATCTGTTCCTTTTATTCTGTAATGGCCCTTCTATGTCCACTTCTGCAGACATTTCTCAGCTTAATCTTCTTCTAAACAGACTGAACATAATGAACCAGCTGTCTTGTTTTTGGAATATTAGGCTAAAAAGTCTTTTACACGATACCACCATATGTCCACAAGTGCTACATTTAGACTATTTTTTCCTTAAACCTAACTGATTTTCTGGCCTGGGAACAAGCTAAACACAACAGCAACATATTATAAATCTCTTTAGAAAGCAGTTATGGCAAATGTAGTGGCCAGCACTGTATCCAGCAGAGACAGAGCAACAGCTTCGTCTTGTGTGTGTTTGGTTTGTATTGAACATATGTGTGTTGTCTTCATATAGGGAACAGTGGTTTGACAAAAAAAAAAAGAAATCTTAAAAACTAACCAGAGCTTTCAACCACATCTTAAGGTCTTCAGGGAATGGAGTTTGCTAAATTGTCATGGTATCACCTGACCAAAGCTTCATGGGTCCCGTGGTGAAAACTGAACTACTCCAAATCATGCACAATTCATCGCTGATGAAGACCATGGCATGTGGTTGAAAGCGCTGAAAAAAAGCTAGTAAGTGGACACTGAGTAGGAGTAGCAGTCGTTCTGCAGATGGCATCCAGAAACTGTGTAGAATAATTAAAGGTTCACTACCTCTTTTATATGACTGTGTTCAATACACAGAATTCAAATCAATCAAAATATATCATAATCCATAAATCACTTTTTTTTTTAAATGTAGATTTAAAGTATGCATATAAGGGCTTTAAATAAATCAGTGTTGACCGTGTCATGTTTATTTTACTATCTACTGCATGAATCCGGTTCCGTGCAGAAATCCCTCCAGGGTTTCCTTCCAGCAGGTTAGTTTACTAACTGTAGTACAGCAGCCACCACGCTGCGAGCGCAGAATGTGTGTGTGTGTGTTGTGTGTATGGAGGTCGTGTTGAATAATGGATTTAAAGTCACTCACATTGTGTTGACACTGCCACAGAGGCTGACTGTGATTTCCACAGAGCCCCGGCGGCACAAGCCATTAGTGCTGTGATGCCAGTGCCTGCTCATTAAGACTGCAGCAATATTCAAGCGAACCTGGTGCACTGAGAGAACCCATGCGCCATGCCACACGTGTTCTGTCACGATGACGTAATCATATGTAACAGAGCTATGTTCAGGACTGATCCGGTGCACGTGAAGGTTACGAATTATGTTCAGTTCTACACATCATCTGTTCTTGTCGATGTAAAGCTACTGATGTTCTGCTGACAGATTTTTTTTTTTTTGGATCATAATTGTGTGAGCTGTAAACCGTAGTTATGTGTTATTGATTGATATTATAAATTGAGTGAAATTACATAAAATTCTGGCAAAATAATCTCAAATCAATAATCTCATAATGTCTTTTCAGACATTTTAACCTGATTCTAAGACTTCGCCTTTGCCCAGTTGACAATAAAGAATATATTATAAGAAAGCCAAATGCATTATGCAATTATACAGATAATTTATAATTTTATTAACATATTAGAGTAAATTCCATTCACTGATGAAACTAACTACTAAACTACTGTTTAAGAATGATCAAGAATTAACTCTTATTGCATTTTGTATTATCTTTTTTAAAATCTTAGGATAGAAAAACATTATTCACATATATTAACATATTTTAGAAGGTTTTTCTTACTTCTGTAAAACAAAACAGAGGGGAATCAGATTTGAAACATTGACATGTAGTAGCCTCATCATTAAATATCTTTATATTTTATTTAATTAAATAAGTTATTACTTTTATTTTAACAATTTTTGAGTGCTCAGTTGCCAGGAAATGTAATATAGTATGTATGTAGGCAATGCTTACTGACAATGTCTGCAAATTTGCAGACTTTCTTCATACTAGATTCAAGTATGGTAAATTATGAGGAAGGGGTAAAAAAAAAAGTTCATTGTAAATATTAATGTACATATCATTTAAGCAGATTGATCAAAAGTTTATTTGTATAGCACATTACAACAACAAGGTAATTCAAAGTGCTTTACATAAAACAAAAGCAATGGGGAAATATAAAAAAAGTTTAAAAGCAACATAAAATATAATAAAATTTACAGTGTAAAAAGCTAAAAACAAAGAAAAAGAAAACAGGACAGTAAAATAAAGGCACAGCTCTTCACATGTTACCTTTGCCTCAAGGAATGGTCTCAAATGAAAAAGAAGTACTGACATCCTTGAGCACAGTATACACAACTTTTCAACTGATCTGGGTCAAGTGGAACTGTAGGAGTTCAAATAAATATGTACTGATGTGTTTGTGGCATCATATTTATTTCACCTGGAAAAGCTGGACAAACACAATCTAATTTAGAAAACACCCATTTGACAGCACATGTGCATCATGTGGAACACATGCTGCAACTACAGCAAAGACAACCAGGTTGTTCCCTATACTTATATTAATTCCCTTTCTCTGTTATTATTATTGTTATGATTATTATATTTATTATTATTATTATTATTATTATTATTATTATTATTATTATTATTATTATTATTATTATCAGTAGTAGTATTGGTAGTAGTAGTAGTTGTAGTTATTTAAGTAACAACAGTGGTCGTGCTGGATGAGTTGACATGAGCTGCAGTGAAACATCAGTTCAGTGCTGCCACCTGCTGGTTGTTTGCAGGCTTTTACTTTGCTACACTCACTGTTTCTGTACTGGTGTTGGTGATGCAGTGGTTCTCATCCACACACGCACACCCCACCCCACCACAACAAATTCACAAATTTAATTCTTATCAGTCTTTAGCTGTACTGGGGAGTAACAAAGAAAAAAAGGAGTCCGGGTAAAAATTCAGTTAAAATAAAAGAAATGGTCAGCACAATGGAGTCAGCAAAAAGTTGTTTTTAAAATGTCCCTACAAAAATCATATTCATTCAACTTCAGTTCCACTCCATGTTTTTACCCTGGTCATCCACACCGCCCCTGCAGTGGCTATAGACCTGCTCGCCTGTTTGAAAACCACTGTGTAAGTGGATGTTTCTAGAGGTATTTATAGGCCCATGCTAACTAGTGAACAGAAGTGACTGTTAATGTTTCTGAACAGAAAGTCAATCAAACAACCACAAAGAGAGAGTATCTGAGTATCCTTCTACATGTCAGTGTCCAGGGGTCCGTTGTCTCCGAATCTGTCTGAATGTGTAGCGTTATTTTGATATACAAATAGCAGTTGTTAAGTCAAGTTGTTTATTTGGCATTTGTTTAAAACAATGAATACATTTTGTGAAATGTTGTACAGTTTGTTCTCGCTAAGAACCAGGGCTTTAAATTTGAGTCCTAACACTTACAGTAGTAAACAGCAACTTCGGATACATTTCAGAAAATGTGTCTGTTTTGCATAAAGCTCTGACATCATCCCTGTAAAGTTCACAGTATTAACCTTTATAGGATGGTTTTAAGTAGTTTTATGGATCATTACTAGGCAAAACTTTGGACGCTTAACTGATATCACCGGCAAAAGAGGACATTATTGCATTTTGTGACATTTTATGGAAATAATGCATGCATAGGAGGGCGAGGAATATAGTACGGTACATGAGTATGAGGCCGACTGTTAACTCACTGCAGGAGGGAGTATAACCGGTAAGGTGGATTTTTTTTATTTATTCTCAGGTGTTATTGAGTAGATGTAAGTAAAAAGGGAAAGTAAAACATTACCACCAGACAGAGAATTCTTACAGCAAACAACAACCAAATTGAACACAGTTTAATTTAAGCCTCATATAACTGAGATTCCCTTTGTAACTTCCTAATTATTCCCTACTTAATGAATGTACCTTGTAAATTTTAATTATTCATACACTGGTATCAATTAATGTTAGTCTCCTGCTGGTGCTCAGTGTTTGTTGCCAGGGTAAAAAAGTCTCTAAAACTGATTTCTAACATCTCGGCGCACAGCAACTCCCTACTGAAACTAGACTAATGAAATTCTTCTGGGCGAGTTAGCGCCTCATTAAGGCACACCCATTCAGCGAAACGGGAACTGAGGAAAATTTGATCCTTAAATCTTACAGAAAACATAGTTGAACAGCAAACAGACTTCCATATCCGTTTCAACAGACTGGATTGATTTATTAAAAGTGGACAAACTCACCAAATAAGATGGTCAAATAAGATTGGTGCAACAAGATTAACACAACATAACACAGCCTGTTAGCATCCATTTTGAGCTGTGACAGCTGCTTGATGTGGTTGAAAAAACCAGAAATGTGTTCGGTACTTACGTACAATTTTGTAGAGTATTTCTATTTTATGCTGCTTTGCACTTCTACCTCACAACAATTAGGAGGGCAGTGCAAAATGTACTTAAATTACCAACATGTGCATGTACTTGTTCTGCAGAAACCATTCCCCTGTGACTGATACATAATTATATAACACAATTTTAGACTGTTAACACTATTGCATAAATGTAGCATTTAACTGGTGAAGCTGCTGGAGGTGGAAGTAGTTTTAACTGCTTTATACGCTCATAGGTACTTTAGTCAAGTGATTCTCAATCCAGGGGCCAGGTCTCTCTAAAGGGTTACCGGATAAATCTGAGGCGTTGATAGATGATTAATGGAATAGGAAAGAGGAAAAACGTAGTTCTGTTTCATAAATTTGCACTGCTGTCAAATTAATAAAGTTCAATATTTCTGTCTGAGATGCAGTGGAGTAACAGTATAAAGCAGTCCAATAAGTAAATACAAATTTAAGTCAAATATAAGGACCTCAAAATCATATTTAACTGCAGTACTTGAGCAAATGTACTTTCCAGAACTGTCAGTGGGAAATTTTACTCCACTAAATTAATCTGACAGCTTTAGTTACTGGATACTTTTCAAATTAAACGTTTGATCCAAAACATATGATCAGCAGATGTAATACGCTGCATTGTTAGATTAAAATATCAAACAGTGTATAAAGTAGTTCACAGTCAAACCACACTGAGGACACTAAAATGATGTGGACACAAAATAAAGCTATATATATATATGATATATTTAAAGTGAAAGGAGCCTTTATGCATCACAGGTGCTTTTATTTGTGCTACTTTACAATCAATTTGCTGATTATACTTCTGTACTTTTACTGAAGTACAACTTTAAATGCAAAACTTTTACATGTAATGAAGTACATGTGCATTAAAAAAAATTAGGAACAAAAAAATCCAAAAGTTTTGAGCTGCACCTGTAAGTCTGGACATTCATCAAGTTTCAAATCCACATTAAGTTCTTGTAAAAAATATGAATTGTCACGTGCATCCTACGCGTTACAGAAAATGTGCTTTCTCCCAAATCAGACACACAGGTGTGCTGAAAAAAAACGATTTCACTTTCAAGAGTGTACAGGTGCAGCTCAAAAAATTCAGTACTTCTTCCACCACTGAACTTTACTCTGAAACTCCATCATATCAAATGCCAGCACACTGCTGCTGCAGTGTGAAGTGCTGGAGGGAGCCACAGCAAACAAACACTACACTGAACGGCCTTTGCGGAACTTAATCCCTGTCCCCTTTGTCATGACAGCGCTGAGTCTAACAGTGTCATGTTCAGGTGACCCAGGGAAGGTGTAGCAGCGTGTGTTTTGTGTACTGTGCGGCAAGGCTGGAAACGGGTAATGGAAAGACAGGTTAGGTGTGAGGTGGAACCTGACGCCCTGGAGAGGGAGGGCTTGTGACACTTTAGAATCACTTGTCCGCCAGCTCAAAGTAATTTTCCTGGTGCTGTTGGAGCAGTTATGAATAAGTGATGCGGGGCTGACACATTTCCAAATATTCCCCTTGTGCGAGGCTGAATGGCTGTGTGGGCCCACTCCTTCAAAAACACTGCAGCTTTTGTAAAAGAGAATGCCAAGAGCAGAGTAAATATGGATTGTGTGAAGATGTTTCAGAGGCAAGAAACATTTCAAATTCACGTTGTTACACTGCAAAAACTGAGCTCTCAAAAACAAGAAAAAAAAAGCAATTGGGAAACAACATTCTTAAAATAAACAAAATTATCTTCCAACAGAACGAGAATATTTCACTTGCCACTCAAGGCCAAAAAAAACTTGAAACAAGTGAAATTCTCTGACATAAAAGCCGTCTGGTAAGAAGAAATATCTTGTCAGACAAAAAACAAGTATATTTTGCCTTCAATTAAGATAACTATTCTTACTAAGATTTTAGTTTTTGCAGTGTAAATCAAACACGTAACCTGAATAATGTGTATCAGGAAATCCAAATAAATTATAAAAAGGAGAAAATGGTTCGTTTTCTTCTTTGTCTCTTTGTTTGCTCTGTTCTTCTGGCCTTTGTTGTTTTATCCTGGTGTCCATCTTAAATGTCAGCTTGGCTGTGAATAGGGTGTGTTAGGAACACAGAAACAATTTGTGACACATGTCGCACTTGATGTGAAGATTAAACATATGATATACATACAAGAGAGCATGTATCACGACCAAATCTGTAAAAACAGCTTCCAAAAGTTTAATTCCATCTTTTTTATGTTATGATATTTCATAGACGGGGAAAACCTTTTCTCCTCACGCAAACACAATCTTGTAAAACGAGAGCACTCCCTGTCCCAGTAGCTAATGGACCCAGTTTGACTGGTTTCTGTTGAATGGGTCGAGCGACCAATACTCAGATTTCACAACAGGTAAATCACCACAGAGACCGATCGGGAACAACAGCTTTTGAAGCCCATCAATAAAAAAAGGCCCCTCACTTCTCTGATGGTTGACCCCTGGTGACTCCTGTGTTAGAGTCAGAAACGCAACATAAAAGGACAAAATGTCCCCAAAGAGACGAAACACAACTGCAAATAGATGCTTACTAGACTACAAAGAGATGCAAAACATCTAGAAAGAGACGCAGAATGACCACAGGGAGATGCGAGATGAAAACAAAGAGGCTTTAATTTATCGCACTGAATAATTAATAAACAATATAACTATTTTTAATGTACAGTTTGTTACTGCCAAGAACCTGTTTTAAATGTGTCTTAACACATTTTAGTCATTTTATAATTTAACAACTTTCTTTCAAACTCCCTTTCAGAGTAAAGTCTTTCATTTTTTGGGTGGTGAATTAGGTGGAAATTTACAAACATTCCACCCAAGGAGAAGCTGAGAATTTTCACCCAACAGGGAGAGGAACACAGCTTTGTTACGAGGAAATCCTTCCTTTCCCAATGTGTCCTGATTGTTTAAAGCTTTAAATGTGAAGATCTGGACCCGGAGCTGTAGCTTTAGTTTTTATTTCCCAGCACCAGTTGGTAGAAAACTGCTTTGTGCTGCAAATGAAGACGCCATTAACCTCATTTTGGGAGCAGCTCCTCCATTGGCACCTCCAGGTTTCCGACGTACCAGAAGATCCAGAACACCAGGCTGAAGAACAATAACAGGGGCCCTGAGAAGACGAAGAAATCCCAGTAGCAGAGGGGAGCGAAGACCCCGATGAAGAAGAGAATGAGGCCTGCTGCATCCAGGAGGACGGCGACAAAGAAAAACAGCAGGCAGCGGCCGAGAAAGGCTCTATAATCCATGATAGGAGTCGCTGACTTCTCTTTTACAGTCTTTGAAATTATTCACCGCCTTAACAGTTTATCTGTGTGACATGAAAAAGGTTCAGAGTGTAATAAATTCAAATGAAATGCTTCTTCTCAGTGCCGCCTGTGAGTCTGAGGTGAGACTGATGAGAAGGAAGAGTTTCAATTCTCAGGACACATTCCTTTCTGTATCTACGTCCCGCATTTTTTTTCTCATTACACTGTCTGACAGAGGAGAAATATGTTTCCTTAATGATGACAAGAGATTCTGCAGCTCTGTCGCTGGATGCGGCCTCATTTCATAAACATGTTCCATTCCAGCCTCCACAGATCCTGGCCTTATCTCAGGGCCACAGGTGGATTTGGAAAAAGCTAGAAATATTGGTCTTGTACTTCTGGCTCTGATGATTTGGAATAAAAAAACCGGGAGAACACCCACAGAGCTGTGTACCCCCTTCAAAAAGTAACATTTAAAAAGTGACCATGAGAGAAAAATCTGTTTCATGCGTGGCTTATAAAAGTTGTTAAACAACAAAGGTAGGACCGCGACAAGGAAGAGAAGATAAGAAAGGCTGTCAGTTGCACAACTCATGCGCATTCTTGTGTTACTATCTGGCGTCATACACTGTCAGTCACCTGTGTGCAGAAATCACTCAAATACATCAAATTACATGTAAACTTTATTCCCCCAAAAATTATTTATATCTGGACGAAAAATCAGCACATAAAAAATAGAAATTTGCTATTTACAAGTTTAAGACCTTTTCTTCTTCTGTGCACAGCCCATCCGCCTACTGTGGATGCAGGGCTTCCCCTGATTAAGAAATTGTCTTTCCCATTAAAAAATAAAAAAAAGTGACTTTAGTTCAGAAGCTCAATATTTTCAGTCTGCTGGAGGTTTCGCAAAGCAGCACGGACCATCCTTCAGCAGCCAGGAAAGCCGCCGGTCACCTGTAAATAAAGAGGTGAGAATTGGATTTATATATCTGTACAGGTTGAAATCAACAAATTGTAATGGAAATTAATGTTTTAAACCAAAGTATTTCTTAAATATGCTCTGTGAGACTTGGGATGTTGGAGAAGATGTATTTGGGTAACATTATAACATGCATTTTAAAAAGTTGACTTTCCTGAGATGAAGGAACCAACTTTGAATTGGTTATAAATCTTTTAATTTATTTGCAGGAGGACATTTTTGGTTTTTGAAAATGTACTCGCCCATACCATGTTGCAGCATGAGAAGTAAGAACACACAAAGAACAATAAAGGGTTTAAAGACATCGCTTGTATACAAAGTAACTAACTTTCTTTAATATACCAACAGACTTGGTCATTTTTTTTCCTGACATAACCAATTTGTTCTCTCCAACTCAATTTTTTTAATCAATAAACATTCTGGGCAAAATCTTATATGTTTGAATATAAATATAGTTTTGATCATTCTACATGAGCAGATAAACCGGAGTTGGTTTATTTAATCAATGAGTGTGAGAGAACCAGGGTTTGGACCAGGGTTTACAAAATGTCCATCACAATTTCCTAAAGGTGATACGTTAAAGGACAAAGAAAAGCAGCAAATATGCATTCATTGTTTCAGCTCTGGTCATGGAAGAAATAATATTTGATACTATGTCATTTATCACATGAAAAGAAGTAGAAATAACACCCCAAGAAATGGAGCCAAACCACGCTGTAATTCTGCTTTGTGAAAAAAGCAATCTAGTGTCCTAACAAATTGTTCTCTGGAAACCATATTTCCTTTAGTCAGTTAAAAGCTTTTGAAAGAGCTGCAAACACAAATAGTTTCATTCATGTCAAGTGATGTTGAGATTTTACCGCCAAAGCCACACGGGTGGAATGTGTTTACAGGAACTGTTAGAGTGACTGAAACAAAAGATCTTAAACCTGAGCCTGATCAGGTGATCCCACACTGTTACTGGCATCACTGCATGCACACTGGGAATGGGAAATTCTTGTTTGCTGTAGATCTGAGCGGAGCACTGTCAAATCTGACTGATAAACATCTCACTTTATGACTCATAATGTAGAGAAGCCGGAGCCTGCTACAGAGCAATGTTGTCCTTAGGTGTAGGCCTGTGTTTATTGGAGAAATGTCCAGTGATAAAACCTGTTAACATTATGTGCTGCTGTTATCCCCGGGATTTTGAAAACAGTTTTCCCAGTGCCACCCCACCCTCCTATAATTTTTTTTTTGCCTGTGAAACATTAACTGTGTCCCAGTTCCATAGCTCATTTTATGCAGGTCTGCAGTGTGTTCACTATATAAAATGGCAAAAATTAAGAACACTGAAAAGAAAGTCAGCTTGCACACAAAAAACAATTGATTTTTGAGTTTGGTGTTGATGCACACTTTTCTCCCACTGTCTGATAATCGTGGTGCACAAATTGTCTCATTTTTAATTAGTATAAAATGCCTAATGTGTGCTCATTTCTTGTATTCTAACAGTGTTTTAACACTATTGCCTACAATAAAGATTAGTATATAGTAGCTTTGGCAATATGGCAATATGTACATATATACGGTTAGAACATACAGAAGTGATCAATTGCTTAATGCTATTTTTTAAAATGTGTTATTTCATTTTACTGTTTAATTATGTAAATGATTTTACTTGATGGTCTAAACGCTGTTTCAAACATCTACACTGCCTGGATATCCTTCTGGTGGATGAAGACTTCTTCATCACATTTGACAAAGCATTTTAACAGAATGTTAGAATGTTCCCAAATTAATAAAAAAAACAACAACATTGGACATGACCTAAGAGGGCTCGGCTGGAGCTAACAGCCCTGTTCTCCCTGCTTCCTTATCTGACATTTAACACAGTGAAGTTACAGTGAAGAACCACCCTCATTGTTCAGTAATTGTTCTTGACCACACTATTTCACACAATTCCATATCTCAAGATCATTATCCTGGTTGCATAATATGGGAATCAGGGCAGGGCTCATAAAAGCTAAATACCTGGAACTAGTGGGTGGAAGGAGTGTGCATGAAGCAGACTTTCATATGATCCCTGCATTTGGTGGCTGAAACCTACCTACTGCACTCCATTCCACTGGATCAATGAGCACTGCTGAGTTCCATTAAAATGCAATTGCGCCTTTTGGCCCAAAGGGTGTCTGGCTTGCCACCCGGTTACAAGCAAAGTGACGGCTAAAATAATGCAGAACTGTGAAGGTGAGCAGAAATGGTCAGGCTCATTAATTAAAAGCTGCCACGGGCCACTGAAGATCTTTTCACAGCAGCCCGGTGTGTTAGTGTGTGTGTGTGGGGGGGTTATTACAGATATTCATGAGCAGAGTGCGCAGGCTGCGTCCTGAGGGGAGCAGTGTTTGTGTATGAGGGCGCCCATTCCTCGCGACCGGCTTCACTGTGGGTGTCAGCGGATCACTGACAATAATGTGAGACATTTCATAAGGCGGGAGGGGCTGCCATGCCAACTTACCACACAACAAGGGTGCCAACAACAATAATGATGGAAGAGTTACAGCTGTGGCAGAGAGCAGCTAATGACAAGCAAAAAACACCAGCAGACTGACGGGAAGGGTGAAAGCAGGTCACTGTGCTGAATATTTATGACTTTCAATTATTATTGTTGGGTCCAGAGACCCAGATTTTTACAGGATCATACATTTTTTAGATGCTTGCTTTAACTTTTAGAGACTACAACAGGTTATTGTGTCGGAAGGCTGACGGGGTTTGGGGAAACGGGTTTTCAAAGTCTCAAGCTGACTCTATAGGGAGGATGTTGGGGTAGGCGATGGTGAGGAGTGAAATACGCACCAGCTCCTGTCAGAAAAGTCTCTCTGTCTTGATCTCAGCTGCCTGCAGAGCCACGTCTGAGCACCTCAACGCCCCCATCTCCACGTTTTTGTCAGCTGGAGATGCGCTCTTGGTCCCCTCATCAAAGCCTCTGTTGTCGTAACCCGATTTGGCTCCACTGCTGCAGCCGTTTTCCCACGTAATCCGACACGGCGCAACAGCACCAACAGTCCCGTTCATCCCCACGCTCTTCTTCTTCTCCTCCCCGGCTTCCAGAGCTCTCATACCGCCTATGGAGAGCCGCTCGGACAGCTTTCTGGCCCACTGCGTAAAAGTGATGTCCAGGGAGCCCGGCCTGTCCTCCTCGTGTAGCTGGACGTTGCCCGTGTACCACAAAACCCACCACACCAAACTGAGGGAAATAATGATAGAGCCCGTGTAGATGAGGAAATCCCCGTAGAAGCGGCCGTCCAAATTCAGATTGCCGAAAATCCCGACCAAAAGTACAACCAGACCAACAACATCAAAAAAAACAGCGAGGAAGAACAACAGCGCGCATTTCCCCACGCTGCCGAGGGCCATGCCGGAGGAGAGGTGAGAGCCCGAATAACGGCGCTGAACACTTTAACCTGGTTATCAGGACGCACATTTCCCCCACCTGTAATGTGCGGAGCTCACCTGTGCACAGGCCCCGCCCTTATTCGACGTCACTGTATCCAGTATGCTCACAGGGGTTTCACCTGGAAATTAGGCTTATTAACTCAACACAGCTAATTTCTAACCAAAGCGTCTTAGTTTTTGTTATAATTAGTACCAGATTAGCTACATAATTCTTTCCAGTTAACTTCCAGTGAAATTATTTGTTTGTAATTTGTCAAATTACAGACGGATAAATAAATTGTTGTTAGTTTATTTTCTACCATGAAGGTCTAAATGCTGTTTTAAAGCCCTCTCCGCGATAACATTCCGGTGTAGAAATACTGAATCATTTTTTATTGCGTTTTGATAGCTGGTCAAATTTGAATATAGCCTACTGAATCTAGAAATACTGTAAAATACTGAGGTGTTTAAAAAATGTCAGCGTTTTCATAATGCAACATACAATTCTTCAAAGATATTAAAACCCCTCAATGTGCCAGAATAACAGGTGACATGATGTGAGAAAACGTGAACTTTGTTCAGTGAACTTTTACCTGTTGTAAAAATGTGAAACGTCACAGCAGCAAAACACAACCATTGATACACGACCTACTAAGTGCAGGTATTTTAGGTGTGCAAAAGGTTTAACAGAATACAAAATAAACAGCTATAGTCACAATGTTTTGACCTAATGTTTCAAGTTTGAACGGTGTCCAATCAGAAGTTTCGGGGTAGTCTTGAAAGTGAATCAGTTCTGGTGAGATATCCTCTGAAGAAGGATGTCCACAAGCATTCACTCAGGGAGTTTCACTGAGACCCGGGCTCTCTTTTAAACGAATGCCCTGTTCACACTCACAAAGTTACACACATTCACGCCTGGAAGCTGCAGCAGTCTGACCCTACTGGCCACTGAGCAGCTTCACCAGGAGCAGGAAAGGGTTTAGGGCCTTGCTGAAAGCCACATCAGTGGTGGTAATGAAGGAGGGGCGAGCCTACTCTTTCAGTTTCCCCACATTTATTGCGCTGGTCTGAGGGACTGAACCAGTGACGAGCGACGAGCGCACTGCAGTGAACTGAACTGCAGTTTTAAACAATAGCACTTAATCACTTTCACAGGTTTTACTGTCACCCTGCAGTAGTCAGTCATTCCTGCTGCCGTGCATGTTTGGATCACTCGTAAGAATATTGTAAAAGTAAGGTCCTAACAATCTAAATATATTAACAACTTCAAGTTGTAACATTGACATGCACATGTAATCCATCTTCCTCCAATGACACATCTGCACTCATCCCCCTACCTGAACATGAATGCAGCATTATAGCCTGCTTGTAAGCGATTTAGTTGTGTTGGTTGTAAATAACTAAACAGGATAATTAACAGAAGTAGTGCTCGGATCTTTGTTCTTTTGAGAAGAAAAAACTGAGCAGAAGATATACTGCACCAGACACTGTATAAAGTATTACATCCAATTAAACTAACAAATGTGGGGCAGCTTAAGGCTGGGGCAGGCAATGTAGTACAAAATTCTCTTTACATCCTGACAGCAGTCCACATATCAAATGATAGGGGACTTTAATAAGGCCAGCCTGCCTACCTGTATCCTTTCCTACCTGCCTGCCTACACGCCCGTACACTCATTGCACATGAACATGTGGGAGTGGCTTTGGAGGGAGGCCTGACGGGAGGGTGTGGGATTTATTCAGTTGGATATTTTCAAAATCCAGCTTGCTCTTGCTAGTTTTTACCAACGTCGCCTAACCCAGCTTTAAAGTAAGACAAGGAGTTAACAAAATGAAACACACACAGTAGGAATGAGTCATTTTCAATTGACTCGGCTGAAGAGGCTTTGTAAGTATCTCCAGCTACTGAGATAATGAAATGTAATGAGTGAAAAAATGTGTTATGACATGCAAATATTAATCTAAACTAATCCCAATATGCTTGTGTGAAATGTCACACAAGCCAGGGGAAATAGAAAATTCCCCACTTTGTCTTTGTGTTTCACCGTTTTTCTGGCATGACTGTGGTCATTTTGAAATCCTTTGAATTTCCAACACTTGAAGGCAGAAATACTCTTTAGGATGTCTGTATGGGACCCTGAATTTTCCCAGCAGCCTCCTGCAGCCCAGCTCAATGACCCCTATACCTTATTGAAATTGCAACCAAGTCACACTACAAATGATTTCATGACTTATTAAGCCCCGTGATTAACTGGAAGACGCGGCAGATTACATGGATTTCCTTCAGTGAAGTCCTTCATGGCTCAAAGTGATTTCCCTGCCATATGCAAGGCATCTGCTGCCGAAAATTACAAGACAATAGGAGTGAAGGGGGGGGGACTATTGTTTCTTCCTCACAGACAGCAGAAGATTTCTACTACAACTACAGTATTAAACCAAATCCAAACCTAACCTGCTGAACAGGCCCTGTGTGTTTAACTGTGTATAGTTATAGTGACTAAAACTGACTACAGCACATGTAGAGTTAATCTTTTCCTCATTTTGATGGGCCCACACAGTATCTGTGCACATTACTTTGGCTGCTAGAGGGCGCCAGTCATCTTTGGAACACAACTGAACCGGCCTGCATCGCTTAACCAGCAATACCAAAGTAAAGAAATGGAAAAGCAACATTTTTAATTTACCCTTGTCAAATGGATTTAAAGTAGTTTTTAAATAGTTTCACTTTGAGAAAATATGACTCATTAGGTTCATTTAAACTCCGTCATCCTCCCACATACAGGCCTGTGCATTCACATGCATATTAGAGTCTCACATAGATATGGACATATATATATATATGGACATACATTCACATACACACACACACACACACACACACACACACACACACAGCAGCAGCAGCAGCAGCAGCAGCAGCAGCGTGTTACTTTAAAAGTCAGTAGTGTGTGTCCCTCAGGTTAAAGTTCTAACTCTGCATTAATACACTGCAATGCAGTGATGCTGCCACCTCAGGTTTAATGGTAACAGATTCTTTTCTGAACAAACTCCTCCAGACACATCCAGTCTGACAGAACAAGTTGACACTGCTGCAATTATTAGTCTTCATAGTGATTAATTTTACCAACACATTTGCCTTTAACACGCACGCACGCACACACACACACACACACACACACACAAACACACACACACACGCACACACACACACACACACACACACACACACACACACACACAAAATGTGTCTCTTCACTCGGTGTTAAGCTTTAATTTAAAGCTGCGCTCATCAATTTCTTTATATTAACAAAAGATCAAATGAATGTGTGAAACGTGTTGCTCTAAAACCCGCAGTAAATTATTACCCGATTCTGCAGTTCTTTTAGCTAATTGTTTTGGGTTTAAGGCCAACAGTCCTCTCATTAATCTCATTTGCAGAGCCAGATAGATTTCCAAAACAAAGCTCAACAAAAGTGAATATTGGACTTCGCCTCGCCAGGTGGCCAGAAATAAGGCTCCAAATAATGGCTCCTAATAAATGTTGCTTTGTGTTTGCTGGATGTGTAAATACGCAACTTAAAAGGTTGCAGTTTAAAGCCACTATGCATAGATTTTTTTTTATGTGATTGTAGCATCTTTTAAATAAATTTCGTTTGTCAACAAAACTATCTCAGTGAAGACTTGAGCAGTGTTTGTGCTGTTTTCAGCCCAGGGGATGATGACTGTCTACTCCAGTGACTTCCTTGATACGGCTGCTGCCACAGCTGGAAATGTTCAAATCCTGCCCATAGTGGATTTCATTTACATTTAATTTACATTTTCACTTAAAGCTGCATTAATTTATTGTTGAGGCCACATGGGAGCTCAGGAAAAAAAACTGAAAACACAAGATAGACATTATATTACCTTTTAAAGTTATGGCAGACCATAGCTACTTCCCATCCAGCAGAGACAGAGCAATATCAGCATTCACCGACAACCTGATAAATGTACGTCCAATATTCCCTCTCTTTTGAGCTTTTTTTTTGTCTACCAACTCTTGAGAAAGATATAAGGTTCTTTAGCTGCTAAATGATCCAGTGCGTTCACCAGCGAGTCGCTAGCTTTGTCTGTCTGCTGTGTTTTGCTGAGCAGATAGGTGCACTGTAAAGCAGGTTTATCAGAGGTTTAACACTAAGAACACAATCTGCTGTGACCGGCAACAAGCAATAGCCTTTACAGTTGTTGAATCACATGACAATCCTCTCTGGACTCTTCATTAGAAGCAACCCATTTCACATTTGGTCGTTGTCAATACAAAAACATTGATAAGTGCAGCTTTAATAGGCATTTCTCACAAATCACATCTGAGTTTTTAGACGTTTTGTTTGACTAATCGAATGCAAAAAATGTATCTTTGTCTGTCCTTTGGGGGATTTTTATTTGGAAAAAGTATTTATCTTTGCCAAATCAGTCAGTGTGTCTGTTTTCTTTTACATGTAAAGTTTTTTGTGAGGATTCTGAGGAAACAGGAAACATCTGCAAGTGTAGGTTTTAAATTACATGTGGATGTGAGTCAGATCAATACACATTAAACATTTGATATTAAAGAGCAAGCACAAAAAAAAAAAAATACTTTGAGTCGTAATATGATATACCAGACCCCAGGGTAGTTGAAAGAGATGAAAACAAGCTAAATCAAATTCTTCAAAAATGATCCCTAATTTGCACTTAAAACACCCCAAACTTGTTTTTCTCCACTCTTCCAATAAAAGCTCAGTGAAGAGGAGCTCACTCACCCTCCACTTTGGGGTGTAACATTTATTTTGATTGGCTGCTTAGGAAGAGAAGCTGGTGCTGCGGGGCCATTACTGAGCGTGCAAAGTTCAGGTAGTTTGTCTTTAGCATGCGAGGGATTTCAATAAAGCCAAGTATGCTGATAAAGTCTGGTTGATTACGATACTGTTTCACTACTATTTTTTCTTTCTGCTCTCTGGCATTTGGTGGCGACTCAACTCACATCACTCCTGCCCATATTTTCTTTTTATTATAACCACATATCATGATCTGAGCCCTGCTTTTTGTCACAGACTCTGCAAAATTGGATAATAATACAAATTGTACCACAGGTGAGGTAATGTACATTTGCTTTTAAGGACGCAGTGGCAGAAAGCTGCAGAGACATTATGAGACTCGGTCACCTTGCAAGCGCTGTATAACTTAAAAATAAAAACCAAGACCTTAGACATTACATTATAGCGTAGAATCAATCAGAAAAGACATGTAGTACAGATACACTTTATCTGTGCCAGGAAGAGGCATGATTGGAGAGTTAAACCTTCTTCTCTTCCCTTTGAACAACTTCTGGAAGTAAAGGAGCTGGAACTGTATTAAATAATTGAGAGTTGGAAGGTAATTGAGGACATAGATCAATAATATCTAGGGGGTTGTTCTCATTACAGAGATACCCAGACACTTCCGAAAGTTGTGGCTCAATGATGATGAATCTGGAGAGAACGGCAGAGAGAAAGAGAGAGAAAGGAGGAGGAGCAGGGGGCAATGAGATCTAAAAATTTAACAAATGAGACCCATTTCCCATCCCTGTCTGTCTCATCAGAGCCTCGTATCAAACCTTTGGATGTGGCAGGTGGTTTGGCTGCCTCACATTTCAAAATGTCAGATCTCTGCGCTTAGAAATGGGGATCTTTCCAGGGAGCCTGACGGCTTCCTGGGCCCTGATTTCCCAGAGGATTGGCAGTCTCGACACGCATGGGCGTCTGTGAGCGATTAAACAGTCAACCCCCCCCACCCCCACCTCAACCACCCATCCAGCCTCCCAAACGGCACCCAGCTCCCTATTACAGCCTCTTCTGTCCTCTCATCCACTCTCTCTTTCCTGATTCTCCTCCTCCATCAAGCACGCTTCGTTTCTGCCTCTATCACCTGTTGGCGGTTTAAACTTTTAAAGAACTTGCGGGATTAAACAGAGTCATTTCATTAAATGTTTACACTGCCTTAGCCACAAGTGAGGGATGTGGAGTCGATGAAGCCGGGTTTCAAATCAGCGATGGTATCTTCTCCCCACTGGTGGAAATTGGAGGGCTGCATTTAAACTGATAGAGTGCATTTCTACCTGTTTATCCCCGAGGGGCTTAGCACGGAGGGGCAGAGCTGCTATTCATGCTGGCGCACACACAGACACAGCCAGACATACATGTGAACACACTTTTGTTTCGCTACACACGCAAAGGACATCTAAGTAAATTACACTCATTCACTGGTCTCAAAGCCCACCCACTGGCTTCATGGCTACATAAATAACCACGCCAACAAATTCATGTACCAAAACAAAATGGAGCTAATCTTAACTGAACTCCTGTTCAAGCTTAGTCTGGCTAAAAGATTCTCCCTTTGAAGCCTTTAAAAGACAAACAGGATCTCATCCCCTGCTGCGCTCCTGTTTTTGTTTTCATGTCTGCATTACGTTTTGACTAAAGACCCAGTGAACAGCCAGGACTACCTGCAACAAGTTAGCTGTGCTAGTTTTTGGTAATTCAACTCTTTGAACCCAGCTGATGCAGTTTGCATAAAAAACTGACACCCTTCTTCTCACAGTCATAACTCTGTCGGGAAACAGAACACAGACATCACACATTTGCTGGGACATTAATACTATTAGTACAGTGACATTACTAATGCATCCATCAACAGGGTTGTTAAATCCCTGGAACACTGACAATCTCCTCTCTCCATTCAGATGCAAATATTTGCGATGCTGTGAAATTCTGTGGACATACAGAAAAAAACTGTTAAATTGCGTACAATTTTCCTTCATCATAAAACGGTCAACACATGCATTGACATGCAAATTGGTGCAATTTCTGAGTAGCACAACTATTTCTGAAGATAATATTTGAAAAATTCAGCATTCATTGATTTTTTTTTGGAAACTTGAAGGCAGCGCAACAAGCTGTAAACACAACATTCATATTGTCACCATTATCAACTGTGGCAACAAGGTTGTCTTGTTGTCTGTTTGTGTTCACAAGCCAGTCGCTAACTTTGTCTGTCTGCTGTTTGGTACCTGGCAGGTAGTGTACCATGGGTTTATCAGAGCTTTGGTGTTTTGCTGGAAACAGCTGCCTGTTGCTGGTGGAAACAAGGCAAGTCAGAGGAGTGAGAGTGAACCAAAACAGAAAAGAAAACAAAAACAATGAGCTGAAAGAAACTAAAACACTGCGTAAATCAGAGTTGGGTGATGGTTTGTCACTCAAAGCAGCTCCTCACCAGAAACACTACCATATATGTTGTTTGCTCAAGCAGCTTATTACAGCCCATATTTAGGGCCCAAGCACAAAAGTTCCAGGGAACCAACGGTGTCCAATGACCAATGATATTGTGAAGCAACAGTCTGCAGTGTTGAACGAGGACTTTAATCTGTTGAACACAGTCAGCTCTTTGAATGCTGAGGTGTTTATCAGTGGCCCTCTACTGCCAATCTGAAGAGGAGCTGGTTAGTGCTGGGACCAAAGTTACTCCCCCGCACCTTCCCTCGCTCTACTCCCATTTTCTCTACCATAAACCTTCCACACCATCCAACTCCACTACTGGCTCTAAGTCCTCAGCCAGGTTTTGACGCGTGTTTCACAAATACGGCGCCCAACCAGTCCTCCCACTCCAAGCGGAGAAGCCCAGCAAGCTCTGACTGATATGTGCTGGTTTCAGGCTAAGGAGCCCAGTGTGCTGTGCTGCTATCCTGCAAATTTAGTATTTGCATGAATTCCCGGTCAGCCACAGTCTGTCAAAAAAAGTAGGCCAATGTTTATAACACACTAAAATTAGCTTTGTTAAACGTTAGGTCTTTGGCAGGAAAAGCATTTTTTAATCAATGATTTTATAATAACTCACAATCTTAAATTCATGTTTTTAACTGAAACTTGGTTGGACCAAGATAACAGTGTCCTTATCGAGTCGACCCCTCCCAACTTCAGTTTTATGAGTGAAGCCAGAGTGCATAAGAGAGGAGGTGGAGTTGCCATTTTGTTCAATGACTCCCTCCAATGCAAAAAGATGTCTTATGGGAATTCCTCTTATCGAGCTATTTTTCTAAATATTCACAGGCCCCCTTAAAAACTGTGCAAACTTTTTTAATGACTTTGGTGAACTGCTGTCTGTAATCTGTATTGACTTTGACTGTGTGGTTATTGTTGGTGATTTTAACATCCATTTTGAAAACCCCCAGGACAGAGGGACTAAAGAACTATGTTGTGTTCTTGATAATTGCTGACTGACTCAACATGTGACGGAGCCCACACACAATGAAGGGCACTCTTTGGACTTAGTCATCTCCCAGGGTCTGAACATTTCCAAGGTTGTTGTGGCTCTCTGATCATTCCTGTGTTTTCTTTGAGTGTGCTATCTGCATGCATACAAATGTACAAACAGAGGTAATCACAAAAACCCATTTCACTGAAAACACTAGTGAAAAATTTATTCATGCAGTCGTTAATTTGCATCTGTGGTGTCCAAAAATAATGCTGCGGTGATGTGTTGAGAAGAAATCCGCTTGACACTGTTCTTGATCACAAAAATGTATTAAATCAAGGAGTTCAGCATCAATTACAAGCTCTGCAGCAGTTTGGAGAGTGACCCAGCCCGATGACCACTCTGTCTCTCTGTACATCAAACATAGCTTATATAGGATATGTTTAGGCATCTGTTAGGTACCAGAAAAGGGTTTAAGTCTGCAAAGTAAAAGGTCAACCCCATAGAAGGGTACAGTACTATTTAAAGTTGCAAAACAAAGGATTAGAAGTCAAATTCCATAAAAGGGTTCAGTCCCTACAAAACCTCCAATCACTACTCTCCCCGTAGAAGGTCACTGACCCTCTGTCTTGCTGCTACAGTCCTATTTTGAACTGTTATGAGTGAAATGCATAAGCACTAGACACTACACATCATACCAAAAAATATCTATTCTAGATATTATAGACAAATTAATAATCTCCACTTAATTTAGCATTAGCTTCAAAGCAAAACACAAAAAAATATTTTCAATTTAATTGTAAATACATTCTGGCATCAGTTGGTTAAGTTAAATAGTTGACAAAATTTAACCAAACTCTGACCATGTGCTCAACGTGATCTGACTTATGTCACGTGACTTATGTAACATATTTGAGGTCTGGTACACCTGTCGCTGGACTGGGACGTGAAATGCTCATGTTATTTTGGGAGGCATTGATTAACAACCTATTTTGTTGTTTGGGTATGAGGACATATTTGCTTTAGGAGTTAAAAAGAAGCTTTTATTTTAACTTAAGGTGCCTCTGGCAAGACACGCATTACCTCAGGATGAGGTAATGCATGACTAATCAGACGGCCCTCAACATTTCAGCTGATATTGTATTTTTGTGATGCATATTCCATAATATTGATGACAAATGTGCAATTAATTAGTTTACAAACAATTAACATTCAGTGAACTTGGGGGTCTGGGGCACCGATAATTCAGCCTTGGGCAGAATACAGATTTTCTGCATCTAAATGCAAACACATACACATATATGAATGAGGGTGACACATATTTGTTCAATACCTAAGCATGTGGAAAAATCCAAATTGCATTTGCATTCTCAGTAACCGGAACCCTTTTTTTTTTTGCTAATTTCTACTCAAACACACCTACATATAAAATACATTCAACCAGGGCATCACTCTTTGAGGACAAAGATCAGCTTCCTTCGGCTGATGTCCTGATAGATCTGCCCTCCAAAGAAAGTGGTGGCTGGTATATCTTGTATCCACTCCACCAAGGAAACTGACTCGGAAAGTGGTGACGCCAATGAAATCTCTCTCCCTCAGCTCCCATCCTCCACTCTGAGTGGCTATTGTCTTCACCCCGGTCATATAAATCAGACAGTGAGCAAGAGAAGAGGAGGATTAAAGGAAGAAGAGGGAGGGAGGGACGGTTGGAGGAAGATGGAGTGGGGGAGAAAAAAAGAGAAACGGTTCTTATGGCCAAACTGTCCTCTTCAAGGTCGTCACGGTGATTGGGTTGGTGTGAGGAGGATGGGACTCAGGGAAATGAGAAAGCACAACGTCCAGCCTGCAGTGTGTCATTTGGTCCAAAACAAATTTTATTTCTGGATCCCTCTGGTCTTCCTTATTCTTACAAGGCCTTAAAGGAACATAAAAATAATTTCAGTACAATCTTATGGTGAAATACACATGACCAAGCTTCATAGCATTGAATACATTTTAGTGGATAACACTACATTAAAAAAAAACTGCCAACCCATCACTAAGAATTTCATTACTTAGGCCCACAATTTGGTATGTCAGGTATTTCTGCACCCTGCCAAAAGGAATTTTCAGTGGAGGTGAATGGAACACACTGTCGACAGTAATCATAGGAACCATTTCTGCAGAAAGTATTTCCAATAAGAAATTGTTCATAGTAAAGGAAGTAGTTAGTAATAGAAACACTCTTTCTTGAAAGAGACATTGATGTTGAATTTTTAAAATGTCATTTTTGTGAGCATTACAAATGACCTCCACTGTACCAGGGTGCAGGCATAAATCCTAGAGACATAGAGAGTTGTTTAAAGAGGTCATATTATGCTCATTTTCAGGTTCATAGTTTTATTTAGGTGTTGTACCAGAACAGGTTTACATGGTTTAATTTTCAAAAAACACCATTTTTTTTTGTCATACTGCACATTGCTGCAGCTCCTCTTTTCAACGTGCGTTGAAGGCTTCGTTTTAGTTATGGAGTGATACGTCTTGTCTCTACAAGATCTTTGTTGGGAGTTGCACATGCACAGTTACAACTACTAGCCAATCAGAAGCAGAGAAGGGCGGGTCGTGAGAAGTCGGTAAACACAGCTTCGGTTCAGCTGTATATCCCCTTACCAGCTTAGCAACATGGACTGGAGCAAGAGTTTCAGAGTGGTGAGTTATTAATCTGTAACAAAAGTATCCATGAAGTTTTAACCGAGCTCTGTCTCTACATCACAGTAACAACTTTACGTCCATTGGCTGCCTGGAGGGTAGCTAGTGTTTGGAAGGGAGAGGAGAGGCAGCAGGCGGACGTTTTGTTGTGTGCTGCAGCTCAGAGTGTTTTTCCATCAGTGTTTTTGAGGGCGTGTCGGAGTAGCCAAAGGCGAGCACTATAATGTGTATTTTGCTGTGACATCACAGCGATGAAAGGAAAACAGCTGGACTACAAACGAGCTGTTTTCAGTCAGTTCTGAGATGGGAACTCCCTTTGGGCTGGACTTTGGGCTTTTTCACTGTGCAAACCTATTACATGCACAGAAAAGATATATAACTCAATAAAGGAGAGGGGAAACAGGAAAAAAAGCATAATATGGCCTCTTTATACATACTATGCGTGTAATATGTAAACTTATGGAGCAAAGCCATGTGGATTTACTGGACTTTTAAATCCCATTGGTCTGTATTTTAAATGCTGGGTAAACTGGTCCTATAAATCATACTATAACACTTCTTTAATGTTGTAAAAATATTGGTGAACGTGTTTGCTTCCCTGTCACGGTCAAGCGACACTTCTGTTTTCAAAGATTTTGCTTATTTACTCATGATGTTAGGATACAGATTGAGTGAAAGTGGAAGGAAGAGCATGTAAGAGGGAGAGCGATGGAGGCAGAGAGAGGCGGTGAGAAAGATGGATGCCAGTGGCGGGTTTGTGAGGAAGAAGATGGGGAGGAGATGAGAATCCCGCTTATCTTTCACGGCAGTTACACTTTGTGGATTTTTATCTCAGCTGGCAGAGTGGCATGTGAGGCTCGCTTCATCTAGCCTTTAACTGATTATCTATTTGTCAACATATCTCACCGTTTCCCTTTTTTGAAGCCCCAGGGAGGTTTGGGAATATTGACTTCCTCTCCTGCCTGGACCCTCAAGTGTAGACCGGGGCTCTAAGTAAGCCGAGCATTTAAAGACTGACCCTACACACAATGACAGTGAGTCAGTTACCGGACATCTTATGTATAACCTGCAGCCTGTGAGTGAGGAGAAACACTGGCAGCAGTTGCCCGGAGGAGGCAGCAGCAGGCCCAGCTTTCTGTTGATTTTCCAGTCGTCCGTTATTAGCCAAAGTGTCATTCCTCTGTCCTCCCAGAGACCACGTTTCTGGCCGATTTGAAACAAACAATTGAACGAGTTGAAAGGCTTAATAAGATTAAAAAACGATCAGCGACGTCGGTGGCAGGAGCCAGTGTGCATAATTGGATTACTAATGGGGGGCACAAACGAATAGTGGTGGCGAGAACAGAGCTCCAGACAGACCTGGATGAAGTGTGATTTTTTATTCTGATGCAGCGGGCATATTGTGGTGAGAAAATAAGCACTATAAATCATGTCACTGTCCCAGATGTAAGGAGTCATTATATTTTTCAAATGAGTGAATTTCAGATAACCTCAGTGCATGTCCCTTTAGAAATGAATTCCAGGACAATATGTCTCATTAATTTGATGAAATTAATTATTTTCCAGCGGGGCTCTCCTTTGCAGTGGCCAAGGCGAGAATGTTAAAGGGTCAGTTCACCCAAAATACAAAAAAACATATTTTTCTTATTTGCCTAGTTTTATCTTGCCATGCATTTAGTTCTGGGTTTATTTGCCCAGGTTTTCAGATATCTGTCTCCACTCTGTTTGTAGTGCTCACAGCATTGGAACATGACGTTTAAAAAATTCAACAGCAAAAGAAACAGTGTCCCAGTTATTCCGGATCAGTGCCTGAATTGGAATAAAAATGGTGCTAGTTCTTTAAGCAGGCAGCCTGCATAACATTCACATGGAGAATTTGATAGCACGGATCGCCGGTAAGAAAGATTCATTTGATGGTACAAATTACTTATTCATCATACAAAATACTAACAGTAATTAATTTCAGGGATGGAAGGAGTACTAGAATATTTTACGAAGGCACTGTTATTTTAAAGCCATTTCACTGATTTACAAGTAAAGTTTCTTGTGTAAAAATGTACCTACAAAAAAGTCAAAGTAGGTTAATGAAAATGTACTCTGAGTAAACGTTACTGCATTACATTTTTAGAAGGTAAAGGGAGGGTGGAAGGAGGGGAAAGAAAAAGCTGTACATGAGGATACTGTTAAATGAAAGACCTGACATGAACATTTCAACGTATACACATGCCGAGTCCTGATACCCAAACATGCAGTATATTCCTTTTCTATAGATGGCACTTTGCAGCCTGTGCACACAACTGATCATCAGTTATAGAGCAGCCTTCCTCAGTGTAGCCTTACTAGAAATAATCAGAAAGAGGACTCAGGCAATTAAACAAAAACAACCGTCAATAAATAAAAAGAGCTATGGAAACCACAGAGGGTGAAAGAAGCATTATTAAGCTACAGAAATAAATAAAAGCTGCCACTTCTCATAGAAATAACAGAATTAAGCAGTCCACTCAGCCTCTCTGTCCCACTATAACCAGTCCACTCAGCCTCTCTGTCCCACTATAACCAGTCCACTCAGCCTCTCTGTCCCACTATAACCAGTCCACCCAGCCTCTCTGTCCTACTATAACCAGTCCACCCAGCCTCTCTGTCCCACTATAACCAGTCCACCCAGCCTCTCTGTCCCACTATAACCAGTCCACTCAGACTCTATGTCCCACTATAACCTGGGGGAGTGGTTAAAAGCTCTTAAAAAGCTACTAAGTGGACACAGAGTTACCATGTACCGGTGTGTACTGGCCCAACTCAAGCAATCCATAGACCTCACTGTTTTCATTGGAACTACTTTCTACGGAGGAAATAGTCCTTAGGAAGCTGCTCTGCGATGTTCTGTGGATTATCCAGAGTAATGATGACACTGTTTCTGTTACAATTTTAAAGGTCATTTTTCATCCTGTGAGCAACACAATCAAAATTCCATTCACACCCGTTGCATTGGGGTAGCAGCAGGAATCTCTGAGATAAAAAACCTCAGGGTAACCTCATATACTAAGTACAGATAAATTATCAAGACAAGGTATTTGAAATTATAGATTTATAAAATACCTTATTGAATATTAGACCACTACCTTTCCTCCCAAATGGCGGCACTCGTGTATTTACTGATCTCTCCAGCTCCTGTTTTTTTTCAGAGAATTTTGTAGAGGAGCTATATTAGATGGTGGCTTATGTGTTCGGGGACTGGATAGATGCTATCCTCTCTTCAAATGTATCCTCATATCAGCGAGGCTATTTCTGCTGTGTTTTCCTTGTATTTTTGGCCAGTATGTGGAGATCTGTCTCCGGTCCCTCAGATTTCGCTGTGCCCACAGGCAGTAATAAACTACAGACATGTTTCCTCAGCTCAAACTCCACCTTCGCTGCCCCCTCTCTGCGACACAGGCCATATCATTATCCTCACTAGCAACAAAAATGCCTCTGCAATCTTGGTGTTGGAGGAATTTCTCCTGCTGCCTTCTGTCAGCCGGCTCTATCAGGCATCTCTGTGGTGGAGACTTACACTGAATGCACAAAATCGCAAAGAAAATCCACACTTGTGATGAAAGTGCTGCTGTTTTTTTGTTCCCTGTGGGGACGGCGAGAGGATGAGAACATGTAAGGATTTACCGGGAGCTGTCTGACACCATAAACCCGGTTTAAAGTGTTTGTGTTGTAAGGAATCCTGTTGTCTAATGAGAAAGTACAGCCTAACCTACAGCTCCTCTGTTAACATGAGCAAAGTGACACAGATAGTGAGTGCAGACTAGAGCGAGGATACAAGTGTTTCTGGCTGCGGTCCCGGGAAGCTATTGATCCTAGATGTTCTGTACTATGAGTCTGTCTGCTGCTGGATTTCTGCAGCGCTCATGTGCATCGGTTTGTCTGGCTGTGGACCAGATAAGGAAACAGAGAGCGAAGCCTGAGACGAGGTGGTGCAGATGACAGCGCAGTGTACAGTGAGCACTCTGAACGTGGCTGTGAAGGCATCCCTATCTCTGCTCCTTTCATCCTTTGCAACGGCTTCTGATTGCTCATCTGCAGGCATCAGCCACAAACAACACTAGATGGCGGTGTTTATTTCTAGTAGGGAGCTTAACTTCCCATGCACATTAATCCTGAGGAAAAAAAAAAAAAAGTTGTACTCTTAAATTCAGATACTGATATAAAGCAACCACACATTAACGGATACATTCTCTCGTTTGTAATGTTGGTTACTTCGAGCAGCACAGTTTTTTCATGTATTGATTTTTGAATTTGTCAGTATTAGTATATACCTGCCAGCTCTTTCCCCCAGCTTTTACTCATACAAAGCACTATTTGAGCTCAATTCTCAGTTTCCTTCATTTACCCCCCGAGGACACCATCATTGGTAATGCTGTGAACAATACGAACAACAGAACCTTTGGAGAGGGTGTGACGGAGCGCCTTCTGCTGCCATTAGACCGACAGAGGAATGCAGACAGAGCCAAGTTAAGCGAACCATCGATATGCTATTGCCTGGCAACAATGATTCGCCCGGCATAATGTGAAAATTGGATTGCAGGACTCGTGATTAGAGTCTCTCTGTTCCTGCTATCACCAAGGTGTTACTGAGCGTGTTTATGCTCTCAGCATCGGCGTGCTTGTTGGAAGCATCAGAACAAATACAGCCATGCACACTCTGCTAAGTATCAACGTGCTAATTTATGCCCAAGAGGGGAGTGTAGGTAGGGTATGGTGCGTGCTTTAAGCACGTGTGTGTGTCTATTTTCACTGGGAGAAGCTGTTCTAGGAAGGGTAAAAGAGGCTTGCGTGGGTTTGATTATTGGCCAGAGAGAGGGAGTCCTGCTCTTACCTGATAAGCCGTAGCAGAACAAAATGCATTGCATGGCCCTCTATTGACAGCCACCCGACCCCTTGTTTGTCGGTAGAAAGCATTGGACCAGTCTTGGATCACTTTCCATGTATCGATTAAAGCAAATGGAACGACTTGCGTGGAAGACGGTGGCCAGACTTGATGTGATTCTGACAGGCGTGTGCATGTGTATGTGCGTGTGTGTATGACAGGCAGGTTGACGTGGTGTCTGGGGAGACCTGATTACACCAGACCTCTGTCCCTGTGTGAGACAGGGGCCCTCGCCTCGTAGCCATGTCCTTGACAGTGCTGTCACATCTAGTGACAGGCCAACGAATCGTTCCTTTTGAACGACTCTTAAAGAGCAACGAGTCGTTCATGAATCGGTTTGCTAGTGGCGGGTGAATGAAACTACTCACAAGAACTGGTCTTCTCATCACTAGTCACGTGCACTGCACACACACACATATACATTTGCAGTCTTTGAGAGGTTGTTCACAGAGATTGAAGAACAAATTTATCAATAGAGAACCATTGTTATCTGTCATCCTGTCCTCCTCTAAATGTTATCTCGGGCTTGGAAAGTGGCACAGTGACAAAAAGGGCGACTTGTCTCCATCCTACCCTCCCCCTAAAGGACAGTTAGGGTTTGTTACAACTTTGGTCTTAATTCTGTAGTTTGGTTCATTTTTTCTATTCTTTAATGGCAACACTGTACTTGTTAAGATCTGAGAACACCGAGAAAAAAACCAACACGTTTTAAACAACGCAGCAGCAGATGATCTAAATCATGTTATCTGGCCATGAAACCCAACTGTGGTAAGTACGGTGAAGGAAAGTTTGGTTTATGATTTCACCGTTCATATAGGGCTGGGCAATAAAACAAAAAACAAATTATATTACGATATTTGTTTTTTAAGGAAAAGTGATTGAAGATTTTACTTCATTTTATTCATGCATATTTGTTGAAAAACGATTTTATCATAATTGTTTCGAATGTTCTACCTCAAATATGTCACCCGTTGTTTGTCATGGCCATAGAGAAAAGTTTAAAACAACGATTAACCATCTGGTTTCTTCAGTTTTTGACTCAGGAGCAAAAATCAGCCTTTAAACTTGAAAAAATAAGGATTTGAAATGTACTCATTCAGCTTTTATCCAAAGCAACTTACAATTACTCTATATGTCAAAGGTCATACACCTCCGCCTTGCTCAGTGACACATTGGTGTCTCACAGTGGATTTGAACCAGGGTCTCTCACACCAAAGGCATGTGTCTTACCACTGCGTCATCACCAGTGATAACATCTTAAACCATATCGCCCAGCCCTACATTCATGTTCATTTTGCTAAACTGAAGGTTTGTTTAAGACCTTTTTGATCACCAAACAGCTCATGTTTCTTTACCTGCCCCACTTCTTTTTAGTGATGTTGTGTTCAGAACTCAGCATTTAACATGGTACGTACAAAGTCAATACCAATTAGGGCTGAACCCAGAACTGGTATCCAAGTGTATTCAATGGGATTTCAAATTCTGGTACCACTTCTCTGGAAAAATGTGTTTGCATACTGAAGAATATCACATATACTGAAACAAAGCACTTATACACAGCTAATGCAGATATAGTTTAACCTTAAAAGCCCATTATTACATATTATAAATTGCAAGTGTTGGGCATATCCGATCCATACAACCTAACAGCATCCGCTGCTGCATTTCTACCTTTAAAAACCGCCAGGTCCCTGCCGCCGCTCGGCTACTTTAATGTTTATGTTTACCTTGCGGGGAATCCCTCACCTAACACAGGTTTGTCTCCGACTCAATTAGTGGAGCCGAAAGCACAACAACCATCCAGCATTTCCAGCAACCCCAAGCAACAGTGTATCATTTGCTTAAGGGTTGGCAACATTTTTTTGCCCTCCAAGGGACCGACTTCCTTGAATGTGACGTCACGTGAAAATTATGAATTAATAATAATGGAAGCAATACCTGCCCTGTATCAATAAGCAGGAAACGCACTCACACGTGCACTCCAACACACACAAGCATAAGTACATCAAGACTCACACACCCCGACAGGGAGGGTGGCTATTATGAAGACAGTTAACTGGCCACACATTTCACCTCTGCCAGACAGACAGACATGGACGCGGCATCTCATTCTACCGCGTCTGACCTCACGTCAGCTCCGCCAAGGTGGGTGTCACCTCATTCAGAAATGAGGCGTCACTCTCTCCAGCAGATTGCTGCCCCCTCTGCTCGGTGACAGGGGCCCAGGAGCTCACCAGAGGCAGAGGTACGCGAGCGATAAATCTAAAGAGGCAGCGCAGAGAGGAGAGGAGAGGAGAGGGGGGAAACAGAGGGATGGTGGAAGGAATGGAGATGGAGTAAGGGGGGAGGGGTGGTGAGAGAGGAATGGAGGAGATTGCAGGGGTGGAAGTGAGGGAAGAATGGGTATATGTGATGCAAGGGAATGAAGGGTGTAGAGGTAAAGGAGTGCATCAACCCCTCTGTTTCATCTCAGCAGCAGCCTTGTTCAACCTTAGATAGCAGAAAATTGGCCGAGCCATTTATCTGTGTACAGAACTGCAGAGACCAGATGAGCAAACCTGTAAACCTTGATCCGAGGTCAGTTTTCTCTCTGAATGGCTGAGTTCAGAGGTGGGAGATTGGAAAAGCTGGTCCTCAATCTACAGTCTAACACAGCGCCGCTGCTTCAACAAACAAGGGAAACAATGGGTTGAGTCATCTCGGTTTCCCCATCATGACCCGGCAAATCATAAAAGTGATGACTCTTCAGGCTGGAGAACTGTTCTAACAAAAAGAGGACAATTTTCAGCGTCTGTTTAATATCATCTTACACACAGAAGGCTAACATATTGTCTCATGATAGAATATAGGACAAAGGTATTGCCCTCCTTTCAGTATTTGATGAGTGAACATAAGGACATCCTTCCATTGGCTTTACCTGAAAGAGGTAAATCTTAACACACAGGTGACAAACCAATACAGATAAATATTCCATGAGCATACAAGGTGTCAAGTTGGCTTTTAGCTCTGCAGCTTTTGAAAGGAAGACTGTTTTCAGCTTTTAAAAGGAGAATGTTTTCACTCTCATGAGAGAAAGTTACATCGTTTTACCTCTTTTTCCTTTCTTATGTTCTGCTGAAGGCTTTGCTAATCGAGTCCCGTTTACTAATGACACATTCACGTGGGAGTTAACATCCAAGTCATGATTATGACTGAGACACTAGTTTTTGCCCTGAAAGTTCCTGACTTACCACTAAATACCACCAAATTGCCTTAAAAAAACAAACATGTAGGCACGTTAGCCATTGTTAACATTGTTGAGTTAATTTAATGCCTAATTTAATAGTGTATTTAAAGTATACGGTGGTTTGGATCCCGTCTCTTTGCAACCTCTTTGGTTTGACATGACCACAGTTTTTCTCCAACTTTAACCCCAACAAAAATCCTAACCCTAGCCAAGAAGTTTTTGTTGCCTAAACTAAACATGTCCTCATACATGAACAAGTTAGTTCGTCCTAAAACGAATATGTGACCATTACCTAAAAACACATCTGTCCATTGGAAAGTGTGACGACATATACAACAGTTGGAGGACCAGTACTAGTCCAGCAACAGGCGTACCGGACAGTAAGTACATCTGGTAAGTCACATGATGTTAACATCAACAAGTGGTTAACATGAAACAGTCACAGTTTGGTTAGGTTTAGGGAAGAGTGTTGTTTGTGTTTAAAGAAGTCATGTGATATAAGTTACCTATGCAATGCAATCTATGACTTAACACTTCAACTAAGTTAGCCTTACTTTCCGTGACATGAGACTTGAACCTCTGTCTCTTGAGTGTGTGTTTGGTCACCAGTGTTGCTGTAATATTATTACTTTTCCCAGTAACTAGTATTGTAAGGGATTGCTATTTCCAAAACAGCAGTAATATTACACTTACTAATCCAAGTAACGCTGCATTCCTATGTTACCAGAACGCACCATCCATGGCGTGAATGCGCGACTGTGCGGTAGATCAGTAGCACCGCACCTTATGTTGTTCAAGTCAGCTGCTAGCGAAAAAGCTAAATGAAGACTGGAGAACGAGGGAGCAAGGCGTTCTTTCAGCAACTTTAAGTATTGCCATTATTGTGTATCAGTCTTAAGATGCAAAGAACATTGTTGTCGGTTGTAAACTTTGTGCGACCAGCAAAAAGCTTTCAACTGCAAACAGTTCTACATCTGATTTATTGAAGCATCTGCTAAAGCAGCACAGCAACGTGAAACTGACAGGGATGCCGTTGCGAAGTGGTATTAAGAAATATTGTATGTTTTGTAAAACGCTGATTACTTCTCTTTGAAATGTGCAGAAAAACGGTAGTTCAAAAGTCGGGAGTGACTTGCTATATTTAATTATTTTTTTATTTTAGCCTTGCTGCAGTTATGAATATGCTCTTAGTTAACAAGTCGAGAGAGACTTGCTGTGTTGTTTGTAATGTAACTAGTTACTTTTAAAGGAGACCTATTAAACTGGTTTTCCAGTCCTATGTTGTAGTTCTGTGACTTCTGTATGGCAACTTTACATGATTCAAAGTCCAAAAAAAATGTTTTATTTTCTTATACTGACTCTTCATGAAGGCCTTCATTTCAGCCTCTGTCTGAACAAGCTGAACAATTCTGTCTCTTTAAGGCCCCCCTTCTTATTGGCCAAGACCTGAAGCATGTTAACAGGCTGTTGTTGTCACTGGGCAGAACATACAGACTGAGCATTTCCATGCCCTTAGTGTAGGAACACATGCCCATATATGGCTCGGTATTGTGTAGAAAGGAGCCTTTGCTAGAAAAAGCAGTTCAAGACAGAGCTTTCAGAACAGGAGGAAACCTGAGGTTTCTGCTAACAGGGATTTCTTATTCACCTTATTCCGCCCTGCCCACTTTTAATACTTCGTTCTTCTGCATTTTGTCATCTGACTTCCGCTAACACTGAAATGTCACGTCTGGTTAGTTAGAAAGGATAGATGATTTGTTTATAGCTAGCAATAACCAAACGTAATCAAATATGAGAAGTAATGCCACAAATATTTCGAAATGAAAGCAGACAGAAAACTACATAGGAACAAATGGTCTCATAATGTCCCATCAGTCGGCAGTGTAAACGTGGGTAATTAGCATAAGTTTTGGACGATATGAAGAAGCAACCATAAGGAACCGATTGGGACATATTTTACAAACCTTACTTCGACCTGTCTGAAAGAGTTGATGGAGCATCCATGAAAAATTATAAAAGCTAAAAATTATAAAAGTTGAAAAATTACACAGAGGAGGATTTCATATTTTTTAAGGCAGATGAGAAGCCAGTCCAGCGCGGGTGCTAAGGTTACGAGTTACCAGCACCCAGTGACCAGTGGCTTCGTCGTTGGTTCGGGAAGGTTGTGTAGCCACGCAGCCTCGATATTATGAAAGATAAGACCATCTAGATTATACATACCTTATTATTATTACCTTGCAACGTTCGTGTCGTTAACAGGCTATTTTATTAATGTATAAACATATTGACATACACAGCTGCTGACCTGATGACCATCTGCAGACTTAAGTATCTTGTCAAATCTCTTGGAGGTCAGGCAAGTATATATAAAAGGTAAAGTAAGGTTTGTTATGTGTACATTAAGTCTAATCACTATCACCTGATATAAGGAATAAAATCGGTAAACATAATATTAATGCATAGGACTTTGAAATACTTTGAAAGTTGGTAATTAATTTATTTTATCTTTTAAGTATATAGACTCACCATATTATATGTTGTAGAAAGTCAATGTTGTTTTCAGGGAGCTAGACACAGCATCTTCTGGCCTTCATGTACAGATTATATTTCACCATTGAACATGTAATAAACCAAGATGAAATGAACTTACAAACTTGTGGATGTGACTTATTCCTTCAAATCGCAAGAGTTCATTCCTTTACGTTTTAAAGGGACTCTACAAAGCGCTCCTTGTTAAGGTTTATAAAAAATAACTATTTACTGACAGTTAACATGTGGTCACATAGCAAAGGTTTATAAAGAACTATTAAATGACATGTAACATCAGGTCACATCAAGGTTTTTTATAAAGAAAAAAATGAATGAAATGGCAGTTGTTCCACAGTGTTATTCTTCAGAATTATATGTACAACACAGCCGGCTCAACACATTGTGTTTATATATCAGATGTGACTTCAGGTTGAGTGATAATTTTGAAGTGTAGCTGTGGTCAGAGAAAGATGGATCCTCCCATTTTATTCCTGCATCACAGTGCGGAGGCATGTGGACGTGATCATTCTCACAGTTCTCCACTGCATCTGTGGAAATAGTATAACCATAAACATATTTTTACATTAGGACATAATGAGTTTAATTTATCATGGCCATCACAATTATATAATGGAGTGTGTGTGAGAGAGGTGTACTAAAAACGAGACATTATACACATCTTTAATTATTTTGTTAATACTTCAATATCCATATCTGAATGACAGACGTGGATAACTAAGCGGTCAGCTAACATCTGCAATATATGTAAACAGGAATAATGTGAGCTATTGTTAGACTGTAATCGAGGAGATCATAATATCTTCTAACACCTTAATGTCAAATATGAAATACATAGCGGTAGATAACGTTAGGCAATGGAAACGTTAATCATGCAAAATGCATTGTAACCTTATTTAGTTAACTTTAGTTAACGTTACTGATCTTTAAATGTATAGAACAAACTTAACAAAGGTAACGTTATGCAGTAGAACACATATGTAACTAACTTACCTGAATCTGACAACCTGTTCAGCACCAGACGTATCTTCTTTACCGGAGCATCTTAGCAGAGGACTTCATTAGTCGGCTTCCCATCCATGAAATGGTATGAATCATAGGTATGAACACACGGGCACAGCGCGCTTCAAGTTAAGCGCAGTCAGCCAAAAGTTAGCCTCAAGTGCTCCTCATCTTTAACATCAGGTGGCAGGTGTAAGTTGTAATGTGCACAACAACAGGCCGACCTCGTCACGATAACGTCGTGTGTGCAATTGTTCTCGCCTCTTGAAACCGAAAATATAATACTTATCTTTTCTCGGTTTTCGTCTAACGTTAATGCTAACAGCTAGCTTAGGTCCCGTTCAACCGGAAGTAATGATCCCGCGCGCCGCCAGAAGTTGGATGACAAAACGAACGCAATGGCGTCTCCCTTGTTGTCATGGAAAATAAGGTGAATAAATGCTTTAACCTCATTTTTTGAAGCTTTGGCCACGTTTAACATGAACATCCAACATTGTAACATTTTTGATAAGTCATAAAATGTGGAAAAGCATAATAGGTCTCCTTTAATACCCAGTCATAAGTAAAGTAATCTTTTTACTTTTTAAGTAGTAATAAGTAAAAAGTTGCTTATTACTATTTCTGAGTAACTTGCCCAACACAGTTGGTCACCTTACCTCCTCCTGTGCTACTGTTATAAGGCCATTAGAGGTTGCGACCTAACAAAAAATGAAAATATGGGTCATAATAAACTGCTGCACAATCGACATGTACAGGCATTTTTCTGTGAGATTGGCAGGGATGGCAGATCTAAAAATGCATACATGTTTTGTTCTTGTCACAGTCGTGTTTTTTTGGAATTTTTTTCAGTAACGCAACATCACATGTGCCCTCAGTCCCTTTTCTTCTCTCAGCGCTCTCTCCAACGAGAACAAAAACACACCAATCTGTCGCCGTCCATTGCTTTCTTTTTTAACTGTAATTCTTCCTAATTTTAATCTGGAGCATCAGAAACTTTTCTTGGGCGCTTGCAGTGTTAATCTGCAACAGGCTCTGACATGCTCCTATTTGCTTTAGCCTATTCCATCACTATGGTTTCTCCAGAGCCAAGTAGAGAGAGAGAGAGAGAGAGAGTTGCTTCATCGCTGTTCATTTTCAATTAAGTGGCTTTATTGGCCTGACTGCATACAACATTGCCAAAGCATATTAACACAAACTATACAACCATAATAAACACAAATAATCAAAATCAACATAACAAACAATAAACAACTCTCAACAATAAACATTCTCTCCAGTGGATGGTGGGGCTCTCCACATGGCTCTGGGTTGCTCCCTGGTTGACATAAAACGCATCACTAGCGCAGCAACGTTGCCACAGACGGCAGTTTTAAAAATGTCGGTATACTGCAAATACAGTGAGCTTTACATGTCGGCGATAATCAGCATGGTAAGGGCCTGAATGTAGCGGACGTTCATTTATTTGTCCCGTCCTCTAGCTTTCAGCAGAAATACAAAAAATACAGATGAGGAAAAGAAAATAAATGTGAAATTTTGAAATATTATAGCTAGAGACGGATTATGGATATGACCTGCTTACATCAGTGTTCTTTGTTACCCTCTCAACACACTCCTATTAGTTTCCATCCTTTCATAAACACTAATAAAGACAAGAAATTGGGACTGTGTCAAGTATGTTCATGAGAAGTTAGGGAGGTAGAGCGAGAGTATGCGAGAGGAAGGGAATGAGGGAGGGAGGGAAGCAAACCAATTACAGGCATTGATTTACTTTCGGGCTTCCTTATGGCCGGCTTAGCTTGCCGGTCAGGTTCCAGGTAATTCAGGGGATTGCATCCATCGCCATGTACTTCAGTTATCGCTGCAATCCCATCTCAGTCTCCATGTAAGCACGCTGTGAGACAGGAATATTAATAAGCAGCTGTGGCGTTCAAAGTCTGGGCCCACAGGATCTTACATGATGCACAGTGACAGCTCTTCCGTCTCTCTCCACTGTGAGGGGCCACCATTTGATGTTTTATATTTTCCTGGTGTGTGTGAAGATGTGAATACAAAGATAACTCATAGCATGTTTCATTTATACCTCAGATGTCAGATATTTCTGCAAAATCCTGCAAAGCATACTACAGTCCACTTCCTCTCAATGCATAACTTGATTAGCATGGCACACACTCTAATCATTCATGTGGAGGACCTTTTCTTGGTTCTAATTGTCAAGAGCCTGAAAAAGCTATTCCTCTCTGTTTAACGGTCGAACGCTCCTGTTAGGAAAAGCACTATTATACAGTTCTTCAGTTTCAGAGGCTGAAGGACAAGATCTGAAGGACGAAAGACAAAAGAGAGGCTTGGGCATCTATTACGACCCCCTCCAGCCCAACTCAAACACAATCAAACGCACTGTGTTCCCATTTTAGCCGTACACTTCTTCACATCCTGCCTTCATCTCTCAAACTTGTCCTCTCACCTCTTGACTTTCTCCTCTTTTTCTGTCCACCACCCCCTCCTCTGACTCTTCAATCACAAGCGTTTGGCTGCCAGTGGGATCAAGCCACAGCGAGATGTATGAGCGTGGAGAAAAATGGATGGCTAATTCAATCAAGTCTATTATTCCTGAGGCAGCGCCGTGTTATCAGTGGCACTGCAAAGGCGTTTTGATGCATTGCCTTCATGCTCAGCCTCGCCCCCTCCCCACTCCCACAGAAATCAAAGTTGTTGTGGTCCGGGAGGGGGGTGGGGCTTCACAAGAGACCAGACACCAGAGAGGGCTTGTTTCAGGGTGGCGACACACGGCAGTGAGCTGTTTGCCGTCGCCACAAGGAAGCTGCTGTCACAGCAGTGAGAAGTCGAGTGTCAGGTGTCAACATCATGTGCAAACAAGGAGTGAATCATACACAGTCTGTGTTTCTGGAAATAACGATCAGTTCAGCATGCAGCAGCATAAATAAAGAGCTATTTTTGTCCTTTTAATGATTTCTGGATGATAATTGACGGATTCATAATTTCATGTAGGGCTGAAAGGATTCATCAACAAACTACAGTAACTTGATTACTAAACGTAAAAATCAAACTAAACACTGATGCAAATGCTTTGTTGCTTCGTAACAGCTGTTTCGCACGACTATTATGGTCGCACAGCGTGTTTACACTGTGGAGACGACGCAATTTGATGGCTCGGATTGCAGAAAATGGAGCAAGAGAGGGAAAATAGTGAGGGACGAAGAAGAGACAGGCCAGAGAAAAAAGAAAAAGTGTCCAAAGTGTGGGATCATTTAAAGCTAAAAGAAAACAACAACTCTTTACAGTGTGTTTACTGTAAAGCAGAACTAGCCTACCACAACAGAATTATGACAAGGATTCAACATCAGAGCAGAAAGCATCGAGTTCACGGACCAAACTTAAAACGAGTAAGTATTTATTTATTTATTTAAATCCTGTCCTGCCCAGCAAGTATGCAGTATGAGGAGCTGGATAAGGTGCCAGACAGATTTTGAGTTAACAAGGAGAGTTTTAATTAAGTCCTTTATCTTCTTTTATTATTTATTTATTTGTCGCCTGGCCGGACAGGGGGGCAGAAAAGGGGGCGCTGGGACGCAAACATCACACAAACAAACACCGCAGAGAGAGGACAGCTCGCCTGCAAGAGAACGGGTCGGGGAGAGAACAACAGGAAACAACAGAGAAAATACACCAATTGCAGGAAGCCGAGAACACCTGCAGGAGACGGGGGACGGGGGACTTGGCTAAGGGGAAGGGGCAGCATTAAACAGAAGTGAAAAGAAAAGTAAATGAATAAACAACACAGCAGTGTGAGGAGAAAGAAAAAGTTACATTTAAATAATCAACTAAATGAAATGCACACAGAGTAAGGCATCTACAAGTTGACAACCGTGGACAACTTAAATTTGTGTTTGTGTATGTGTGTGTATGTGCATAAGCCTGTCACAGAATGTAGTGAGAGTGCGACCCGACCCCAGCGGCAGGCAGGCGAGAACCCCAGCAGCCAGGGCACAGAAAGTATTTCACCTAAATCGTGACCTAGATCATGACTGTTTATTTGAAACCAAGACAGCTTGTTTTTACCACAGGACCGTTTCAACACACTTTTTTTTTTTTTGAAGCGTTACAGAACGTCTTGATCTTAAAATAACAGTTTCAAAATAATTTGGATGGTGCACTGTCTCTGTCATTGCCACTCTGGCCTGGAGCGCCTGGTATTGGCACTATGTAACACTGAAATCTCAGTCAGGAAATCTGTCACAAGAATGGCATAGTGCTTTACGGCACTACAACAGGAGAAAACTCTTCAGCAAGCAAGTTAAAAGAAGAAGTAAAAAGGATACAATTATGTATAGTTCTTTGGAGAAGCTAGCGTGGTAGTCTCAGTATTGCTATCATGGCAGAAAATGAAGAGACCGAAGAAGACATCGGAGGAAGCGACAAAAGGTTAGGAAAAGAGAGAGCGACCGAGCAAGATTCTGGACAAGAGTAAATATGCGACTGGATTTTACTAGATTGAGCTAAAAGAGATGCAAGGACAGATGCTGAGTTAGCCTTCATGCTGTTGGACTACACATATCGGCAACTTAACTGTAAGTGCTCTTGTGTTGCTTGCTGTTTAGCTTTGCTGGCAACATAACTGGGCTCAGTAGCCTTTATGAACCTAACGTTAGCAAATGGTGAAGGCCAAGAGACAGAAGAAGAAGTTGACAGAAGAAGCTAGGAAGAGAAAAAGAGAGTGACCAAGAGGGTCCCGGACGTTGGCGAGAGCTTTGTGATATAAAAGGCTGCAAGACAGACTCTGAGCTGACATTCTTTCTGTGCACCTAGTTGGACTAGTGGCCCTTGCTTGACTTTTGGCTGTGTTAGCGAAATTGTTGACTTTCTAGTTTTTAATCATAATGAATGTAATCCTAACAAATGCACATGTACACTTTGTACCTAGTCCTTATTTACAGCAACGGTGAATTACACCAAATCTTACATAATACTTTAATATTTGCTATATGCCTGTGCCATTGGTTGATACTTTTCACAGTTACAGTATGTGCCAAAAAATGCAAGCATGCATATCATAGCAACACAGGACTGTTTTCCTTTTTCCAGAGATGATTTTAACTAGAGATAGCAAACCCTGCTGCACCGGCACTTTTTGAGATGCCCTGTTGAGATACTGCCTAAGAAAGTTTTCTTCATTCATTTTATTCTTGTGCAAGTCTTTCTGTGCCCTTGAACTGTTGTTTACATGTACCCGCAGTAAGCACCTAGACTAGATAAATTTGGACATTCATTATGCTGCAGCTTTTGCACTGCATTCTTTCTTCACCAAAAAAACAGTAAAGACTTTCACCCAATCTCAGAAATGAAAAATGTTTACTGTGTAGTGCATCGGATTTTTCCATGTCATTCTTCTTCAGAAAGTCTGTGACTGAATGACTGGATTCTATAAAGTAACTGCAAAAAGCATGTCAAAATGGACATTATGACAGTCTTTGCATGTAACAACACAGAGATGGCATCTTTTATAGATTGATGAGGACTGACTGCTGATTGAAGAGTTGTGCAAAGGAACTTCACACAGTTGCTTAACGATTCATAATTGTGTAAGTTATTTCTATCAGCTGTGAAAGATGTTTTCCCATTCTTCCACACAGTTAATCCAATGCTTTGGAAAAAGGGGTTGTTTTGAAAAAAGGGTGCGAACAATGTGTGAATCCAATGAAAAAGTGTGAACACATTTTCGAGAGAAGACTTCTGCTGTGTTAAAAAAGTGATGATCAGGATCAAGTGGATCTCAGTGTCATTAAACTTGTCTTAGCAATCAAGAAAATCTGTAAATGAGAGGCAAGGCATGGCGCACCGTATTTTGTTAATTTTATTTTCAGTTGTGTGTCACTAAATGACAACACCTGTGAACGTATGATCTGATGTACTGTTTGGACAAAAGAGGGCTGTTTGGCTTTTTGCTTTCTTGAGTGTGGAGTTATTTGTTTCAGCATTTTCTTTGTAGACACCATTATGCCATTTTGTTGACTTTTTGTTTTGAGAACACGCATGAGCTGTTTTGCAAAATTGAACACAGTGTTTTGGCGTTTTTTTTTTTTTCTAAAAGTAGGCTCTTTGTTGTGGATGGATCCGGAAACATTGCAAAATAAAGATGTGACGATTTGAACTTTTTGTATGCATGAACCCATTGGTGGGTCCTGCAGGGCAGATGGTGTTGTGTTGGAGAGAGCGTTGATGGAAACAAATCCTTTGTAAAGTGTGAAACACCTCTCCAGCATACTGACAAGTCTATTAGTTTGTTTGTGTAATGCCATGCTCTGTATGTGCAGTAATTTCTATAATAATCTGTAAAGTCTGAGTCAGAAATAGTCTAAAAACCTCAGACTACTTTTATAGTTTGACCCCACAGTATCACCTTGTATTCTGCATGTGGAAAACAAGAACCCTAAAGAGATTGATGGAAATCATACAGATCTGGAGCTGGGAGGTTATTAGCCTAGCTTAGCATAAAAACTGGAAGCACAGGGAAAGAACTAGCCTGGCCCTGCCTGAAATAAAAAAATCACTTTCCAACATCTTAATCTCTTCACTTAACACACTGTACGCCTTTTTAATCCATACTAGGCAGATAGATAAAATGAAAGATACATTGTGTAGAAAGCAGATTTGTTGTTAGGTGTCACTGGCAGAGCCGGACTAGCTATTTTCCCATCCTTCCAGTTGTTATGACCTGGCTCAAAAGGCCACAACTAAAGGGAGACACACCTTGGTAAACGGTTAACATATGTTTATGTAACAAAAATAAGCCAAGTTAATTTTGAATTAACATAATTAAAGTATGAGGTATGTAGTCTGTGGGTTCAGTAGTGTCTGTGCAGGATGATGGTTGCATGAATGTATGTGTGAAGGTGTTGTAGTATGTAAAAACAAGATAAATACCACAAAGCAAGAGTCCAACCAGAGAAAACCAAACTAAAGGGGAAACCAGGGGTTGCACGGGCTGCAGAGAGGTCTGACCTGGTCTTGACAGCGGCCTCCTGCAGAATGCAAAGACAGGGTTACAAATAGTCTAACCTCAAAAGACACTGGGGCCAGGTGCTTCCAGTAACTGTAACAAGCTCTTGATCTACAAGGGGAGACAGAGGGACAGGCCACACCCACTCATGACCCCACAGGGCATCACACAGTCTTCCAGTGGTTAGCCTAGCTTCATGCTAAGCTAGGCTAACCACTCCCTGACTCTGAGTGATATTGATTTTCTCATCTCGCTCTCAGACAGATATCAGTTAAATGTAATTCCCCACCCTTCCTTTAAATGAAGTGAATAAAGAACACGAAAAAATTATTACAATTTATTTGATTTGTATGTGGCGGAATAGAAAAAACCTCCAGGGACTGAACATTCACCAGACAGAAACAAATGAAAATGACAAGCTTAAACACGTTGGATAACAGTATGTAAATGAACGCACTTATCATGACAGTTGGGAATAAATTGACAGGGGTGAGCAGTGCGAATGATGAGACAATATATGTGAGAGTGAATAAGTTTGGACAGGTTGAGAATTGAGACTGGAGAACGATATAGACTGAGACCGAGGAGGACTGGCAGTGAGTGAAATACAGACGGATGGCTGAGTAAAAACAGAGAAAATCAAAAGAACAAAAAGACAGAGAAGGGATGAGCGCAAGGGCGACGAGTTCATAAACGCTGTGAAAAAAGAGAATGATTAAAGAGTGAGAGAGACAGGCCGAAAAGACTGAGAGTAAAGGAAAGAGACAACAGTAAATAGAATCTCTCTATTTAAGACAGGCAGTGCGAGAAATCATTTTCCCTCATGTCCAAGCTGTGTTTCATTTAGGCCATTAATCACAGCTATAACGGAGCTGAGCCCTGTGCTCCTGCAGTACACACTCTCCTGAGATCACACACACACACACACACACACACACACACACACACACACAACACACACACACACACACACACACAGTAATACACTGTATGGTGTGTACTAAGAAGCAACCCTATGGCCACATGAGAGGGAATTGCAACACTATTCAAAACAACAAAACTAACTGGTTGCCAAAAGAGCAGCCCTGTCCCCCCTGTGTGTGTGAATCAGGGCATGAGAGAGAGGAAATTGTACAGATGGACTTTTGGTTGGTTTTCAGTATAAAAATAACCGCTGCAGGGCTACTTCATTTTTCTTCGGAAAATGTATCTGAAGCGCAGCTGTTGATTTCGTGATTGGCATTGAAAATTGATGCCTTCCAACTGTTCTGCTCCGCGGTGATATCAAAAAGAAATTAAATTTAAAGTTGAAGTAAAGTAAACTATAATGATACAAACGCTATTGTGCATGTTTTTTTGTGTTTTTTTTTAGATGTTTGTGGAAACACTGTGTGAACGATGGCTGTGCCGAAGCCCAGGTCAAACCTCAAGTGGGGAAAAAGTACGTGGATGGAGGTTTATCTTGTTTTTGATTCATGCATTATTTTGGGGAATGTTACAGTCTCGCACCGCAGGTGGATGGAAACCCACCTATAGACATCTGTAGGGGTACCGGTGAAAATGACAGCAATGATGACCTTAACAGCCTCTTAACCAATCGGCTAAATAAAAAAGGCAAAACTGATGAAGTAAAACAACAGTTTTCTCAAATCTAACTGTTTGTCAGAATTCATACACTGTAAAAATGATCAAGGTGGTTAAACTTAAGTTCAATTGCTGCCCTGTGAGTAAACGTATTATAACTCACAGTTTCAAGTTAAAAACTTAGCCACATTTATACTACTTTTCGTTTCAGGTTAAGGGGATTAAATTTCAAATTTGTTTTAGTTTACATGTAAAAATTGCCTTGCAGACCAACCCCAACAACAGTGCTGCTGCGGTACAGTACCGGATACTCATTTGAACTGAGGACTTGCTCAGCCCTAATAATTAGTTCATTATGTGTTTTCTCTCAAGCTCAAAAGACGCAGCAATTTTCTTTCTCTTGCTCCCATCTCCCCATTCTCGCCTTTTTTTTCAACTGATAACTTACATACGCAAGTTCAATCAACAAGGCAAAAGTCTCAAATAGTCAACACAATGAATTAATGCAAGTTTAACTCAACTCAGTTGACATATCTAAATGGGTCTATAATGTTTACAGTGTAGGGCTCAAGGCTCAACTACTGGAATTTGATTTATTTACAAAATGTATCATAACCAATAACAACAGTAGCAAATATTCAGTGAGCTCTGTACAGTCCCTTCCACCATTAATTAGAATGGGAAACAACCAAGTAGGGGTTACGAGCAAGCAGGACAGCTACTTTTGCAGAACTATTAATATGTTGAATGACAGTGAGATAGAGCAGTTGGTTTGTTTGCAAGACTCAATTAAAGCTTGGGTAGGTACTTCAGAAGAATTTTTTGCTGAAGATTTGTTGAAATTCATTTTACATCCTGGCACCAATCATTAAAACCAGAGCTCTGGGGAAAAAAGGGGAAAAAATCTGGTACCTGTGGCCATCGCAGGACTGTAACAGAACTCTGCCTGTGCGCTCACTGCGCAACAAGTGTTTTGAGGGGAGTGGCTTTGGAGGGAGGCCTTGCTGGTGTCTCCAATGTCGCGTACCCCATCTTTAAACAGTGAGCGGGAAGCTGACGTTCTGCTGAGACAGACAGGGTCAGAAGGACACTTGAATAGAATAAAACTCTTGTTAATGTAATTAGCAAGAACCTTTCCTGGTATGACAAGTAAAAATGTCTGCTGTGAGAAAGGTCAACTGAAGTAATAGATACTGCACATGTTCCACTAATCAAATCACTGACATTGTTAATCGTTACAAAGAATGTAAACCCTCTGGATAACACTAATATAGGGGATGCAAGTAATATCGTAATTTCTTATTTTTGGTATTTATAATTCTTACACAAGTCCAAATGAACACAATATATATATATATATATATATATACTAATTTCCATTTCCGTTTGACTTTATTGGATGGAGATAACGAATCTTCTTCATTAGTGTCATAAGAATGAAGATTAGCATTTTACCTATAGAAATGAAAGAAATCCATGTGTGTGAGTTGTCAGCGCGGCCTCAAAGTGCTGCCCTTAAAAAAAAAAAAGCCTGGAATCTGTCCTCCACTGATGATGTCACCTCCTTCTCCCTAGAACTCCTTCATCAGCAAGGTCAGGAGGCTCTCAGCGTGAGGCTCCACTGTGGCAGCTCTAATGCAGTCAGCTGAAGATAATGGGGAGTTTTGGGGAAGTGGACCTTCAGCGTGACCCTGGAGGCGAGGTAGAAAAGCTGACTAAATTATTCATCAGCCGTCACTGATCCCACCAAAAAAAAAAAAAAATGCAATGAGTCCCATGCAAATGAAGACAAGTGTTTTTGCCTGTTAAGGCCCTGGATTCTGCAAAGGCCTGGAATGAAATGCATGAACAAATCAAAGAATGCACGTACGCCCACCACCTAAGGGGCTCCTTTAAACAGAAATCAAAGCAGAAAATTTTACTCTTTCATCCCTCCATTTCACCGTATGTTATCCCGTATTGTGTATAAGAGCTGCAAGAGACAACGTCTCTGTGATGAGCCATTATGTCTCTGCCAAAATGTGTGGGAATTCTTCACCACCATATATACAACAGAGTCACAAGCATCTTCACGATACACGTTGCAGCGTCAACAAACAGTGGGACGGACTTACAGTATCACGAATGAATTATACAGACTGTAACAAACATTTTGTTCATTGGGTTTGTTCATTGAAGCTGCCTTCCTCATGTCCAGCGTAGGTTGCATTAATAATTCATAAATTTTCTGTATTTTGAGTGCCCTTTATATATTTATACTGGGGGTTGGCCAGCATGATGTTTGGGAGTGAAAAGTTTGCGGCCCATTTTTATGCTGCAAAAAGGCCACCAAGTGCTTTTCCATTCTCAGACGTTATTGTTTGACGGTCTGCTCTGAAAAGGGGTTTTGTTGGCATCCATTAGCGTGTTATGTACCCTGCAGCGTCTACAGTGAAAACCCCTCAGTACCCCCGCTGTGGTGCATATAACCCACGTGCATGAACACAGAGTAGTCATACATACAGTCCCATGCCCAGCCCATCCCCCACAGCACACCGGCACACTCAGTGGGGGGAAATAGGTGGGAGGTCAGGCTCAAAAAGGATGGAAGTTGGCGTTAGTTGCTATGGTAGCCAGTCAGACCCTGCTTCCCTGAAAGCACAGCGTGGAGGGTGGCATCACTGTCAGTAAATAGATTTCTTCATGGGAACACCACTTTCCCAGAGCGTGTCGGCGGCTTATCAGATCCTCACAAACTAATACAGAATGATCAAATGTGTTGCACAAAAATTTAATGCTGTGCAGCCTACACAGTGTCAGCAGATTGTAGAGTTGTTATTCCTGTCTTGGAGAGGCCACCTGGTAAGTGGTGAAATATGGGACAGGTCATGCAATAAGCTAGCACTTGCCTGGGGGTGGGGTTTGCAAGTAATGCACAGTACACACTTCATGACTTTATCCAAACTGACAGTGTGTCTGCTAGTCCGGTCATTTAAGTAGTCATTTTTGTCTTGACTATAAAAGCTATGAGCTTCCTTTCACTGAAGGATCGGAGCACTCAAATTACACAAAATCATTCCATACCTCTAGTTGTATCTGGCCATGCCGATACTTTTTTGCCGTTTTATTTTGCTCACTTTTGAAAAGGACACTTTTAAAAATAGAAAGTAGTTCCAATGGAAACTTAACTGTAGGTTCTGGTGTTTGTTTTATATCTAGTATCCGAAGATCCTGTGGTTGGTTTATGTTGCTCACCAAAAACAAACATTGTATTAAATCCATGTGCTAATAGTCAACTGTCAAGGAAGCAATCTTTTAAGCAATCTGTACAAGCAGCATACATATTTCAATAATTTGGTAACCATGGTAACACATACAGAAGAAGCAGCCGCATTTAAGTGTGAAGATTTGCGTGAAGAATGTGATAAACATTGTCAAATGAATGAGTTAACTGTCAGTTTATTTGACTTCATGTTTATTCCTTGTGTTTTGTTTGTAAAAAGCCATGATCACGAACCAGACCAATATAAATGGCAATATGTATAATTATTTTCCTTGGTCTGGACCAAATGAGCCAAACTACAGGTGTGAAAGCACAACAAATAACTAACATAACTACACACTGAGACACAAGGATGCTACAAAATTGTTAAATGTTACGATTGCAGTAGTAAAAGCGCAGCAGCTGGCCCATTGTGGATACATGTGAGGCCTCTATCTATCAGCTACTCGAAACCTTCCGCCACTGCTGACAACAACTGCTGAATTACTTGACATCATGACTTACTGCCCCTGCTGTTAACGTGTTTCATTGTATCTTGCGTGTAGCATTCATTTTTTAAAGGGGCACATTCATCTCCTCCTCAGGATGAATTGCAATCGCTTCAGTGATCCCTGGACTTTTCATCTAGCACTATCATGAGGTCAAAGCTTTAATTTGTTCATTAATTTTGTTTATCACCAAATATACTTGAAAAAAGTCTGACATCAGCAGAATTGGGCCAGCAAGCACTATTCCTCTACATTTCACTCTTTGGTGTAATTTTATTTTTTCTTATGCACCGGACACTTCTCACAAGCTGCTGGGACTCTTTTCTGGGTGGGGAATTCAAAGAAGGCTGACTTGCTACTGTAAACTTTCAAACACATCGTTATGCATTAAGGATTGTGATTATTGAACAATTAGTTACAAGTTACTTAACATTAACAAATCACAGACAAACTACTAGGGCTGAAACAAATCCTCTAGTCACTCCAAAAAATAATTGAATTAAATTATTTGCATCGATGCTTTGTTTAATCCATATAACTATATACAGAGCACTGTGTTTTGCACGGATGATTATTACAACACTCATCTGGTGTGATGACCCTGGGCTTGACAGTGTGGATTACAAAGAGGAGAAAGAGAGAGAAAATACTGACGCAGAGAAGAGACAGGCCAGAGAAAGCGACAAAAAATGTTCAAGAAAACTCTGTATATTGTGTCTGTTCTTAAACTGAACTAGCCCATCACAATAGTATGACGTCCATGCTTCATTATGCAGAAAGCCTAATGTTACAGTCTGTGCATCCAGTCCACAGAGCGAACCCAACACAAGATATATGCCGGCTAGTAAAGAATGTAGGTTACGTTATTTAAGGCTACATGTAATGGCTTGTAAACAACTTAAATCAATGTGGTGGCTAGGTAAGATGTCTCTAAGTTAGCTAGGATTTCTTTAAGATATTAACCAAATAAAATAAAATGCCATAGTTCTTATGTGAAAGCCTGAGTTCATTCATGTTATTTTGAGAGTCACAGTTCCTGTCCATTTGATTTTACCTCCTATAAATGTCACAAAGAAGACACTAACTGCTTACATTTTGTCTGAGCTGCTCTCATTGGGGCACTTATTTAGGTACACCTGTTCAATTGCTTGTTAACACGTATAGCTAATAAGCCAATCACATGGCAGCAACTCAGTGCATTTAGGCATGTAGACGTGGTCAGGACAACTTGCTGAAGTTCAAACCGAGCATCAGGATGAGGAAGAAAGGGGATTTAAGTGACTTTGAATGTGGCATGGTTGTTTGTGTATTTCAGAATTTGCTGATCTACTGGGATTTTCATGTACAACCATCTCTAGGGTTCTCAGAGAATGGTCTGAAAAAGAGAAAATATCCAGTGAGCGGCTGTTGTGTGGAGGAAAATGCTTGTTGGTTCCAGAGGTCAGAAGAGAAGGGTCAGAGTGGTTCGAGATGGCAGAAAGGCAACAGTAACTCAAGTAACCACTTGTTACAACTAAGGTATGCAGAATACCATCTCTGAATGCACAACACATTGAATCTTGAAGCAGATGGGCTACAGCAGCGGAAGATCACGCCACGTGCCAGTCCTGTGAGCTAAGAACAGGAAACAGAGGCTACAATTTGTACAGACTCAACTAAATTGGACACCAGAGGATTTGAAAAACGTTGCCTGGTCTGATGAGTCTCAATTTCAGCTGCGACATTCTAATGGAAGGGTCAGAATTTGGTATAAACATGAAAGCATCGATCCATCCTGTCTTGTACCAACAGTTCAGGCATACTGCTGGCCAATCACAGCGCAGTATTGGACTCGCTCTAACTGAGGTTTTTATTGTCAAAGCTGTTGCTATAATAATTGCAGTCACTATCCAGAGAGGTTGAAAGGAGAAGTACGATTTATTCCCTTTCCAAATCCTAAAACAAATCCAGAAAAATGTAGGCTGTGTATTGTTCCTAACGTAATGTTAGTAAGCTAATGCTAGCTAACTTACAACTGAATGTAAAGTTATAAAGCCCTACTGTTCTGCTTTGCAATGATTGTAATAGTGAACAGAGACCTACTCAGCTGTACAGGGACAGCGTTGATCCTTAATATCGTTGTCCTCTTTCTCAATCGTCAGGTAATACGGTGGTTCACTTTTACTATGTGATTGTTAGGCTTTCGCTTCTGTCTTTCATTTTTTTCACATCAGTTTGACAGCCTGAAAAAAAACCTTTAAATTCACAATGCAACTGCGAAATTGTCTGCTTCTTTCTGAGATCGCTTTTCCCAAAAATTAGACAGTGGCAGTGCTGTTATTAAAGTCTTGACAGCTCCGACAGTTTGTCTGACTTATCAACAGTAACTAAGGGGGCATAGTTTAGCGAAGGGTCAAATGAGCATCGTCTAGGGCTTTTCCCCTCAGAAATGTCTGGGAACTTGCAGGTGCCTTGGTGGAAGAGTGGGGTAACATCTCACAGCAAGAACTTGCAAATCTTGTGCAGTCCATGAGGAGATGCACTGCAGTACTGAATGCATCCGGTGGCCACACCAGATACTGTTACTTTTGGTTTTGACACCCCTTTGTTCAGGGACACGTTTTTCAATTTCTGTGAGTCACATGCTTGTGAAACTTTGTTCAATTTCTGTCTTAGTTGTTGAATCTTTTTATGTTCATTCAAATATTTACACAAAAACAGTTGAAAGTAAGAGGACATTTCTTTTTTTTCTGAGTTTAGATGACAGCACCTCACAAATTGTGTTGTGTCTGAAAGGGCCTTCAGTTGGAACATCATGGCCCACTAAAACAGAATAATTGTATTTTTGCTTACTTCATCACAAAACTTCTGAATTCATATTGTTTATAAACTGTCTATAAATGGCCATGATCTACACAAAAATACACTAAAGTAAGCATTTTTCCTGTGGTTAAGACCAAGGAAACACTTTAGACTTCATAAAACCTTAAAATGCTTGTTTATGGTGCTGTTTCTTGGACTTTGTCACTTGTTCGCACAGGAAGTGCTACTTTTTTGTGCTTATCCCTCTTCACAAGACACAATTTGACATTGTCTAAGAACAAAAGTATATTTCTTGGAGACCAGTACTTTAACTGAGGCACTTATCTGTAAGCTTTGTTCCAGGTTAGAATGACTCAGAAACGACCACAAAGGCCCTAGAGACACACTACAAACTAAGACCAACAAAGAAAGGCTCTTTAAAGTGGTTGTGCTGCACTTCCACCCTGCTCTAAGCTGTTAGAGGCTTTCCTATGAGTCACCTGAACACATCTATTTATCACTGTCTCACTGTTGCAGCAAAGTCATTCCTCAGCCGGGACAGGAGGATATGTGAGAAATGTTTTTTGAGACTTGGGAAAGCGGTAGGTTGCTGTCTCATCTTACCTTGTCCATGTGATATTTCTGAGTGGGCCCTAAGCAGCAGCTTGAGCTACGTCTCTCTTCAATGCCAACATACCACAGGTTCTCACATGATGTAAATGAAAGCATCAAGGATGAGATGTAGCAGATTTTCTGGCATCATTTTAGCCATACTGGTGGTGTCGCTCTAGGGATGGCAATGTTGGTCAGCCCTGCTTAGCGTCACACACAACCAAAGTGTTGTAAGTTTAGTTTTGGGTTATGTTTGAGTTGTATTTTTTCCCTGTGTGTTTCAGCTTTTTGCCATTGTCTTTCTATTTGCCTCTGTTTCTCTCGTTCCTTGTCCTTAGTTATTCATGTCTTGTCCATCCTATTATTGTATTGATGCATGTTTTACTTCCTGTTTTATTTTTTTATTGACAGTGTCTGATGTTCTCGTCTAGCTTTTTCTTGTTCTGTTGCAGTTCTATTTTAGTCTTGTTCGTTCGATATTTAGTTTATAATCTCTACCTGGTTTTTGTACTTTTGTTTATGGATCTGTGGCTGCTTGTGTTTTTGATTATTTTGGTTTATTCTTTATTCTGTTCTGTTCCGTTTTGGTTGCATGGTCTGTCTTGTCTTCCTGTTTGACTCTGCCCTGTTTGACTGTGTCTGTCTGCTGTGCCTAATTAGTTTCTCATGTCGTTCACCTGTGCACTCCCTTCCTGCTCGTTTGCCTGTGCATTCAAGCCTTCAATTCAGTTCTGTTTGTGTTGTGTACTCATAATATGTTGAGTGTGTCTGGTGTCACCGTGTTTCAACCCTGCTAGGTATTTAGATATTTGGATGTTCCTGGCCAGCAATCCAGACCACCAGCATCTGTTTGATGGGACACGCCTGGCCATCGTCCCTGGGTTCTTTGGACCAAAGGCTGGTTGAGGCTGCTGATGTTGACGGGAACCGTGGTGGCCATAGGAGGAGATGTGGCCATCATGGTTCCCGTCAACATCAGCAGCCTCAACCAGCCTTTGGTCCAAAGTCTCCACAGTCAAGCCTAACAGCACAACAGTAAGCTTACCCCCAAGAGACTTTCTTGCCCGGTACCACTGTGGTGGCGCCTGTCCTACCTGGTCCCCCATCAATGGCACCTGCTCCGCCGGTGGTCCGACTGACACCAGCTCTGTTGGTGGTCCAGCCAACCTCTGTTCCTGTTCCTCTGTCAATGGCCCAACCAGTACCAGCTGCGCCGGTGGTCAGACCGACTCCCGCTCTTGGTTCCCTATCGGTGGTCCGACCGACACCAACTCCATTGGTGGTCCAGCCGACTCCTGCTCCAATATCTCCATTGGTGGTCCAGCTAACCCCTGCTCCAAGGTTTCCATCAGTGGTCCAAGCAGCTCAGGGCCCCAGTGCTTTGATGCCAGTCCTCAGCCCTGCAGCCTCATCCCTGGTTCCCTGTTCTGCTGCTTTGCTGCTGGACTTCAGCCCTGCCCTGCCTCCAGAGAGGTTCCGCCTTCACCGCCGGCTTCTGGTGGGGTTCCTCCTTCGCTGCCAGCTTGGCCTCCAGAGGGATTCCACCTTCGCCGCCAGTCTCCTGCCCAACCTCTAGAGAAGCCTTGCGGTCGCAGATGTTTTCCTGATGGGTTCCACCCTCATCGCTAGCCTCCTGACCCATCTCTGGAGAGGTCTCACCACCAACGTTGTTGGTTTTTGGTTTGGCCTCCAGAGAGTCTCCGCCTCCATTGACGGCCTCCTTCCCGACCTCCAAAGAGGTTTTGCCTCCATCGCCACCCCCTGGCCTGCCTCCTGGGGTTTACAGTCATCGCCGTCGACCCTCTGTTCGACCTGTTTGGTCGACACCCTGGACTTCCTCTCCAACCGGCCAGTCTCACTGCCCTGCCTTCGGGCTGCCCGCCTGAGGTCCCCTGTTCCCTCTCTGCCCTGCCTTCAGGTCCTCTGGTCTTATTCTCGCTAGACCACCCGCCCCGTTTTTCCCAGCCCTGCCCCTTTCTGACTTAGTTCAGAGACTTGATTTTGTCCCTAGACTTTGGCTCTCCTCTCGTCCTCCCTCTACCCACCCTGGTTCGTTTTGCCCTCTGTCTAGATATTTGGATATTTGAATATTCCTCCTGTTGTGGATTTATGTCTTCGTTTTTTGGACTATGCCTGCGTCCACCTCATGTAAGCCTAATTTGGTTTGTTGTTTAAAAAAATCTTTTTAAACTGCATCCTCACTGTCATAGTCTGCATTTGGGTCCAAACCTAAGTTGGACCATATCATAGGAATGCCACCATATTATTGGCATGAGATCCATTGCTTTCTTTCTGACACTGAGATAAAATGATTAATATCAAGGCTAATGGTTCTGGTGTAAGGACGTTGGATAGCCTAGCATAGCATTAAGATTGGAGACGGGGAAATATCAGCCTCCAAAGTAAAAAAAAAGAAATACACCTCTAAAGCGAGCTAATTAACATTTTGCATTTGCCAAGAATTGGTTACATGATAAATTGACTTCATTTATATACAGCACTTTGACTGATGCCAACATTCACCCATTCAAGCACGCACGCACGCACGCACGCACGCATGCACGCACGCACGCACGCACGCATGCACGCACGCACGCATATTCATAACACTAATGGCAGAGGCTGCTGTGCAAGGTGCCAAGTTAAACAATGTAATTGTAAAATACATTACTTTTACATTTCTGTTCATGTTTGGACAAACGAGAAACGTGTTAGTGAGCAAGTGAATTTTTTCAGATGCACAGCTAGCTTTGTGTTCTCTTTTCAGTGACACTTTGATCTTTAGCTTAAAAGTAGATTAAGGACAACATGTAGAAAAGGGAATGTATTACTTCTGATTCCCAAAGGCCTTACCCCTGGACAGCAACAATACAATCCCAGAATTACACCCAACCTTGTAACTTACCGGTGAATGAAACAGGAAGTGTGCATGTGTGTGGTTGGCAGAAAACTGGAAACACCAGTGAGAGGATCAGGGGGTAAATGAAAATAGATTAAAGAGATTCATCCAGTTATCAAGCCACTGCAGACAATCTCTGCTAAGTGATAGCAGGGCTATTCAAAGAGGAGGACTACACCAGCGACCCCCATCCCCCCACCCCCACCGCCTAATCTGCTGTCCACTGCCTCCATGTGTGAGCTGTATTTGGGCTCAGCACTCTACAACCATAACTGTAGATTTAATTAAACTAGGAAGAGGATTACTGATGAAATGCTGCAGTTTAGCAGTGTCCATTTGTGTAGGCTTACTCTGTTTCACTTTGAACACTCTGAAAAGTGTGATAGCTTTCAGTTTGGACTTTTCATTCTGGTTACTGTGATGTGGACAGCCAATACTGTAATACTGTAGTCCCTCTACTTGACGGAACTTCAGCATGTAATTGCAATTGTGTGTTGCACTGACCCTGTTTTAAAAAAAAAAATCACTCTGCTAACAGTTGGCCCTCTTTTGGGTTACATTCATTCATATTTAAACATTGTTGCTATTAAATTATTTGAAGTAGTAAGATGTCGCTGCAGTAGCAATCTTATCTGCTCTTTCCACCCTTAAACAATGTTTGACAGAGAATCTTGCATACTCAGCAAACTGAGGAAGAATGTGAAATGCAATTTAAAGCTCTGAAAAAGGTGAACCTTTAGTTCAAATGTTTTTTTCTTTTGTGAAATTACTGAGTGAAGAATAATCCTTAAAGGTGACAGAAAAAGTTTGAGAACCACTGGGATAGTGGCAGTTGGAGCACCTTCAGGGGCTGGGTGGATGTGAAACTGAGTAGGAAAATATCAGGGTATTTGATAAAAGTCAAGGGTACAAGCCTATGGACGTTAAAATAAAAAAAAAATAGAGAAGAACTACAACTCCCATGGTTCTTTTTGCTGAAAAGGGAAATAAGTGCAAGCTAAAGACTTAATTTTGGAGAACTGATAATAAAATCTGCAGCTTAAATGTAGAATGTGGACCACTTGACCACTAGTAGCATGAGGAAAAACATGCATGCACACACACATTTCACACTTTATAGAGCCTAAGTATCTGGCTTCCGCTTCCTGCCCATGGGACCTTATTTCAGAAAAATATGTACGGTAGTCAATGGCGAGACACAACTTATTTTTGATCCTGTTTGAACTGCGCTCTAAATTACACATATTTGGTTTGTCAGTTTTAAAGACAGATAATAGATAATTTTGTCTGTCAAGAAAGTTGCAGTTTGTCATAGAACAATAGAGTTACATTTAAATTTGTGTCAAAACCGCTCAATGAACTACATCTCGCTCAATTACGTCACCAACATGTTACCACGGTCATACTAGCTAGCTTTCACTGTTTGCTGCTAGCTAGATAATTTAGCTATGTTCCACACAGAAATATATCTCACCTGATGTGTTTAATCGAACTACTCTCAGTCCTTTTATCACATCATCTACACATGTAGGTTCTTTGATGTTAGCTTCAGAAACATTAGCTTCAGTCATTGAGAGAAAAGGTTACATGTCACATATGTGACTTTTGGGTTTGTGGTCTTTGTAATTAGGTATTTTCAGTCTTATACTTCAACAGTTTTACATCAAACTGCGACTTTCTTGACTTCTAAATGTACATTTTAAATTGACCATCATGTGTGTAATTCAGAGCACAACTGAAACAGGATAAAAAATTGTTATCTCTTGGCATTGACTGTTGTACATATTTTTTTCGAAGTAAAGTCCGAAGTAAAGTCCCTCCGCTAGTGCCGGTAACATGCACAAATATTCCTGAAGAAGAAGATTGCTAGTATATTTTAAATATTTAAGAGGGCAATTGTGACGGACTAACCTCACTACGGTTGAGTATGCGCTGTGGCTGCCACACATATGGCGTTGTGGTCAAGTTTGCATGTTTGGTTCCCTGTCGACCTGGGTTCATATCTGTGTGTGGTGACTGCTCTTGCCTTTCCGTCACATATGGCGTCAGAAGTGGGATGGCTTGCCTTGAAATTGTTGGAGGCATACCCAGTGTGTGATGCATACGAGGGACCCCCAGAGATGGGCGAAGCACTTGTGGGTGGGGGCACCATGAGAAGGGAGAAGTACAATTGGCGGGAGTTGTGACGGACGCCTGTATGCGTGAAGCGCAATAGGGCGGCTCCTGGAGGGGAGGGCAGTGTGACAGACTACCGTCACTATGGTTGAGTTTGCGCTGTGACTGCCATACCAACGAGCCTGGCTCTTTGGCTTTGCGGTCAAGTTACATGTTGGGTACCCTGTAGAACTGGATTCGAATCCAGGTGGGTTGACTGCTCTTGCCTTTCCGTCGCAACAATACATTCGACATTTTGTTGGGCATCAAAGATTCACACAAGGCATTGTGGTGGATAAAACTTGTGTGACAAAGAAAAGGACACCCACACATTCATTCACTTTGGAGCCGTGTTTCAGTCCCAATTGCAACACAGAAGCATTTTGAATTTGCTAAAACTCTGACTGGCTTTCTTGGCTGAAGCTCTTTTGTATTGGTATAGTATTTAGTTATGCATCATACCAAACTGACAGAGAAAATTTTATTTTTTGGACAAAATTTAAAGGATTACAACACATGGCTATAACATAAACCTAAAGTGTTGTTAGATTATGGTGGATTCATCCATGAATTATGCCATGATTATTGCCATATTTCAAAAATCAAATTCTTTATAAAATAGCAAAAATATTAAAATGACACATTATTTGGAACTGTGGGTCAGATCAGAGCTTGGGCAGAGAATACAGCCTAAAGTGTTTCTACACCAGTGCTTTCATCATAGCCCTTTACTCAGACCTGAGACATCAGAGCCAGATGTGTCACACTGACATGTACATCAGGGCTCGGCCCCTCATGGTCTACCATTATGAAGCTTGCATCGCTATCCCCTACCTCCATGTAAAGCCTCTTTCCCCCTTCTGCGTGCTGGCTTTTCTGCAAGTCCACATGTCACAGGGACTCCTTGGCAACCAAGTCAGCTCTCTTTGTGTGTTTCATTCATATTTTTCTGTGACCCAATTTTCCCTGGTTTAAGCAGCATAAAAAGATGAGGCACAAAGGCAATTTTTCACAGGGCTTAAAGCCTTTTTCATATGAGACAAATTGTGCAAATGGAACAGGGTCACAAAATTGTTGTAATGTAATCACCGGTGCCATGTGAATTAAGCCCAGTTGTATCACACAATCGTAGAAGAGCTGATTAAGGTAATCCACAGTGGTTGTATTTCTCAGGTATTGTAGCCTACTGTATGTACAGTCACGTTAATGGCTTAATGTATCACAAGTGATCTGCAAATGCTGGCTGACTGTGGAGAGGATAAAGTTTACAAAGTCAAAAGTTATTTCCATATCAAAACCGAAATATGGATTCTCATCTATGCATGCACTGCAAATGCATTTGAACATGAAATCACGAGAGCCATATGAAGACAGAATGTATACTCACAGTGATCCAAATGCCGAAGGAAAACTTTGCAAAGCAGATGGGCAGATAGCAATGTGTTTTTCCAGCATTTTATCAGACTGATTGTAGATTCATTTGAACTCACTCCTGAGACCTTGGTTAATGATCTGTGTACCTATTGAAATCAGCCTGGAAGATATCGATGCCTGTGCCTGATAAACTAAGGAGAGCTTGACTTCCAAGAGCAGCTTTTGGATCTTGTCCAGGTGAGCTTACTTCACTTTGTGGCTCAGTTGGCTGGAGAATAAGAATGAGGCCCCTCTTTCTCTCTCTTGCTTTGGCCTATGGTCCTGAAACAAAATGATTATTCCTCACATTTCAGCTAATGACTTTCGCGCATCAGCATATCCGCTCTCTTACACATATCAATTAGTTGGGACTGCATGAATGCCTGAAACACTTATGTGGCAGAGTGCTGACACAAGCAATGTGACCGAGTCATCCTTGCTTGACTCTTAAGTAGTTGTGATAACTATTTTTTCAATCCAAAGTCAAAAGGTCCCAATTTAGAGATCCATAACAAGATAAAGTTCAGTCCAGTTAAAAATAATCAAAAACATTTACTAGTTCTGCACTAAGACAGTGACATGTGGTAAACATCCAAAGTACTTTTTAATAAGATGAGTAAAGTTTTGTCTTGCTGCACAGATAGCAACTTGAAAAGAAATAATCCAGTTCAATTTTATTTATAAGCTCCAATTTATAGCAGATGTTATCTCATTGCAATTTTCATATAGAGCAGGTCCAGACTGTACTCTTTGTAATATTAAATAAATAAGATAAGAAGGGAATGAATGACGTTGGAACTGAAGGTGGGAAGAAATAAGGAAGCAAAGAATGAAACATATTATGTGCCTATCATTTAAAATCTGAATTTGCAAAGTAAGTAGTAAAAGAAAATAGAACTGAGTACCAATTAAAATTACTTTCATGATCATAACTACCTTGCTATGATCTACATAGATGTAGCACCAGCATCTCAATGAACAATGCCCCTTATTGTCAGCAAGGTGTTGTGTCATGAAACACAGTGAGCTCTTAACACACCACAACCAAATAAAGTTACCCTTTCGTGAACAATGTCAAGTGAAGACTAATTTATACTTCTGCGTCGAATCTATATCATAGGTACGCCGTAGCCTGTGCGTAACCGTGTACCCTAGGCTCTAGCCTGACACGCGCGTCCCCAAAAACGAAACTACACATTGCGGCGATGCAGACTGCAAGAACTGCGATCGGTGGGCTTGGTAGCATCACATTGACTCCAAGCCCCCAGGATATGCTCCGTGCTTTGAAGTCAGTTCTACTAGTGGCCAAACAATACATTTTCCCACCATGAAATGACTTGTTTCACCATTAGAATTTGATCCATTTGATCCGATAATATTTTGAAAGTCTAGAAAAGCCGCACGATTATCATTTTACCCCTATTGAAGTTAGCATAGGGCTAAACCAGAAGTTAGCTGGCTCGGTCAACACGGTGGAATATAAAGGTAAGGTAAGTACACTGGGCAAGCAAGAGGATGTAATCTTGGCTCTTATTTAATTAATTGGAACATTGATTTATTACAGTATCTTATTATATTAACTTTAGTAATATATTCAGCTTACTAAGGAGCTATTTCTTCGATAAGCCTTGAGCTTTGGGAAATCACTATGTAAATTGTTTATAGACCAAGTATTCTATTTTTTTGGAGTTTTATAAATAAAATAAGTAATTGATCAATCGAGAAAATAAGCGGTGGATTCAGAAAATAATAATTAGTTGCAGCCTAGTAGTTGTAGAACTTTTTTTAGTGAATACCAACTTTGCTAACAGAGTACCACTAATCTTGGTGACAAAAATATTCTTCAAAAATATCTTGCGGCTGCATCACAATAAAAGCCACTCCATGGTTCGACAGTTGCGCTTTTAATGTGAAACAGCAGATGTGTGGGATTGTAGCCAAGCGAAGCAACAGTGCATCACAGTGCATCATATGCACACAGATGGCACAGACAGTACAATACCTGATATTCACCACAAAGGAATGAAGCGGTACTTTTGCCGTCTTGTCCATAGGCTGGTGGTTATGCCATGTATTCATCTGTATGCATTTACTAGCTGTCAGGGATGATGTTTCCCTACACGTCCAATATAATGGTTCACACCCTCTCTTTTCCCCTCCTCAGTCCAGCCACCATATGCTGCCTGCCCTCCGCTGGTGCCCTTAATTCCTAATGACAAGAACAGGAAGGTTAAAAGCAACACGAGTAAAGACAAGTGACAAGAGTCAGCTCAGACCTGCGAATAGCAACCTGGTTTTTAAAGAGGCCAGTCTTGCTCAGTCTTCTTTTAGAAGAAGTGTGAGGGAAAAAAAAAAAAGAAAAACTTTTTTTCTGGCCTGAGATAGCTCAGGTTGCTGGTGGCAACTGATAAGCTAATAACTGCAGGTTGGAAATGTGTTAAAAATACCCTTCAAAATGGGTCAAAAGTGTATGGAGACTGGTTCTTAAATTTTGAATAATGTCGTTGCTTTGCATTATTGCCTCAATTTTTTAATTTTGCATTGGTGTAAGATTTTTTTTTACTGAAGTGTAATTATTTTTTATAGCTATCGCCCATTTTGAATTGACATTTGAACAATCTGCCACACTGTGATCTGCAAGTTGTCATGACGATAATTCAGATGACTCAAATGAACAAACATGAGTCTATACAGAAAGAAAGAAATTAGTGTTCAATCAATCATTAGAATTATAAAAAAAAATATTAGAAAATGTGTGTTAAATTGTTACCAATTTATAACTGTAAGGACTTTTAAGGGTACTGTGACACAGGTTACCGCGGGTACCGCGGGAGAGTGCCTGTGCCTCTCCACAACAGCAGGTCCTCTCTGCCTTCTTAGTCAACTGACTGACGCAGCTGAAGAATGCACTGTTATCTATTTACTAGTTAACCGAAGTTTATACAGGCAGACTGACTGGATCTTTGTAGAAAGTCTTGCATGTGGCTTGGACAAAACGTAACTTTTGACAGTCTTGTTTTTAACCAATATCTAACAGAATCACATTTGTGTAGAGGAATGAACAATAACCTTATTTGCAGACTTAGTGATTTTGTGTAAGTCTAGGAAGGATAAACATCCCCAGACAGGACCCTTAGTATTTGGTGTTGGCATTGCATGTGTTCACACGTTGTATGCTGGTACTGCAGCTCCTCCGCAGCCGACTCTTATTAAAAAATGCTTTCGTCAGTCTCCGGAACTTCCTAAACACCCTGGCGTACAACTATGACCTCTAAATCATCCACATCTCCACTTTGTTCAGTGAAAGGTCTGGTGTTGTGCCCATTGATGGCTGTCCACCTGATGGACTTTGTCTTTTTTTGTATGTATCGTTTGGTCTGTCTTCACCAGGCTACACCAGCGAGCACAACTGGTTGATACACACTTCTCTTACACGGTTAGCTTGAATATGTACATTATGGCAGAAAGCAGGAGTAGTAGTTTTGAAGCATGATACTCTCTGTGTAGCTATTTATTATTAAACATATTAGCATTAACACAACAGACACTGCTGCCTGTCAGCTCAGTGCCAACTCTCTGATGTATTACTTCACAACTGGAGCCTGCTGCACTGTGCACTGAATTTTCAGCTGTATTTAACATTGCAACATTAGATGCTAGCACTATTTGAAAGCCACACTACCATGCTGAAGCTTCAGCCATTATTGTGCTCTGAACAGAGTCATGTGGATCCGTGACTGCAGTAAGATACCAAAGCACTAGCAAACTTGATACCAGCTGACCACCTACCTCTTAACAGATCATGATCATGCGTAAAATAATAAATAAATAAAAGTAGCATATATTTACCCAAATGTAACGGAGTAAAAAATAATGATTTTTCTCTAATAATCTTAGTAGGAGTAACAGTATAAAACAATAAAACTACTCTGACAGGTACAATTTACTTTAAAATGTAAGTTATTACTCCCCACCTCTGGTCGTTTTGAGAGATGTATGAGCACACATTGAAACAAACACAGGACCATTAGTCAATGTTAACTTACTAACATAACGTATTGAAGTCGTACATAATTTAACTTCTTAAGTACTGACGTAACTAACGTACTTCTGCCAGGTTTGCGATCTGAGGAGTCAGCAGCCAGTGACGGTATACCGCAAAACAGATCAGTCAATAAAAACCTATTTCAAGCAAATTTTTCAAATTGTGAATCACCACCAACAACGAGGTGTCCTTCAGCATTTAGTTCTAAATGTGCACAACAAATATTCCAAAGGGTCCACTTCTATGCACTATTAGCTGCAGACACACTGACTCACACACACACACACACACACACACACACACACAACACACACGCTTGATAATTACAAGGTAGTGCACTTGTTCCAATCCTATTTCCAGTCAAGAATGTGCGAATTGACCCATTCTGCAAAAAATGTTCAATTATCTTTTCTTTTTTTTTTTTTTTTACACCCAGTGCTGATATATTTCAGATTCTCTCTTTCTACAATATCTGATCATGGTTATGGGTTGATTAAAGGCAACCGTTAATTTTATGTCTGTGAAAGGACACAAACTCCTGCATCTATAATGGAAGTCAAATGTGCTACACATTCATCCATCCCAACACAACACCTTTACACCTACATCTAAATAAAACAGGCACACCGCTCTCGTCATTGGACTGAACATTGGCATTCAAAATAAATTGTTGGGTGCAGAGCTGTCGAATATGGATGTAATACCTTGGGATACTTGGCTGTTTGTTCACTCTATTGCCCTGCCATTTTACAATTTTTGTGTCAACATACAACAGGGATGACCAGCTTACTTCTTTGGATTTAAATATGTCTTGTAATCACACCTGACTTCAGTTGGCTGGGTGGGAAAAGAGACGGTGCACATTGGTGAAAAAGAGTAAGAGTGACTGCAAGCAGAAGGAGGGACAGTAGTGGAAATGAAGACAAAAAGAGGTCAAGAGAGACAGAATGAGTGAGCAAGAAGGACTGATGCTAATATCTGGATGGCCTGTCAGCTGGACAGAAGCAGGACTGTAGGTTTGGTAGTTTCATCACTGTGTTTAGAGGCTGATGAAAACAAGCAGTAACAAACTGTTGAAAGGCTGGCAGCTTGGAAACAAAACATAGGTAGTCCCATTTTTCACACCTACATGCTGTTTCTTCCCCTCCTCGCTGTTGTTGCTGTGAGACTACAGTACAAATCCAGAGTTATAAGAGCCTGAAATTGGTCAGAAATCTCAGAGGCATCATTGTGGTGGCCATCAGAGTAATAGACTGTCTGGATGCATTATCTGGTTGCATTATCTCCCTCTGGCTGCGGCTGGGGGCTTGGATCGGATCCCGGAGCAAAGTGATTGAAAAGCAAGAGGAATCAGGCATGTGGCGAGTGAGCCGAACCAGTAATGTATGATAAATTACAACAGCTTCACTGCCATTGGAAGTCTGGAGGTGAGAGCAAGAAAAATGTTCTTTATAAGTAAATGCAGAAAGAGGAAGTACTGAGAGGAAAAGAGGAAAAAAATAAAATAATTTAGGATGATTGAATGAGCTATTTGTAGGATGACAGTTTATGATGGCAGAGTGGGACCTCGCACAATACAAACACATCCCCTGCACAAGCTTTAGCACTGTCAGGCTAACGTCAATGCAGCCCACTTGCACACAGACAAAGATACAAAAAACCCTATGTCCTACTCCTTGTCGAACTTTTCAAATAATAAGCCACTCTTCAACAACACCCCTGTTGTGAATAAGTTGCAGGGCTTTATAATAACCTGTGTCTGCAACAGTGGAAGTAATAGGACTGAACCTATGGGCTGAGACAAGCAGCCATTTTATAATGAGGGATGGAACCGCTCAGCCATACAGCACCACTCTTCCTGTTAGGATCCTTAAATTAAAGAAGCAAACGATGCATGGAGCAAATTCTCGCCCCTAAATCTCCAGGGCTCCCCTTCTCTGAGTGGAATCTAACTCCACTTTCTCCCCAGCTCAACCCTCATCTGCTCCACTGAATCAGCCCTGCTTTCGGAGAAAAAGGGAAACGACTCGCTGTCTTCGGTGTATCATTGAATTGGAACTGTATTTATCTACAGACCATTTTCATCAGTGTGGGCGAGCGGTTACTTGTGCATTTCATCACTCTAAAAATCTGTGGCATTTACAACAGCATTACTTCAAACTCTGGAGTGTTTACCCCCTTTACTTTAGATTTTTAGGCTTGGTGAGAACATGGCATTTCTTCAGATACCACCTAACACTTGCACTGAGACGCATGGAAAATTAAAGAAGATCGTGACCACTTTTCAAGTGAGCTGAAGTGCAGATAATTGATTGAAACGTGAACCAATTAGTTGTGATGCTTGAGTTTCAGCTCCATCATCTGAAGGTCCAAAAGAGCAACAACTAACAAAAACTAACTTATCAACATTCTTTAAGACACTATGTGTAGACATTTTATGTGATTACAGATTCTTTAAAGTAATGATGCTGGCATAGGTTTTGTAAAAAAAAAAAAAAAGAGAGAGAGAGAGAAGAAGAGAGAGATTACTTACTTATTTAGTGTCCTTGGCTCAGATTTATGGGTTGCACTGCTGGCTGCAAAAGTATGTTTAGGAGTCCCCAACGTCATAATTTCAGAAATGTAGTGTGGGGGCTTTAAAAGAGAATTCCAGTTTAATGACACCTTGGGTTCTTTTTGTAGGTTTGATCATTGTTTCGATTGGTTATTGTGATATTGCGCTCAAAGTAAATGCTGAGAACTTATGAGAAGAATGTGACAACATCGATAAAAACAGGGTCAACGGGCCAAGAAGCTGTCAGACTGTCAGACACGTTCAAACAAACCCCCATGTTACTCAAACTTCATGTTTTAAGTTTGAGTTAGGGCTATTGAAAGATTATGGTTACAGTAATCGCAAATGTGCGACAGGAGGCGAACTTCAATGTCAGGGTGAGGATTAATCGAACAAAGGGGTTTAGAAAATCTGCTTAAACTGTTGTTTACAACTTGTCTGATCATCTGACCACTGATGTTTCTTGCCCTATTAAACTTTTAGCCATGTTGCCATGAGCCAAAATGTAAAACAGTTACTTTTGAGTTATTGTTACTAACATAATGGTCAAAGGAAAATGAGATCTGAATTGTACTAAATCATAATTATCCTCTACTACACTTTCCTATTACCATTAAAACAGAACTAGTCACATTTTTTTGATGTAGTCATCTGATAATTTTGTAAAGCAAAAGTTAATGACCTCTGCTTTTATCAACGGACAACACAACTCACAGCAACTCTATTAACTGTCTCTTTTTCTGTTGCCACTTTGTCATGCCATTTGTCAAACTGAATCATCACCTTGACTTTAACACCTTCCATTTCAAAAATTATTCCTCCAATAAGCCATTAAACTACATTTTATTTAAACAGCAAAAAGGCTCATAAATACAGTTATTATGATATACAATAAATACTGATAATAATTAACAAAAGTATATTTGATCAATTTGAGCTTAAAACACATTTCCACTTTCAATTTCCTGCATTCTGGTGAATTTTTCTGCACCACTTTTTTGAGGAAATGTTTTATTTATAGAAAGGGAAACACACACAAAAAAAGACAGGTGACAATTCAAAATATAAAAATATCATGTAATATAATGCAGTAAGGCTCTCAGGCATTCTGTATTGCTGTTTGAAAAGTTTCTCCAGAAGATCAACTTTTCTCATTTAATTTAATCCCTGCTGAGTCAGCACACATCTAAGCATGACTGAAGTAACCTCTTTAAATGTGCATGTGGCACCTTTTCACCTCAATGCTAAATTAATTACTTATAATTCAGTTAGAACCCCCTGCTCTTTAATAGCTCCTGTGTTTCAGCAGGTTTTCAGCTCATGTTCAAAATGCTGTGCACATTCATAATCTCTTCCACATGTGTGTGATATGCAGAATAACTTGGTAATATTTAGAGACAAAAGTCGTAATAACACGGGAATAAAATCACATCCTAATGAGAAGCTTTAACCAACGTCCACCTCTCTCTCTCTCTCTCTCTCTCTCTTTTTCTCTCTTGCTCACTCTAAGTGAAGGCATCCTGAGTAACGTGGGGTGGGGGCAATCCAAAATCCACTCTCCTTGCACCTTGTAACAACAGGGGAAAGCTGCTTTTCACCAACACAACACTGCTTCAACCTAAATGGGTTAAATGTACAAGACTTGTAGACTCGTAGGGAAAACTCCCAGCCATGCATCATAAACTGTGAAGGCTCAAACTGGGGAGAAACAAGGGAGAATGAAAATAAATGAGGTATAAACACACACTGGATAAATGTGTGCTTTTGAAGCAGCTTAAACACTGGTTATTCATTATCAAATGGGCAGTTTAATTGGTGGTAGAATATATGCCGGCACCCAGGCTGGTATGAAATATCACACAAGAGATTTGACAGAGGGTCGACTCCTCCATGATTTCTTTTGAGAAATGAGTTCCGCTGTTATGATTAGAATCGTAAACCAGGAGTCAAACTGCCAGCAGGAGCTCGCAACTTGCTGGCGTGCGTACATATGGATTATGGGGAATTTGCATCTGTTAATCAAGCGTGTCGGAAATTATATAAATAATAATTGGCAATTGCCGCAGTTAAAACTAATTATCCACGTTCTTTATTAAGCACTGTTTGGTAATCCCTCTAAAGATTCTGCGCAGTGGCATCTTTCCAACACTCGCCCCTGCAGTCAGGCTGTCATAAGAGAAAAGAAATTGTTTTGCATGTACAGTGTATACTTCATCGGGTCCTGGTTGTCCTAGTTGGCTCGGCCAGATACTCCATCTACTGTATGTGCGCGGTGTTTAGTCCAAGATTCTTCCTGCAGAGCCATCCGCTAAAGAACACATAACTTTTACTTCCCCTTGATTGTAGTATAAACACACCTGCACCTGAAGGTCCAACTTGTGGTGCGTTACTATAGAGGCAAAACTTCCACCATGAAGACAGAGAAACACTCCAGAGGAGTTTTAAGCTTTAGAGGCTGAGCTGGAAGCGAGCATACAGCAACAGGCGCAGCTTTCTGGTTGAGTGGTAAAGTGAAAGCCACTTTTAGATGCCCTACACGCCCATGCTTCACCTACACAGGTGCTTTCCCTCATTTGCCTGATTACACCTGGTCTAATGGTGGTTTGGGCAGAGACCCTGCCTGATTGACATGTGTGGGCCTCTGATTAGTTTTGTTGTACCTTTTTAAGATGGGAGAGGTTAGACCTTTATCATTCTTATTGGTTCACGTTTGGTGACCTCATGCAAATCTTCCATAGCTCCATCCAACTTTAGCCTCAGCAGAGCTCTAATTAGCCAGAATAAGTGAAAATGTCTGCGAGTGGGCTTTTAAAATAATACCAATCGTGCATTTGAATACCCATAATACCATACTATTTACGTCAAGTCAGGTGTATTTAAAGTGAAACATTACCAACGACATGGTCCCAGTATACTTTGCAAAATAAAATACAGAGACACGTTAAAATGAGCAAAGTTGGATACAAAATCACATGATTAGATTCACACAAAATAAATTACAAGAAAGTACAATACATGATGTTAATAAGTACATATAATAAGTACTAATAAAAGTGATGAGAAATCACAAAAACACCCTAGCCCTAACTATAAGTCTTATCACAAAGAGAAAAAAACATCCCTAACTACAAGCTTTATTAAAAAGAAACATTATAAGTCTACTACTACTTGCTTCAAACCCAAACAGGGACCTGATTCCACAGCAGAGGTGCCTGATAGCTAAAGGCTCTAGCTCCCATTCTAATTGTAGAGACCACCACAAGTAACCCTGCATTTTGGGAGCACAGTGCTCTCGCATGGCAGTATGTTAGTATGAGCGCTTTCAGATCGGATGATGCCTGACCATTAAGGGCTTTGTATGTAAGAAGTATATAGTCCAGTATAGATTTTACTGGGAGCCAGTGCAAAGTAGCTAAAACAGAGGTAATCTTACTAGTTCTGGTGAGTCAGTGTGCGGGCAGTGGAATTTTGTATTCACTGGAGACACTTAACTACTTGACGCCTGAATTTTTTTTACATTAAAAATTTTTTTAAAATTATTTGTGTTTTCATTTGCTTTCAAGCTGATGTTAAATTAAGTGAAGATTGTTAATTTGTCTATAAAACATAGAAAAGGTACAAACTCAGGCAGGCATAAACGAAGAAACCAGGGCTTGCAAAAGGTTCCTAGGTACGTATGGAACATGCACCAGCAGGTATAGAGGGGAGTCCATGCGCTATCTTGGTATGCAGTCTGAAAGGAAGAGGTGTGATGCAAATTCGCGACAATCTGCGTCAAGGGGTTAAGAGATGTGTTTGAGCAGCCTGATAGTATGGAGTTTCAGTAAACAAGCCTTGAAGCAACAAATGCGTGGACAAGTTTCTCAGCATCATTTTGAGGCAGAATGTTTCTTGTTTTTGCAATATTGTGAAGATGAAAATTTCGCATGCCAGAAAAAAACATTTAGTATTTCCCAGTACATAGGATGCCAAATGCAGAATGCCAAACCAGGATGTCCTACTACATTTACATTTACTAATTTAGCTGACGCTTTTATCCAAAGCGACTCACAAATTGCTATCTGTGTATAGCAATATACACCCACCACATCCGGTCACATTTTGCAGTATGCAAGCAATGTTGCTACTCTGACTCAAAATCCTCTGCACAGCATAAGTATGAGCAAGAGGGCCAAAGTTCAAGGTACAATGTTTTGACAAAGTAGTATGTCCCAATTGTATGCATACCGCATGCAACAGTCCATACTTTGGGCAGAAAAAGTATGTGAACTGGAATGCTGCATAGGGGTCTACAGCCATACTAATTAGAAAAAACACACCCAAATAAACTGAGGCTGATGGGAATGTCTTTACTTTTACAGGTCTTTGGTCATAAACCCCAAATGACAATGCTGACCTGAGGGTGCTAGATGAAAAGTCAGAGGATCACAAAAGTCTACAGGAGTCATTCTCTGATGACTGCGAATGTCTGTACCAAATTTCATGGAAATCCGTCCAGTAGTTGTAGAGAGATTTCAGCCTGGATCAAAGTGATGGACCGACCGGCTGAAAGATCATCATTGCCATGCTGCTCACATCACTCGCTCCCATCGCATCTGGGCTTAGGTTTGCATGGAGGCACGTCGGAGGCTCTGAAGTCAGCTGCAAGAAGGTCTGATGAGACCAGAAGTCTGAGCTTTTTGGCCATCAGGCTAAACATTGAGCATCATCACAAACAGCACGTTGTAACTACAGGGTATTTTTCTGTTGATCAGTGTCAAAAAGCCACATTAAATCTACTATCGACTGGTGAATCCTGTTTTTTTAAAATATAGTCACTGTATTGGAGCTCCTGATGCAACATCAGGGACCATCCGCACCGGCCCAAGAAAGCTATACATAATTTAGGTCAATATAGAGCGAAGCCAATTGGCGGCTGATGAGCTGTCGAGAAATGCAGTGACAAAACTGGGCCTCTAAGGGCAATAAATAATCCCAGCTAACAAGCCTCCTCTGGCAACGTGGAGCACAAATAAACACAACAGTGTTGTCAGATCAAATGAAAGCAGACAAACAGAAAACTTTCATGCAAAGGAGGTTGTTAATAAGACACACAAATCATTTGCACACACACACACACACACATCGTGGGAACATAAATGTGTTTTTGACGACAGGAGTGCTGCATGAAAGCTGGAGTCAATGAGAGTTATTGGAGTAGGCATGCACACAATTATATAATCAACACCATATTCTCTTGCACTTGTGAGTCATTTTGGGAGATTTGGAGCTCTCTGCTGTTGCCTGCCATCCATACGGTGTCTGTGCACTGCATCTCTTGGTGGAGCTGAGCCTTCGCAGGCATTCACAGTTTAATCAATTAAACACTGTCAAGTCGCTGGCTGGCTAACAAGCGGGGGTGGGGGTGGGGTGGCGGGATGGGCCTTTCCTCTTCAAAAGAGGCTTGATTTGCTGTGATTTAAGCTCACAACTTATTCAGGAAAAAGTTAGAGTGCATTTTGTAGGATCTGTGGGAAATTCTAAGGTTTGTTGTGATGCAAAGTCAGAAGGAAAACACCATAAAAAGCTTGGAGCCAGAAAATCAACACATCTCTCTACTGAAGTGCTGAGCGGAGAGCCATCTTTGTGAAAATTGTCCCATGCGTGAGTCATCATGCATTTACCCATGAGTGTTCAATTTGCATAACTACAGTTGCATCCACTGGGGAAAGTCTGTTTATCTAAGTAAAGTTCTGTCCTGTTTTGTTTCTCGGTAATTCCAGTCGTTGCCAAGGGAAATACTGCTATCATCTCAGCGCTTGATACTGTACAAGGTTGAGAGTTAAAGAAATTTGATCTAAACAGCAGTTGCCAACAGGATTAGATCAAGCAGAATCTCCGTTTTGCTTCCCGGTTGATTCTACAGGAGGGTCATGCTACAGCTACAGCTCACATTTCACACCTTGTATGTTCAATGACCATCTGTTTCCTGTAGGCTTTTCATACATAGCAATACGCTGCATCCCTGCAGAGAAGGTAAGCACGTCAAGCCTTCCTTTTTTTCCCCCTGTTCGGAAGGTTAACATTGAGGTTTCAAGACCATGTGACTGATCAAGTGGCAGGGAGCGACTTCTACAGACACCAGCCAAGGAAAGGTTGCGGGAGCTGCTTTAATGAACCGCTCTACCTCCGCCCCCAAGAAGGAACAGATGGTGAGTTTTGGCAGCATTTCGTTGGCTGGAAAACACCCTTTTGATTGAGATGCCCATTCTCTTATATGTCTAAAAAAAAACGATGTGAAGAAAGCAAACAGCGGGAAAAAAAAAACACAGAAGCAGAGCCAAATTATATCTTGCTATGTATGCAATGCCTTATAGGCCATCTGGATGGTTCATTTGGTTGTTCAGGTTTCACTTCACTTCCAAGAAATCTCTGTAAAAGTCACAGTCGGTGACTACACTCAGGTTTACCCCTCATGCCATTCAGGCAAACAATCCAGCTGCGACAATCATGCTGTTTCTGTGTTTATCGTAGTGGAATCTTAGATTTAGGAGTAATTCTGAATAAGAATAAAGCTCTTTATTTGCCTGCTGTTCTACATTAACTGCAGTAATCAGCTAATGGCCAACTTTAGTCGCAAACCACCAGGCTCTTTGAGGCTGTTACAGTCAACATTAGCCTTATATTGGTAGTGACAGTGCATGTACACCCAGGTTTCTAAGTGACTTCTAATCCAGTAATTGGTAGAGAGAACAAGCGAGAGAGAGAGTTTGTACAGACACCACACACAGAGGACTGACCCTTTTCTCTCTTTCTCTAATTAGCAGTATTAGACAAAGAGCCCTATGAGAAGACAGATTGCATCCCATCTAGAGTGTGAGATCACTTATGTTGGAGTGGCCCTTTTAGTTAACTCAGTGCAATGTGCCAGCGTCTGAAATAAATCCGCCAACCCAACACACCTCCTGTGGCTCCTGTGTCTCTGGAAGGACGGGGGCAGAACCTCTGAAGACACACTGACATCACTGGCAACAGAGCAGGGATGGATGGGACGTTGACTTAATGACACTCTCTGTAAGACTATAAAAGCTGAAGACAAATGAAGTACGAAGATACATTAGTGAATCAAGTAGGAATTTTTTTAAAGCCTTATAAAATTATATTTGTACATTCAAAAAACTTAAATGTATACACATCATTGTTTAAAGGATAACAAAAAATAATTGGTCCATCTAATGATCATTTTATAAATACTTTTAATTGTCACTTGAATTAAAGCCACTGTGTGAAACATTCTTTAAAATTCTACAAAAAAAGTGTCTAATTATTCTGGTGGCATGTTCCAGACTCTATACCAGGTTGTTTTTTCCCCCTGTAGCTTAAAGAGGTAGTATTATGCTAATTTTCAGGTTCAAAGTCTTATTTACAGGTTGTACCAGAACAGGTTTCCATGGTTTCATTTCAAAAAACACCATATTTTTTTTGTCACACTGCACTAAGCTACCGCAATAAGCTATTTCAGTCAGCTCAGAGATGGGAACGTGGGCATGCCTGACTAGCTGCTAGACGAGCATTATGACGCACGTTTACTTGTGATGTCACATGGTAACCGAAAAAAGGGCTGGACTACAAACGAGGTGTTTTCAGGCAGTTTTCTGCGAGAGATGGGAACTCCCTTTGGGGTGGACTTTGGGTTATGTCACTTTGCAAACCTATTACATGCTAACTCAATAAAGGAGAGGGAAAAAGCCTAAAAGCATAATATGACCTCTTTAAAATCGAATTGTTTGGCTTTTTGGCGCTTTTAGCCACAACATTTCATCACCTTAAAATTTAAATGGCTAATGTGTTAGCAAACAGTAGTCACAGGAAACACAGAGAAACATAATTATTCATTTGTAATTGCAGGATGTAAAACCAAAACAATTAGCTTACGCTGACGTGAGGAAAATTTCATTCAGGTGATCATTTTCTGTGAGTTCTATGAATGACACTATGATAATCAAGCTTAAAGTTTGGATCCATTGTAAATATAAAAATATTGACTAATGCAGCATTACCCACAGCATTAGTTTTCATGTGCAGATATTGTGACCACTGAAAATGTTGACTGTGAATGTTTTGCAGATAAATACACATAATACTTTGTTTTTATATTTTCCAAGAATCCTGACCGAGAAACCCACCCGCTATAAAGCTGTTTTTATTATTAGTACTAGTATTATTACTATATTCTGTATGAGTACATGCACATACACATTTTCATAAATCATTTTCTTCGCATGAATATAGTTGTTTTAATGAAACCAAACCCCTGAGCTTTACATCTAGAGCGAATGACATCACACCTTTTTTAGATCACCTCGTAAACATGAGAATGAAAATGTGTCTGCCACAGAAAATACAGAGAAACACATCCCTTTTCTGCAAAGAATTTCTAAAAGAATTTTGTTCTTTTATTCTGCTTATGTGTAGCCAAGAGACCCAAAGCAATTTTCCATGTTGCACATGGCAGTTACTCTGAAAAAAAATGAAAAAAAAAACCTCCTTCAAGTCCTGTGTCAGAGCTTTCAGCAGGATAATTTTGGAAGAAAGATACAGTTGATCTAAGGACAAGAATTCTGCAGAAGGTATCCTCGGCTCTGTAAGGCGCAACAGCCTCATCCAAACCAAACCCTTCGGTCATCTTGACAAACATTAATCTGAGTTTAGGCTGGATAAAATAATGATGAGGTAAGATAAAATCACGGATGGATTGGCAATGGAAGATGTCTTCATCATCATCTCCATCTCCCATGCAGAAATACAAGGATTAAAAAAATATGGAGATTTTACTTTTCTTTCTGATGATCCCATATTGAAAAGTGCTGAAGATGATGCCTAGAGGCTTACAGAACGGGATGGGCGGGGAGGTACGCCACCCCATACATACCAATGACACTGATCTCTGAGCAGGGCCTGTAAGAATGCTGAGACGGCCATATGCACATTTTTTATTCTGGTAACAAAAGTGTGTTTTGTTCTAACATCAAGTCGTCTCAGGGCTGTTTTGATGAGCTGAGCAGTATTTGGGATGAGTGGGCCATTTCTGTGTCCTTCAGTTTTAAAACAGCAGCAGCAGAGTAGGCCGGGGACAAAAGAAAAGGCCCTTTATAGTGTCATGTAGCAGTGATCCAAAAAAGGACCCTCCGACGCTCCCAAGACCTTCCTCCCGAGGACCCATGGGTTCAGTGTTCTACGAGACCTTGAATCACAATGCACCATCGCTCTCGTTCCAGAGACCGGCAAGGTTTCAAACACTCTAATTCTAATATCTCCTCACACTTTCATGTATGACCTTACGTGTGTGAGCATAAGGCTGTTAATATTTCATCAGTGCATTATCCACGTTCTCCACCTGATGCTGGTGCTTCTCAGAATATTTATGATTATTATTTTTTCACAGAAGAAATGGAGAAAATATTCACAATATTTAGTTGATGTTGCAATACTTAAGGAATAAATTGTTGAACTCACTCTTCTTTTGTGTTCTTGTTCTTTTAAAATTACAAGTACGTAAAAGATTGTGTAGAGGAAAGTGAGAGTGTAAAAATAAGTCTTTTTTTCACAGACGACATTTTGACATGTCACAGTGACAACCGTCCATGTACTTTACATGATGGCTGAATTCCATTTAGCTGCTTCAGTTTAAGGTTCCTGGTACTGTCACGCTATTAGTGGCAAGTCACTGTTATCAAGTTCAATCTAAATTTGGTGCAAGTTTTAAAGAGGTGGCATTTATGCTTTTTGGCTTTTCCCCTCTCCTTTACCGAGTTACATATCTTATTTGTGAATGTAACAGGTTTGCAAAGTGAAAAAGCCCAAAGACCAGCCCAAAGGGAGTTCCCATCTCCCACAGAAAACACTGCTCTGAACTACTTGAAAACAGCTGATTTGTAGTCCAGCTGTTTCCCTTTCATCGTTGTGACGACACAGGGATGAAAGCTAAATGCGCTTCATATAATGCTCATCAAGCGGCTAGTCCGACACGCCCTCAAAAATACTGAAAAACACTGATTTGCAGCACACACACCTCTCCTCTCCCTTCCACAAACTAGTTACCCTCCAGGCAGTCAATGGACATACAGTTGTTATTGTGATGTAGAGACAGTGCACAGTTAAAACTTTATGGATGAAAAATACCACTCTGAAACTCTTGCTCCAGTCCATGTTGCCAAGCTGGTCGGTAATATGTTGCCTACAGTTGAATCTAAGCTGTTTATGGGCTTCTCGCTGACCCGCCTTTTTTCTGATTGGCTATTAGTCCTGCGCATGTACAACTCCCAACAAAGATCATTTAGAGACAAGATGTATCTCTCCATAAATGTAAATGCTCTGTATTTGTATAGCGCTTTTCTAGTCTTTTCAACCACTCAAAGCACTTTTACACTCCGTCTGCATTCACCAGTCACACACAAGTGCTCAAACAGAAACTCACATTTCAGGGTTCAGTATCTTGCCCAAGGACACTTCGATGCGCAGCCTGGAGGAGCCTGGAGAACTGCCGACCTTCTGATTAACAGGCAAGCCACTCTACCTCCTGAGCCACAGCCGCCCTAGCAGCTAAAACGAAGTGTTCAAACCAGGGTGAAAAGAGGAGCTGTAGCAATGTGCAGTATCACAAAAAAATGTGGTGTTTTTTTAAATAAAACTATGTAAACCTGTTCTGGTACAACTCCTAAATAGGATATTGAACCTGAAAATGACCACAATACCACCTCTTTAACACAACGTCCAGAAAATCAACAACAAAAATAATGCAAATCAAGGTGCATTTCTACCCACTACTGTTATGTGGATATTAGGAATTGGACACATCAAGATAAATGTTCAACTTTATCTATGATCACACCAAAGCGCATAGGGTTGGTCTCAACATTGGTAGGGACAAAACAACCCACCCCCTAACATACAGTCCTATTTCGCTCTCTCTCTCTCTGGACTGCTCTCTCTGTGCTGTCCATGGTTCTGAAACAGCTAAGCAATAGTCACATGTATCTTAGCCAGTAATTTACTTCACTTCAAAAATAATGCCAACAGGTTTGCTCAAGCATTGGTAGAGATAATTGTCTCCTCAAAAATTTTGGTAGGGATGAGTCTCTACTGTCCATATGCAAACCTAATAATTAATCATTTTGCTGACACCTTTATCCAAAGTGACGATTAAGTGTCTTGCTCAGGGACTCGTTGGTGGATGTCATGGTGGGAAAAGAACCAGAGTCTCCCAGACCAAAAGCATGTGTCTTAGCCACTGCACCATCCCCATCCCCAAACCTACACTCTTGAAACAACTTTGCTGTAGTTAACATCTATCAAGCCACATTCTTTAGGCTGAGTACCCACTACATGTTCTGATTCACTGTGTTTTTCACACCTTGTATGCGTCTGTGAATATTGTACTTTCTATGATGCCTATGCAAGTTAGCTTTTTGATAACCTAATGTCAATCAAGAAGATGAATGTTTGCCTCATATCTTCAAAGACAAAATGACTGAGGTAAAGTAAAACCTGGGGTAAACTTTTGTAATTTAAAAATTGATATTTAGCTGAAAAAGGATATTGTTGACAATAATATCAATACCACATAATGTTGCTACAGTTTCCAGCAGTCTGTGTACGTTATAATAGTTTGTTTGAACCAAAAAATCGAAGAAAGGGAATGACTTATTTTTGCAAATTCCTTATTTCGTTTCTCCATTTGAGGAAAGACATTCAGAAAAGCAACAGAGGTGGGCGAGGTGACCCAGAAGTAAAAGTAAATAGATCAAAATAAAAGCCAAGCACAGAGAATGGCCAAAACTGTCTTTAAGTCTATTTTTCTTCCATTTACACGCTGTGTCTCTGAACGCTGCCTAAGTGCAGCTTCCCTACACAAAAAAACTGGGCCTAAAAGCTAACCAAGACAGCGACTGCTAATGATCTGCTCACACTACCCCTCCTGTGTAGACACATAAGGATTTACTTCCACTGGGTCCCACTAGTATTTGCTAACAAGCCATTTGGCAGCAGTGCCATCAGAAGCATCCCCTTTAATGACCTATTCTACTGGTATGTATAGCTTGTTACTGTACCTGGTAGCTTGTAGCTTACCTGTACTTTATGATATCCAAATGTGACCGAAGGGAAGATGATTTCAGCTCTGAATCCATCAAAGTTAAGTTCTTCTAATGAATTACTTTGTTACTATTTTAAAACACTGGCAAAATTAGACACATCCCTTATGAGCTGACACAAAAAGTGCTTGAGGTAGGTCGATTTGTATTTATGGCTTTCAGGCTTTGAAGAAAACTGTATCCAAAACAACTGAGTTTAGATTTCAACTTGCATAGAGAACTTGAGATTTTGTGTTATGAACGTGATATATCCCTGCATATCCTGGTGTGGGATAACTGCAGTGTAAAGACTTTATGGGGCCACAGTGCAGCATGACCCCTGTCATTTCATTGTTCATCCATAAGAGGCAGTGTCAGCAAGCAGACGCCCTCTTTACACTGACTCATAATGAAGGTCAATCTGAGGCCATCATTCTCTGGAGTTTCAGTTGGGAAGCTACTGTTTGTCCCAGGCATGTCACACACACAGTCAAGAAAAAACAAACAAACACAAATTTACACACATGAAAATATGCATACATGCATGAATAAGATGTGTGTTCGTCTTATGCATGCATGCATATGCACACACACACACACACACACACACACACACACACACACACACACACACACACACACACACACACTCAGTGACACAAAGCCAGCTCAGCACAGCTGTGGCTTGTTTAGATGTGAGCATGGTCATCCAGGCAGAAGAGGTCGTTTTCCAGCATCGCTTATGGGTACAACCTTTGATCTCTCTCTCTCTCTCTCTCTCTCTCTCTCTCCCGGAAGATGCTTCTACGCAAGGATATGTATATACATAAAAAATTTAAAATGTAAGAGTGATGCAGAAAAAAAGACACAAAATTAGATTCAGTTTGCAAATGTGGTCTTAAAAGTCTACTTCATAAAGTTGGCCACACTGGCTTTTAATCAGTGTCTCCGCCAGCCTGTGGTAGAACTGGAACATTACTACATTACGACAATACATTTTAATTTAAATTATTTGATTGGATCATTTCTGTACGACTTGGAATTACCACCCAGAGGCTGAAAGTTTTGTCTGCCTCAGTTGTTCATAATTACGGACTAAACCATATGTCGTGATTGTATCATACAAGGCAGGGACGAACAGCATTTTGTTAGCCGTGGTATTGGAAAATAATAACCACATTATTTTGCATCTAAACTGACCAATGCCGACATTTGCAGGTACATTTTCAAGCTGTTCAAAGTGCTGAATGAATATTTAACATACAAACTGTGCAATTAGCAGTGCACTCTTCCCTCAGTGAATGGTAGCTTTTTCAGGTTTTTTTCAGACAAGGCACATGTCCTTAACTAGAAAGTTAATGTGGATGTACATTAGCTGGAAAGCTAGTGTGAGTTGGCTCTTGTTATGTTGTGTGGCAGGCGGCTGTCTGGCTGTTAGCAGTGTTGTGCTAACTATGTGCCAACTATTTTCAGTGCAAAGTAGCCAAAGTCTGCTCAAAACATTGCTAGATGATGTTATCTATAGTAAATAGTGAGTGATTTTGGATGCCGACAGAGAAACTGGTAGATGCACAGAGAGGCCTCTGTCGTGAAACCAAAAAGGTCCATGCCTGAAGTATAATTCATCTGCAGTTGTTAACATTGCATGATGAAAAATGCCAGTTTTAGTTTTACCCAATTTCATTGTCCTACTTGCGCCAATGCAAATGTGTGTTGACCCATGTGTGTCACTAACCCCCGTTCGTGACCCTGACCTTCCTGTGGTGTGTGTGTGTGTGATTGTAGTTTTTGAGTTCTTTTTTCCTTTGGGGTGTTTGTGGTGTGCTTGGTGTGTTTTGGTCGTTACCTTGAACCACCCAGTTCTTGGTTAACACTCTTGGTTAACTAAACACAATCCTCATATTGACTGGGCATCAGCTAAGATCCGTAACTGGAGCCCTGCCTGTCTTGCTAGTTGTTTGCGGTCTGCTCTGCCATCCCCTGTAAAACAACAGGAATCCGAACCTGACCGACCTGACCTGTCATCTGTCCCCGCTGAGTACCACGAGATATCGGAGGTGTTCAGTAAACAACAGGCTCTATCTCTTCCACGACATCGACCATATGACTGCGCCATAGACTTATTGCCGGGAGCAATGTTCCCACGGAGCCGTCTGTACAACATCTCCAGACCCGAGCAAGCGGCGATGGAGGAGTACATTAACAACTCACTGGCAGCAGGTATAATCCGCTGTTTGTCGTCACCTCTGGGGGCTGGGTTCTTCTTCGTGGGCAAGAAGGACGGGACCCTCCGCCCATGCATTGACTTCAGAGGTTTGAATGACATCACTGTAAAAAACAAGTATCCATTACCTCTCATGAACTCAGCGTTTGAATCCCTCCAGGGAGCCTCTGTCTTTTCTAAACTAGATCTCCGCAATGCCTACCACTTTGTCCAAGTTCGTGAAGGGGATGAGTGGAAGACGGCCTTCAACACCCCCCTAGGACATTTTGAATACATGGTGATGCCCTTTGGCCTGACAAATGCACCTGCAGTTTTTCAGTGTCTTATCAATGATGTGCTTAGAGATATGCTGGGCAGATTTGTTTTTGTCTACCTTGAAGATATCTTAATCTCCCAGAACCAAGCAGAACACGTCCAGCATGTCCGACAAGTCCTCTATCGTCTCCTGGAGAATCGCCTTTTTGTTAAGGCAGAAAAGTGTGAGTTCCATGCCTCCACAGTAACCTTCCTTGGCCACATCATCGCTGAGGGTCAGGTGAGGATTGATCCAGAGAAGGTGAGAGCAGTCTTGGACTGGCCCCGACCAGATTCTAGGAAGCAGCTACAGAGATTCTTGGGGTTTGCCTACTTCTACAGACGTTTCATCAGAAATTACAGTCGCACAGCCGCACCATTAACTGCACTTACCTCCCCAGCTAGGCCGTTCCACTGGACCTCTGAGGCAGAAGGAGCCTTTTGGAGCTCAAGAAGAGGTTTCAGAGGGAGTCAACCAAAAGCTGGAGACCGCCCTGCGTTGTTTGGCATCCTCAAACCCCACCTCCTGGGCATCTCAGCTGCCTTGGGTAGAGTATGCCCACAACACACTCCCTACATCTGCCACAGGTCTGTCTCCCTTTCAATGTGTTTATGGTTTTCAACCTCCATTGTTTCCCAATCAGGAGAGAGTCGGCGGTCCCCTCCGTCCAAGTTTACATCCGCAGATGCCACTGCACCTGGCAAAGAGCTCAAGCCACCCATCTGAAGACATCGGCCTGGTATGAGTACCACAGCAACCATCGTGGGACACCTGCACCCTCCTATGCCGTCAGGGACAAGGTGTGGCTTTCTACCCGGGACCTTCCGTTGAAGACAGACTCAAGCTGTCTCCCCGATACATTGGGCCATTGACGATTGAGGAAACCATCACCCCGGTAACCGTTCGGCTTCGACTGCCCCCCACACTCAAGGTCCATCCTACATTCCACGTGTCTCTGCTTAAGCCTGTTCTCATCATCCCCCTGCTCCCTCTGCTCCCGGCCCCTCCACCCGCCCGGCTTATTGATGGCCATCCTGCATTCACGGTGCACCGGATTTTGGATTCCCGCTGTCGGGGGCGCGGCGTGCAGTATCTTATCGACTGGGAGGGTTACGGACCTGAGGAGAGGAACTGGTTTCCCCGACAGCGGGTTTTGGATGATGCCCTTGTGCGGGCTTTCCATTGCTCTTACCCTGAGAAGCCTGGAGGACTGCCGGGAGGCTCTCGTCGGGGAGGGGGTACTGTCACGAACCCCCGGTCGTGACCCTGACCTTCCTGTGGTGTGTGTGTGTGTGATTGTAGTTTTTGAGTTCTTTTTTCCTTTGGGGTGTTTGTGGTGTGCTTGGTGTGTTTTGGTTTTTGTTTGTCCTCTGCTTCCTTCCCGCATGCTCTAGGGTTACAGATGGTGACAGCCAGGTTGGGTATTTTGCCATGGCACCGGGAACCCCTACTTTTTGCGACAAGTGCCGTGGGATCTGTAATTACCACATGAGTCAGGACCTCGGTTTTACGTCTCATCCAAAGGACGGCAGCTCCTACAGCACAGTGTCCCCATCACTGCACTGGGGCTTTGGGATCTTATTAGCACCAGAGGGAAGAGTGCCCCCTACTGGCCCACCAACACCACTTCCAGCAGCAACTTAGTTTTCCCAGGTGGTCTCCCATCCAGGTACTGGCCAAGCCCAACCTGCTTAGCTTCAGTCAATCAGCAGTAGCAGGGTTTACATTGTAAATAAACAAATAGCCTATATATTGAACTGTTGTATTCCTGCCACTTAATCACACTTTATTAAATTCAAATCAAACCTTTAATTTAAATAGCGTCTTCAACACCAGCTGTTCCAGGTTTACGAGGACAGAGTAGTAGTGTTACGGCCATGAAAACAGACCCGCAGCAATGAAGTTGGAGAACTCTTTTTACCAGTTAGACTCATCACAAGTTGTAACACTATTTTATAGCCTGTAATGTAACGTAAGTAACAGATTAAGTAGCCTTAATCAAATAAATAATTTAATGAAAAGGCTATACAAATGAAATGATTACATTGGCATAAATTACAGCCCTCTATAGCCTAATTCCACTGTTAGAGCCAAATGACAGTTTAATAAAAATATTGTGGTATACCCTAATAATGCTAACTAATATGACTATTATGAATTATGTTCAACATTTAGGCTAGGCTATAAGTTTATTTACTAAGTTTAGCAATCCTTAAAATGACAGCTAAAAATGTGGACATTTTATTTTGAAGGTGAGCGGTCTCTGTTTCCAGTTTTGTACTTTCTTGTACAATTTTCATTTTACAAGTTGGGTAATGGAACAAGCCGGCACTTTGGTGCGCTAAATTACATTGCACGTCTTCATTCAATGCGACAATAACACAGCCTAGTGCTAACATAGTTTAGCAGATGAATTATATTGTGTTATGTAAGTACCTTTGGTCTGTTTGAATGACAGGCTAAGATTGAAATATGGATAGAGCACAGAGAAACACCACATATGGAATAGCTTTGTTTTTCTGGCAGCCCCACAGGCAGCTTTCAATCCCCCATAGCAGTGAGACAGATGCAGTTGATGGGAAATACAGTAGATGAGGCAGTTTACATGATGTGAATATGGCCCTGGACATATGGATGATGCAGAAAGACAGCCTGGAGCACTCATTAGTATCCTACAAACCATAACACATGGGGGCTTTTTGCTTTCAGCCTCAGCTACTGTTTGTTCTCTCATTGTTCAATTGTCAGTGTCCACAGTGTTGCTAAATTCATGTGCTGGGGTTTTCTGTAGCTCAAGAGACGCACATGAAAACATCATCTCAGGAGAGACGCAGGGTTTGAAGGAACTCTGGGTAATGAGCTGGAAAACTGCATTGATAATGCTGACCGTCACTCGGCGGACTGACGTGAGTGTGTCAGGCTCAATAAATAAAGTGTGAGTTGTGGTCTCAATTTTATGGATGCTCCCCTCGCTGACCCTCTCACTAGTCTATATCTCACTGAGGCTGTTTAATTATGTAAACCTAAAGCCAGAGAAAGAGAGAGAAAAGGAGGAGAGGAGAGTGAACTGATAGAAATGAGGTTTATTTAACATTTTATTTTAATGCTTTATTTGATGCTCTTTTTTTGATGATTTTGTGTTGTGTAATAAAGTGAAAAAATCCCCTTTAACAAACAAGAGGAATTGAGCAAGAAGCTATGTCTGAGGTGCTTGTTGGTTTTGGTAACCACTCCTAATGATGTTAAATCTTCAAAAGGATACAGAGAATGTCTGATTCACAAATGAACCTTGCGTTTGAAGAAAAGCACACAAAGAGTAATATTCAGAAAATGTCCTCAGCCCAACAACAAAGTACGCAGAAAATTGAAAATGCAAGACTAAAACGACTTTTCCTTGACAAAGAAAGATAAGACAAACCTTGGAAACAGGCTTTGCTCGGGTTTGGGAGACAGGGCAGATATCAAAGAGAAATTGAGGGATAGTTGAAAGACCTGTGAAAGATAAAGGGAAGGACGCACATCAGTTCGACAGCCTATTTGGAAAATGTATGCTCTGGTATTGCCTCTGTGTTGCTCTCGCTTCCATGGGAAAGAACGTGTGCTTACATGGCGTGCTGCATGAGGGCAAGGCAAGGACAAGGTTGATGTACTCATTTCATTTCTCCTCTCTGCTCAAGGAAACCCCTGCTTTAAGAAAACGGTCCTTTTTTGGGCAACTGTGACCCACTTTAGCACATTCAATCTCAAGCTATGATATGCAGACTCACACACATGCACACACCCACACATGCTGTAACGCTTCAGTGAAGAAGAAAACAAAGGCATCTGGAAAAGTCGTCCTTTGGGAGGCACTGACATGATTTGCGGGGGCTCGCTGCGTTTCCCATAACTTTGGTAGTGCAGCGCTCTGCTAGGTGACTTCCCAGTGCATTCGCCCTGGCAACTGATGGCTGGACAGCTAATTGGTGAAACAGATAAGCCGACCTGCGTAGGGAGCTGTGGAATGTACTGTACCATACTGTAAGGACGCACGTGAGACCACACAATGTATAAATAATTGCACATTAATGTTTAACTCCAGCTGAAGTGTCTCCTCAGGAATTGAGGGGGAGCGTTTAAGTTCCCTGAGGCTCAACTGGAGCTGATTCAACAAAAGTCATCTTAGATGTGATGACCTTGTTTGTGGTTTTAGATGGTTTTTAAACTCCTTAATAGATAGTGCAAGCTCAGGTTATTGTTACTGAAGGAGTTCAGAAAGAAAAAAAAGAACATTTAAACGCACAAATTTGTGGTCTGTTTCTAATTTTAAAGCCCTTATATTCATCCACACTCAGCCCGCCAAAGCTTCTCATCCAGCCAGCAGAATGGCCACTGATGAAGGTATTGCAATATTCATATATTTGCAGTATAACAAACTGTGCATCATCTGTGGCAACATTCCCAGAAAAAATGCTGTACTGAGTTACTGCCAATGCAAACTGAACATTTCCTGCTGCTTCACATTAAAAGCCTTTAAAAAAGGCGAAACATGGGTAGACTTTTATCATGAAGCAGTCTTAGGAAATGCAAAGTGTTTGTCAGTGAGGTTAGCACTGACCTCTATCATTCATCAAAAATGCACTCACGAAACAAGACAATGATCATTCTGAGCATTTTATTGAAGCATATCAGTTTGGAATATTGCAGCAAGTAATGGAAGCAGCCACGGTGCGCTGTTAGATGAAGAGCAATAGGGGACAGGCTGCACAGCTCCACCCCTAACACCATAAAACATTCATTTAGTCACAGTGCAAATATAAAACAGGAATATGCCAATTAAGCTTAAAGAGTCTACCTCCCACATCGCCTGCTTAGAAAAATTCTGGCCCTTGAAAGTTGACGTGAAATAGTAACTGACTAGGTGACATAGGATAGCCACTAATTTGATCACAAATGGGAGAAAAAAACGAGACAACAGATGTTTTGAACAAGACCCTGCAGAGGCTTTTTTCCCTGAGTTTCTTAATGAGAATAAATTATCCATTCAAAAGTCTGCTTCACATGCCGATGCCGCCATGTGGGAGCCAGAGTTCCCACAATACTTTGAAAAATGGGATTTTCACTTCTTATTGTGATGTCAGTGGGCTACACACAGCGAAGGGATGATTACCAACCTGGTAGGTCTGGGATGCATTTTCATCAAAGGACATAATGTGTTCTCACGTTGATCAGTCCAGTTATCGTAAACCCCATTTTAATACTATTCATGACCAACATTTGGGAGCAATTCATTGAATTTGTTTTCTGTGCCTTTCCTGTGCCATGTCCCAGTCCACTCAGCCTCTCTGTCCACAGCACTCCTAAGAGCTGCTAATAGTTTTTTAACACTTGTTGCTGAGTGAGCTCTCTGTGGTGACAGTCACACAACTCTCACAGGGATTATTGTTGAAAACAGCCGAAAGGCCTCACACACCTCACTGAAGGTAAAAGTCACTGCTGGAGGATTCAAACTGAACATTTTAGCATTTAACATTCAGCCAGACCCAGGATGCATCTGTTTATCCTACAACATTGTGTGTGTGTGTGTGTGTGTGTGTGTGTGTGTGTGTGTGTGTGTTGGATTTGGGTCACTTGGTGGTGCATTATTTCAGTAAGACAATTGCAACCTTTTGGACTGGCGACCTGTCCAGGGTGTACCCCGCCTTTCGCCCAATGTCAGCTGGGATAAACTCCAGCCCCCCCGCGACCCTGTACTCAGGATAAGCGGTTGACGATGGATGGATGAATTGTAACCTTTTTAAGGATTCCAAGAGAAAGTAATCCTGACCTTAACCGTGCAACGTCCAGCAAAACAATAATTTTGTTACGTTATTAAAGTCGTGAAACGTTGCAATTTGGTTTGGTTTAGGCACAAAAAGTGTTTAGTTAAGGTTAGGAAAAGTTCATGGTTTGGGTTAAAATAACTACGTACATCAGTTAACACATATGTTAACTAATGTCAATTCTGTAACTTACGCTATTTATGTAACTTGCCTAACTTAAATAAAAAATATTTAATGTTGACTTTTTGTTTACGGTGCTGCAGTGGTTAGCACTGTCGCCTCACAGCAAGAAGGTTGTGGATTCAAACCCCGGTTGCCTAGGCCTTTCTGTATGGAGTTTGCATCTTCTCCCCGTGTGTGCGTGGGTTCTCTCTCTCCGGCTTCCTCCCACTATCCAAAAACATGCAGCCTAGTCTAATTGGTGTCTCTAAAATTGTCCTTAGGTGTGAGTGTGAACTATAACGCTATAGGGATGCCCAGTGCGTTACAAACGGATGCCGATGGGTCTTGACCATGCGTCCATATGTGACGAGTTGGGGGTGAGAACGGGTTGGTTTATCTGTACTTTGTCATGTGACTTTTGGTTTTACAGACTAGAAATGTAGCAAAGTACAATAATTAAGAATAAAACAAACATTACTTACCTAAATGTCAAAAAGAATAAAAGCACTCATTTTGAAATATACTAGTAATTTGATCCCATGATAATATTTAACATTTATAATATTTCATAATTTTACAGTGTAGATTTGGAACATCCCAAGATTCCCTGAAAATAATCGTAGCAGATTATACTCTATATTCTATTAATCTGTGACTGTTTGATTAAGCTTCCAATTCCTATATGAGGGTACCATTCTCCAGACACACACACTCCACCATCAACTCCCATTCATTATATTCTACAAAGCAGCCCTACTGTAATCATTTATACCCCCAACCACTGAGCTCTCTGAATATATGGCCCTGATCAAAAGCCAACACTGAACATCAAAAGGGCTCATTCAGTTGTAAGTCTGGCTGTAAATTAGTGAGACATTATAGCGTGCCAGCACGGGTGCCAGGGACAGGAGAAGGGACAGAATTTTAGACTAATAAGACAGTTATGGAAAGTGATGACAGCATGTTGGCAAGTGCCATTACTCCAACCCTGACCCGCTATTCATTCTGAGGAGGCAGCTGGCAAATGGCTTAAAGCCAAGAGAAATATCGACAGGGTTAAAATCTTTTAGTACTCGCAAAAGTGATGCAATGCATTCATTTGGTTTCATTTGGCATTAGCACACCATACAGAGAAGCGAATGTGTGTGTTGTTCACTCTTACTGACAGCACACGAGGCTAAAGCAGTGATACATGACACAAGAAACACCTCTTCATCTTGTCCCTTTTGGAAAGGCTTCTGTTGCCATATTAGAGAAGCTGTCTGGGTTTTAATTCTCTGCCCAGCTCGATACTCCACCAGCCCAAAGCCTATGGCTCAAACTTGTAGCCCTGTGGGCAAAAACGGAGCATTATCAGAAATTCTTGACAAAGCACTTTTCTTGAGTAGGACTCAGCAGCACGCATAGTTAAACTCAAGGGGACAGTTTCTCTTAAAAGCTCTTGTACTAACCCTGGCTCTTTCTGCAATTTGGGAAACATAGTTTTCAAAAGAAATTGGGTCATGGTAATGGCAGAAGAACATGGCTTGTATAAAGGGCCGGCCCCTGGAGAGAGAGCAAGAGGAGTCAAGAACAATGGTGGCCTGTTCAGACGGAGCAGCGCTTCATTGCTTTGTCAGTGCTGTAACAGCAAAGTCTTGTCAGCTGAAAAAAATGGTATTCCTCAGCCTGCTCCTCTGTTCCCTTCACAATCAGGTAATGTGTATCATCTCAGGGCAGCGAGTGGGCACAGAGCTCATCCTGAGTCATTTCATAAACAAATAAGAAGTGAAATGAATAATAAGTGTTTCCAAGCCTCTAATGATTGTGAACTTCAGAGCTATTTCGATGAAAAAGGTTTTTTTTTTTGGTGGTCATGTGGAAAAAAGAGAAATCCAAAGCACTCCAAAAACGTGTCTGAAGCCTTTATTCTGCATGGCCAGTCATAATTGCATGCTTAAAATTACAAGGAAAAAAAAGAGATCCAAGGCACTCAAAAATCTGTTAAAAAGCCTTTATTCTGCTCAGCTGGTCACTGTGAAGTTTTTAACTTGCAGTTATGACCACACAAAAAGAACTGCACAAGCTTTTAAATAGATTTTTGCAGTGCCTTGAATCAAACTTTTTAAGTTGGTGATAAACAGATGTTATAAGTGCCTGACTGTATCAAGGACAGAATACAAGAGAATGGGTAACAAATAAAGCTCCGTCTTTAGCATTTTTAAGAATGATGAGCATGAGGATATGCACACTGAGCTCACAACAGACTATAAAGTGCTGTGAGTTTCCTGAACATAAAAACATTAACCATGCTTGGTTTTGTTGTAAAACAAATTAAATATGTTGTCACAGTGCACAGATACGTTCAGGCGGCAAGACTGCATTTCCCTCAAAATGTTATTGCTGTTGCAAATGTGTAAATGTAATTTTTAGGACAAATGGTTGTATAACAAAATGTGTGATTACATACGGGCTGAGGATAAGTAACTACACTACTTTACTAATTGCAGAAAAAGTAATGCATTGCTCAGCTACGTGCCTTCAAAGATGTCTTTAAATGACTCCAAATCTTCCACACCTACACGTCACATCTTTTGTATTTAAAGTGTAGCAATAGAAAACAGACATTGTGGTATAACAAGCAGGCAGCCCTTCAATTTAGAGGATTTACTGACCATTGGCAGCTAGCTTAGCCTCGGTGACCGCACACAGCTCTTCAGAAGTCCCAACTTCAGCTGTGGCGTTCACCCACCCTGCAACTCTGAGCAAACAACCTGACTGCTGAATGTACACTTCTCTGTGGCGGACATTAGCAAGCCAGCTATGAACATTCAAATAAGATAACTTTGGAATTCGCAGGAGTTGCAATCTTCCTCTTCAGGCAGACAGGGCCGGCCCGTGGAGGGGGGCAATTTCAAATCTCATACAGGGCTCCAACACTGTCAGGACCAGCCCAGCAGGTAGAGGCTAACCCTCCACCTCCACCTTCAGCCCCTTCACCAAGCTAGGGAGTCACTGAATGCAGAGAGACCAAACTGATATTAACCCTCCGTCAAACTCGCAGTAAGACAACAAACCCACCCCCAAAATGTCAGAGTAATGGAGCGTTCCTGAAATTAGTGACTATAATGTTATTACTTAGCATCAGATTGTCATCTCTTACACCCCTGCCCAATGAGTTGCTACCCAACACTGTTACACACATCTCATTATATGGCATTATAGTTTTATAGTTTACAGTTTTACTGTGTCATCAAAAATGCTTTAACTGTTAATACACCAATTATTCAAACTTCAACTGAGGAGTAATAGTAACAGTTTTTGACAAATACTGCACATTAAGGAACACTTAAAGTGAGCCGAGCAACTGTGGATAGAGGTGGCAATTGTATACTGGCAATGCTGACGTGTAGCGTAACAATAGAACAGAGTAGTCCTGAAGTTAGATTTAGTAATGTCAGTTACACGGCAGTATCTATCTAAAGTTTGCTAACATTAGCCACCATAAGCTCCTGGTTATACCAGAGCAGTTAAGGCTGCAGCAGAAACCCCTGGGTGGACTGAATGAGCTGGTGTGTGTTTTACTGCTTATGAGTTCAACTTTTATTTGTGAAAGGATGAATGTACTATTTATTCTTTCAGGAGTTGCATAGTCTTTCATTTTTTTTAATATTCACTCAAAGTGTGTTATAAAGCATTTTAATTGTTTATATCACGCTTATACTTTTCTAAATATGGAGGGGGGGTGAACAGTGTTGTGTAAACAGAAAACAATTGAAAATATAATGAATCTAATGCAACCAATATCTGTCTTCATCCGTACAATAATAACACCAGTATTATACAAACACAAGACAATACAAGGGACATATTAATAATACCAAATGCGGCATCATGCAGGATGCACCCTCAATCATGTTTATTGCAGGAACAGAAATGGATCTGAAACATTAATGGAACATCGTCCCATTCTGTCACAAGCCACAGCTCACAGATGTAGGAGACTCAGGCTAAAACATTACCTTCTGTCTATACATTTTGGCTGCTTATAGACCAGCTATAGGCCATGTCTGAAGATACAGTACCATTTTCCGTGTATCACAGAGAAGGAGTATGGTCTGTATTCCTACTGTGTGTTTGCATGTTTTGCACCACTGTGCGCTTTTATTATATACTCGGCTTCCAGCCTTGATCCATACGTCTCAGAGCACATCTATATCTCATGTTGAGGTCCCAGAGAATAGTTCAGTAGTGAGTTTAAATTTTTCATCACAACAAGTATGGATGGCATCGTAAAGCGTGGTTACCAAGCAACTGCTTCTCCACCTTCCAATCAGCTGCGTTGTTGGTTTGAGATTCAGACACAAATATCATCACACTCTCTTTTCCTCCTCTGCATGTCAGTCAGTGTGCAAAACCTCACTGAATGGATTAATTTGACATCTGGTAAGTTAAAAAACAAAGTGCTTTTGATCAAAAAGTATTTCACTTTAGTCTCCTGAATGATCTATTTCCTAAGTCAGTCTATCAACTTCAGCCTGATGTGCTGAAGGTGTCTAAGCCATTCAGGAGTTTTATAGGAAAGGCACTTTAAATTCAAATCTTTTGGTACCCTAACCTGCTGCCAGTCACACCACAGGTAATAGTGAAAAAAAGATGCTTATGCAAAGCATTTTTCCCCCTACTGTTCCTGTCAGGGAGCTTTTGAAATCCCTTTTCTAATGAGAGCTGGCATTCCACCTTCCTTCAGTGTTTCCTCCGGAGGGGAAGCAGGGAGGGTTAGAGACAGAAGGATGACAGCAGTAAAAGTGCCACAGTCAGGAAAAGTCTTCTACTCTCAGCTTCTAGAGAAGTCATACTTGGGTTTGAGATTTGTCTGTTTTATAAACAATGTCATATGAATACAAGGCTTCGGTCAGCTGTGTGACCTCCATCTGCAGCAGCCATATCTGATCTGGCACTGCTGGCTGTTCCGGCAAAGCTTTGACAGGCGGTGCTGATGGAGGAAGATTTGGGCAACTTTTAAAGATCCTATAATGATCACTTTTCTTTTCAGCTCAGAAAGGATCATTTATTTTCTTTGTATGTTTGGCAAATAAATGTATTTTAGGTAAAAGGTTTTAAGAATATGGGCTGGGGGTAGTGTGTTTATTTTTTTGTTGTAAAAAACATCACATGAAAAGAACAAAATAACAATTTTTGTTACATAACAACCCGGACTTTGCCCACTGCTTCCTACTGAGGGTATAATAAAAGGCTCTGTGATTGTCGAAAACAGCTGGTCACTGTAGTTTTACCAAACAGGAGGAAATTGGGTATCTGTTGGGGACTATTTTCAGCTGTGGATTAATACATATTCGTTGTGTATGTGATTGAATCAATCAATTAAATAGAGGTCTAATGGCACTGAGGAATGAAACAAATCAGGCTTTGGATATACACACATTAAAGAGGTGGTATTATGCTCATTTTCCGGTTCAAAATCCTATTAAGGGGTTGTATCAGAACAGGGTTACATGCTTTAATTTTCAAAAAACACCATATTTTATTCATACTGCACATTGCTGCAGCTCCTCTTTTCACCCTGTGTGTGAAGGCTACGTTCTAGCTATAGAGTGACACATCTTGTCTCTAAAGGATCTTTGTTGAGAGTTGCACATGTAAATTGGCACTAGCCAATCAGAGGACGAGAAGGGCGGGCCAATGTTTGTTTTTGAGGCTGTGTCTGACTAGTGGCTTGGCCAGCTTACATGAGGCCCATTTATCTTTCATCCTTGTGACATCACAGGGATGAAAGGGAAATGGCTGGTCTGCAAGCCAGCTACTTGTTGTTCTTTTTTTGTTTTTTTTTAATATTTGCGATTTGTCCATAGACTGTATTGATGTACAGAAGATGTTGTTTTCCTGCTGTATGTCCCAATTTTGAATAAAGCTTTGGAGAAAAAAGTCTACAAACGAGCTGTTTTCAAGCAGTTCAGAGCAGAGGTTTTCTGTGGGAGATGGGAACTCCCTTTGGGCTGGACTTTGCAAACCTATTACATGCACAAAAAAGAAATACCTCAATAAAGGAGAGAGAAAAGCCAAAAAGCATAATGCCACCTCTTTAATATGACACCTTCATCATTGGTTTGGGTCTTAAATAATAAAAGTAATAATTATAATCTGTAAGCCTTTGTCTTGAAATGAACTAGACAAGTAAGGCTTCACAGGTAAAATAGTCACAATGCTGTGTCCTGATTGGCCAACACTGGATCATAAGTTAAAGCTGGGGACATACTATGTGATTTAGAGGTTGACTGTAACCCTGATCCGGCCATGGTAATCTTCACAATTTTGGTAAGTGTGCCGTTCTTTACAACAGACAGGGCATTTTATCATGGGCAGCTTGCCACGTAGCAGCTTTAATTAGTGTGTTCTGCCCTCTTGACCTGCTGAGGGCTGGCTTTCCAGTTCAAATACTGCAAACTGACCTTACTGCAAAACTATTTAGTAACTTTTCAAGCTGAGCAAATACACAGACCATGCCCAACTCAGTAATGAGTTGAAATCGAACAGGGTAGTGGTGATCAGGCCAGTCTAGCTGCATGGAATATACAGCATACTGGCAATATAAATGTGTTAAACTAAAAAGCGCTCAGGCTATTTCAAATGAGCAGCAAAACATATTTGTTTTTTAATCATGGCAAGTCTTCCCACAATTCTTTGGTGTGCTCTTGTGAAAGCCTCAGCTCAAAATTACATGAAAATCAATACCCATAAGTGAATTTTCATTAGATAAGGAAGAACTTAAAGCTGCATTTATTGATGTTTTTGGCCACTTGGGGGCAGTGGAATAAACTAATAACATAACATTGTCATTCTATCACAATTTAACGTTGATTTGAGGACAATGTTAGTGAACAGTTGCCTATTTCCACATCCAGCAGACACAAAGCAATGTTAGCAATGATTTCGAGTTGTGTTTGTGTCCACCTACCAAACGTAAGCCCAGCACATAGCTACTAAATGCTCCACTATGTTCATCAGCTGGTCCATAACTATGTCTGGGCAGGTAGTGAACAGTGGGTTTTTTCAGAGCTATTTTGCTGAAACAACCTGCAGCTGCTGGAAACAAGGCTGGTGAGAGTTTTGGGCCAGAAAACCCCAAACAATGAGCTTAAAAAGGGTCAAATACTATCGAGCTCAGGGGAACTGCAGAGTTGGATGGGGGGGTTCATCACTACAAATTTCCCCTTTCACATTGGAGATATGCATTTGATCAGTATGTTAGTATGAAAACTGTTTCAGTGCAGCTTTAAAGAAATAGCAGCAACTTTGATGTCACATTTTCTGCATCTTCATAATGATGAGACAGACTTAGCCTGACAATTTCCCAAGTCTGTGCAAAGTAAACAGCTCACAGTGTAGAACTCTTTCTCATCCATGACTTTTTGACACTGTATTACATTGTGTTTTAACATCAATGTGCAAAAACACATTCTAATAAGCACGGGGGCATTACAAGACTTTGTCCATTTTCTTTTTATGTATATTTGTCTGAGAGTGAAAAGCTGCAAATGTCCATTAATTCTTAAGCTTTTGCACTGTTCAGTCTTTCCATTGTAACTTGCAACTGGAAAAAATAAACTGCAATGCATTTAAATTAAACCACATAAACACACATTTTAACAATATCTACAATAAGCATGCTCACATGTTAACTGTATGTAAATAAAGACAAAACTTTAACTCCTTCGGGCCATCTCTCCGAGGTCTGACGACACTCTTCCTCTCCTCTGATCTTTGCTATTGCTCCTTTGGCCCACATCGTTCAGCCTCCTGTCAACCAGAAACACTCCCCAGAAACAATGTGCTGTATTCTCATCACGATGCACGCATTCCCAAGCAAGGCGGCCAACTGCGATTTAAGGTCCCGCTCTCACCCTGCAGCTTCCACACCTCTCTGTAGCTGCTGATGTAAAGACACTCTTGGTTTGTGCAATATAGCTCAGCGCTCTCCAAGTGTCACTGAGAGCAGTTTTTCACCATAACCAAGCCCCCCATCTGTGGTGATTTGGTCCTCTTATCTGGTTAAAGGAGTGTTAATTAGTGAAAGTCTTTATTTGGAAAGGCCTACAATTAAAGATACGTGGTTTTCCGAGGTGACTATGGATTGTGATGGCTACGCAACAATAATAGAAGGCATTTTTAACAAGGACAGAGCTGTGTGTAGGAGTGTGCTGTACAGCTTTGGTTCATTTCAGTGCAGCAGTGTTGAAACACACTTCAGTGGTAATTTAGCCCTATCAGTTCTCCATAATCCCCCAGGTGCCATGGCTTGGCTACAGACCAATATGAACGACTTTATCTGAAATAATGAGTGTATTAACCAAGAGAGCACAGCCAATTACTGTTTTATTCTGAAAACGATGCTTGTTTACAGGCATGTAGCTGCAACATGATAACAGGCATAAGTGCAGGAGGTCGAGGAATAGTGAACGCAAATAAACATGCAGAGTGTTAAGTGCAGAGAGTGTTCTGTAGACAGAGGTCTGTGCAGCCACTTAATTTGGAGGTGTTAATGCCAATAACCAGGCTTGCTTTTTTTTGCTTGCTTGGAGGATGGGGGAGGGGGGGGGGGGGTTACCGATACTTGGCTGAGTTCTGACGCCAGCACTGAAGTGATGTAAGACACGGAGGGAGGGAGAAAGCCGAGAAGGAGGAGAGCAGAAGCAGAGAGAGAGAGAGAGAGAGAGGGGAGGGGGGTGGGGGGTTCAGAGCGCTGATTTTCTCCTCACTTTCGGAGACCCAGACAGAGAGCAAGTCCCCAGCGGGTATCCTAACTGAGGTAGGCTGGCTTTTCACACTCCCACCTATTGAATATATGAAGAAAAATAAAATATCTTGCCTTTATCTTTGAACTGTATTTGAAAATATTAACATGAACTGTCCCGTATCCATCTTCTGCTGAGTGCAGCTATGGCAGGGTGCAGCTCTTCCCATAAAGAGAACATGTAGGCTACAATGCATTTGGAAGATAACAGTGCTGTGTGGGTGTCATTCTACCAAGTTGAATGCGTCTGTGCAAACTGCAAGAATGAATGACTTCGAACTGGATTTAATGTTTCATGTCTAAAGACTGTCCAGTTATTTGGACGTGTAGAAGCCTACTAATTAATTAGTGACGTGACTCTGACGTTGAGGATCATGCCTAATGAGCCTAATGAGCCCGTTTGGCTTATTTGTTTCTCCAGCCTAACTTTGACTTGAGCAGAACTGACTGGGTCTCCAGGACACAGCGACGCACCGCGGCTCTGACGCGCCGCTTAGCCGAGGGAGAGCGCGCAGAGACCGGGCACCCATCAGCATCACTCTCGGTCAGGATATGGTGCTCTCCTGCCACCGCTCCCCGACGTGTCGCAATGGGCTTTAGTTTGTCCACTGAATCGTAATAGCCGAGAATGCCCTTGACAACAGTCTCCACAGTTGTCCTATTCAGCATGACGGCGGCGCAGGAGTCTGAGCGAGCAGGGGAAGACTCGGTGGCGAAACTTACACAAGACTAAACCCTCGCATGTTTAACCAGAGTTGAAGTGTCTTTGCCAAAACATAAGGTTTGAAGAGTTTTTCACACTACCATGGGGATACGGCACCTTTTGCTGCTGCTAATATACCTGGACCCGCTGAGCGTGCTGTGCGCCGCAACAGGGGCCAAAAAGCCCAAGCAGGCGCCGAGGAAGGCTCCCAAAGCCACTGCGGTCCCCACGTCCGTCCCGCAGAAGACCCCGCAGCCGGCGCCCACCAGCAACCACGACACCTGCCTGGGCTACTACGACGTGAGCGGGCAGTATGACAAACTGTTCGAGTGCAACAACACGGACCACCGGTACTGCTGCGGTACGTGCTACCTGCGCTTCTGCTGCGAGTACAAGAAAGACCGGCTGGACCAGAAAGTCTGCAAGAACTACCAAAAGCCGGGATGGGTGCAGACGGTCGCCCCGTCGCCCATCCCGACCGGCGAAACGTACGATCCGAGCATGGATCAGACCAACACGGCGGTCTACATCACCTGTGGGATCATAGCCTTTATCATCGTGTTGGGAGTGTCGATCAAGGTTGCGTACGACAAAGCTACAGAGCCGCCTCAGGAAATGAATATACACAGGTGAGTGGGCAGAAGACTGTTTGAAATCACATGTAATGTCAGAACGTTTCAAATGTTCTCCCTTTAGTAAGACAGAAAAAGAAAAACGGTCCCATACTAAGAGCTGATCATTTGCACCATTAGAATAGAACAGATTCTAGAATAGGACAGGACATAGGCCTGCCATAAATCAGACAGACATATTGACTCCTTTGTAGACAGGGGTCAAAGGTCAAGACTCATGTCAGAATATTTATATCCTACATTTAAAGTGCCCCCCCCTCTATCAGAAATAGGGAACTAAAAATCAGGCGGGCATTGTGTTAAATTAATTAACAGATGTTATCTAAAGCCAAACTGATGGACATTTCGCTGAAAGACAGCTAATGAATTAACTAGTTAACTTAAGTGTGGTCACCTCTAATCACCTGTCAAGCCTACTTCCACCTGGTCAACCCATCGTGTTGGCCTCAGTTTTCTGGACTCACCATCCCTTTCCCTCCCCCTCATCCATTTACCACCCTACCTCAAACCCTCCCTCAGGCCATCCCTTATTCACATCCATTCACCCTCTCCTCCCTCTTTTCGTCTCTTCTCATTCAATCCCGTGCATGCCCGTTCCAGGTACTGTGTAATTGGCTCGGCTGACTCAACCCCAGAGACGGATCCTCCTCCGTGGCCTTCGATATATCCGTCCCAGACCAGCCTAAATGGTCAACTCCCTCCCTGTTGTTCATTCCCTTCCTCACACTCATTCATCCATCCTCAACATCCAATATTTCTCCATTCCATTAAACCTTGAAATATCACACTGGTGTGGCTTGGTCCTTGGCAAACAAGTCAAGGCGACAAGCAGTCAGACATCATTCTTCGCGACCCACCTCCAATCCCGCCCCCATCTCCTCACACACACACACACACACATACATGCGCACACACACATTGGCACATGGCTTTCTAGCGTGTTCAGATGGGGATTTGACATGATTGTTTAGCAGAGATGGAATACCGGGGCCTAATCATCTCACTTTCTCAGCTGGCTCCTTCTTCCTCCCGGGGCTTCACTATATGAAAGTTATCATACATGAGTGGACCACATGTTGTAGACTGTACCCACATCACTGAACAAATGCTGACACACTTTATTTCCTCAAGATTGAATAGCTTTTCTTATTGGATGCATTATTCAACACTTGAGCAACCTTAAGACTGTGAATAATGGATAGTGTTAACGTTGGGGCCGTTCAAGGTCATGTGACATGCATGCACCGCTGCACATTCAATAAGTAACAGGAAGAGGTGTGTGTGTGTGTGTGTGGGGGGGTATTCATTTAAAAGCAAAGGTTAAGTTGGTGATACATTTGTCGTGTGAAAGCTGTGAGCTTCTGTATTGCTGCAAAAGTAATTTGATTTCCTTTTTCAAATGCGATGCCAGAAAAAGCAAACAAACACTTTCTGAACTTTCTTTCAATCGTGATTGCTTCTCCCTCTCTTCCACTCTCCCCCCTCGAGGGCTCCATCCTTCCATATGCACCTGGTGCGGTCTGAAAAACATTCAAATTCAACCCAATTAGACGAGATACTCATGCATCCAATGTTTCTCTTGCAAATGAACATTCGTCATGTTCCCAGACGTTAAAAAAAAAAAAAAAAAAGAGCGAAACAGAGCAGCCCTGAATTACCCGTCTTACCACTGTCTTAACAATTAGCAGCCATTTGTGCAGAAAACAGACGCGCTATCACTTCATTTTTAACTCAGTTCAGCTGCACTGAGAGAGGAAAAGTGTACAAGAAGAGAAGCATCTTTTTGCTGCAGCATTAACGGTAGTTCTTGTTTTTTTTTGTTTTTTTCCAGGGCCCTTGCAGACATCCTGAGGCAGCAGGGGCCCATCCCCATATCGCAATATGACTGTGAGAATTTTGCAGCGATGAACGGCTCACCCAAAGACAACACACCAGTCAGAACCTCATCCAAGAACCACTACACCCCTGTTCACACCTCCAAATCCAACCACGGTAAGAGCTCTCCTCTCTCTCCACTCAATACTTAAAGCTTCACAAGCATCCACTAGATTGTGTCATGACTGGTGGTGAAATATAGCTTGAAGGCAGATTTCAGGTAGCCCATCACTCTCAGGGTGTCTGTGTAAAGCATTTGCATTATATTCATTATTTCTGTGCAAAATTCTGTCGCCCCAAACAGCACCCACTGTGCTCACCCTTTCAACAGTGTAATCTCCAATGTTAACATCCAGTAATCATCCGATTTGAGCAAGCGAGTGCGAGGGAGAGAGCGACAGCGAAAAAGAGGGGCCTGCTAGTGGAGATAATTACAGGCTGGCAAGGTAGCTCGGCCCTGCAGTCTCTGACAGGCTGGAAGTGATGACCTCTCAGTCACTCAGTGGGTGAATCACACGCAGCACACGCGGCGTGATTTAGCCCCACGATTCAGAGGACAGACAGGGTGCATAAATCGGTTATACGGGCGAAAGCTCTGCACGAAAAAACAGCGAGTCCAGGGGAAGCCAGCCAACGCCGGCAGGTTCTTCGGCAAAGCAGGTGTTATCAGATCGAGACAGGCAAAGACACTCAGGGAGAGGGGCACAGAGGGGAAATAATGAAATTTTAGAAACACAAAGGAGTCGCTGAGGTGGAAAGAAAAAAGAAAGACGTGGAGCCTCAGCGTGCAGGAGAAGTAAAGAAATATTGCTTGATGTTGGAATACTTCACACATTAGGTGTTGATTTTGCAGCCGTTACAAATGACATGTGTGTAGTTAGTCAACAACCTGACCGACCGGGGAGACATATCTCTGAGCTCTTAAAAAGCCTCTATTGATTATGACAGAACCGCAGCTGCATATCTGAAGTTCTGAAAGCCAAACATCACAGCACCGGGTCCAATACATGTAGTTGTAACGGTTGAGTTGAGCTACAGGACAGCACCATTTTTTTTTGCCTCTTTGTCTCTAAATAATAGATTGTGCGTACTTCCAGCTTTATTTGGGTTTACCGACTCTCACATGTCATGTAAACATGGCCTCTTTCTGCCACATCGCCATCTATCAAATCCTTACTGGGAACATTTTCTTGCAGCTCGGTGTTCGTTGTGAGCACAGTCTGCGTTCATTCACTTAGTGTCTCCCCGCTCACTCGCTACATCAGTCTATCACTAATGGTCACTAGCCGGCCATGCAGGGGCTGATACGTAGCTGCACGTGGCAGGCTGCCTTCAGTACGACCTTGTATGTATTTATACTCACTAAAGGTCGGGCATCACTTTATCTGTCTATCTGTCGCTCTGTTTGGCTGTGACTATTTTGCCTGCTTGCACACAATCGCTGCAACTCAGGCTGGCTCAGCTCAGTCTACCCGAGCCAAGCCCCCCCCCCCCTCATCAGGGACCACAGCAGTCCTGACGGGGTTGGACATGAAAGGCAGTGACAGCCCGGGCGAAAGCGTGGTTAATGTGTGCATATAAATTGGGAGCTCCGCTCGATGCCCTAGCAGGCTCCAAGGTGCTGTGGAGAGGGAGCCCACTCGCTCTCACAGAAAATGCATATTCATATGCGCCTAAATGGGCATTTGGCACAGAGTGGGGAGGCAGGCCTCGGCTGGAGTCGTCGCTGCGAAGAATGGCACTTCACTTCCAGAGGCTTTTTGAGACGCTTTTAAATCAGGTGGAGAGGCCTCATAAAGCAAGTGGCTAAAGGGCCCACGAGGATCCTATCAACTCGTGTCAAGAGTGGGAATAACTCCTTTGATCCTCAACATGAAATGATGCCCAGTTGCTCCCAGCAGTAATCACTTCCTTAGCGAAGTATATTTTTTCCCCCATCCTTATAGTTTTGTTTAGGCTCAATTCTAAAAATACGTGCTGATTTATTTTTTCACATTGCAGTCCTTGTGTGGCGACACAGTACCCTTGGTGCACTGCAAAACTTCTCTGCATTTTTAGAACGACATATTCCCTTTAAAAAAACAGGGCCTACAGCGAAAACAGTACAGACAGCACAATATGATACCAAGCTCGCGTGCTACTATATTTATTCACATCCAGTCTGCGTTGTTGTGGGGCTCAGATCCTCTTTTAGGTCGGGGTGTAAATACAGAGCACCCCACAGCCACAACAAGGCGCAGACCTTGAAAGGGAGACACAGATACCTTTACAGGAGTTTGCCTTTGGTTAAAGTAAACAATAACTGCTTCTCTGAGTAATGCAGATTGGCCCGCAGCTCTCTTCACATGAAGTTGATTTATTTACCGCACACCACAGGCGAAGATTTGCCTCCGTTTTTGTTTTTTGAAAAGTGTTGCTTGGTTTCCTCTCTGACATTTTCTTAATGCGCCGAATGATGAAATATAGTTTTCAGGTAGTGCAGAGAGTCGCTGTTTCGTCTGTCTCAGTTTACTCAACTAAAACCAAAGAAAAAACAATTACTCCTATATAGCAGTTCTGCGGGGTTTAGATTATGAGCTATGGGTCTATGGTTAATGCACCAGAAGAATCAGAATAAGCTGATGTGTAAGAGGTTGAAAAGCTGTCAGCCAGTGTGTTTTGTGTTTGAGCTCCTGTATTTGAACAGTCAGTTCATTTGAGATGAGCAACCTCCCGAACCTAAAGGTCAGCTGCAGTGGACAATGATAGAAGGTCATGATGATAGAATAACATTTCCAGCCATTTAGCAGCTTTGACATGACCTTCAGACATTTGTGTGTGTGTGTGTGTGTGTGTGTGTGTGAGTGAGTTACCCAAACAAGGAATTTTGCCTAATTAACAAAACACTGATATAATTACTCTAATTATTCGCCAAAAGGCACTTTTATAATCACACTCAGTAAGCCCACCTGCCCCACGCCGCACGCGACGCCGCACGCGACGCGACGCGACGCTATGCGCACGCACGCGACGCACGCGACGCGACGCGCACGCGACGCACGCACGCACGCACGCACGCACGCACGCACGCACGACAAAACTCCCTCTTCTGCCTGAAACCTCCCTCCAATTAATCCTTAAAGTGTGCAGCTATAACATCTCCTCTGTGACCTTGCTGGCTCCCCATTGGTCAGATAATCATCACCCACGTGTTAAAAACAACGTTTCTGTGCTGACTGCATCAACATGTTTAATAGAAGCTTCCTCCTGAGGGCACCTGTGTTAAACCTCAGCATCCGAGAGACCCCACCTAATTGTCTCATGCCCTACATCTCATTATTGCCCCTTATTATACAGCTGAACCTTTGGCCCCCTGAGTGTGTGTGTGTGTGTGTGTGTGTGTGTGTGTATGTGCAAAGAGATTTCAGGTGTGGAGGCAGGGATCCATCAGCATCTCTTTCCAGTAACAGTACCAGTTAATTATGGACCAGTGTGGATCATGACTTGCTGCACTGCACCATTGGTTTTGTGAGAGGGCAGGGTTACGAGAAAGGGGGCACGTATTTGCCAAGATGGCCTTTATAAAGCTCCAGCGTGTATCTCTCCACTAAGAGAGCACGAGCGGAACATAAAGATATCAAGATATGCGATGCCGAGCTCCCGCTGAACAACTTTATCGAGACGATGTACACAGCTCCATGTCCACTCCAGCAGATCGGCATCTGATAGCGCCATGATCAGTATATCATGTAAATTACCTCTGCCTGGCTGTGTTAAGGCTTAATTGACCTTGGAGGGGGATAACCTCCTCATGACGTTCATGATATAATTATCTTATTACTCACATTTTCCACTCTCGGAGGTAATTCAGAGGTGTAGGTGAAGAAGTCTGATTAAAAAAAAGTATTACCATATGAATCCTCGGCACGCGCCTGCTCCGGCGGCCGTTCATTTCCACGGCGCGTCATTGAGGTGAAAGTCACGATTTGTATCAAGGGCGATAAACTCACGAGGCGTCGCCCTCCCCCCTGCGGGCCGTGCATGCTACCTTAATGAGCTGGGAATGGGTTCAAGGGTTGTCGCAGTGGGTCGTGGAGTGGCCTACCAATGACAAAGGTGACAAAGGGAGACAACAATAGCGCGTGTCACACACAGAATTGCTGGTAATGATAGAAAATAACCTCAGCTATGCTCTATCTGCAGCCATGAAAGCAGCACAGGGAGAGGTGTGATTGAGTTCAAAGTGCATTGGTATGTGGGTGGTTGAAACATATTGCTTTTTTTTTTATATGAGGATCATCGCACTGCGTTTGCTTGTATGGTTCACTTTTCCACCATTTCCATTCTATCTGTGCCTGAGGGTCGTTCTCCGTCTGTCATTTGATACCATGATAAAGACACAACTGGGGCCACTGAGAGCATGATGGAAAAAAAGCCCAAACACTATTTTCTTTTCTTCAGCCTGGGCCCCGGTGAACATTATCACTTTATTTTAGCTTATATTGTAGCTGATCCCCCAGTCTTTGTGGCTTGTGACCACTTAAAGGTGAATTCTGGGGATTAGAGATGAAATGATTAGTTGAGAAAGTGATCTGTCAATTGACAGAAAAAAAATAATCTGCAACTTTTTTGACAATTAGTTGTGAGGATTTGATGCTACTCAACTAAATATCTTAAAGGTACTGAGGAATACTACTGCGTATGTGAAAAAGGATGTGTCTCCCGAGGGAGCTGTGTGAAATCTGATAAGTTGCATCTGATTGCATCTGATAATTGAAAGTGATGTCGCCTGAGTCAGCATCGGTTGGAGCTGAAGGCTGCAAGTTTGAAAATGAAAAGAATCTTTTGATGTGGAGTTGAGTGAGCTTGCCAGACCTCTGCCCCTCGCCTCTGCTGTACTGTAGGCTGGAGGCTACATGACCCTCTGCTAGCCTAATCTCTGAATCTCTGACATAGCTGTTGCATTGTGGGTAATGTAGGCCCAATGTTTTGACAAAGAAGAAGAATGTGTGTAGCATCAAAGGCGATGTCTCTGGTTTAATGCATCATTCGATAAATCGCAAAAATGACTTTTGGATCAGTCGATGATGAAAATAATTCTTTGGCAGCTATTTGTCCTAGTGTCATTATTGTTATAACAAAGTAATTTCTTTTTCCAGAACTGGATCTGTTTCCGTGCATAACATTTTTATTATTCAAGTCTCGGTAGCTTGTGAAAGTTAGAGTATAGCGATTTGGGAAGCTGAGGACCACACGCTCAGCTTGTTCTCCATGTTTTACGTAGTTGAGGTGAAGTTGACAACTGTCGAGGGAATCAAATCCAAACCGTTTTCTCCAAGCTGCTGCTCCAGCATGTCAGAGGGCTTCTGAATGAAGCTGAACCTCTCTCCAGGCCACTTCCCCTTGTCACACCACCTTGAGTCTTGAGTTGTGGTTGGGTGCCGATGTCATTTTCAGGGTTCACTTGACAATGATTGTGAACTGTTGCATCTCCAGTGTTTGAGTCTGTTTGTGTGATTGGGAGGTTAGTCCCTCACATGGCTCAAGCTGTAAAAAGAGAGGGTATTAGAATATTTTAGAATGTGATAATGATGTATTATTCTTATATACTTGTTGTTTGGGATTGTTGTTTATGTTTTAGATAGCTCCTGGGTTATTTGAGGTGCGGTTTGGTTGTTTTGAAATGTACTGTAGACTAGAAATGTTATTTAGGAGTTTATAATCTTCTTTTATTTTCATTTCTATTTAACTCAGATTTTTCATCTCTTCTTTAACCCATTGTTATTGCTGCCTATCATGGCCAGGACACTATAAAAAATGATCTGACGTTTAGCATAATGCAACAAACAGGCTGAGATAACCCTGATGACGTCACTGTGAGGGGCTATTTTCCTAGACAAACTGTTTTTACATTAATCTTGTGAGTCCTTGGGAAGGCCCCATCCCTCAGATTGGTAACCACTGTTTTAGCTTTTGCTAATGTTGCTAACGATGGACTAATAAGAACACTAACACTGTGTGTACATGTCTGCCCTGCTGATTGTGTTTGTGTGTACGTTTGTTGTGTGCATGCGTCCCCCGTGTGTTTCCACAAAATGTGTGTGTATGTGAATGGTTGCATGTTCCTGTGTGGTGGCCCTGTATGCCTGCCTCCGTGTGGTTGTGTGTGTGAACAGGTCTCCACTATGGAAAGGAGAGCGTCCGGAGCAGTGGAGGGGCTGATGTTCACAACTTCATCTCCTCTGGCTTTGTGACTCTGGGTCGAGGCCATCCGAAAGGTAACGTACCTTTTCTTTCTTTCTTTTCTTCTCCTTTCTCTCACAGGAGATTGGATTAACTCCTCTTATCTATGAGCACCGTTCTGTTTATCTGCTGAATCCTAAAACGCCCTGCGTAATGTTCCAACACTGGTGATCAACAACAAGACACGGAGGGAGGTGAAATGTTTCCAGATTCAATTTCCCTTTAAAGCAATTCACATGAACTTCTGCCTCCGCGTTTTGCAATTAAATACAAGCAAACACACACTTACCCCTGCTGATGGGCGACAACTTGGTGGAGAAGGTGATTCCGAGCCACACACACACACACACATCCACAACAGACACATATACATGCAGCCGTTAGTCGGGGGGCAGAGTTTTCCCATGTGTAATGCACTGATTAATATGCAGCCATGTTGGCTGAGCTCTTGTGATTCATTCCCATCTATGACTCCATAAACCAGACCCTGTGTGTGTGTGTGTGTGTGTGTGCATGTGCGTGTGTGTTTGTCACCACGCAGGGGTGGCGAGGCTAGCTCCTTTACCTGTTAGTGCCTACGAATGCTTAATTGAATGTGTTTGTGCCAGAGCGGGACTTCTTGTAAGGTTTCCTGGTGGCTGACTGCTTTGGTAAAAATCTACATGATTTAATTGTAATTTGGTTACACTGCTGCGCACGTACTCACACTCTTCCTCTTTGGTCTCAAAACCTGCTGATTTCCTGCTCATCATCCTAATTACAGCAGCTGATGACCTGTCGTTGCTTTAATAAATCCCAGTTCAGATTTATGCGTTGCTTGGCAGGCCTGTGTGGTTTTCCCAGCAGCAACTGATCCTTTTTTTTTTTAAGTATCATGGCTTTGTTTCGAAATGCACAAAAAAAAAACTGCAGGGGCCTGGAAGCTTCTCTCCACTTTCATTTTTAATGGCGAACCATCGCATTCATGTTTACAGGAATTAGCTGTTTTTCTCCTTGCTTTTTGCTTCATTTGTTTTCATCCCCAGAGGGGGTCCGTTTCACAATGGTATTCATATGCAGCAAGATGAAAAAAACAAACTCTGCTGATATTCTCTGTATCCCCCCCCCCCTTTACAATGCATCTCTACCAGAGATGAGTAATGAGAAAAAATTAGGTTTTATGAATCCTGATTATATGAAATAGATTTTTCCCTCTGTACAAATATCACAACAGCATCATTTCGGCCCCTCTGGCTATATACTTGTAACAACAGCAGCGTGGGGTTTGGTTTAGCGTTCAGCAGCTGTGTAGTCAGATCTGTGTTTTCCTGCAGCAGGTAGCCTTTGATTCTCCTGCTGGAAAAACAAATGAAACGTGACAGATTGGGATCTTGGAAAGGTCTGCTGGTAAAAAAATAAATAAAAACAGAATATTGCAAAAAAAAAAGTATTTGAAGCACATATAAGAGCCTCACTTCTTGAACAGTATTCTTCTTTGCAAAGCCTTTGTTTGACTGTCTTGTGCCCGGAGGCAGGTCTTACTGTGGATTGACTCCTTGAAATCAATGAAACACTGGTCTGAAGTTTGATTTGGGTATTGTTGCTGCTTGGTATTATCTTTAGCATTTCACTACTGTACAATCACTTCAGCGTGGTGGAGGGAAACGAACAGTTTAACCAAGCCTCCCCCGCTCTCTCATGGCCTTTTTTTACAAGCACTCTTCATACCAACAAAAGCAGAAAGGCTTCAGCTACATAATATATCACTTCTCTGCTTGACTGATTGAAGGATATAAATTGCTCCTACCTAAAGTATATTGTGTTTTTGACAACACATAGTCATTTCTCTCCAGTTAAATGATACGCAAATAGCCAGTAAATCACTTGATCCCTCACTTGACCCGGCGTTGAATTTATCCAAAATCTGTGGATGGATTTTATCATCCAGAGCGGTGAACCTGTGGGCCGATGTGAACTTGCAGTGATGAGATGGAGTCACGTTGAGGTTAACAGCAAGTAAACAGTCGTGCTGAATTTAAATCACACCGAGCTTCATTATTTTTGAAGAGGTTTGCACAGCTTGGTTTGCTCTGGCTGACAGTAACAATGCTGGGAGAAAGAAAAAAAAAAGAATGCAAACAGATATTCAGTGGTCAGTCAGTGAAAAAGTGAGTCTGGAAACAGATGTTGCCTTTTTAACCACGTCTCAGTTGTTTTTTTTTTGTAGATATGATGTTTTTGCCACGCTGACAGAACAAGGTGTAGGAGTCATGAGGCAGTCCTCTGGCTTGGGTAAGCATGGCGTCTCTTACGTTGGTTAATTATACAGGCAGAAAGTGTGTTTGGTTGTTAATTACATGCCAAGCTGTGTGTGTGTGTGTGTGTGTGTTGAAGCACAGCCCTTGGGGAGGACATGTGAGGTCAGAGCAGCTGGATGCTTCACATCTGTGAGGCGGGTTAAAAAACAACCCTGTGCTGAACTAAATGAGATCTGCCATGAGTGCAGGGGCGGGAAACTAACATCCAGCCTCTCACACTGCAGTCCAAGAGTTAGGTTGTTGTAATCTACCTTTTTTTGGTGTACTCACATTCCCCTCAGCTTGCCCTGTGTAATTCTACTTCAGTTAGTAGTGTCCTTCGCAAAATGCCTTTTAGCAACCTCTAGTGAAGGGTCATGAACTTGTTATTGCCATCTCTAGGGTACACAGAGTTTTAATCCGTGTCCTAATTTCATGCTACGTTTGGAGCGAAAACTTTGGAAATAAAACCAACCTTTTAGTGTGAAGCAGCTGTAGGAAATGCAATGTACCTGTCACAAAGAATCAGAATCAGCCTTATTGCCAATCATTTACACTTACGGGGAATTTGCTTTGGTGATAAGGTCCTACATGTAGACAAACACGCAGTTGAATAAATAAATAAAAAATAATATATATAACTATGGAATAAACAGATGCAAGTTAAATTAGAATGATAGAATAATAGAGAAAAGTAAAAAGTAACTATTTGCAGAGAAAGAACAATGTCACAGGTATTTACATGTGCATTATTCCGGGTTTGTGTTGTGCAGACATGTTGCAACGGAAGAGAATATTGTGTACATAAATATATAAACTGACAATATAAAAATATACAACAACAAGCATTAACAATTGACAAAAATATGTGCAGTGTGCCAAGTTGGGCAAGATATGAAATGAAATGAAGTCATTTTTACATGTGCATTTCTACTATTTGAAAAGGGGTGAGTGTCAGTGGGGGTCCCGGGCCCTGTTAGTGAGGCTAGTTGCGGACAGGAAGAAGCTGTTTTTGTGGCGAGAGGTTTTGGTCCTGATGGACTGCAGCCAGAGGGGAGAGTCTGAAACAGTTTGGGTCCAGGGTGGGAGGAGTCAGCCGCAATCTTTCCTGCTCGCCTCAGAGTCCTGGAGGAGTACAGGTCCTGTAGTGATGGAAGATTGCAGAGCGAATGATACCAGATGGTGATGGAGGAGGTGAGGATGGACTCAGTGATGGCGGTGTAGAAGTGCACCATTATTGTCTTTGGCAGGCTGAACTTCTTCAGCTGCCGCAGGAAGTTCATCCTCTGCTGGGCCTTTTTGGTGAGGGAGGTGATGTTCAGCTCCCACTTGAGGTCCTGGGAGATGATGGTGCCCAGGAAGCGGAAGGAGTCCACAGTGGCGACTGGGGAGTCACACAGGATGATGGGGGAGGGTTGGGCTGGGCTCTTTCTGAAGTCCACGACCATCTCCGCTGGCTTCAGAGTGTTCACCAGAACACCAGATGGTCAATCTCCCACCTGTAGGCGGACTCATCCCCACCAGCGATTAACCCAATGAGGGTGGTGTCGTCCGCAAACTTCAGGAGCTTGAGGGACTGGTGACTGGAGATGCAGCTGTTGGTGTACAGGGAGAAGAGAAGCGGGGAAAGAACGCAGCCCTGAGGGAAACCGGTGCTGATGGTCCTGGAGTTAGAGACATGTTTTCCCAGCTTCACGTGCTGCTTCCTGTCCGTCAGGAAGTCAGTGATCCACCTGCAGGTGGAGTCAGCAACGTTCGGCTGAGAGAACTTGTCCTGCTGCAGGGCCGGGATGATTGTGTTGAAAGGAGTGCTGAAGTCCACAAACAGGATCCTGGCATAGTTTACTGCATTATCTACAGTCCTGTTGGCTCTGTAGGCAAACAGCAGGGGGGTCCAGGAGTGGTTCTGTGATGGATTTAAGGTGGGACAACACAAGGCGCTCAAAAGACTTCATCACCACAGAGGTCAGGGCGATGGGGTCTGTAAGTCGTTTAATTCTGTTTAGATTAGTTAAAAGCTTTGTTAGCAGTGTGGGGTGACATAAAGAAAGAGAACATGAAGAGCTGCAGGTCACCTTCTGCACTGACGTACTGTCCCATGGAAAACCATTTGCGCCAGCACGGCTTGAATGGTCACGGCTGCTTGCAGCTTGCTTGCAGCTTGATGCGCCATTTCAAGCTGCAAGCAACCTATTGAAAACGGCACACGTATACGTGAGCAATTACTCTATCACACACAATATATTGTCTCTCTATAGAAAAACTACTGTCTACAGTGAGTACTTAATAGTTAAGGACTTGAGATACAGGCTGAAACAAATTGCAGTTGTTGATAAGACAGACAGGAAGATATTGAGTAAAAAGAACTCTCTGAAAATACTTAATGAGACTGCGATAAGAATCTGTTTTTCTGTACTACAACTATAACAATAAATTTATATTAGACAGTAAATTTTGTACTAATTAAATGTGATTACAGCGCTCGCCTACAGATGTTGCTTTTCTAGTTGAGAAAAAAAGTTTCAACCCTAAAAGTTGCTGGAAGATATCTGAGAAAAAAAAAAACTGATTGTGGATGGTTGATTAAGTTTAGCTGTTCCAAAAATGCTCATGGACTCGCGTGTAAAATACATTGTGTCACATACAAAAACATATGGAAAACCATGTCAGGCGTGTTATGTGATCAAACAATATGAGACAGGCACATTTCAGATTTAAAGAAACTCTCAAAGAAGGAGTCAGCCCCTGTAATGGCCCAAAATCAGCAGCGTCTGCTCTCGTTGCTTTCTGAATGAACCATCAGTTTGTGCGACACAGATAAGGGTGGAGAACAAGACACAGCTGAAGCGATATAGAGAGAGAGAGAGCTTCCATTTCATTCACTTGCGCTGGTGTCTTTGTAGTCCACTTCACACCAGCTTACAGACCAATCACGTCCACTCATATGGAGTAGAGCGGTGTGTGACATTTTTTTTTTTTGTCCCATCTGTCAAAGCACCAGCAGACAAGCCCTTTGGTGCAAGAACATTTCCTTTTTTGCAATTTCATGACTCCATCCGAAGCCTTCTGCTACTAAATGGAGTCAGGTGTAGTGTGATGGTGGGTGGCCATCTGTTCCCTGCATGATCTCACTTTGCTCAAAGTCCTGGGTTTGCCTTAACACTGAGCGCCAGACGTACTGGCTGCAGATGTGGTTTTGAGTTGGGATTTCAAAGTGAGCGCGTCATTTCAGTTTTTCCTTTCTTCTGCGGAAGATTTAATGGCACAAGCACATGGGGTCATTTTGTTTGGAACTTTTCAAAATTCCTCCAAATTGTTTAACTCCCGCTTAGAGTTTCCCCAGAGTGACAATCTTTTAGTAATGCTAAACCTCATTTAGCATGCACAGCTGCTTACCTTGGTCCTGTCCCCTCAGCCATCTGTCCAGATCGATGCACCGCCTCACAGATTCCTTTGCTCCTGTGTGTTCTGTTGTCCTCTTGTCCAAAATTAGGAGGCAGCAAGGTTGAGGCTTCTGTCAAACTGAGCCAAACTAATGAGGATGCTCACTGATCTGTTGTGTGTGTGCGTGTGTGCTGTTGTCAGATGGGACTGCACTGATACACCGCCTTGGGTGTAAAAACTGCAGAACTCAGTTTGAAGCTTCAGAGTCGCCAGTAATTGTATAAAAGTTCTCTGGAAACATAATCTCAGAAGATAGATAAGAGGGAGCCGGAGCAACTTTGCTTTCCCTTGTTTGCCGGCAGTGGTGATGCAACGCTACACCACATCATCGCTTCTAGCCTACGCAGACTGAAGCCCGATCGCGGGCTTATATTAATTGTTCTTGTCACAGAAGAACTGCGGTGTACTTTTCTATTCACTCACTGTCACCGACTAAAACCCTGCACTGTAAATCACTGTCACATTGTCACACAGATTCCCCTGTGCTGGAGCGTGTTTAAGAATACAAAAAGCTCAGTGTGCAGGCGCTTCGGACTGAGAATCCCTGCCATTGATGTAGCTAGATTACAACTCTAACACCTTGATTGATTGGAAACTTCTGCCTCAGACAGAAGAGTGGACTGACAGCCAGCATGCAAATATGATAGTGTATTAAAAATGCAGCTTGCCAGCTGTTATTGGTTGAATGCGTCCATTTTAATTATTTTTCCATATGTCAGTCTTGTTGATATGAAACGCAGCCAAGCCACAGCATCCGGAGAAGTGATTACTTCAGACAAAGCCTCCATCCTTGACTTCGTGTGTGCCATACTTCATTACCTTGCTAAGCCCAACTTTTAATTCTGCCCTGTGGAGGAAGTCAAATTGGTTTTCATGGCAGTAGGCAATTATTGTTTTTAGGAATATGATGTGTCTGCAATGGTGGATATGGTGATGTAGCAGCAGAATTAGCGGGGGATGTTATCACAGAACTTTTATTTACAGCACAATTTCAGCATATTAACGAGCGCAAGAGCCACTAATTGGTTTGCTCCTGACGTAGCAAGTTGTACTGTACAACAGCGCAGTACTAAGAGACCATGGGGACTATCAACTGAAAAGACTTGAGGAAAAATAGATCTAACAAAGCAAACACCAATCATTTGGTTCTGCTGTTACACACTAACAGCTGTTTGCCTCCTATTTGTCCTTTTTGTTTACCTTTTGTGAAGATCTTGATGACGGGGTATGAAAAGCCCCTCTCGGAGTTTCAGTGCGTCCCTCTGATTGTGAAACAGTCATCTCCTGTTCTTCCGAATGAATCAGATGCCGTGGAACAACAAGCCCACAGGCAGTATCATCATTTCCAGTCCATGTAATCAGCACTCCAGGCTGATGAGGCAGAAGATGAAAATATCCGCCCGTGAAAACGTTTAGTGGTGTTTGAAGGTGCACAAGGAAAAAACAAGCCCAGACGGGAACTGATTCAAGCGGTGACCGCGAAACAGCCCCAATGCATTATCAATACAGAGATGGAAAGCTAGGTCCGTGATGCAAAATGAACATTTCCCAGCAAATCAAGTGGTGTAAAGTCACACTCTATTCATTCTGTCAGCTGCTACTGACTCAGTGATGCTTTGTGCATTTTGCCAAGCTCTCTGTGAGGTGGTGTGTCAGTTTTTAGCTGCATTATTGAGACTTGCTGGGCCTGTTTAACCTCTTCTTCAGACTGACTAATATATATGAAGTAAAACCACAGTATACATAATAGTAAGTTTTATTAAAGTTGTTTATTATCTACTGCAACTGTATGCAAGAACAGTGAAATGCAGCTACAATGAGATAAGTAGATTAAGGCTACGTTGTGCTTACTGTCTGCTTGAGGCGGGACACTGCAGACCAAAACTGATCTGTCAATTTTAAAATTTGAAGTTGTTTTTCAACTTTATTATTACCATACTTTTTAAAAATGTACTAATAAATCTTCTAAAAAAATCTTAGTTAGCATTGTCCTTGTAAAAGTTCGACTGGACTTTCTCCCCATAGTATATGTAGATTGGCTGAAAGGTCGTTTTCTAGAGCACAATGTTAGTTAGTCCAAATATTGCCAATATCTATAACAGATGTGTTCATGTGACAAGCAGTAATGTCTCTCTAAGTGTGTTGTTATTACATTAACTATTCTTTTACAGACGTTTTCTCAACATTACATGTTTCGTGTCCGCCAAGTAATTTTCCTCGCCCCTTAGATCATCATAATATTACAGACTGTTTCTTAAGTCTTATATGAAGGCATTTACAGAGGGTTTTCTCTTTTATCATTCTCAATTTATGTGGCATTTTATCTGTGAATATGTGGAACAAAAGGGTCGTTCGTCGCACATAATAGTGGTATATTTTGAATAAATCCCTGAAAAAACAATATTTTGATAAACCGTTCTGTAAATGTCTGGCCATTTGCTAAATTATCACTATAAAACCCCCAAAAAAATGATCTTATCAATGTGCTGGAAAATGGATTTGTGTGAAATGCAAATGAGCACAAATTCAATGAGGACGTTCTTCATTTGCATATGAAAAATAAAAAATTGTAATTCAAAAAATGCTTTTATTTATGTTTTCTTTCAGCTTGTTAAGTTTCATTGTGATATAAGTAAAGTTGGGAAATAAGCCTGTTTGATTGTGGGGTCTGCCCTTAAAGATGCAATAATCAATATTTTTATACTGACAATGGAAAAAAGGAACTGATGTGATGTGAAAGGGGTTGCTTGAAGTGACAAACCCACACAGCCAATCTCTGCTGTTCTCCTCAGCTCTGAAGAGGGATTCAGCTCATTGTTTTGGTTTTACAGCCCCCCACGTTATATTTTAATTCACTCTCGCTCTGTCATCTACCTAAATTCTGCCCAGCACCAAACAGCAGAGAGACAATGTGAGCACCTAGCTGGTGAATGTAGAGGAGCATTTAGCAGCTAAAGAGCCAAAAAAATCACTGCAGGTTTAAATAACGAAACACAAATGGCTGTAGAAGCTATTATTACACGGTTAGATCATCACTCACTAAGAGGTTCAGTGTTATTTTATGAATTTTCATAGAAATCATTAAATGGGCACAATCACATTTACTGAAAAAGCGAGTCTATTGTCTTTTTTACAACGTTGTGTTTGGGCTGCGCCGTCACTATCACATAATCCAGCAACATATTTTGAACAGCGTTGGCGGAACTTTTGTTAGGCCGGCAGCTATAGACAATTCTGTGTTACAGATTCATCTGTCACCTGATTTATGTGTTGTGCTCTCTAGCAACGTTGCGGTGGCAGATTCAAACTCAACGCGTACATACCGACAGGAAAGAGAGTGATCTTTTGTGTTGAGCGTAGTCAGTTTGCCATCGCCCCCTCCAACACAGAAACGCACTGTAGCCTGGGGGACTGTGGAAGGCTTTCAGTCAAAATACTGCAAATATACAAATGCAAATACACACAACAACAGAAGTGTTTCCAGAGGACACTAAAAAAGTCTGTGCATGTGACTCATGAAGTCGACCAGGTAACAGCCAGGTTTGATCAGTGATCAGGCCGACTGGAGCCTGTTACGAGAGAGTGATCAAGCGCACATAAGTAGATTCTCCGATTGTCTGCCAGGTTTCCTGCATTGATCCCACAGGTGAAATTTTATGCCATGTCACTAAGTTTTTAAACATGGGAGTTTAGACAGTTATCCTGTGTTGCACTATGAGGAGACAATGAAGTTCTTTGATTTGACATGCTCAGGTCGTACAGCGGCATCTAGTAGCCACATTTCATCAGTCACAGCATAAAGCAACAACAAGCGTGTCCAGCCATGTTGTGTGTATTTGCAGTGTGTTTGTGTACATTGTTGTGTATATTTGCAGATCGTTTGTGTATTTCATTGTGTTGTGTTGTGTGTATTTGCAGTGTGTTTGTGTATTTGATTGTGTTGTGTTGTGTGTATTTGCAGTGTGTTTGTGTATTTGATTGTGTTGTGTTGTGTGTATTTTCAGTGTGTTTGTGTATTTGATTGTGTTGTGTTGTGTGTATTTTCAGTGTGTTTGTGTACTTGGTAGTTTGTGTGTATTTTCAGTGTGTTTGCTTACATTGTTGTGTATATTTGCAGATCGTTTGTGTATTTGATTGTGTTGTGTTGTGTGTATTTTCAGTGTGTTTGTGTATTTGATTGTGTTGTGTTGTGTGTATTTTCAGTGCGTTTGTGTATTTGGTAGTTTGTGTGTATTTGCAGTGTGTTTGCGTATTTGGTTGTGTTGTGTTGTGTTGTGTGTATTTGCAGTGTGTTTGCGTATTTGGTAGTTTGTGTGTATTTGCAGTGTGTTGTGTATTTGGTAGTTTGTGTGTATTTGCAGTGTGTTTGCGTATTTGGTTGTGTTGTGTTGTGTTGTGTGTATTTGCAGTGTGTTTGCGTATTTGGTTGTGTTGTGTTGTGTTGTGTTGTGTATTTGCAGTGCGTTTGTGTATTTGGTAGTTTGTGTGTATTTGCAGTGCGTTTGTGTATTTGGTAGTTTGTGTGTATTTGCAGTGTGTTTGCGAATTTGGTTGTGTTGTGTTGTGTGTATTTGCAGTGTGTTTGTGTATATTGTTGTGTGTATTTGTAGATCGTTTGGTTGTGTGTATTGCGTTTGTGTATTTGGTAGTGTTGTGTGTATTTGCAGTGTGTTTGCCCTTGTTTGCCACTGCAACAAGACATCTATTTTGTTGGAAAGTGTTTTTTGATCATAATCGTCCTTTATTTCAATGACATTTCAATGATTATATTCATATTATATATTTTCGACATGCTACAAGTCCTTTATTTACATGTGAAAAAAAACAAATAGAGCTAATGTTTTCATGAATATCCATCATGTCACAGTTTGTAATCTTTCTTTAGAATCAATCTCAGTTGATACCTTTGCATTGAGGATTGCAGGTTTTCAACAAACCGTACCATATATATGATTTGTATCACTTTAATATTTCAGGGTCAGTTGTGTTGTTTTGCTTCTGCACTGATTGGTGTTTTATAAGAAGGAGTAGTCAAACTAGCAAGGCCACTGAAAAGTCGCCTCTGTTGGTCACTTATAAAGGTCATACCAGGCCCTCAAAACTTATTGAAATGAATAATAATAATAATAATAATAATTCATTATCTTGAAAGAAACTCTTCTCTTCTACCAAACATTTCTTTTCTTCCCTCGCTGTCAAAACTTCCTCTTTAAACACTTTGAAACCAGGTCCCACTTCAGGGAACGATCTGTACCCCCGAATCAGTTTAAGGGGCTGAAAACCCAGCCAGGCTGCTCACTTTTCGCTCAGTGGCTGGATTTGATTGACAGCGCGCTCTTATCGGGCACAAGTGTACCTGCTCATATAAATTGATGGTCAGGTTCAGGGGAGGTGGCACGGCTGACCTGCTGGCTAAGCACTCTGCGGAATAACCAATAAGAAAGTGTTAATAAGGTCCTGGAGAGAGCAGGGCCGGGCCGTGGCACTCATTAGCAGGAAAGAGAGATCAAGACAGATTTCTCTTACGCACAATACGGAGAGATGACTGAACATCTTTATCCCTTACCCTGTATCTTCAGCTTCCGCTACTGAATATGCAGGAGATGCCAGGATAAAGACAGAGGTGTGCAAATGTATGTAAAAGCAGAAAAGGAGCTTTTTAAGTTTTTACTCAGGTAGGGGTTAACGGCGGTAGGTAAAGTAAGAGTGTGAGACACGCCTGTTTTATCATTCACTTTGGGCTGAGCTGCACGAGCGGAGAGGAGTGGAAAAGAAATTGTGTAATAAAGAATGACTGGCTGAACCTTTACAGCCACTCTACCTAATTGCGGTTTTTCTTCACCCTCATTTACACAAATCACTAGCAATCCTCGGTGTCCTTTAGCTGAGGACTGAATTAATGACTATCCCTGGGAATTGAGACATTAACACATGCGACAGACACCTTGTAGCATTTTCCAAAATACCACCAGAACTCAAATATGTTGAGGTCAGTGAATGACAAGCCACCCTACAATTCCTGACAAGACTCACGGGTATCCTGAGGAACAATAGCACTTCCAGATACACTGCAGTCAATTACAGTGATGTGAGATGCGGGGGCAGACAGAGGAAATGACAGTTGGGAGACAGCTCTCTTATCATTGTCCTTCTGTTGTGGCCACTTTGAAACAAGTGGAGCTATTTGTCTGGCAGAGAGGTATGCTGGAGGGAAGAGAAAGGAGGCTTTTATCTCGGAGAGAGACGGGAGCAGGGAATATGCAAGAGACGTAGCGCAAACAGAATATCTGAGAGGTAAAAAGTGAGCGAGCTAAACAAGAAAAGGGATTTGGAGAACAGGAGTTTGGCAAGGTAAAATGGCAGGAGAAGAGATAGAGAGTCCTCGCAGGCAGGCAGTCAGGGACAATGGGCCGACAAGGCTGCTGTGATGTTTGCTCGGGCACGGCAGCGTACTCTTAATGTGCAGCATCAATCAAGATGCTGCCCACCGCACAGCACGGCAACTTTTATCGCTGCTCATTAAAGTAAGTGCAGATATTTTATGCATCAGTTGGAATGCAAGGACTTTTTCATGCTAATTTCCCTCCTTTAGATTCGTTATTCATCATCTTTGATCAACGGGGTCCTGTGCACAAATAAAGTGGAGTGAATCTGGAATCCGCCATGTGCTGAAGCATCACATCCGTGGATTGCTACCGCTGCTTTAGTTTATTTAGCAAGCTCAGGAGTTTTATATATGTTTAATGAAAGTGTATAATATATTAAACCCTGCTCCAGTTGTTTAACAAGACTTCTCTTTAGAGTTGAATTAAAGAAGTGTAACATTAACTTCTTTTTACAATGGAGCATGTATCATCCTTTCAAGTGGAGAGCAAACACATTCTAGAAACCAAGGTTTGTGTCCTCCAACTGATCCCCTGGGAGCGATTCCCTGATGAAGAGAACATTTAACCAATTTAAATCCACACCTTCTTTGCCCACCCCCCCACCTTCACCCTGACTTCTGCAGGTTCCTCCACGACTGATAAGATGATTTAAAATGCCATGGCCTCCTCTGAAATTAAATGAACTTGTGAACTTTGCCCCAAATACCCACCCTTGTGGAGCGTTTTGCCTTCCTCGCGAACACGATCGCAGATGAAAGGCGGTTGGCATGAGCACTTTAGTTGTGCTTTGGGTCTGGTCCCAGTCTTCCAAGCTTCTCTGCTCTGTTTTTTTTTTTCATCGTACGCAGTGGGAATTAAATGCAATGTTTAGTTTTCATAGATTTTTTTATGACCGAACGTGAGCAGTGAACACCGTCTCTCATTAGAGACATGGGCGCAGATCTGAGAGCTGTTAATCCACTGCTAAAAGGAATGTGCCGAGCCTTTGAATCAGACAGGCTTTTTCTTCCAACCTCCCCTGTTTAAGATGCTTCTCAGTCCTGACTGCATTTATTAAATTACTCACTTTGGATTTATGTGTCCTCTGAATACCTCTTACCTGGTAATCAGCTGTTGCTCCCCCTCCCTCCCAACAAGCATAAAGGCGGAGGAGGGATAAAGTGTGTTCAGTGCACAACAGCACAGACTTACCAAATATTTAGCAAGAGAAGCACCAAAAAAATAGCAGACCCAAGCTGTTTATCACATTGAAAAGCATGACATTGTATTTTGAACAGCCATGTCCTTCACAGAGTCACGGCTGTTATGAATACTCATGGTAAGGGCATTTTGAGGATACTTCTCCAAGTGTTTTATAAAGGCCCGGTAAAAGACTGATCTTGGCTCTGCCGCGCTGACCTCAAGCAGCTTTATACCCACCTCCCTGCAAGGCAAACTACCGCTCTCATCTATAATCTATTATTCATAACGAAGAGGCAGAGACGAAGACTGGGGAAGGCAGATAACTTGGTCGCTTTTTCCTCCTTCCACCCCCACCCTCATATTACTATTATCCAGAGGCCATTGTGTGGGAAAACAAATGGAATGATTGCCTTTTGTTGTATAGGAGGGGAAGAATTTTGTATTCTGTGCAGAATTTGAATGTAGACTTGCTATTCAGAGCACACAAGCTATGACTGCTAGTTGCATTGTGCAAATAATGATGCATGGGAGGGATCAAATTAAAATTTATCAGCCCTGGGTTGGGATCCATCTCCAAATCTATTTCCAGCGGATGAAAAATTGAAAAGGCAAAGAGGAACGCGTGTTTTGAGTGCGGTGTTAATTTGCTCCGTCATTCTTTCTTGTTTTTTTTTTAGATCAATTCAGGCCAAATGTTAAGCGTCTGTAGGGAGTCTGTTAAGGCAGAGATGGTGTGTTTAATGTTGATTCCATCTCTTCAGCTAGGACATGCACATTTTAAATGCCTTATTTGAATCTATCAAGAGTTACACGTAGCCTAATCCATAACCAGTACATGCCCTAACCCCAACCTTAACCTTGACAGTCTCCTCAAATGACCCAACCTAACCCTATCCTCTATAGTCCCTAACTCTAGTACTTTACTTAAGGGGCCCCATTATGGGAGTCCCCATAATGCAGCTGTTGGAAGAGATTTTTGTCCCTACAATGTGAGTAATAGACATTGTCCACATCCATATATTCACGTGTAAAATCACAGACACCGCCTGCAAATGCAAACACAACAACAACCCTGTTAAGCAGCCCTTATTGTAGATGCTGATAAATGACTCCTGCTGTTGTGATAATCAGTAATCATTAACAATTTACAGTGGGCAATTGTTTACTAAGCACCTAAACAATTGGTTAATTTTGCATTCACAGATGATAAACCATTATGGGACACCTTTTGCTTGGTGCTCTCAGTGAATTAGCGCAGTGATAATCCAATTCACTGAACTGGGCAGACCAAACGTACCTTTTTATTATGTCTGCGGTATATCCAACAACAAGCCAAGGCTCTCTGCCTCCCCATAAAGCAGGTGGTGTTTTCCTAGGCGTCATTTTCACACTGTTGTCCACGCAACACGCAAGCTGGAGGGGTGAGGGATCAACGCCATGTCGAGCTTGGCATTAGGCTCCAATCACGCGAGACATGGGAGACTTGACATGCTGAGAGGGGCTCTGTTGGGCTAATAAAGCTACTCCATGAGCTGTTCGTTGAAGAGAGAAAGCGGAGCCATGTCTACATCTCGTAGCTGTCACTGACTCCATTCTCCCACTGCACATTATGCCACAGCATTCCCAGGCCCTCTCTGAACAGAGCGGCAAATTGCCTCCACATTGTCACCGGTGCAGGTTGTGTGAACTTTTCACACGGCGGGGCGCTTGAATTATCGCTGATAGAGGCCACAGGTATTCAATCTACACGCCCAGACTGTGGCGTAATAGACAGGAGGGGCTGAGGTATTATAATTGAAAGGCCCTTCAATAGCCATAAATAATGAAGTTTCCCTAGGGGCCATTGGGGGTTGGGGAAGGGAGTGTGTCGGATGGAGGGAGGTGTTCTCAGACATATCGAGCCAGCCCGTTAACCCCCCTCTGAGTGAGGCATGGAAGGAATATGATATGGGTGTGAAAACGCAGCAGAGGGAGTCACTCACACAGCTTCATTATGAATCAACCGGAACATGTCTTTGACGTAACTGTGGTATTACTGTTAGCTGAGGTGTTATTTACTTAAATTATAATTTCAGGTATAAATAGACATGATAGGACCATACCAGTGGTTTTGCATGTTATAGCCCATGTACTACAAATCATATATACTTCACATACCCACAAACCACTTAGTAGCGGTTGACATGGTTGACATATTTTCAAAATTTGAATGTCCTTTTCAAAAAACTGGAATGACTTTTTTTGCAAACATTCCAGGCAACAGTTTGTTTCCATTCATGGCAGCCATTGGTTTCAAATACTGTGGAATTCATGCTACTGTAATGGATGACACAAGTCAAGCAAAGTTTCAAAATGAAATGAATGGAAACCAATGGCTACTGTTCTGGTTAGGTATCAGACAGAGTGGCTATACTGCTGAACCCTGATTCAGTTGCTTAATCACAGTGAGCATCGACATGTCTTAAACAACTGACACCTGCACTTAAGAAATTTTATTAGGGGTTTAGCAGGCACATAAATCAAAGTGACCCACCCTACACATTCTATGTAAGGGATGTCAATGGGATGCATGGGACATTTAAATAGAAATGACATTTTATCTCTATCTATCTATCTATCTATCTATCTATCTATCTATCTATCTATCTATCTATCTATCTATCTATCTATCTATCTATCTATCTATCTATCTATCTATCTACAAAAAGGTAAATATCTAACTGTAGCCCCTATGTAGTGAACTGGTAATTCAGTGGTTTGTGGCAGAGAATGATCATCAGCAAGGTGCACATAAACTTTTCTCTTCCCCAAACTAGTCCACATTCCTACCATGAGAGTCACATGCCATTGCCTATAGTAGATGCACATAGTAATTGGCACACCCTTGAAGCGCTTTCAAATCAGACAAAATTAGCAGCATGCTGCCGCTTCTGACAGATATGAGCTTTTCAATCCTCTTCCCAACTGAGTGGAGGAGTTTTCTGTGTCTTAATTACCTCACATTTGGCACAGTGCACTGCAGAGCTAGCGGGAGCCGCAGGGAGATGGGGACTCAGCTGAGACACTCAGACAGCGGTTGGTGACAGAAGCCAGGGGAGGATGCAGTGGAGAAAAGGCTCCCAGCTAGCATGCCTGGGATGACAGGAGAGGTGGTGGAGGGGGCTAGAGATCCCCGAGGAGGAGCAGAAGAAAGAGGAAGAGCTAGCTCATGGGAGAATTCCCCTCAGGCACATATGGCAGAATTGAAACATCCATATGTCGGCGTGAAACAGGAGATATTCAGTGTGTCGATGCTCTCAGTCTCTCGCTCCGTCTTCCTTTTGAGATATTGTGTACTGGCTGGTCTGTTTTATTTTGCACACAACTTCAAACCCCCCAGGAATGCTGATAGTAGTAGAGCAAGACAGGGAAGTTTCAGAAGCTCTAGACAGGGAATACAAAGTCATGGTGAGTGCAGTGATGGAGCTTTAAAATATAGACTACTATAGAACAATATTTCACACTAAAGCTGTACATTGTCTGTTGAAGCTGTGTGGGTTTTGACATTTGTCATCACATCACATATGAAAGAAGCAGCTAACACTAGGTAGACACCCTTCTGTCTATAATTCTGGACAAACAAGAACTTCACAGGTGTTGGAGTCAAATACACAGGAAGTATAGTGGTAATCCGTGCTAACGTTGGTAAGCTAGGCAGAGTGCAGAACTATGTGGACAATTTGTAGTTTGTAGGCATAGAGTATGACATTTTCCAGTCAGTAGCACACCACAAAAGTTGACAGTGTGTCTTCTTGCAACACCGGCTTTTAGTTATTATCCAGCTGATGCCATGGGAAATGCCCACTGAGACATTTGAGGCTTAGACTATATGTGTGCATATATTTAGAAAAGGTTTTTACCTTGTCTTGAAAGACTGAAAACTTTGCAGCTGTATATATTATGCAAAAATAGCTCTACTACACCATCTTGGTTTATATATTTTTTTAGATATTTCTTACTCGGCTGTAAAACAACATGTATGGGCTGCACAAAACCTTTCAGCTGGTGTTGAGACACCAAAGGGCTCCAATCACTTAAGGGCACTTATTTCAGAGTCTACATCAGTATTTACAATTAAATCATCTAATGGAATCCTCCATTAAAAGTAATAACTCCATTTAGGTAGAAACTTACAATAAAAGACTAATGTGCACATCTTATACCCAAGCAATATCCAGCCAGTGGTTTCTCTTTAGATGGGCGATAGTGAAAAAGCACAAAAGGACCCTGCAGAGAGAACAGGCTCCTGCAGCCATGGGCAATGAACCGCAGAGGCTGACAGCGAAGCACTCGATGCGTTAGTGTAAAAACTGTTCCTGTGCCCATGCTACAACACTCAAGCCCATGTTTGCTTACTCGGTCTTTTCATTATGATAGTCAGCTGATTGTGGGCAAACCATGCATGGAGACAGCAGCAACATGACGCTGATGTGAGATGTTGTGACACAGCAAAACATAGTTGTCCACATAAACAACTGCACTCGCGGTGGATGTCCAGAAGCAGCGGCGTAGAGGCTCTTTTTGTTCTCCTGATGAGTCCACTGAGGCTTTATGTTCTTGCCTGTACAGTTTCTGTCCATTTTAAACCACACAAAGTGGATCTGCCTCCAGTTCAATAGTGCTCCCTTCACTAAACTGTCTCTATTCCCTTGATGTGGCATTGATCTGTCTACTCAGAGCATTGTCTGTGCCAGCCTGACCAGCGCCATCAATATTGCATCAGTTTCAGTCCAAACAGCTCAGAACTCTTTTGCAGTCCATCTAGGTAGAGGTAATAAAATTCATGCCTGTCTTCATTCCCTGGGCGAGGAGAGTCACATGACGGCTGATCTCGCCCTGTAGCTTTATTTTGTACACCGGAGGACAGAATAATTCAGACACTCTCCTTTTGTGCCAAGAGGTGAGGTTAAGAAATGATACTCTTGACCCATGCAAAAAGTGACTTTTACATTATTAATCACCTCAAACATTAATTAGTAATCTCCGGTAATTAGTATTTGGTCCTTTCATCACCCAGAATCAGCTGTTCTGAGAAAATTAAATGTTTACAAGAGAGTGAGTCAATATTTGCTCGCTGGAAGTTAAATTGAATTATCTAAAGAATTACATCTGAGCGCTCAAACCCACCTGAGCAGCGTGGGGAGTTGATACCGTCCAGCTCTGTCCTCTGGAACACGGTTGGACCGGTTTTTGGCCCAAATTTCACCTGACTTTTCACTGTTCCCTTCTCCATCTCCCTCATGACCACAATGGTTTATCTGGCAGACACAGCAGTCTAGGGAAGCATGCAGATATTAAATTAAACCAAGAGGAATCAGCCGCACAGCTGCCACAATGCCTCCTGGAAAATATAGTAAAAAATGGAAAGTGTGTCCAGAGTATCGTCGGCGCTGGCGGCTCACTGACTTCTAGCCTTTTAGCTAGCTTATTACCCTTTTAGCTATAGCTGATTTTGCGGACCCTGGGGGCCGTGTGGTTGTGCTGATGTTTTACTATCTTGCTTTTGTAATTAATGGCCTGAAAAGATGTTCTCCGAATCCACAATGTGTATAGTTGTGACACAGAATGGAATTTAATTGTGATTAATGCACAATTAGGGTCACATGGCAGACTCAATGTCTAAATTGGTTGTTTTGGCCCGAGCAAAGGGACCAAGGGCACGGCCTATTTCTGAGGGCGTTGTGGCAGAGCTGGCTAACGACCTTGTCCAATGCAATAACCCAGGGCTGCCATCTTGGGCTCTATTTTAAGAACACTAATTAAAGAAATGTAATTTTCCCATCCACTTTAGTAGAAGTCAATCCTCTCAATTTGATAGGCCACACATTTGCATGGTTAAAGATCTTAAGGATATATTTATAAAAAAAACAGGCCGTATATAAATGTTTTTTGAAGAAACCTCCCCTAATCATTTAATAGGGCATCACTAATGTACTCTAATTTGTTAGAATTGAATATGACTATGTAATTTGACTGTAGCAGATGCATTTGTGCAAAGAAAAACTTATCCTTTACACAATTATGTCCATCCAGGAATTGTGATATACAAGGAAATTAGAGCTGCAGTATCAGAATAGGTTACTCTAATTTGCACATTTTGTTATGCTGAGTTTTCATTATGCTGTTTAGATAAGAAGTTAAATTTGCCTCATTTGTACCTTTTTATAAGTCACTCTTTACAAAGGGTTTATAAGCAGCAAAAAATGGCTTTATTAATGGTTAATAAATCTTTTACAAATACTTTAGAAAGCCATTAAAACCTCTAAAAACTTGACATCAAGTATTTCTTTAAAATGAATAAGCAACAATTAAAGTTTAAAAAAAATCATTGAGGTATAAATTATGCTTTAATTAATTGTTTTACACATTCTTCAAACGATTAATCCTGTTTAGTGATTAGACGTTCCAACCCACTTTAAACCATTGAGAGTTAAAAAAACTTAAATCTCTTCCCCAAAATGTTTGACTGACAAACACAGTTGGAGACTCACTGGTGAAGCTAGTAGAGCATTCAGCAGGTAAAGAGCCAAATATTTCCCTCAGGAGGTGGTGGAGACAACCTCCAGCTGCAGTATTATTAAAGGTGATGACTTGTCAATGTAAACAGCAAGTGGTCAAAAAACCTTAGTTATTGAAGGTTTAATAAGAAAATGTCCAAAGAAATGTCCTTTTGGTTGCCAGGTTTTGAAAAATAACTATAAAGCCATTTATTAATTACTATATTAAGTACTTGACTGTTATTAATAGTTTTAAACTAATTTATAAAGCATTAAAAAAATGATTCAACATTATTTAAAGCAATTAGCTAAACTTAATAACCCTTTGTAATAGCTGACTTGGTAGTGGTAGTGCCCAGTCTTAAAATGCTTTTGTTCCTTTCTGTTCCAATTACAATGGCTGTTTTTACATATGTGATATTTCAGAATTCACAACATCCCCGAGTGTAGAATGGTTATGAAATGCACCATCGCTGGGATTTCCTGCATGTCCTAAATTAGGCAATTGTTTTTTTTTAGCTTATTCAAAGGATGAAAACTAGCAATAAATATGATAATAAATCATGACACCAAACCTGATGAGCAGTGTGGAAACATTTATGTATTAAAAAAAGCATGACTAAAGTTGCTGTTATATAAAATAATAGAACTGACCATACAGTAACATTGAAATTAGCAAAAAAATATCTGAAATCACCTTTTAGCTTGTCCCTTACTGAGGCGACGGAGGCACCATGAATGAACTGAAGGATTACTCTACATGGGTGGCGTGCAAGTGAATTGACACGATATATATCGTGTGTGTTAAATGTCATTAGTGTAAACTTGATTTCTTGAAAAAGTGACAGCATATCTCAAACGTGCTGGATGTTGCCTCAGTTAAAGGGTCAAGCTAACATGTTGTCACTGTTGCTCTCTCTCTCTCTCTCTCTCTCTCTCTCTCTCTCTCAATGCGTGCAGAGGCTAGTCAAGGTCAGCACAAACATATTCCTCCCAAAATACCTTTGACAGGTAACACAATGACACCGAGGAGACAGAATGTGAGTGATAAGTCCTGCAGCCTCTTTCATAAATAGCACGGCTGATGTCCGTCCTTCATGACTTCCTTCCCCTGGCAGGCTGATTGATGGGAATGCACATAATCCATTATTTTGGTCCATTGATTGAGCCCGGCAATCAGAGATCAGTGTTGTGGCAGAGGTAACCGGACCCTCCTATGAGACCGCTCTGTCGCACAGGCGCAAGCTGAGGTGTCAGCTGCCGGCCTACTAATCACCCTATGCTGTGAGTAATGGCTATGAAAGCAATCACAGGGGAAATGCATCATCTCTACAGACCCTCGATCTATCAACCTGACTCGCTCTCATTTGACTGAAACGCATGCCAACGTGAATTATGACGCTTTGTCAAAGGCAGAGGGAGCCCGTTGGCTCCGGAGCTGCAGAATGTAATAATTAAACTCACCCATAAAGACCCATTGTATTTCATCCATTGACATGTACGTGTTGCGCATTTCTGAAGCTGTTTCCCTGGGTAAACATTTCATGCTTGGCTCTGGTGCATAATTACAATGCTTCAACAGTTTATACAGAGTTACAATATATGAACAGTCATTTTCCACTTCAGTCATCTTTCAATTTGTTTCCCCACATGATATCAACAGAGTAATGGTGGAAGAAGAAAGAAATGCCTCGCTTGCACACCATCAAAAAACTACTTGTCAGAGAGTTTGATGTGTTTTGCCCCAAACAAAAGCCACAAGCAGGCATCCTCGGCTAACCGATCCTTTTGGCGGTTTGGTAACAAAGCTGGGATATTTTAAGTTGTTTGTGTTGCAGTTTTGGCTGGGCAGATGTAATTTCACACAGTGGGGAACATTTCCTTTCCCCAACCACAGGAGTCCCACGGTCCCAACACCTTGCAATCTGGAGGCTGGCCTCTTTTCTGCCCTGTTCTCCAAAGTGCTTCTCCATTATGCAGCATGTTGTTAGTCTCAACAGGTGCGCAAAATATTTGCGAAAGGAGCCCAGGATCTGCTAGGTCAGGAATAAACTGAAGTTAGGCGACAACATCAAGGCAGAGGTGGAGTGAAAACTGTAGAGGACACAGGCAGAGAAGCTCTAATGTGCCAATTTAGCAAAGCGAAATAACCAACAATATCAAACGGGGTCCTTCACCCTAAAACAAATTTAGACAATGATTTATGTTTTTGTACATCTAACGAGCACAATATTTGTCATTTTGAAACAAATTGCCACTGCATCTCTGGAAATGAATTCTATAGATTTTCCTCTCGGCTCATTCTGGTTTTCTCTTAGCGAGGGTTATTACTTAATTAGATCGGGGGAGGGCTCTGTCAGATATCTGCCCTGCCTCAAAGTGAGACTCGCCTTTCCTCAGTCACTCACGTAGAATACAAAATAATACATGAATTCATTTCCACAAAACCTGTTTATACCTGTTTTTCCTTGTTGTGGGGTGAGTCACTGTTTTTTTTCAAGATGGGATGTTTTACTGCTCATTAGAGAATACGGCAAACTTGATTTGAGTTGAACTCATTATAAATACACAAAAACAAAACACACAAAGGACAGATTCCCACTGCATTCTATGCTTGTGATGTTAATTCATATGTGTGCGGACTGCTCTACCAGAACTTTACAGTCTTTATCCCATGTAAGTGCAGTCTCTTTGCCACTGAACTGCGACTGGTGAAGGGCAATTGTTTTTGTATGTACATAGTAGCGGTTTCTGATCTGACGCCCTATTTAGCAGGATGTCATTTGTCATTCAAAATCGCCCTCCAAATCGCTGTTGAATTGTTTTAAAATGTTCTGACAGGTTAAGGCTTGGTTAGGTTAAGGCACACATGATTTGGTAAGTTTTAGGGAACCACGGTGGTCTGGATTGAAATGACTGCTCTGTTAAGGTTAAGGGACTATAATCGTCACGGTTACAATAATAACTACTTAGTTAGGGAACAACTGGGGTCATGGTATAAAAAAAGCAACGTTTGACTCACAGTTGGAAACAAAAATCCCAACATTTTCAGGCGACCTTCCTCCCTATCCAGACTTAATTGCTCTAAAGTAACATCACGTGATTCCGTCCTTTGCTCCAGTCATAATTCCAAGAGGAAACATACTGACTGTTTTTGTTTGGCATTTGCTGAAATTACAAATTCTATCCTTATTCTTCTCTCGATAGTCTCCAGCTGTCATAGATCTCTGAGTGTCCTCCCTCACTAGTCTCCTTCTTTCACCCTCACTCAGTTTTGGAGAGCAGTCTGCTCTAGGCAGATTTACAGCTGTGCCACACTCTTTCCATTTCCTAATGATTGATTTAACTGGACTCCAAGGGATGTTCAGTGCCTTGGAAGTTTTCTTCTTTCTTTTCCCTGACTTGTGCCTTTCAATCTCGAATAGCCCGGAGTGTTCTTAGTATTTCCACAATACTGTAGCAGAAAAAAATGGACCTTCTAGCAACATCTCTATACTACAATTGACTACAAACAGGTAATCTCCGTTTAAGTAATGAGGCACCTGTGATGAATTAGGTGTGTTCTATTAAAGGGGCAAATACATATCCAAACATGCATTATGTTATATTTGCAATCATTTACACTCACTTTGTAGACATCTGTTTTCACTTTGTTATTAAAGGATATGTATTGGTTGATCAGTGTCAAACAAGAGTCAGAATCTACAGCCATGCTAGCAGCTCTGTGAGACACAGTGTTTCTTTGGGCTAAGCTAACATCAGCATGTTAACATGCTCAGAGTGACAACGCAAATAAGCTGATGTTATGCAGGTATAATGTTTACCATGCCCACCATTTTAGTTTTGCACGTTAGCATGCTAACATTAGCGAATTCATCACAAAGTACAGCTGAGGCTGATGGGGATACCATTAGCTTTGCAGGTACTGTGACCATCTTATAGTGCTTGACATAGTTCAGTGCCAACATTGTGACCAACCGACCAACAGACAGAATGACATTACCATCCCTTGAGCTTGCTGCTAGTATGACTAAAAAAATCACATAAAATCTACTTGGGTTCAATGTTGTAAAGCAATAAAACATGAAAACGTCAACATTTTTTCATAAGCAAATATGTGGTGTGGTAAAAATAGCAAATGGAGAAAAGCATTTACTTGCTCGTGAGATCCAATCATGACGAAAAATTAATATTCCAACATATAGATATCATCCCAAGTTACCCCACCACACATAGGTGCCTCCTGTCTGATCTGTCAGGCTACAAAATTAATCACAATTGCTGTGATCAGTGCAGCCAATGTGACTAGTGGCACTTTTCTGAAATGTTAATAAAGCCATATTGACACTATTCTCGGCAGGAAGTGCGTAGCCTGTGGCTGCTCACTAAATCTCAATGACTTCATTAACTCATTACCATGAGTCACGGCGTGCAGTGCCAACAGCAATTAAAACACGACAGAAAAGAGCAGTGTCCTTGGGCCACTGTTCTGCTCGCAAGACTGATACGCTTTACTAGATTTAGCAGTATGATTGACATATCAATAGGTGCCGAGGTGGATTAAATGGACTCAATCAATATTCAGATTTGTCTCACTCACACCTCGCTCCTGAAGCAAATTGTGCACACCTTGTCAAGCGCTGTCGGCTTTTGTGCCTCGGGCTGTGTGGCAATGCTGCTGTTGAAGCAGGATGTCTTTTCTGTCACATCCGGCAATACGACACGCCTCTGAAGATTTTATTTGAATTTTAAATGCTTTTTTAGCTTGTGGTAATTGAAAAATTACCAAAAGCTAAACAAAGTGGAAGTGTGTGAAAAAATCCTGGAAGGCATGAAAGGTCACTAAGATTTTTTCCCACTACAAAGAAGACTGGTTAATATTCATCCCATTCTTTTGTCTTTTTATTCCTTATTCAACCAGGGGGCCAGAAGAGATGGAAAAATCGCAACTTTCAATGAATATGTCAGGGCTTTAATTCAACTCTCTCCTCTGTCTTTTGTAGAAACACATTTCTATTCATGAAGCCAATCCTCCGTAGTCATGACACTGCATACTTATGTTTCTTTTGTAAAACTCCAGCAAAATGGTAATTAAATTGCAACTGTGGGCTTCTGTCCCCTATGCAGACTTAAAGAAGCCTTTATCTTAGCAAATGACTGACAGCTGATTATGAAAAACCCAATGTCTGTTCTTTTTCCTCCTGCATGAAGGCAGTCCACCCACACCTTCTGCTTTTGTGCGCACTATTGTTATGGTTCCATTGTTAATGAGTTTAGAATTAACTGGCTGTAATGACTGGAGACTGGAGCCCCTGCCGAGCCTGATTGTGCTGTTGAATGGGGAGCTGGAGGAGTAATGTATGGATGGATGTGTGCACAGTGTGCAGGTATCTGTGTCTGTTGCTTGCTCGCGGGGAAAAAATACAAGTGCTGCCAGAACCGGGAGGGTCGTTTTGCGGAAGGGTCGTTTTGTCACACCTCAGTGCTCGTTGCTGCTGTACAAGCTGACATCAGGTGTCATCCTGTGGCCATTCATCTAGTTTAGGGGATTGCTTTTATTGTGATTTTTGATATCAGGCAGACATCAGCTGGTAAAGCTGTGGCCCCAGTGAGCTACGGGGCATTAGACTCTGCCCAAACGAATCCATTAACATTCTGAATTAGTGCTATTAGCTCATTCAGAGACATTTACTTGGCATAAAAACATTGTAGATGTGAGTACATTTCTTAAACAGTAGAGTAATGTTTTCTTTCTGTGCCCTGATGGACAGTAACCCAATCAGTAATGTGATTAGAGATCATATCCACACATTTCTACACCCACAAGACATCTCATTTAAAAAAACGCTGTTTTCACGTGAAAAAATATTTGTTAAAATGTGTGTCAGAAAACTCTTTTAAATTAAATATTTCTGCAGACTTTGTTTGGTACAGAGCCTTGCAAAAAATCCCACCATGTTTTCCAATGAACATTATTATGTAAGAGTGATCATTCGCTCCAATTTTGAAAATCATATCACAATTGCAATATCAGTCAAAATAATCGCAATTACATGTTTTTTTGTAAAATCATTCAGCCTTAGCCTCAAAAATTAAAAAAGCTAAATCTGGTGAGGGGTGGGACAGAAACAGCCCGTGTACTCTTCTCAGTTCCAATTTAACCCCTGCTGCTCTCTGCTATCACCCAAAAAGTGTTTTAATACAGTCCTAACAAAATGATTTAGTGGTTCCATTTACATATTTACATCTTCCTGTTTCTGTTATCAGGCATCTGGGTTTACTACTCTTTAAACTGCAGGGTCTCCTTTCCTGTTCATACGTGTGTTTAAATACAGAAGATATGGCATGTGGGTCTGTCGCTTAAAAAAAAAAAAAAGTCTGCTTACATGCGCTGTCAAGAGCACGCCAAACCAACAGGCAGCGATATGACCCTTATCGTAAAGCCACGTTGGCCGATCAGAAGAAAGCAGGCAGTGGTGCACAATCTCACATCAAACACGGCATATAACGGCACGCACTCTGACGTCCCAAGGCAAGAACTGTGGTTTCGCAGTCTACACGACAACATTGCAACCGGTTCTTAAAATCTTCACCCTGGCAGGAGTTTTCAGAAATGTTCGGTTTCAGTGGCCTGATATTTTGTTTCTGTGTGGGACAAATGGCCAAACTGATTAGAAGAAATTCCGGTTTTAAAAATACGCGTGTCCGTGTAGACAGGGCTTTATGAGTTGCTGGAAGGCATCTCTGATGGACTTGAGCTTGGTAATGAAAAGCAATGAAATGCCTAAACGTGTTACTGCAACTTACAATGACAAACAACAATGTCCATGTCAAATTATGTTGTACTCAAGGTTGGCCCGCTGCTTTGGCTACATCACTAGGCACTGCCTCAGGGTTGAAGCAGATGTCACTATGGCCTATCTATAACAAGTTAAGAAAGGTTAGCTGGTTGCTAAGCAAAAGAAATTGTAGTAAGTACACTGTAGTAAATGAGCAGGTCTTTTTCCATGTGCATCTTCTGTTTCTTCTTCTCTCCCCCACTGTCCCGCAGCATAATTCTCTATAATGAGCTTGTGGACAGGAGATGAGATATGATTCTTGGAATTAAAACAGCATTTTCTACTTTGATCATCCAGCAGTGTGTGAAGCACTGAAATAAGACTCTCCCCTTCTTTATCGAATCTTTGCTCTCACTCTCCCTCTCTTAATCTTTCCCTTGCTCGCTCGCCCTGCTCTATCTGAGCTTGGGGGATTGCTGTATGAGATGAAGAGTTAATGAAGAAAGCTTTTTTTCTCCCCTGCAAGAAGACCGGTAAGCTCGGGCAACTTTGTGCTCTGCTTTTGTTAATCGCGTCACGATCAGCTTTCATGCTTTACAATCCCAACCCCTGAACCAGTTGAGCATAAATATTTAACATAGTTACTTTCACGCCCATGAGAAAATGTCTTACAGAATAGCATAAGCTGCTGCACAAATGAATCTGAACTATTATTTGCTCCTAAAGTTGGCAGACGAGCTCCCGCCTTTCTCCGTGAAAACAATCCCAACGACATCTTACCCTTTCATTTCTTTTCACACACCATCTTATTTTACATCACTTACAGGCAAAACAGCAGTCACACGGCTCCTCGCTCTCATGTGCACTCTCAAGTGGCCTTGTCTCGTACACTGCAAGTTAGTTACAACATTGTCAAAAAGCCATTTAAGATCCTATCATCTAATATGGAGGCTGACGTGGGCTGGTGCTGGCAGCGTGGTTATGTAAGCAGCTTTCTCAGGGACTGATAGCAATCCAACACACCCAGCAGGGGAGCGGTGTGTGTGTGTGTGTGTGTGTGTGTGTGTGTGTGTGTGTGTGTGTGTGTGTGTGTGTGTGTGTGTGTGTGTGTGTGTTGGGTGGGGTGGGGTGAAACAAATCACACATTCAGTACGCTACATAATATTGCACCCTGTGTTTTGCCACAGGTATAGAGAGAGGCACTCTTTCGTGCCAATTGATTTGTTAATATGCTAATGCAGCGTGATTAGCGAAGCAAGAAACCGAGCGCGTCTTCGCTCAGTGAGGTGTTGATTGAAAGAAATCAACGACCAGGGTGGCAGATGAGAAAGAAATGCACATTTTGGAAACCAAAACTCTTTATTGTAATTACAGTAAATACTTAAAGGATAGGTTCAGATTTTTCTTAATACAATAAATAAATAAATTGAAAGAGCATTCTCTATACAGGATACCTCTGTATCAAGGGCATGGAATTAGAAAGGGATGGTAGGGAAATGTCAGAATACTATGGAATCGTCCCTAGCAATAATTAAAAAAAAAAAGATTCAAATATAACCTCTGTGTCAGCGTATTGTCAGTGTATTTGGTACAAACGGTTAACAGCCAGCCGCAAATGAGCAAATAACATAAACCAAAAGACACAATTGTAGTTAACTACTAAATTTGACTTGTAAAAAGTCTGGACTGCAGTGTGGCGCCTTTCCTCTGGAGGTAGCTCTGTGTCACTGCTGTGTCCCTCTCGCTCAGGAACACCTTTGCTCTGTTTGAGACTGTCTCACTGCTCCAGATGCTTCCCAACTCAAGCGACTGTGAGATTTTTGCCTGCTCAGAAGTGTTTTCAGTTAGTTTTTAACTAACCGTGTTACTGAGCACTGAGCTTGTCTCATCCTGTGCAGTTACAAACGGGGTTCTGTGTTTGTCAGACGGTCAGAAGGCGATACTATCATATCAGCAATAAAGCAGGCTAATACACAGTATAGGGCAGGTAGATTCTGTTAAAATATTATGACTTTATACTCAACATGTCAGAGAACACAGATATGTGGGAGAGATTGTGAATGTGCAGAAAGTTTTGAACATGAGCAGAAAACTTGCTGAAACACAGAGGCTATTTAAGTACAGGAGTAAATAAATTCTGGCCACCTGATGAATTGAAGTCCAATATTCATTCTCTTTTATATCTTTTAGCTGTTTCTGCTGTAGCTGCCTGCTGTGAGAGGGGGTAGATTGAACCAAAACTGTAAAGTTGTGGTCCAGACAGCTTAACAATAAGCTGAAACTCATTGTAAAGCCCGCTTAGCCCTAAGAGGGAACTGCAGACTGTGGTGATAATTCTCTGTAAGGTCATCCCTACAAGCAACCCCTATCACACTGTCATTGTCGCATTGTTTTCATATTGTTATGGGATTTTGTTATTATAAGAAAAAATGATGAACCCAAGATTTAATTAAAAACCCAGGACATCCATCAATGACAGTGTTACTTTTGGAGCACTACTTCTTGCATTGGCACTCAACGTTGGCACGTGAGGTGTGGAATCATCCAATACGGATGCAATTACTTTCTGACCATGTTCTTAGATCAGCCTGCGATCAGCTTGCTTTCTACTGAGAGAAATGATGCCCAAAACTATGGAAATAAGACCCAACCTGTAAATAATAACAGTTTAGGTTTCCTTCGTTTCAGATTGTGTAGCAGTAAAACAGTGACGTATGCTTACTTGAAAGCTCAGAGTTAGCACATCACAGTGACACATGAATGATCAGTTTGCTTGAATGGAGATTGGATTCAGCTTCCAGGTTCACAAGCTGAATACATCGGCACCGTGAGCAAACATGTTTTATAATACATGATGCACAAGCCACATTATGTGTTAATATGAAATGCAAGAGTATGTGAAGTCTTGCAGTCATGAAAAAAACATTTAGCTTTATTGCAACATGCATCAGAGTATGACAGCAGCAGCCCCTAGAGTCACTTTTCCAATCATGTAGCTTTAACATCAATGAAATACCCATCAAAGAACCCCACAGCTATGACTGTTAGATTAAGTTTGAGCCAAAATGTATTTACCTTAATGTATTGTGTAAATTATATACTGTTAAATAAAGATCAGAAATGGACCAAATAATCTTAAACTTCACATCCAACAGAAGAGTGTTGTAGTGAAGTTCTTCGGGCTGAATTTGCTTCTTGAAGACTCATGAAAAAAGTCCTCTAACCTTCGCTCTGTGTATATTGTGAACGCATAGCACGTTTGTAGCTGACATTTTAGCAGGCTGAGTCTACTTCATTGATTTCAGGAGCCTGACAGGGTAGGGGTGGCTGAAAATGCAGCGGAGCTCTTGTAGAACGAGTTACCTTGGGTTGAAAATCTGAGCAAACATTGTTAAGTGCTGATGGTGGGCATGCTGGCAAGTAGATTTGCCCAGGGAGGGAGGTCTCCTCAGTGCACAGGCTGCTCTGCAGCTTTTCACTCGCAGTTGTCTTCCCGCTCAGTGGTGCTGCACTGGAAAGTCAGGAATTTCTGCCTGTTACAGCCAACATCACGTCTGCTTTCTATATGTTAGTGGAGCAGCTGACTGTAAAAACAAAGTCCTATTCCAATTAAGGAGCCTAACCAATGCTGTTTACTGTTGAGCTGCCACCTACACTTATGTCATTTGTAGCCCTGCTTTAAAAGTCAATTTTTTAGGAATTTCATCTTTCCACTCACTGTGGAAACCTTTTGATATATCTCTTCTCCCTGCATTTCATGAAAATTATGCGTCAAAATAACTGACTGCTTTACGTGGTAATGCTGTGGAATAAGACAATTGTTTGCTTGTGCAGCGGTGAAGGGAAATGCTGAATCTTCCTGTAGCACTCTTCAACCTTACACATATCTGTTGACTAAAACACTGCACACATCATAAATATACTGCATAATGCTGAGCCAGGAGAACTGTAACTAATGCTCGGGCATCAAGGTTTCTTGTCACATTTTGCTTCTAAATAACCACGCAGGAACACTGAGACTGGTAAAAGAGTCTGAATCAGTTTGGTCTTCTGCAGCTCATAAAGCAGGGTCACAAGCAGATCAATCACCTGCATTACCTCAACCAAAGCGAAGAAAATACATTCTGCAACTACTGAAGCTGAATATTTGAACAACTACCGATTTCCCTGAGCCCCAAACCTATAGAGTTCATTAAGTCCCACACTATTCCCAGGAATACGTCTGCGTCAACCTCATTAACCCCCCTCACCAGGCATAAGGAAATCAGATATGAACCAAACAAAGGATGCAAGAGATGATAGTGTGTCCTCTGGGGGAAACACTCCACAACCACCAATACGTCAGCCTTGCATTACATGTCTGATGGATTTATCAAGACATCAATAAGATATTGACTGGAATAACACTCAAGGTCATCCTGTATAAAGCTCCAGTAGCCCTGCTTAACATGGTACAGTAAGAGGTTAATGTCACTGGTCACTTTCCTCTTCCTCTGACATGCTAAGTACAGCTTGCACTGCTTCTTGAGGTCAAAACAACCATAATACAGTTTTATCAAAAGACACAAATGTATGAAAGTTCAGGCCAAATTTAGCCAAAATAGAATTTCATTTGAGATTTCTGTGCTCAAGGTGTATGACAAGATCATTAAAATAAATTCCAGGATATTGCACAGTAGTGCATTACCTCTTCAGCAGTCATGGATGTTTGCTCTAATTAGTTAGTCTATTCTTTACTAATGCAACCTCATTATTTATGTCAGCTACAGTTGTAGGTTAGTGTGTTTTTCTATTCTTTAGTCATCCACAGATTTCAATACATGTCAAGGATTAGATTTAACAGCACCTTTAACAGAACCTTTATTTATAAAGTGCCATATAAACAGGTATATTTAGTGAGATAATAAATACTCACATTTGCAAATCAAATATTCCACACAACGGGATTACAAGATTTTTATATATTGCTAATTTATTTAAATGAGTACTATTATTTAAAACATGTTTTTACATGGCAGTGAGGGTAAATTAAGAAGAAAAAGAAAACTCATTCATACGCTTCAGTATTCAGTGTAAGCATTTTTTTTTAGATAGAAAGAAGCTTATGTGTGCCTTGTATTTCCTTTAAAATGCTTCTGCGGATGTCTCTGCCTGTGGAGCTGTAGAGTCTGGATCTGTGGTTGCAGGTCACCTACTGCCCCCATGTTCCTGCTCGATACTCGACTGCTACAATTAATATTACCATTAGTCCTATTATTATAATCATTACTATCTCTATCATTATGAATACTACCACCATTACTGTTATTTTACATCTATGTGGAACATGCTACTGTGTCCCTCTAGATGGGAGCCCATCCCTCAGTCTAGGTTCTGCTTTAGGTTTCTAAAGCAAAGAAGTTTTTTCAGTGCTCTTGTAGCCAAGTGCTTGCTCATGGTGGGAATTGTTGGGTGTCTGTAAATAATATTACAGAGACTACGGTATACCTGCTCTGTATGGTGCTATATCAATAAATCTGAATTGAATTGAAATTGCACCTATATAAAGTTTGCCCAACAGCGACCTCTGTATCCACAGGTTTATTGCAAATGCTAATATGTGCTGTTAGTTACACAACAATATCTATCAAAAGTTTGCTGACATTAGCTAATATTAGCCATTATATGCTACTGGTCACACCAAGCAAGGCTGGAGCAGCAAAACCAATGAAGAGGGTACTGAACTGAGTAAGGAGGTGTTTCATTGCTCATGAATTGAACTTTTTAAAGGTAACAAAATGAATGTGCCATAAAAACTCAAGAACACATGTTCAGGTTCTTAAAGTATTCCTGTTTTGATGAGAAGGGCTTTGAGGCTCAGAGAAGCAAACAGTATGCACTACAGTGCATAGAATATGCAAGTGCAACGTTAATCTACACTGTGTGCCCTCACTCTGCTGGTGCTGATGTTATGTTTACACATATTAGTGCCGAAATGTGCTCTCTGCGTGTTTCTCTCACTGGGGTTATCCCGTAACCCCACCTCCCACTGTTATCAGTCCACTGCTGTGGAAATATTGTATCTACAGCAGCACTCTTCTTATCATGAATTAACCCCACACTATAAAGGTTCATTTGGTCACTGGGTTTAAGGTCAAGATTGGTGCGTATATCATTCAAACCCGGTGCCGGGGAACACGTCCCTGTAGCTGTGTGCTGCTGTGTGGGAGGCAGCGCCGGTGAGAAGCTGAAGGTAAATCGATAGTGATGGATCAAAGTGCCGCATGGCTGGAGCCCTGCGGTGTCAGGGTGCGGGGAACAACGGTGACTTTTTACACCTCCTCCCATCTTCTCATTATCTTCTTCTCCTCCTTTCCTACCTACCCCCAATTCTCTCTTTTCATCTTCAAATTCCAACTCCTCTCTGTCTTCCCCCACACTTGGAGGCGTGTGTGTGTGTGTCTGAGTGTGTGTGTGTGTGTGTGAGAGAGAGAGGTGACTTGATGCGTTGTGTCATGGTGTCAGGTGGCATCAGCCAGTAGTTGATGGGAAGATAAAATGTATCACAATCGATATCCGGGCACTAAAATTGTTCTCATTTCCAGCAGCTATCTGCACTGCGTGTGTCCACATATCTGTTGCTGTAACATGTGGGCAACATTTGACTGATAAAAGAGATGTTATTCATAAAATAAGGCAATTGTACTGCTTTATTGTCTTATGTGTGAGTTCAACAAAGACTGGTGTTATGCATGTACAATTCCTGGTTGTTTAATGTGATTGTATTTTTCTTCTATATCACCATGCAAGTAGCACAATCTAATAAATAACCACTTGGTTCTGTTTTCTAGGAGAAAAACATTGGCCGGTCCGCTCCCAGAGTCACCATGGTAGGGATGGATGTTCTTTCTTAAAGGGTTAAAGTTGCCTCTAACCACTTCTTTATGATTTCTGTGTTTGTCTTATGAACTTGATAATGATTAATAGTTATAATATGAAGTAACAACGGATCAGTGTTTGGAGGCAGCTTATACCTGGAGTGTTAATTGTAGTGCAGTGCCTTCCCTTTGGCCTCTCTCTATCTATATGCCTAACCTGTGTATTTTCCCCTTGGCATTTAGCTCTCCTGTCTGTGTGATGAATACATGTGTTCAGTCTGGTCTATGTGTGATGGTTCTTGGAGTGTAACGGCATACAAAATTCAGTTTGGTTAAAAACATATCCCTTAAGACAAGTGCAGCAGGTTTATGATTAATACTTATTTGCTTCTATAACCAAGAGTTAGGTGAGAAGGTCAATACCGCTCATGTTGTGTGTTAAGTTTGGACCTGGAACCAGGAGACAATTAGCTTATCTTAGCATTAAGACTGGAAGCAAGCAGAAACGCCAAGCTTTGGCCTGTCTACGGTTCAGAAAATACTCCTACCAACTGAAAGTGAAGAACTGAAGCTTACTAATTATACATTGTACCTCCATTTGTTTCATCTGTACACAAGCAAAATGTACAAATAACATAACGAAGAGTTACATTTCACAATGAAGTTGCCAAGCAAGTGCTAGGTGATGAACTGTCAAGAAATCGTTATATTACGTAACTCCCTCTACTTTTTACACACATAAGTAGCACTCTGTGTTCCATCTTTTAAAAGTGAGTGTGACTGCCAGGAGGGGGGTGTATAATTCCTGCTTGAATGCAGCTTGTGCTACTTTACAGGCACAACAAACTGACTGAAATGCACATGTTGAGGAATATTATAGTGGGGCTGAAGCCCTGTAATAAATAGAATGGTCTAGCTGATGGACAACAACTGTCGAAGCCGGTCTCTCGCTATTTGGAATTCATGCTGTGGATCTACTAAACCGTAGAGAAATTGGACAATATTAAGATGATAGGGGATGAATATGTGTGCTGTTACACCCCATATCTGGTTTTTGTTTAAATTAATGGTGTGGTGATGTGGGCTTGCTTCCAAAGAAACATTGTAAAGAGGAGATTTTGATTGCACTACATTTTTTTGTTTTCAACCGAGAAGTCCATTCTATGAGTAGAGTATGAGGGCCTAATTAATGAAAAAACTAACCAAACTAGGGCACACTGTATGTAAATAAGGATGTTCTGTACCTCTTGATGTTTGTTGCAGCTGGCCCACATTGTTTGTTTTTTTCCCATTGTGTTGTGCCTTAAAACCCAACCGGTCCCATTTCACTCTGTTCTAATTCCTGCCCTTTAAAATGTATGTTTTGAACTGTTTCACTGAAGCTTTTTCTATGTGTCGTCCACTTCACTGAAATGAATGTCCTAACCTCTATGGTGTGCGTGGTCTTCGACTCTGTCCGTCTCAGTGGAGAGGAGGGCTGGTCTATAAAGGCATGGATAAAGGCAGTTTTGATGATGTTACTTCTTTTATTTTAAGAAGACATCAGATAAATCTGTGCTTATCCTTGCTTAATATACGGACCCTCCTCTTCCTCCTCTACCTCTTCCTCGCCCTCCGCCTCCTCTCAAAGGAAGTCTGCTTTTCAACAGCCCACAAATGGAGTCGGTTGGTATGTCACTCAACTGTTGAGAGAGTATTATTCCTACGATGAAAATGCCATGCTGTAACAATGTTTGATTTTCAGGAAAGATTATTACCTTTAAACCCAGTGAGTCACCTCAGCTTTGTAGTGAGAGAACAGAGTGGAACCAGATGGGCTCTGTAGGAACATCATGAAGCACTACTTCAATAAAATGGATCTCTTATTGCCTTTTAGCACACAGGGTCACAACAGTCCACACTGGGTTCACTTTCTATCACATTTCAAAATGAACTGGATATGAAGTCCATCTCGACCTCCTGCCCTTCCCTATCCCAGCTGAGACTATCATGTCCCATTTGTCAAGCTGGAGAGGCAGTGACATGTCAAGTAACTACTTGGCCTTTGGTGTCTTGGGGGTGATTGTGAGTTATGACATAAAGAGTGGTACTTACTGGAAATGTGGATAAAAACAGCCTGGACTGGGATTATATTGCACTCGGAAGGACACAGGACCGTTTCAATCTGCAGCTCTAGTAACTCTCATTAATGACGTTATCTATGAATGCATAATGATATCTGAGTATTTCAGTGTAGCTATTAATTTCAACCAATTCAAAACGCGTGTTAATTGGTTTTCACTCGTTAGCAGACATGAGATGTAGATTAACAGACAAGCACAGCCATTTAGCAATACACATATTTGAAGATTTCAGGTATACAAACGGTTATGGTAGCAACATGAATCCCTATAACCAGAATCTGAACTATATTTCTTAAATGTTATGCTCTAATATAGAGGCCTCTATTTCCACAGCTGGAAACCAGCAGAAACAGGTGATATACTAAAGTAATCTGGTGCTATGAGTTTCTATTTTTAGGTTTCAGTACTTGTTGACAGTTCTTTTTCACTGCTTTCCCTCTTCCTGCAGTACTGCTGAATGTAATGCATCTTCTGACACAGATCATGACACAGAAAAACAACTTTGTGATTGTATAATGTAAAAGGTTTAGTGACTATTCCACAGAGCCAATTGGACTTAAGATCATCATATCACTAGAAACACAACTTCAAATTAATGGTAATGATGTGTTGTGAGATTTCATCCAGCTGTTTTTTTGCACATTTTCAATCTGCTCATAGAAGAGCGGAGACGAAATGCCAGAAATTCAAAAAACGTCTAAATATCGCAAAAGAGTGAGGTCATAAAATTGGTGTATTAATAAAAGCAATGGAAACTGGCTTACATGAAGCATGAGACTTGGAGAGATGAAACATTTTATATTTCACCATGATGTGACTGAGGCTCTTTAATTACATTATCTCGTTGTGTCCATCTTCTATGTCAACAAAATTAGTCCCACCACCTGCGGATAACTCCTAATATTCACATAACAGTGGTGGATGGAAACACGCACTGACACACAGTTTCTTTTGCCAATTTTGACTCCTGTTTGTTGAATATGTAAACAGGTGTTTACAGTGCTGTGTTGTTTTCTAACATGTTCGCCACATCGACTTCATAAGAATATGTCAAACATGTGATGTTCAATTTGTTGTAGAGTTCTGGCCCCATATAGCCAAAAAAGCCAAAAAAAAGAGAGAAAGTTTTACATAAGCAGTGATAAAGGACCAAGTGTTCTTGTTTTAGGAGCTTTTGAAAAACATGATTTGCTTGTCTGAGAGCTGATGGATTTGGTGGTGGGGAACTGAAATTTTACTGTTAAAGTGTGATGAGGTTCTTGATATCAGTAGCTGAGATGTTTGGTGAATAGACAATCCACATATAATGTGGGAATGACTTGAAAATCCTTTTGGGTCTTGTCAGTCTTGCAGTTGTCTGATGTTGGAGCTATGTAGCATGTTTCACAGCACATTCACATTCACAAATACATTCAGCACATAATATTTCATTTTATAGTGTTGACACCTTTGGTACCAAGCAGTCGATGCTATGCTACACTAGTTTTGTACTACACTAGCTTGTCAAACCCAACGCTGTTTTTTAAAATGAAATATTGTTTTAAAGTTAGAGCTGAAGACATCATCGACAGAGTTGGTTGTACAAGGTTTACAATATTAATGCTGTTTCATGTCTGTTGATTTAAATTTCTGTGGTGGTGTTCTGTTTGTTGTTGTGGCAGCTATTGCTAATCATGCTAACCGCCCAGCCATTGCAAAGGTTTTTCTGAACTAACTACAGGTTGAATCACATGAAACCAAATCAAGTATTAACTACATTACTGCACTGCATCTTTTTACATTACAGTTTATTGATTTATCATTATTGTACACCTGCCTACATTTTAAATTCTGAACTATTTTTATGTCTTGTGTCTTGGGTGGTTTTCTTTTTATACATACCGTGTGAGCATTGTTGGAGGGAGCCTGAAAACTAAGACTTCTATTGTCAATGACTGCTTCACCATGTTTTTAGCTTAAGTTCAAACTCTAACTCACAGTAGCCATTCAGTTAAAAATGAACAGTGGAAGCTAAAATTAGCAGAGCCAGAAGTGCTATAAATATAACTTATAAGCATTATCACCAGTGCTGCAATTGGGTCAGAGTTAAGCCTCCTGCTCTGAGAATGAAATCAATGAGGAGGTGGGAACTTCTGCCAGGGGGCCTAAACCTTTGTCCCCTACTAACCGAGTGAAGTGGGGCTATTATGGCAGTTAACATTTAGCGATTAAATGTGAACACTCTTTGTCAGTTGTTAAATGTCAAGCCCACAGTGGCTTCCCTTTCCTCAGCTTCCTTTTGCTGCGAGAGGAGGGCTGGGAGGTGTTTGTAGCACCGGGCTGTCAACAGAACCAGTAGGACAGAGACATCCGCATTCCTACCTGTCGCACACATTTTGGCACACATGCACACTTGCACTCTGTAACCCCATCACCACCACCTCCACCTTCACCTCCTCTGGGCCTTTTATAACTCCAGGAGCCCCACTTGGCAGGACTAATGGGATGGCAGAGCTGTTGGTTTTAGAGAGGGATGTCATGAGGAGAGTGGAGCAGAGAGCTGAGGAGGGCTCTCTAATAGATCTGGGGTGGGTTGTGTGGAGTTGGAGAGTGGAGGGGAGGAGGGCCGCCTCACTGGCTCATGTTGCTGTTTCTCTCCTCTTTTCATCCCACTGCCCCACCACATCCTCCTTTTTCATACGTTTTCTTCTCTTATCTGCTTTCTGTCTCAGTTTATCCCATGTCCATTGTATTTCTGTCTCCCCAGCACTTACAGACACGAAGCCTTTAGGGTTTCCGTTAAGTTGTGCCTGTCTGTCTGTATTATGAGTGTGTTTTGAAGTCTGGGGGAAACACTCCACAACCACCAAAGTCTATGTCCACCACGATATCTCTACTTACAGTTTGCATTTTCAAAGCAATGAAAGGGTTTCCTGCTTTTATATGTGTAGTCACATCTTGTGCATAAAGCACATGCTGCTTCAGGATATCATTTTTTAAATCTTATTAACCTGCCTATAACAATATAAAGCTCAAGATACATATCATTCATAAGATGTGAGGGAATGAATTGTCTCGTGATAAGAAGAAATGACACATTGGTGACACATTAAAGATAACACCAACATAAAGTGTATTTCAAACGAAGTTCTTGTTGGATTGTCAAAAGACTCTGAAAAGCCTTCCTCGACTTTTTTAATGTCCGAACTGGGGGACTGCGTCCAACAGATTAATGCGACAACACAGCAGTTGGTCAAGTGAGCCGAGGTATAACTTCTGTAATCACTATCCAAGAGTGTGTGCCATTAAACCCATATATATAACTGTCGGCCCTCTTTCCCTCTGTCGGCAGTCTTTTCGCTTACCTTTAAGTACTTGACCTTTTGGAAACAACTATAAACACATTTGGCTTTAGATGTAGCTGTGAGATACAACATACAAACTTGATTGTTGCTTTAGTAAGGGCGAAGCCCTTGACACTTTGAGCCCAGTTTGGACATTTTCACTTAGGGGTGTGCTCACTTTTGTTGCCAGCAGTTTAGACATTAATGGCTGTGTGATGTGTTATTTTGAGGGGACAGCAGATTTACACTGTTATACAAGCTGTACACTCACTACTTTACATTGTAGCAAAGTGTCATTTCTTTAGTGTTACATGAAAAGACATAATCAAATATTTACAAAAATGTGAGGGGTGTACTCACTTTTGTGAGGTACTGTGTATATAGTTATGTGTATAAGGTTAGGGAAACATTATTGTTATGGCACATAAACTATGGTTCAGGTTAGCAAACTTAACACTTGGTTAAGGTTAAGAAAGAGAGTAATCATCTTGCGTAATAGTTGTTTTCTCTACAAATCCACCTACATACAGACACTCAACCCTTACGTCCCGTAGTGCTACATAAAGTACACACTTTTTCCTGCATTGTATTCTTCAATTTGCACATGTACATGTTGCTTGTATGTGGCCAATTGCGTTGATTTTAGGGTAGTGTTTGGGTCTGATATTTGGGAGCTCACATCAGGAGGTTGCTAAGTTGTTCTAAAACTCTGATGACCGTGTTTGTTTCGGTTGATTTGCTCCTTTTAAGTTCTAACAGAGATGACTGGTAGTACTCTCAGAATTACTACCCTGTTCATGGAAATACATGCAATTGTGGCAAAAACACACACACACACACACACACACACACACACACACACACACACTCTATCCACAGAGAGCTGACTAGATAACATGACATGGCTGTTCAGTTGTTGGACAGAATGCAAATTCTTAGAAATCAATGTTTTGATGGTTTACAAGATACCTCTGAGCATGTAACCGCGATTGATGTGCAAATTCTTATTTAACCTTGGCACGGGGTTCAAGGTGTTATGTGGCTCGGCGTGCCTTCTCTTGCCTCCCCTGTGTGCCGTACGTGGATGTTTGGAAGTGTGATTTGAAACGAAATGCCATGCCAAATGCCAGATTACTGAGTCACTTGCGTGCCATCTGGATGCTGTTATGCAAACTCGGCAAGGAGGTATTCTCCGGAGATGGGTTAATATGAGTAATCTTGTCACTGAGGTGAGGGCGACTGTATCCGGAAGAAAGTATCTAAGACCAGGCTCTGCAGCCTATTGATCATAGATATGTGGTTAATTCAGACACTAAATCTGACTGACACCATCTGCCAAACACACAGCTGCGTCATCAACATACTGACAAAGAAACATCCATTTAGCAATTTAGATAGGGACCCTGTTTAACCCAACAATCTGGAGAGCTTGTCAATCATAAATAATCAACCCACTGTATGATTAGACAGCAGCACTGGCTTTGCATCTATTTTAATATGCCAATTTAAGGAGATGAATACTGATGGACAGCAGTGTATCCTGGGGGTCTCGCTCTCCACTGTAAGCTCCCTTTATGGTTGACAAATAGTTTTCTGCAGATGCTTCATGGTAAAACATTGCGTGGAGGTTATTTTGCAATTTCAGCTCAAAGAGGTGGGGAGGGCGATGGTGTGGGGGGGGGTGATAAGCAGCCTAATGGCTCTGAGAGGTTGGGGTTGCTGGCTGTTCTGGGACTCTTTCTTGAATACTGTTAATTGGTCCCCAGATTAAGGAGGGATCGCTGAACACGGCCGTGCAGGTTCTTAATGAGCTACAGTCTTTTGCTTCTTCTATGATCTCTCCGGACCCCTCAGACCAGACTTTGAGTGGAAATCACCAGCTTGAGACGAAACTTCTAAGAGATAAAGAACATTGCATAGTATTGGTGACAGACAGCGAGCTGTGCCAATTTTCAAGAACAAAATACCTTTTAATGATGAAATCTGGGAGCATTCACTTGTCAGCATGGCCAGTTCTGAGATTGTTTTTCTTCTTGTGAAGGTTGTGTTTCTGTGGTTTCAGGAGAGCTATGTGTTGTATTATTAGTGGACCAACTACCTTTTTTCAGTGGCATGTCACAGTTTGTATATTCTCATAATGTAGGACCTTCTATGTGTTTGATTTCATTCAAACATAACAGGGTACAGCAGAATTGACGGAACCACTCATCACTAATGTATTTACAGCCTGTTCTCATTCCTAGTGCATCAAATAGCTACGCTTTGTCACCCCTTTCGGCGTATGGTTCTAATGCACATGGCACATGGCCCTTTTGCGTCATAGTTCAACATTGAACATTGAACATTCATTGTTCAATGTGAAAAGTACTACTATAAACTAGGGCTGGCCTGAATGTCATTTTTTGATCGTCGACGCTTCGTTAGCAATTAAGAGCGAATAATCGAAGCTTCCCTCACAGCTGAAGGCTTCATTTCGTTTTCCCTTTGATGTGAACAGGAATGTTACGTTCCCTGCTGTTGGCGGAGGTCGGGGCGTGAAAAAACCCCTCAATAATCGAATCTCATCATTGAAAATCAAATGTGTACTCAACGGTTGAATGTTTGAATATTCAGGTCCTGCCCTACTATAAACAAGATAGAATTATGAGAAAGGAGGTGGTTGGGTGGGACAAAAAACAGACTTCCACCCAGGAGACTGTTGTTCGTTTCCATGTGAAACAAAAAGTCAACATTGATCCATTTAGTGGTGTTGCGTAACTTACGTAAGTAGCATCACTTAACTTAGGTACTTTAAGTCAAGTGACTAACGTAATAATTTTAAGCTAAACCATGATTTTTTCCGAAAGCTTACCAAGTACTTCTGGTGCTCAAAGCTAATCAAATTGTAACATTTGAAAATGTTAACCATGTGCCGTTTTACAATGTTAACCACTAGTCTAACCAGATGTTGCATATTTATTCTTGCTTACTTGACTGTGGGGCCCTACGCTAAAGGGTACCCAGGGCACTAAAAAGCGACACCAAGGGGTCTTGACAAAGCATTCATATGTGACGCCCTGGGATGAGAACGGTTTGGTATATACCTGTACCTGGCTGGTGGTGGACTGATGACATGGACGGGATTGCCTGCCTTTCAGTAAATTCAGGCTGGACATGAAGGATAGATTTGATAGATTTGAATCACAGTGAAGTGTTTTTTCAAAGCACCTCAGTGTTCCACTTGGAAATAATAAACCTGTCCAATTGCATTTATATAGAACTAATATGCACTATCAAATATGTTTTGCAGAAAACATGGTGCTGCCCAAAATTATGTTTCTATCTGTATAGCATAATTAACATTTTTATTGTTCTCAAAGCACTTTGGCCAGTTTAAGGAAAGATCCCGGTCTTTGGTAGATGTCAAAAAAAGTCAATGCTGACTTCAAACAAGAGAATAAATTTAACCTTTTCATATTTAACCAAACCAATTAGCTTTTTTGTTATTAGCTGCAATTTTTGTTAACCTTAAACCAAGTGTTTTAGTAGCCTCACCCTAAAACAATGTAAACAATGTATGGGAAGCAGGATGGATTTAAATGGTGCTTTGTATGGCAGAACTGTGACTTCTCTGCAGTATAGGAATGTCACAACTCCAGAAAAACTCTGCCAGCAAACGTAACCCAGATGCAATTACATTTCCTCCAACTACTCCACAGGGTTGAAAAAAAAAAACTCCTCATGGTATGTTATGTTGTTGCATGGTTATGTAGAATCTTAAGACATGGCAGAGTTGTTAAATGAGAAATGATCTTCACAATTAATATAAATTCACAAAGATACTAAAATTTGTGAGAATAGGTTTGTAGTACAGTGAGGAAAATAAGTATTTGAACACGCTGCTATTTTGCAAGTTCTCCCACTTAGAAATCATGGAGGGGTCTGAAATTGTCATCGTAGGTGCATGTCCACTGTGAGAGACATAATCTAAAAAAAAAAATCCAGAAATCACAATATGATTTTTTAACTTATTTGTATGATACAGCTGCAAATAAGTATTTGAACACCTGAGAAAATCAATGTTAATATTTGGTACAGTAGCCTTTTTTTTCCCCAATTACAGAGGTCAAATGTTTCCTGTAGTTTTTCACCAGGTTTGCACGGCCCACTCCTCCACACAGATCTTCTCTAGATCAGTCAGGTTTCTCCGTGAGAAACACGGAGTTTGAGCTCCCTCCAAAGATTCTCTATTGGGTTTAGGTCTGGAGACTGGCTAGGCCACGCGAGAACCTTGATATGCTTCTTACAGAGCCACTCCTTGGTTATCCTGGCTGTGTGCTTCGGATCATTGTCATGTTGGAAGACCCAGCCTCGACCCATCTTCAATGCTCTAACTGAGGGAAGGAGGTTGTTCCCCAAAATCTCGCAGTACATGGCCCTGGTCATCCTCTCCTTAAAACAGAGCAGTCGCCCTGTCCCATGTGCAGAAAAACACCCCCAAAAGCATGATGCCACCACCCCCATGCTTCACAGTAGGGATGGTGTTCTTGGGATGGTACTCATCATTCTTCTTCCTCTAAACACGGTTAGTGGAATTATGACCAAAAAGTTCTATTTTGGTCTCATCTGACTACATGACTTTCTCCCATGATTCCTCTGGATCATTCAAATGGTCATTGGCAAACTTAAGACGGGCCTTGACATGTGCTGGTTTAAGCAGGGGAACCTTCCGTGCCATGCATGATTTCAAACCATGACGTCTTAGTGTATTACCAACAGTAACCTTGGAAACGGTGGCCCCAGCTCTTTTCAGGTCATTGACCAGCTCCTCCCGTGTAGTTCTGGGCTGATTTCTCACCTTTCTTAGGATCATTGAGACCCCACGAGGTGAGATCTTGCACGGGGAGCCCCAGTCCGAGGGAAATTGACAGTCTGCTTAGCTTCTTCCATCTTCTAATGATTGCTCCAACAGTGGACCTTTTTTCACCCAGCTGCTTGGCAATTTCCCCATAGCCCTTTCCAGCCATGTGGAGGTGTACAATTTTGTCTCTAGTGTCTTTGGACAGCTCTTTGGTCTTGGCCATGTTAGTAGTTGGATTCTTACTGATTGTATGGGGTGGACAGGTGTCTTTATGCAGTTAACGACCTCAATCAGGTGCATCTAATTTAGGATAAGAAATGGAGTGGAGGTGGACATTTTGAAGGCTGACTAACAGGTCTTTGAGGGTCAGAATTCTAGCTGATAGACAGGTGTTCAAATACTTATTTGCACCTGTATCATACAAATAAATAGTTAAAAAATCATATATATATATTTTTTAGATTATGTCTCTCACATTGGACATGCAACTACGATGACAATTTCAGACCCCTCCATGATTTCTAAGTGGGAGAACTTGCAAAATAGCAGGGTGTTCAAATGCTTATTTTCCTCACTGTATAACTACATTTTCAGCAGTTTTTAAAAATATATATTTTATCTAATGGTAATAATATTCAACACTGTGTTTTTTTAAAATCTGTGGCCCCTCCTTTGGGTCGCAGAAACAGCATGTAAAAGATTTTACATCCCGGCTGCAGGTTAAATTACTCTTTTAACATAACAGATAGCAACTAAACAGACATATTTTTATATTTGTCCTTGCTCCAGTGGCCCCCCTTTGAATCATCGCTTCTGTGAGAATCACTGTTAAGAATTGATATGAAAAAAGAGAAAGCCAGTGAAGGAACACATGGAAGACACATCCCATCCATCTCCATAGCTCGAGCAAATATTGAAACCCATGATGTGAAAGCGTCGGGCCTCCCTCTCCTCCTTCACTTCGGTGACAGATGTAAATGGACGTTTCAGCAGTTGGCTCTAATGCATTTTTAAACAGGCACAGCAGCAGACGGCAAATGAACGTGTTGCGACGGCAACACTCTACGACAGGGGCTCCATCTATCGCTGCCTCTTTCTCACATAGAAACATACAAACCCACACATACACACACACACACACACGGTCCTACACACTGCTGAGAATAGCTGTCATTCATCAACTTTCTCAGTACAATGGGCTCAGTAAAGGTCCCATCTTTCAACTAAAGCACCTCCACACTGCGGTGCCCAGCCGAGCACTGTACCACTGCATCACATTCCCTGTCAGCCGCAAACACTCCTGCACAGCTGGATGTTTGGGTGAAGCTGTAGTTTATTCTCTGGGTTGAAAATTAAAATGGCTCTTCTTTGCCAGATGACGACAAAGAAGACAGTTACTGCTGATTAGACCACACTCATGCACACAGAGAGCCAGAGAGAAAAGGGGACCAGAGTCGGAGGACGAGTGTCTGTGAATGTTACCATGGCTGAGGAAGGACTGCAACTTGTGAAATCACGTATATGGACAAAACACCAGCACATTTTTCAAACACCTTCGCCAGTCACATTCATGCTAAAGAAAACACAATGAATGTGAGTTACAATATGACAACTTGACGACCGCGTCTGAAATGCCACAGTTGAGCAATTTCAATGATGTTGAAAGATGAGGCAAGGTTTCTTTTAAAAGGTTTCTTTTAGTTTGACAAAAAAAGAAATCTTAACTCGAGGTCAACAAACTTTCAGAGCCATCTCACTGTCTTCATCAGCTAATGGAGTCTGCTCAGTTGGTTCAGTTGTCATCACGTGACCTAAGTATGGATGGAGAGGTCTGTATCTTCTGACTGGCTTCTGGCTTCTTCTTCGCAGCAATGATGGCAGAGGCCCATGGGTTTTTTTAGTATTTAAACCCATCTGCCAAAAAGACAGACAAAACATGATTTCTCAGAAACTAAATTGAAATACTTCTGACGGATGGTCATTCGAATCAGAATGCACTCCTTTGGCCAAGTATGTGTGCACTTACAAGGAATTTGACTTGGTTGGAATTAGTTATATAAGTAAGTATACCTTAATGTAATTGCTTCTTTTTTATAAGTAAATAAAAAAGAAGCAGTTACATTTGTAAACTATAACACAACAGTTCGAGTGCAAAGAGTGCTGAAATTAAAATGGAACGATTAATGTAACATTTTACTTTGAAGCTGGGGGATGTGACTGTATACAACATGCTTAGATTTATTTGACAATGATGATTTGCTTCTTTAAACTCTAAAATATAGGATTTATAATATGTACTGTATGTGCAGTGGATGTTTAGTGTTACGGGGTTATTGCACAGGGGTTGTTTCTGACACTGTGACTGATTAAGCTGTCCGTCAGAGTGATGTGTGGAAAGAAAACTTCTGTTCTTGTGTTTGGTTGTTTTGGCGTCGTGACTTAAACCTAGAGCATTATGTGGGAGGATCTCCCGTGTTTCTATGTCGAGGAACATTGAAGATATGGAAAAAGAAAAAAAAACTGTTCAACTGTAGCCTCTGACTGTCTGGAGTTTGTTTGATGTAAATACGTTTAACAGGGAAACCCATGAGGTTACAGCAGACTCCACCGACTGTAGTTTCACACATCCCACAATCTCTCTCATCTCTTTATGTCCATTCTCATAATTTGAGGAAATTAAAGGGATATTTCACCCACTAAATAAGTTTGCCAGCAAGTAGAACAGTGAACGCCATCGTGATATTATACAATTCCATTTAAAATTCACACATTTCTCTACATAAATCTGAATTTTGTGAATTGATTATAAAAAGCACATTTCAAAATGTCACCAAAAGACAAATCTAACGGCATTATAGTGAATTATCTCTTTAATTGTCTCCCTCATCCTGCTACCAGTCTTTATTTGAGCTGATACAGAGCATTCCTCATGGACACTGAACAGGTCTTTCATTGCTTTTGTCATTGCAGGTACCCATCAGCACAACTATAACCATGTGGCTCTAGGTAGCCCTACACGCACACCTAAGAATGGTAAGACAAACTAGCGGGAGAGGGGAATATTCAAGTGAATTCACAGCTTAGTTCAGTGTTTGAGATGAAGCCTGAACCTGGGCATTAACTTGAATATAGTGCTTGACATGGGTGTGTGAAAACCCCATTGACATGGTCTACTTTTCAATTCGCCCCACCACGAATCCATTCTGTTATTGAAAATTTGGCTTTTTTTTTTGGTGAAGATTGAATCATAGAAGTGTCACATCCCATAGTCATGACCAATTTTCTGTGAGCGGAATCAGGCCATTGTCGCTGTCCCTCTCTTTTAAAGGGAATGCAATTGGCGGGGAATCGACTTAATGTTCTGTCGAGGTCATCCCGCCATCTGGTTGACAGAGCATGAGAAACCTGCTGTTATACCAGGAGCAAAAGTTATCACCTTTAACATCTCTGTGAATCAGTTTTTATTACGGATGTCGTGCAGCGGTTTGTTCGAATAGTTCCTGCCAGCCGAGGCTGTCCCAGGGTCGCAGACTGGCAGATGAAGAGTAGCGGTTGCATAATGACGCCAAGTGGAGGCTGGAGAGAGGAAAGACAGCAGAGATAAAAGGAAAAGAAAGGAGGCCATAAGCTCAATATTCTCTGCCTTCTGTATTTATTCAATCACTCTGATCTTGCCATTTGATTAATATTCTGTTTGTTTCAGCCACAAATATAAAAAAAGACTTTGAGATTGCCCCTTCTTTATGGACAAAATTGACCATGTGGTCCATTTCTCTTTCTCTCTCTCTCTCACACACACACACACACACACACACACAGATAAGCAGACTGCAATGCCTTGGAGATCTATGGAGAACATGAAAAATCCATTTCAACAACACAGCTAACTAACACAGAGTCTTTGATCACAGGCCCCCTGAAAGGCTTCAAATTTCATCTTGCAGTGTATTTTCTAGATAAAACCCACTGCCATGACCCCCATAGCTGCCCATCACTGAAACAACCAGGAGATATGGCTGCAAATCACAAGCAGAAAATGCTCAATCGCACACATACACACGTGTTCAACACATGCCTCAGGAAGTAAAAGTGGATTTTATTTGCATAGTTGTTTGAGGAGGGTATTTTCTGTACTAGTCATGCTGAATATGGAGGGGGTCTTTGTAGGCTCTGTCCTTCTCACCATCGATGTGTATCTGAAATATTTGTTTTTCACTTGGGTTTGGTAGCTCACCGATCATTGAGACGTGGTAAGTCATACATTCATATGTTTAATTTGGTGTACATTGTCACTCATTACATTCCAGCACACATTTGTGTACACATACACCACAAACCCACCCCTATGTTTGTGTCGTCCTGTCTTCCACTTAAATTGGTGTGTTTTCAGACCTGATTTAAGTAGAAATCTTGTTTGTTTGAACCTGCTTGAAAAAGAAAATTGTCACGTGGGTCAAAAATGTCCCAGAATCCTAGTATATGAAAGTCAGTTCTTATGATTGTTAATCAAGCTGTTGTGATGATGTGTAATTTTTGTTATTCTATTTTTTCTTATTGTCAGCCAATCAACAAAAAGACCAAAACCAACAATGTGTTTCTCACTACTCTCCCCGGTGGTTCCAACTAGAGACGTTAATCTTTGAAAAGAGGATACAAATACGGTGTTTTTTTTTAAAGCTCAGTAATTTCCTAAAACAGATGAACACTGTAATTTTTAGCAAACACTACTCAATCAGGTGGAAATGTGCATTCTGGGGGGGCCTACTTTCAGCCCTGGATTAATTTATATTTTATATACTAGTGAGTAATAATGGCGCCATGACTGTTATCTATTAGCCTAGTTCCAGTATGAAAAATAGTGACACAAAAATGGCAACAAGCATAGATGAAATATAATGAACAAAATTATAAACGCAAAACTCATTTTTGCCCCCATTCATCATGAGCTCAACTCAAAGATCTAAGACTTTCTCTATGTACACAAAAGGCCTATTTCTCTCAAATATTGTTCTCAAATCTGTCAGAATCTGTGTTAGTGAGCACTTCTCCTTTGCCGAAATAATCCATCCACCTCACAGGTGTGGCATATCAAGAAGCTGATCAGACAGCCTGGGTATTGCACAGGTGTGCCTTAGGCTGGCCACAATAAAAGGCCACTCGAAAAATGCCACAGATGTTGCATGTTTTGAGGGAGCGTGCAATTGGCATGCTGACTGCAGGAATGTCCACCAGAGCTGTTGCCCATGAATTGAAACGTCTCCAAACGAGTTACAGAGAATTTGGCAGTACATCAAAACAACCACAGACCACATGTAACCACACCAGCCCAGGACCTCCACATCCAGCATCTTCACCTCCAAGATCGCCTGAGACCAGCCACCCGGACAGCTGCTGCAACAATCGGTTTGCATAACCAAAGAATTTCTGCACAAACTGTCAGGAACTGTCTCAGAGAAGCTCATCTGCATGCTCCTCGTCCTCATCGGGGTCTCGACCTGACTGTAACTTTGCAAAGCCATTGAAGAGGAGTGGACCAAAATTTCACAGGCCACAATCAATAACCTGATCAACTCTTTGTAAAAGAGATGTGTGGCACTGCGTGAGGCAAATGGTGGTAACACCAGAAACTGACTGGACCCTCCCAATACAGTGAAACTGCTCATTTTCGAGTGGCCTTTTATTGTGGCCAGTCTAAGGCCTTTTATTGTGGCCAGCCTAAGGCACACCTGTGCAATACCCATGCTGTCTGATCAGCATCTTGATATGCCACACCTGTGAGGTGGATGGATCATCATGGCAAAGGGGAAGTGCTCACTGACAGAGATTTTGTCTAGACAAAAGTGTCAAATGGACATATTTCTTGTCCAGAAAAATGTGAACAAACGTCAATACAAACTAAACTCCACAATGTCAGTTCAATTAGGATAGGACAGGATGTGAGAACGACTTGAGAGAAACTATAGTGCCCATGATCATCTTAATGTAGGAAGATGTCACCCAGTACCAGGCTTTCACTAGAGGAGCAACACTCAGTAGGATCAATTAATTGTTGTTTTTGGTCTTTTCAATGCAATTGTTGGCAATAAGAAAAAGAAAGAAAGAACATCACCAGACTTATCCTTTAAAAACACACCCTAAGATTTGCTAACACTATTTGAGTCAGGTCTGTGTGGTTGTACTGTCCATCGTGATGAAGCACTAAAATGTGTTTGCCATTGAGACAGCTAACAGCATGCCACAGTCTGAGTCGATTCTTCCCTTATTGATGCAGTGTGGCAGCGAGTCCACTCACAGATCGTTCACATCCTTCGAACCCCCTCCCTGCAGCTCCCAGGACCCCCTGCTGTCACCGGGCCCTGCTGGCGCTCTGCTGCCGCCCCTCTGTTCTACTCTCTCAGTCTTCTCTCCTCGTTTTACCCCTTTCTTTCCTTCTTATATTTCAGTCTACTTTTTTCCCCCTTTAGATTCTCTTATCTCCTTCTTTTCTCTTTACTTGCCTTCTCTCCATCCTGCAGCAGTAACTAAAGCCCTATTTTTATCTGTCCATTGGAGGCTGGTCTGGAGCCGCACCCATGCCCGCTGCTCTGCACTGCGTGACAGACTCACAGCCCACTGGGGAAAGTGAGATAGAGCAGGAGTGAGAAAGAAAATGAGAGAGAGGGGAATAGTGAATGGACAAGAAAGAATTAAGGAGCGAAGGAAAGTGGGTGGCAGCATGGTAGGACAGATAAGATTGACAGAGCAAGGAAGACGGCGGTGAATGAGACAGACTGCGGATGTTTGTGTGTGTGTGTATGTGTGAGAAAGAGAGATAAAGAGAAAGACGAGTGCGAGAATAAAAGAGAGCTTTGGTCCAGCTCCGGCCCCCCCTTCCCGTCCCCAGTGCGTATTCCTGGCATCATATCACGTCACATCAACAACAGCCTGTCCAGACGCTGCTCCCAGCCCCGTCCCAGGTCACATCACAGCCCTGTCACGAGCAGGGTCACTCTCCAGCACACATCTGTTGTTTGGTGTGTTGTCTCGTTTTAATTTTTTTTTTTTGGACCGCTGTTTCCTCCCGTCAAACCACCACGTCGTGTGTCAAGTCAGACCTGTACCACACGCTCACTGAGTGCCTGCTGTGACCTGTACTCCCCCATCACTGCCACCAGCAAGTTGGAGTTTTAGATATGTTTCTCAAAGGCTGACGCGCTCAGCTCATTGGCCGAGTAAAGCCCGGGCAAAGAAACTGTTTTCTTGAATAAGTGATGTTAAACTTCAAAGGCAAGAGCAAAGAGACTAAGAGACCTTGTGCTTGTGATACAAGCCTATGATAAGACTGTATATGACGGCAACAACCAGCCAAGGGTTTTTAAAAGTACTGAGGTCATGAGTCCAGATTCCCTAAGTGCCAAACATATATATATATATATATACACTAGCAGACAAGTCTGTTAATATTTGCTTTTCACGTTATATATTATATATATCACTATATTGATGAATTACATTTTATTTTTTTCTCTCTGGATTATGTGTCTAAATGCTATTTCAAAGCCCTTTCCACAATGCCAGGATGTAATTCTGGTGGGGACATACTAAGTCCCTTTTTAATTTAGTTTTTGGCCTAAAAACAGTCAAATTGAAGAATTTGACTCTAGGGTTGGATCCTGATAGCTAATTCCATTTTGGATACAGTTCCAGGCTAACAAATCTCTTATTGAGTCTTTAGTTCTCCTCCTTCTGATTTATTAACGTAAACACAGAGTACAAAGCATTCAGGTAGCAGGCTTTTTATTTTAGCCTGCACTGACAGCCACTTTTGAATTTCCTACAATCTATTTGCCAAATTAACGCTCTGTTCGTGTCTTGGTTCCTCCGCTGCCTCACTTGACTGACAAGCTAACATTACTGTAAGGCAGTCGTGTTTTGAAAAACAACCTTAACTTAATCCAGAATAATACAGGGACAACAGATGAAAATTAGCCTGTTGAGCTAACTCTGGCTCATTTAGAGTTATTTTACTGTTAATTAATGAGCACTGTCCCAGTCAAATAAACAAATAAATGAAATGAAATGAAATACCATAGACAGTATGGTGCTGAATCCAAAATGTTGCCTTGCATTCCCTCTCAGGTTGTCATGATTATCCTTTCAGCCGCTTGGCTTGCAAGCGGTCTCCATTTTTGCCTTAGCAAAGAGACCAGAAACAGCCTAGTTAATTGTATGTAACAAATTAGAGGGACAGTGCATTTTAATAATGCTTACAGCTGGAGCACAAAGGATGGACTGTTGCACTCATACAATCAGATTTGAATAGAATATTAAAATATCAAATAAAACATGACTATCTGCTGTAGCTAATTAACATTAATGCTGAAAGTAGCCAATTCCTCGAAACAAAATGAAGCACCACTCTCTAACATCGCTCCATAATATTGCTAGTAGACTAGTAGTCCCCAGTTTTTGTAGTTTAACACGATGAAGAAAGTGGTGAGTTTACACCAGTGAAACAATCTCAACTGATAGTGTCAGATGAATTTCAGGAATCAGCTCCTTGAAATAATGTATTAGTTTAATAGTGATGAAATTAGACATGTATTTAAAATAAAAAAATGAAGACTGATAAAGTCAGATGCTGTTGAATTTTAATCCCAACTGACTGATACCAAAATAAAGCCTTTAATTTGTCTGAAAAAAATATTTATTTACACCTCTCACTTCTCTAATGTCTCCTGACACAGCTCTTAATAAATTAAGGTATGAATATTTTTTTTAAAATTTACCCCAAATTTACTCACACAATAAAAACTGTGCTCTGAACTTTATACCAATGAGAATAATAAAACTTTTTCAGAGCACCTCTGTCACCAGGACATATTTGTAAAACTAAAACTCCAGCCTGTCCACCAAACTCTGTCTTCCCTTCTCTACCTCAGCAGGTGGTCTTCCGTGATGGTCTGATCCAGGCTAGCTTTTTGGGGGGAGGGGATAGGAGAAGCCAGCCTGCCCATTTTTTTTTCCTCTTCCCTCTTCTGTGTCTGTATATGTATGTATGTGTCTCCAGAAAACAATCGGATAAGCGGCATCCTGACCTCGCAGACGGAGCCCTACGACCTGTCTTTCTCACGCTCCTTCCAGAGCCTGTCACACCTGCCGCCCTCCTATGAGGTGGCCGTCAAAGCCGACCTCAACCGCTTCTCCTCCCTGAAGAAACTCAGTAGGTCCAAGTTCACTGCACTAACGCAAGAGTAGGCTCCCTGCCCTGATGCCCTGCATGATAAAAATACTGCATTACGTATGCTTTCCCGAATCCTGACTGGGACTTACTGAGTGGCTCCGAAGTGTTTCAGCTGTGAAAATGATTTGCTTGCTCTAACAAGGACATCAAACAGTTGAAATAAAGTCCTCAGACACATTTTATTGGAGATTTTTGCAGCTCCCCATTGAGTGAACACTTTCGGTGGATATAGAGGTCCTTGAATCAGGATCAGAAAATACCCATTTTCTCAATTCTGATCCTTCATGAAATCAGCCTAGTCATCTCAAGAAACTATGAGTCATTGAAATTCCATGCTTCCATCTTCTCCACTTAAAGGCTGCAGCCTCTATTTCTCTTGAAGCGTATAAGTACATTAAGCGGCGTCTTGGGCCTGGCCCGGCCCCGGTATTGATTTAGTGGTGCTACGCTGGATTTCTGCTGCGTAATGAGTTCTCATCTCATGATATTCTCCGAGTGGAACGCAAATATTCTCTTAAAGCTTGTGTAATTTCATCATGACTGCCCCACTTCACTGCTGGCTTGCAGTCAAAGTGAAGAATGGCGATCTACAACTCCTCCCGTCAGGGCTCACTCCACACTGGCTCCCATTCGTAGCTGCCAGGCACCAATTTAAACTCAATGGCAATACGGGTTTGCCGGATGCATTGCTATTTACTGGTAAAACCAAAAAAAAACAAAAAACATTACCGTCCTTTTGCTTGAAGAATGCTCGTGAGAATTTGCATAATAGTTTTTGATAAGCGGTAAAACAAAAACCAAATTAATTCTATTAGTCAAAGATAGTAGCTCACAAAAGAGACACAGTGTAAAAATGGAAAAATATCCTCAGGCAGTGTCCTTCCCAACTTTCTTTCTCCTTCCAAAGCAAATTATTTGTCGCAGCAAATGGCCAAAAGGCTCTGCAGTTTTCTTTTTTTTTTTTGTTGTTTGTTGCTCAACTAGTGTCTGCACACTGATAGATCATGTTGGATTGTGCTGGAAGGAAGATAGAGCAGCGTTTTCATTGTCGGGATAATAAAAGAGAAGAATGCTACTGCTTATTAATGCAAATTGGTATCAAACTGAAGAAAAGCATTTAGCCCATTGCAGCACAGGGCAGTATATACATCACGAGTTATTCATTCACTCTATGGTAATATGGTTGATGAGTTTGCAATGCCCTGCCAAGATCTTGAAGGATATTATGCTTGAGAAAGGAGCATCTTGTTTTTATTATCTCTCATAATGAATCGATTTGCAGCGAGCACCTCGAGGCTAAGGAGGATTTTGGCTGAGTGTGATCTTGACAGGTGGTGTGAACACTCCTGCGCTCATTGTTGAAGGAGACACTCTCATGCTCCAAGTCGTCTAGGAATTCTCCATAAGGCGGAGAGGTCTGCTCTCCATAATTGATTCCACCATATAAATGGCATCTAGTGTTCACCTCTGGCTTCGAATGATAGTTAAACATTCATTCAGCAGAAGGAATGAAGAATTGGCTCCTTTGTTAACAGTGGACTTATTTGTTGTTTCCATTTTTGAATGACTGACGCTGCATTTTGTCACTGAAAGTTTTTGGAAATGTGCGTCACTATGTGTGTGGTTATTGTACTCAGAGTCTTTATGCATGGGTTTGTGTTGTGTGGCATGACGTTGATGCTACAATCACCCCTACACTCTTCTGTCTCTGGTAACGTATTACTCTCTTTTTGATCTGTTTCTAAATGCATGTTGTAGTTGTTTGTACACTTGAATAAGGATCAACCATCCACAAGGACATTGAAACACCTCTCAATGTGAAGCGTAATAATCCTATTAGCTTTCCAGCATGTATATATGAAGTGCCTGCGTGCTTCCCTACACGCCTGTGTGAGATATGACAATGTTTGTTTATAGACATTCACGTGACCTTTGAAAAGTTTGCCCCCACAGCCAGAGCTTTGTAGAATCCCAGATGAAGCCTGGGTGTGTAGATGAATGTGCCTAGCATGTAATACATTCTGATTCCTCTGTCTCTCTCTGTTCTCTATTCCCCTCCATGAGCCTGCAAAGGTGAAACACAGACGGGTCCGCCAACACTTCTCTGCATTGTGTGCAATGTTCTCCAATCCCGCTTTATCCGATTTCTCCCCCTTGCATTCTAACGCCCACCCCTGTTTTCTCTTGCTTTCACTTCCTGAATCTCCTCTTCACCTCTTGCTTCTGTTTTTTTTTTTTTTTTTTTTTTATTCCCATCTCTTCTGCAGCAGATAAAGACGTCGAAGACTACTACACTCGTAAGCGCCACCTGCCCGACCTGGCAGCAAGAGGCACTCTTCCCTTGCATGTTCTCAAAATCAGTCAAGACCAGGTGGGTACACAAGTGCTTGGTTTAAGTGTGCAGGCGTCTAAACAAGGTCATGTTCTTTGCTTTTTATGCATCGGTGAGGCAAAGCATGTGTGCTATCTCTGAGTCTCCAGATTTGAATTTGTTAGAAGCCATAGCTGGTGTTTCGCTTCTTTCTGCAGTGGTGGGCGGCTGAGCCTTTTACCCCTCAGCTTGTGAATAAACTCACCTCATTCATCTTTTGCTCAACAGCACCGAGAACCGCAGCAGCAGCTCCAGCTCCAGAGCCAGCCCCCGCAGTCCTCTATCTCCCAGGCCCCTCCCCCGCCGCAGTCTTCACAGCAGCAGTCTCAGCAAAGGCAGAGGCCCCGTCGTGTCCAGAGGGCCATGTCCCAGGACCGTGTCCTGTCCCCGCAGAGGGCCCCGCAGCAGGAATACAGCACATCTTCTAATGGCATGTCCCCGTACGGAGGCAGAATCCTCTCCGACGAACAGCTCCTGTCCGCCGAACGTCTTCGATCCCAGGAGCGCCTTCTGCCACAGGACCGCCACACCTCCCAAGATCGTCTGTACTCGAAGGACCGTATCTACTCCAAGGACAGACTCCTGTCGCAGGAGCACCTCTACTCCAAAGACCGCCACTACTCTCAAGACCGCCTGTATTCCCAAGATCGCCTGTATTCACAAGACCGCCTCCTATCCCAGGATCCTCTGCTCTCGCCGGACAAGCTGATGATGTCGCTCAAGCGCGGCATGGTCAGCAGCATCTCCGGCGGGTTTCGTGGCAGCGATATGTCAATGTCGCGTGCCATCTCGCACACAGACGTGTTCATACCAACCACGCCTCTTATGGATCGCTATAAGATGACCAAAATGCACTCCCATCCCAGTGCCTCTAACAATGGCGGTGGCGGAGCACCGGGAGCGGCGGGCTCCCGGGCACTCCAACACTTTAGGCATGAACCAGACAACATCTAAGAGGCAGGCGTTTGCCTCCAGACGGACTCATACTGTGGAACAGCTCCACTACATCCCACAGCACCACCAGCAGCAACAACAACAACAGCCACAGCACTACCGCACAGGCAGCAAGACTGAGGTGACTGTGTAGCGGCAGCCAGGACTACCTGAACTGCACAGGAAGAAGCACTGTTGTGCGCCAGGGGGGGGTGGGGTCGATTGAGGTATGTGGGTGCACCGGCCTTCTGTTAGAGTAGGATGGTGGCTATTTCACTCTCTTTGACTGAGGTCGCAAAGTCAGAGATTCCTGGACCAAGAACATCCACTAGCTTACTGTGAGAGACCGGATAAATGAGCTACACTGTACACCGCATACACAGGCCCAGCGAGATCTGAAGCCAGAGAGGGTCGTGGATGGGGGGAGTTGTGATATTATCCAGCTTAACTTGCCTACTCTATTATTTCCACTGTCTTGATTACCCTATTCATCCACAGGCTACGGCCCCATTCTGTGTATGTTTTAGTGAGAAAACACTGATTGCGTCTGTTCAAGCCCTTATCGGCCCCCTTTGTCCAACAATTCTATTCTGTGACCTTTTCTGGCAAATCTTAAAGGGCTTTGCATGGTTAAACACATAGACCAATTCCTCCGTGACTTCTGTCGCGCAACACAACACCACCACACATGACGAACTAGGATGAGCCTGTAATAACTTTATAAATATATAAATAAATGAATAAAACAACCATTTGTACGCCCTGTCCTACTCATAGCTCTAGAGAATCTCAATGAGAGAAACTGAAATGGATGTTATTAGCACTTCCATTTGGTGCCTCTGACATTTCTAAAAAAAAAAACGAAGCGGTTTTGTGGGTTACAAAGCACAATCAATAAAAGAAATTCTGTTCTGTTTTTGATTTTGTTTTTGAGTTTGAATAGTGACGGCTAGCTTGTTTTGTTCTTAAAGCAGTGGCAGGTTTTTTTGCTTCCAGTAGACAATTGTAAATACGCTATTCTAGAAGCAGTATAATGGACAAGTCTGTACTGGATGGACTTTGTATTAGACTGTCTGTTTTCAATAGATTCTTAAAAAAACAACTATAAATCATCACTGTTTCGTGAGTTCAGAATAGAAACCCACTTAACCAAGTATTTGACAGGATAAATTAATACTATACTGTGTGTGTCTTTGCAAAACTGTTTGTAGGACGAGAAGTGAATGAATGTGTTGTTAATAACAGATATACCACTGTTCATATTTGGATGTAGACTGTGTTCCATTGACATCGGAGGAGATGAACATCATGGAAATGGATTATAATGCTTGTTACAGTAGGGTCAAATAAACCATCCATATTTTTCTAAACATTCAATATTGTTCCTTGAGAGATGTTTGTGTGTTCGTTTTAGAAAAATTAAGTCATTTCTCTGTGGTTTGCAAAATAACACATATGAGTAAGTGTGTCATTGGTAAGATGAAGACACTTCAGCAACCGTTGGCAACAAGAACTGCTTGATTAAGGTAAGGGGAAACACTGTAATCAAACAACATCCTTGTACAAGACAAGATGGTGAGTGTTAGTTGATTTCTAGGAACCACTCATTTGTTAATTAGCAGGTAAAAAAGTGACAAAGACCAGGGCTGCAGCAAACAACGATTTTGATAGTCGATTATTCTATCGATTATTAAAACAAATAATCGACTATTTGTAGTATGAATCACAAAATTACACAATGCTTCTCATTTACCCATCACCTCTTAAATGAACCTTGAGGTTGTTTTAGAGCTAATTAACAGTCAATACAATAAAATGAATACTGCTATCAAAAAAATGTATCTTTTAATGAACGTTTCTGCTGCAGCAACAAAAACTTCCACTGAAATCAAGTCCTTTCATGGATCAAACAGGTCTATAGTCAGAAATAACAATCAATAATGACTTTTGGACAATGTTTCACAAAGTGTATATAGTTTCCCCTAACTCAACTACTGACATTTCTTAGGGAGTCTGAGGTGGATTACACATAGACAGGAGAAGCTGTTATTTTTTTCTACATAATTTTGTATGAAATGGTCCAGTGTTGTCCAATCTTGTGCCCTTGGCAGCAACACATTGTCCAGCTGGAATCGCGCCATGAACGATGCATCGTTAATGACTGTAAAGCGGGCACATCTGCAATGTGAACGGGGCCATTGTGTGTCATAATTATTTGCTACTCTCAACGGCATTAACAATTCACTAACAATCAGAAAATGTGTAGAAAGCGTTAGAGCTCATGACGCAAAGTAACATGGTTTTAACGTTAAGCTAGCTTGCCAAAATTACGTGCCTCCTCTTCAGATGCTCCAGCACCTGACGCGCTCCCAGGACAGGAGAGGTCAGCTTTGCAAATGCTGCAGTTCACAAACTTTTTGGCCGAGTGAAGAGTCAAATGCTCGCACACTTTAGAGGTTTTAGGTTGTGGAGGTGTTAATCGCTTCTGTTTTCTAAAGTTTTATTAACTTTACATCAATTCACTCCATTAAGCTGAGGATTTTGCAAAGGCCCAGTGATGTCACAAGGCGATTGATAATTAAATTTGTTGGCAACGAATTTAATAATCGATTTTTGTCCAAAAAATTGATTATTTGTTGCACCCATAGTAAAGGCTTGGTTAAAACCCGGCTAAATTTGCCTGGTTTGGTTGAAATTTATTACTACAGCTACCAGCTGACTAGTAAGGTCCAGTTATGAATTGCGAAGCCTGGTTGCTGCAGCTAGTTACCTGCTATGGCACCCACCTGTTTGTTGTTCAAAACAAAATAATGCAGAACTTTATGCCTTAGTAAAATTTAAAAGGGATATATTAAAACATATTCAATGGAATCATTTTAGTTTTAACCTTTGTGCTTACTGGACCTGTCATTTGATCACCTCCTACTTAAGATTTTTTGTTACAGTATACAAACTGCACTCTACAAGTTGTCCAGAAATTGTTTGAATCAAATTTTTCTTAGTTTTTATCTAGACCTTTTCTGAACCGTATCAGAACATACTTACGTGGCATGCTCTTTGATGCACCCGAATCTCCTAGTTAAAGCGGCCGTCCCGAAATCTTCCATATAAAGCTCTAGTTTGAGTGTAAATTACTAGTTATTAGGAGGTAAGGGTGTGCGATATTGACAAATGATGATATCTTATTGTTTTGGATTTTGTCGATAACTGTAATTAGACATTATTTTCCATTACTCAGAAATATTTTTGTAAAAGTCTAATTATGTACTAGCTCGCTCTAGTTAACAAGATATTAATTGATGCTTACTAATGACATTGATGGAAACAGTTTCAAAAACACAGAAATCACCAGTATTACTGACATCAAATGGAGCAAGTATGAGTAAACCATTTCATCTGTCGCTATTGCCTTGAGTTCTGTTGCAGCTGTTGGTGAATAAGAATCTAATTTCAGTTTCAAACCCTGTTTTTGACCAGTTAATCACTTGGACAGTCCAACGCTTCTCAGAGCAAAGAAAGTTTAGAAGCATACTGTTATGCAAATTATCATATAATTGTTGAAAATGTTTGAATTGCAGTGTAGAGGATCTGTTTAGAGTGTGTAAGAAAAGAACTATTAGATATTGGTTTGGATTCTGTCATTATAACTTTAGCTGTTTTAAAAAAAATGTGCTTTTACCCTGGCTGGTTTATATTCTTGATATTTCGTGCAGTGGTTAGTTTGTGGTCTTTAAGAGCAACCATTTTCCCACATAGCTTGCAGAATGATGTCTTCTGAGAAACATCAGTCTTTTCAAAACCAATCCCACCTCCGTGCGAGCGATATCGAGCTGAGTCTGCCAATTAAATCCAACAGCGCATATTACGAGGCTGGTGGTGTCTGTGCTTTATCTCCTGGCACTGTTTGTTCAACTGTTTGTTCTCTTTAACTTAAGTCATGATTTTTTTGGCAGCTATCGCGTGTTAAACTCTAGCATGTCATGCAAGAGTGACGTCAGTTAGCCTACTCGATAATGTCTACTCACAGATTGTTAAAACAACATCTGAGATATTATCGTATAGAAATTATATAGCACATCCCAAATTAGGAGATCTATCTTTTAAAAACTGGGGTACAGTGTCTTTTGTGGCTCTTTTGTCTGGTACAGAGCTGCTGGAGCTCACCGGAACGATGGTCAGATACCTTTTTCTACAAGGGAGGAAACAGAATATTGGTATTTCACATAATCCTGTTGAAATTATCTGTATTATTTTTTAGGCACTTAAAGATCCAATTAACACTAAAGTACAGTTATGCTTAAGAGTCAGTAAAAGCAAGTGTAATGTTCAAAGTTGTCATATTGACATTTAAGGTGTGTTGACTGAGACACGACGTCAGCTCGGTTGCCGCTGGTAGCCTTAGGAGCAGCACAGCGAAGTAAGTGATTTTTAGCTAACGTTATCTAGTAAAGATGAAAAGGCAGAAAAACATCCTTTAATTTTTTTGGAACAGCTAAAAAGGTAAAAGTTAACAATGATGTACATGTTAAATGACAATAAAAACTTACTTAACACCGGGCCCAGGCCCACTTCAGGCTAGTTAATGGGTTGGATTCTACTTTACATGCACTGCAACGTTTCCTCAGAATGGATGTATTGAATGCAATGAAATTGTTCAAAACACAAACTACTTGCGTTCATTTACCTATACTGCATAAGGCCTCACTAATTACAACCCACTACACCCTGATATCGCCTAGCCTAGCACTACTTAGCTACATGTTTGGCTGACTGCCACGTAATATTCTCAACACTTGATTGTGTGCGTGTGGTCAGTAATAGAGTGAAGAAGAAGAAGATACTTTATTGTCACATACACATACATGTTGCAAAATTCATTCTCTGCATTTAACCCATCCCTCAAGGGAGCAGTGGGCAGCCGCAGTGCAGCGCCCGGGGACCAACTCCAGATGTATATATCAGTGTCTAGTCAATGGCACTGACTGGAGAACCTAACATGTTTTTGACGGAGCACCTGGAGGAAACCCACGCAGACACGGAGAGAACATGCAAACTCCAACACCAAAAGGCCAGGACAACCAGGGTTTGAAACCGCGACCTTCTTGCTGTGAGGCCACAGTGCTAACCACTGGACCACCAGTGTTAGCACTGCCAATAGGTGACTGATGTATGTGAACTTGATCGGTGGTTACATAACCTTTGGTTAGTTAAAGAGATATCACTACACCTGTGGTCTGGAGGAACCTTCCAAAGTCTGACAAAATAGCTCCTGATGATAGTCAGGGTTTATCTTGAATTGGGCTTGAAGGCTACAGAATTATAACACAAAGCCTTCATTAAAACTGTGGGTATTGCAGTTTAAAAGCTTGGACACAGGCAAGGAGGGTCTCCAGTATCGAGATGCATAATGAGAGGTGTTGTATTTTTGGAGCTTCATCCATAGAGTCTTAAAATCAGGATATCTCTGTCTCTGCTGCTTTGATTTTGACCAGTCTCTCTTAGCCTCAGTCTTAGAGTAAGTCCCCCAACTTAATGCAATACTAAATCTAACATTTCTGTAGCAGCATGAACATGTGAGGGTACTTCCTGCTATGCTGCTGAACAAAAAAATAAGATGTCTTAAGCAGTTTGAACAAGCGACCAATGTAATGTAATTTTCTGTAATTTTTCTATTGAACATAGCTACTAGTTTTAAATTCAATTACTTCTTCTTAACCTCTGTTTAGCGAGCTTGCAAGTGTGTAAACATTCCTTTTGTGCCTGCCTACTGAGGTGTAACGCAGCCAATGAGATTATTTCTGCCTCCAGAGCAGCTCTACCTCAGATTTTTTTTTTTTTTGTATAATTACAACTCCAGTCTGCCAACTGTACAGGTTTGCTTTTACAGAGGTGTGTGTCACACCTTATCTGACAGTATGTCACAGCCAGACCCACGTCTTTAACTGACAGTGTCACCATGATGTATGGCACGAGCGTTCGCCGGGGCAGTACTTCAGTTTGACATCTGAATTAATATGGTAGACTTCAACGCTGGTCAGTGCAATTTCAGACCTTCTTTAAATTCATGGCAATCCATGGGTGAGAATGACAATTCTCACAGCACACAACGGCGCCTGCAATCACCCTCCTCCACAAACACACACAAAAAAAAAATCTGGATAAGTTTGGGTTTCCAATTTACAGTGATCCTGTAGCCCATCAGCATTTAAATGAAAATATGAGTCTGCAATCAAAAAGAATCTGTGGATGGGAGAGCCGCCGAAGCGTGAGAGGTAAGCGGGCTACGACAAGCACTGCAACTCAAGAGGAGGGAAGAGGAGGAAACTGGCCAGGAACGGGGCTTTCCATAAAATAATCAGCAGCTTTTCACATCTCACACGGCACACATTTCTTCTACAATGTATTTCAATACCTGTCTCTTCCACTTTTAATGCAAACATGAGGCGGGGGCAGAGGGCTTATTTTGTTGGTTAAAAATTTAGTTTGCACTCTCTGCACTTCTCCACTCGTCCCTCGATTTTTGCAGTCTCGGTGGTCTTGTCTCACTGGAGCTCCGTCAGAGAGATTGTCAGCTCTGGAGTTGAAATAGAAAGAAATCTTTCAGTTTTGATCCTCGGAAAGTTTCTCAGTCACATTCAGGGGATGTAGTTTCGACAAAGTAAAATGACTCCAGAAGGATGAAACGGGTGACAGGTCCGACACCAAAATCTTTATCCCCGCCAGTTTTTTAATTAAAGCAGTTGTTGAAAGACCATAACAGTGTCCTGACCCCTACTGACACATCCAACATATAGAGCAGATATACTTCAAGGGTTTAGTGTAGGTGTAGCCTTAAATAACAAATTATGATGAAAATGGTAATCGTGTTTGCTCGTTAAGCTAACTGCTGTGCCAGCATGGTCGTAACGGAAGGCTGTTTTTGGATTAATGTTACTGCTGCATTTAGATCGTTTTATTGCTGTGGATGTTTAAGGTTTGCTTAATGTAACCAGTTTAACAGCTTAATCTAAAGCAATATTTTATCATATGCTTATAGCGTCAATGTCCTGTGACATTTTCAAGCGAATCCAATGGAGGATTTAAATAAATGATTTATAAAATATCAATATTGCTAAATTTGGAGATTTTTTTTTTTTTAACAGGGCGGGTATGAAAAATTGTTATCTCAAAATTACCTAGTCACTCAAGCTGTCACAAACCTAGTGGATTTACAAGTACAATAATACTCTGAGATGTAGTGGAGTAAAAGTATAAAGTTGCATGAAATGGAAAGATTTGAGTAAATTACAAGTACTTCTTGTAAGTTCTTATATAAATGTACTTAGTTTCATTCCGTCCATCCATCCATTTTCTACACGCTTATCTGGGGCCGGGTCGTGGTGGCAGCAGGCTAAGTAAGGTAGTCCAGACGTCTCTCTCCCCGGCAACGTTTTCCGGCTCCTTCTTGGGAGCCCAAGTGTAACTAGGAACATCTCGTTCCAACCCACCAGCAAATATTGAGCTTGGGAAAACTGCCTTAAGCACTTTGCACCTTATACATGGATTCTGGATTATAAATGAACTTCACACTGAAACTTAAAAGTCTCATCCCAGTGGATGAATTTAGATTTTTAATATTGAGATGTGTGTGGTTGTTTCTGATCCTGGACGTATGGTTGAGTGCAACTGGCTGCTTTTTATTGTGTCTCGTATGTCTGTTCTTATTTCTCCTGCTGTACTCAGGTCTCTCTTGCAAAAGAGGCTTTGGTCTGAATCAAGATATCTGATTAAATGAACCAACATTTCAGGTGACAGCATCCAAAAAGAAGGGTTTACCTAAGTTTCAATTGCAAATGCAAATGCAATGTGTAATACAGCAAGCAGGCTCTCTCATCAAGCACAGGTGTGTCTGTGATTGGTTCAGGTGAATTGCTAAGAGAGACGGGCAAACATTTGCTTAAATTTGGATTTCTCAGACCTCATTACCACTTTGTTTAGAAAGAAACTTTTTTTCCCCCTCAGAATAAATAATCTCTATGAAGGCAACACGTTTCACGGTTTATCCACAGTGATAGGAAAACTTTCTGCAAAGAAAACAACGCTGTGAGCACCTCATGGCGACGGAAGAAAGCTCAGAGACGCGTATCTCTTCAAATTCTAAATCACAGCTACTATAGCTACTAGTCACAAACATTTCAGTGTGTGTTAGTACACAAGTGCCAGCTTGAATGTGGATGGAGATAATCATTGCCATTATGAGTCACAGTAAGCTCCTAACATGCACACAGTAGGTGCTGTTGTTGTGACTAGTTTCTGCCTGACTGCTCTAAACGTGCCCCAAATCACCGTCCTCTCCCAGCTTATCTCCCTGCATGCAGGACCCAACCCCAGTTATTTGTGATAATCCACAGATTGTAGGCAGGCAGCTAACAGACATTTGTTTTACGACAGATGCCAGATTCAGATAAACATTTAATTAGCAACTCATCAGCTCTGTCAAAGCTAATTACCCCAGTCTCTAGCCCTAGCCAAAAACTGCTCCTCTCGCAGTTGGTCTGCACAGCAGCTGACTCTGCTGGCTGCCGCGGGACGCGAGGAGCCAGAGGCAGCGTCGAGCCGAGGCCGTCATCCTGTACCAGGATTGTGAACAGCTAATCCAGCCATTCTGCCACTGCCGACTCTTGTGGGTCAGAGCAGTAAGGAGAATGGTTTACACAGAATTACAGGCTGAGAAAACATTGTGCCATTTATCAGCAACTTACACGCCTGTTGTGAAAATGACTACTTGCGAGGTGTCCTGGCAGCGCGCTTTTGGTTGCCACGACAGCACATTTCTCAGCGCGCAGAAGGAGTGTGATGTGAATTTCGGGAGGCATGGTGAACACACTGTTTGGCTGACAAGTGATCTCTGGGAGGTGTAGTGCAAAAACAGCACAGAAGCGAACGCTTAGCAGCAAAGACTCAGCCGTAAAGATGAAAAAGCTGACAGGAGGAAGTGATAGCAGTCTGTCTTCCACCAAATGGCCACAGGATAATAAGACTGCTCTCATGTTAGATAATCACCGTGTAGGTTTATATGTATGTAGAACATGTGAAGAGTGATAGGTGGCCAGGACACGGAGTCAGAAAACAAAGGTGGGAATTCAAGGCATCATCTCCATGGTAATTATTTTTTGTTGAGCCCTGCAATCACAACACATTTCACTGAAAGTCTGCATACTTACATATTATACACACCAAGGCATCTCTAAAGCATTCACATTAGTAGCTTCTCTGCACTGACCTGTAACCTAGCAACCGCCTCTGACGTCTCACACAAGCAGATGATTAAAGGTACCTTCTTTTCCATTCTGAGCATGAACCCTTTGATAGATTTTCCCCCCTTTCGACTCAAGCATTCTCTCCTCAGTAGCATGCCAGAACACTCACATTACCTACAAAATATGAAACATGAGTCGCCACACTGCTTTTAGCCTTTCGAGACCAAGGGTCTGCTGCTGCCATGGTCTGCAAAGCCCCATCATTAACTGCTCTGGAGAGCTGTTATGCATCTGGCTTTTCATGTCACACCAGGACAGCACTTTGGTGCACAGAGAAGCTCATATTCTGGTCCTGCAACACTCCGTGAGAGTGAATAAACAACACACATGCTATAAAGCGTTTGGAAGTTGGTTTCCTTTTTTTTTAAGCCTATGCAAAATCAAAAGTTGTGTTTTGAGGGACGGATTAAACGGAATACTTGTCACCGCTAACATGAACTGCAAACGTTAGCATGCCTTACTAATGAGCTAGTGTTCTACTTAGTTGCTTATTCTAGTATGATTAGTATGCCAACAAACACCGTTACATTACAAAAAATTTACTTTGAATTACATTTTTAGCCATGCTGCTGGCATGGAGGGCCAGTCTGTCCACCATTTTGGTCCAGACTGAAATATCTCAACAACAATTTGATGTATTGCCATTCAATTTGATACGGATGTCCATGGTGCTCTGATGGTGTTTCCTTATGACTTTTGCGATCCCTCGTTTTAATATTTTGCAATTTCACAAGATTTAATTATATAACTATTTGAAGGACTGTTTGAACTTTGGCGCACAAATTCAAGTTCAGTTCAGGATTAATTATGCTAACTTTGTGATCCTGAGTTTCCATCTAGCAGATCAACAGGTCTAAATTTTAATTTGTCCCATACCTGCAAAACTTATGAAATTCATCAGTCTACTTTGTCTTTAGTGCTTTTAACAAATGTTTTTCTAACATTCTAACACACTAAAGGTGCTTTCACACAGCCTTATTTTCTGGGATTATTACGGCAATATGCCGGAATAATCCCAGAATTCCCTGCACTGTATAAAAGGTAGAGAACCGGAGAGGGGGGTCGGATTTGATCCACCTCTGAGCCGTTAATGTTGGCAGTAACAGAGACAGAATGATGTCTGTGTGCAAAGCCACAGCCACAACAGGTGTGATGTTCCAAAGCTGCTGTGTTAGTCACTGCCTTTCTTTTCTCACGCTCCAACCCGGAAAGCTGGATCGATATGTGAAAGCACACGCGGTTGCGGTATTATGCCACAATTTTTTGTTCAGTATGAATGAGCGCACGCTGCATATTGGCGGACATTCTTTCCGCATTTATTGAGATCTCTGCGTAAAGGCGGCTTCTCGCAGAGCCATGGCTGTAGTCTCGCTTTACAGTAGGCCTCCAAACACAGCTGGAGTAGAACATATAATGATTTAGAAACCTACATTTAAAAAATAATAGGCTAACTAGCTCTACCCTGCAACGTAAGAACAAGGCTCCTCCTTTATTTCCATACATGCATCATCAACTGGTGATGCCATGTGTGTAGCTGTCAAATGCACATCTGGGAATTTTTATAGGGTTTGCACAAGGAGACTTCAGCCAACTCTTTGAGTTAGAGATAGGTAGGCAATTAACTAATACTAGCTATCTACAGCTGATAAAATCTGTAACTGACACGTCATTTCAGCCAGCGATCGGCCAAAAAGCCTGCTTTTTATTTAAACTCTCAGACTAATCGTTTTACTAAACATTTTGAGTGGTGAATCTGCCACCGTTATCACTGAAAACTGCATATGTGCTAGAACAGAAAAGACCTAGCAACAGTAACTAAGGGAGTCAGGTTAAGCAAAGGGTCAATTAGATGAGTTGGTAATACTTCAACACATTAGAACATTTTTGCAGCACCACTGCTGCACCACAGTCCAACCTATTTCTCCTGTGCAAACCCACACCACAGTTGCATGGGTACTGTGCACGTGTACACAAGCAGAATCTATTTTCATAATTTGTAATTTGGGAGTCCTACATAAATTGCCTCACCCTGCATCACTGCTTTCCTCCTCCTACTTCCCCTCATCTGCTCCACCTCGTCACACCTCTCTGTCTCTGAGTGCATTGTTAGGGCTCTCCTATAACCAGATAAAGGAGACTCCGGGGGAACCTGGGCTGAGACAGCAGGAGAACGAGGGAGAAAGAGGGAGTGAGAGATTTTTAGTGTGTGCGTGCGCATCTACTTGATGTGTCGCACTTTGTGCTTTGGAAAGGGTTGTTTAATCTCAAATGGGTAGGAAGGAAGAAGAAATGAGTGAAGTGTAAGGAGGAGGAGTGAGGGAGGGAGAGAGCTGGTCTAAAGACTTGGAAGAGAAGAGGCAGGACTGGGAACGGGAGATAGGGGAGTGACTGCATATTGGCACAAAAACAGTATATATTGTACAGTGTGGGAAAATAAAACCAAATGCACAATCTGGAATGACGAGATAAAGCACCTTTTTTATGGAACTTTTCTGGAAGACAGTGAAAATCAATGTAAAATGATTTGCATCCTTGATTGTGTTACATAAAAAGCGTACATAGTGTAGGTAGTTTGATTCAGCTAAAGCGTGCACCAATAGTTAAATTTATTCTAAGATATTCCCCATCCAGTTACAGCTTTGTAACACCTCCTCATAAAGTGATTCACAGATACATGATATTGCGAGAATGTCTCCTCAAACACATACAGATAATTAGCATTTTAATAACTTAGAAACAGTAGTTCAAAGAAAGCCTACAAACTTATCATGGGTGATTTTAACAGTCTACAGCTGCTGTACCGAAGGCTCAGAAAGCTGCATTTAAACGCACTTCACATATTGGGATCTTTGAATGGCAAAAAACAAATTGTGAAACAGCAGCACCCTGTCAGTAACTTCCCAAAGAGAGAAGGACAAGATCTTTCTGTTTCACAGACTATTTGGATTTTACTCTGGCAATGTGAGATGGCACTTCCTGTGGTTGAGTGGCGAGAGATTTCCTGCCATCGGACACCAGAAATTCATTTTGGGCAAAGAGAGAAAATCTTCGATATCTGAGGGGATCAGATCAGATCTTTTATAATGCAGAGACGTAGTATTACCAGAGTTTGCTTTAAAGGACTATGTAACAGAAATGTTGGCACATTGCATTTCCCTTCATTTCCAAAGATTCTCTTGAGTCAGGTGGTGTGAACACGATCATTAGGTGACCTAAATGAGAGCGGGTGGAATAGGGAGACCTTCCAGGGACCACCTTGACCTACAACTGGCGGTAGCATTACTTCTACCGAGCAAATCGGCTAGCATGTTTAGTTTCAGCTATCACAGCTATTGGCTGTGTGAGCTCTTATGCCATCACACTGGCACTGCATATCACACCGGCTGAGTACAGCAATGTCTGTGAAGATTCTCATCCAGGTCAAAGTTATCCAGGGAAGGTTAAAGTCAAGGGCAACTGTACTTGGTTGAAATTACTCAAAGATGTTCCATCCCTCATCAAAGAGACTTCTTCAGAACTGAATGTACTTCAGCAGAAATAGACTACGGAAAATGAAATTTGTACTGCAGCAGTACCGAGCTGTGCCCTTGTTGATCTATGTGACAATTATCCAGACAGACGCTCTGAACAAAGATAGAGGAAGTCTACTGCTGCACAGTTATATCGCATAACTCAACTTTTCATAATAATAGGAAGACTACATTATTTCTTCTTTCAAAAGTTACAATGTCTGGCTTTAAAATATTTGGTACAAATTGAATCCGACCCTTGATCCTGTTGGCACCATCACTTTACTATACATCACTTGGACTCCTTCTAGATCTGCAGAAGCAAAGCCACTCCAGCTAAAGTCCACTTAGAGGGATTTTCTTTGGTCTTCAGGTTGAAGGTCCATACGTAGGTGGGTCCCCTCTGGCGGGTCTTATAGACAGGACACTGGTACACGTTCCTGTTCTCCTGTTTGTCCACAGGAATGGCCCTGATGAAGATGACCGGGACGGTCGGGGTGAGCTCTTTCAGGCGGGCATCTACAATCATGCCGGTCTAAAAGGACAGACAGAAGTTATACATTTGTTTGAGGTGCAGTGGAAACTTCGTCCAGACACTGCACTTGCCACTGAGACAGCTTTTAACAAATGCTCTTTCGTGGGAGAAAAAGAACGGATATTTGACTAATCTCGGTTGGCACAAGCAATGTTAGACTTCCAGGTTGCTAAACACAATATTGTGGCACCCTTGAAAAGTGGTGAAAGTCAGCAGAGTTTGAGCTGAAGTCAAGCTGCCCTGACTTAGAATACACATTCTATAAACACACTGAAACAGAGTGGTCTGTCTCATTAATTAATCCTCCTACACTTAGTGCCTGACAAACAGAAGTTTCACCATGCATGCACAGTGACTTTCAGGGATGAATGTAAATCCTGATGACTTTGGAAAGCTCAGAGGACAAAACCCTAATTGCGTCTGCATTTGCTGTAAAACTTTAAAGAGGTCTTAAATACCAATAACTTTGGTTTGTTTGGGTAAATACAAATGATGAGTATCTTAAAAGCAGGTCATGTGGGCTCATTGAGATTCATTATAAATTAGTTTAATGAGACTGTAAGTACACTGTTACTACGGGAACAAATACATATTTTTTTTATCGCATAATTGCACGGCATATTGAGAGAATAGTAAAAAGTCTTACAAAACAAAGGAGTATTCATCACCATTAAGTGGTGTCCATCCATAAACACACAAGCTTCCCCTGTGTGATATCTGCATTTCTTCAATATCATTCAGCACACAAGGTGTTTATCATAGACAGTATCTAGCCGTCTTTGAAGTCTGAAACCCCTCTGAATAAAATGTGAGGTTAATTAATATAGATGAGAAGGTTTATCATAAATCTTTGACTTTTATTGCTGCACAGAGCCGTGTCCAGATGGAGTCCTGCTTACTCTCCTATTCACTCTGCTGCTCCCAGCCAGCGGCACAGAACTGGCCTTGGGGCTGAGAGGAGGACACGAAGAAAGGAGGAGGTGGAGGTGGAGAGTGGACGGAGTTGGCGAGGAGAAGCCGCCGGGCTCTGTCTGTCCGCCTGTCTATTTGCCTGCGTCTCCAACTTTAATGAAGAAAAAAGGAACCACTCCTCTAAAGGGCGATCTAAGTGTTCAAGTGCACACTCTGCACATTCCCTAATTAAGAAGTCTACAGGGATGCTCCTTGGAAGCTGGGCGCATATACAGTAGCTGTATGTATGTAGATAGATAGAGCCCTGGGAAGCTGAGTGATGCACTGCGCTCCGAAAGCTGAACGCAAGCAGGATGCAAAGCAGAAAAATAAGCCACAAAGGGAATGTTGAAGCCCTTCAGGGGGGAACTATCAAAGTTACTTAACTTGACTCAGTTTAAGATTCATTTTGAGTCAAGCTCACCTTATGTTTACGTGTCAGTCTATCATCCATCATCAAAAGTGGTGTGTAAAGGAATATTTCTGTATGAGGTGCTTGTAAATCAAAATGTGCTGCTTTTGATTTTGTATCCCCGCCTCCCCTGGAGACTAGACGCCACAATCAGCTATTTGGCTCCTCTGTGACAGCAGAAGAAAGAAATCAATGCATAAGTCATGTACCTGTGTGTCCCAGCGTGCACCCTCCATGTACAGCCCGTGTATGTAGGCCCCTTCACGAGGCGGTAAACTGAAGTCCTCACGGTGCTTCTTGGTGACATCACACTGCAGGCACATGCGATCCAGAGGCCATTCATTCCTGTCGTTCAAACACATTAGCTGACATTAACTGTCACACCAAGGGGTTTTGATTACATTTTAACCCTTGAATCTTAATGCAAACCAAACCTACCTTCGAGCCATAGCCTGCATGATGGCTGTGAGGAAGGACTGCGGGTTGAAGAAACCAGCCAGCCACACTGCAGAGGGTAAGGTGAAGTCTGTTGACCAGGTTTCCAGCTCCTTGATCCTGGCCAGCAGATCAGTGAACCACAGGGCCAGGCCACACATGGAAGGGTAAGCCCGCTTGGTCCAGTTGTCTGGCACCATGTCCAGGAAGACAGCGTTCTGAAGGTTCTCCATGTCACTCGTCATGGTTAACTCTCCCTGAATGGTGGGGGCCAGAAGAAACACTGAATGTCCAACTGCAATCATCCACTTTGCAGTCAAAAATCACTGTAAATTTTCATTTTTTTGGATGTTACTATAAGCCCTGATCACAACGGAAAGTGGTGCAAAGAGTTTCATCCTCGCAAAACAGACAATGCTAGCAGCTTGTCAAAGTAGTGACTACTTGTACAGGGTTGATGAACTGTTGTATCAGGGGTCTGTTCTACAAAGCAGGATTTGATGTTAGTGAGTTAACTCAAACTTAAAGATTTAGTGAACTCCCTCATATAATGTACAGTAATGTTGACAGAAATAGTTTTGTATGGTATATAAGAATGTATAAGGATTAGTGTTAATGTATATTTTATTGTTACTGAATTTTACTTTTTATATTTTACGATGTATACTTGGAAGCAGCTAATTACTAACTGGTTGCCTTTTCATGATGCTCCTACCCGTTTCCAAAAAAGGACCAAAATGGAAATAAGCCCTCTGCTGCCCTTTGTGTTTTTATCCTTTTGAAGGTATCTGTTGCTGGGGCATCTCTTGTTGGAGGCGCCACTTTTATATTTACAAGCAATAAAGAAGCTCAATCAATCAATCAATCAGTCAATCAATCAATCAATCAATCAACTTTAGTATGATTTAACATGATTTAGTATCTTTATTAAAGCGAGATAATGAAAAAAAATCCTAGGTATGTTAAACTTGCTTTGCAGTATAAGCCCCTGGCGAACAACAAGCCAGCCATGCAGCTGGCACTAGGCTAAGCTAAGGGTAGCATCAACAATGGTAAGATGGTTTGGTTTTATTAGCAGTGGTGTTTGGGGACACATTAGCATCCAAATGAACTGATCTTCTAAAAAGTAAAAAAAAAAAGGAGTTATATTTATTATTGCCACCTAGCTAATTAGCTATCTACTCTGAAAAACAGCATTAGCTCTGCACTTTCCCCCCATGTTTGTTTGGCAGTTCATTCGGCAAGGTGGCAACAGAAACAATAAGCCTCTCTCAATCTGAGTTCTCATGTACTTCTGTTCTTGGCAAGCAAGCTAGCTCTCAAAATAACCACCCTGTCCATGTCCATGGTCATCCCAGGGGAAACTGTCTTATGTTAGCAAACCTGTTGACCCTAAAACCTAGGTCTAAGGTGCATATAAATTAAAACAAATCGTGGCAGTGTGGTATACTGTACTCTGTATTGCCTCATGTACGTAAATAGGAAAAAGACTTCTAGAAAACTAACATGGTTTGCAGTCCAAAGTCTCTGTTTTTGTGTTGTGCTATGGCTGCTGTCTGAATAAACATGTTACCCTTCTGGGTACCATTTTGCACATGGGAGAGGACAGGACATGCAATTAAAAAAGATCTGTATGCTGTAGCAGAAAAACAACATTAAACTTTATTTCTGCTATAATTTAAGTCTTCCAGTGTACTTTGCTGCACTTTGATGAACATGGTGCTTGTGGATATTAGAAAGTCTGTTGTATGATTTGGCTTTTATCCTCTTTCTGATCATCTGGATAAAATTTTAATGATATGAGGGGTCTCAGTGTTGACTCATGCTGCCTCTTTTGTCCTGGAAGTTCTTCCTTGGTTTGTGAATTTTAATTACAGGAACCAGAAGTTCAACATGTCACTTCTAAAAAGCCAGTAAGTGGACCTTTGAGTTGAGTTGAGACCTCTCATTCAAGAGAGCTCGGATGCCAAGTTACACTTCACAAGTTTGAACTCCGAAGGACGGAGTTTGGACTCTTGTAATAAGAGGCCTAATGTTTTTAGATAAGAAGACGTTAGCTAGAAAACTTGTGGTGTGCAGTACAAAAGTCTTGAAAGATCCGTATGAAATAGCAGAAGAACAACATGCATTCTAATTTCAGGCAGATGTAAAACTTTGTCTGCTGTAATTTAGTTTTCCAGTGTTTGCTGTTCTTTCATGAACCAGCTGGTTGTGGATATTAGAAAAGTCTGTTGTACAACTTGGCTTTTATCCTCTGTCTGATCATCTGGATAATAGATCATTTAATTAGGATTACTGCTCTTCCGCTGCTTCTCTTGTACAAAAAAGTTCTTTGTTGGTTTGTGGCTTCCTGTTTGTCTCAGCAGCAAAACACTGGAGGTGTCGCCTCCCAGCCGCATAAGGTGTTGAGCGCTAACAAGCCCTCAGAAACTACTGATGCATATATAAATGGAGTGCATAGGTCAGGGCCATAAATCTGCACGCCATGACAGATAAAGAAACATGCTGTAAGATAGCCAGGAGAAGATGGCAGTGAAGAGTAATGAGACAGCATCCAAGTGAAAACAGTTGTGTCCTTCACCTACTGATACAGGAGCTGATGTATTGCTGATGTATAGATATCCATATGTGACAGTCACAACAACTCTTTATTAGGGTGATGTGGTTCAGTAGATTTATCTACATCTGTGCGTTAACCATAAACCTTTCGCTTTCGCAGCATTAAAAATAATCCTGATCCATCAGTTCAGCCACAGCAACACTGTGACACACCATGCCACTATGAAGCTGCACCATCTCGCCAAGGCTAACATTCTGATTCTGACCCTATTTATTCCACTATAAAGACGAAATATGATTCCATTTGCTGGTACAATAGTCTACATGGCTTTTAAATCACTGAGCCGATTTATTGAGGCTTGTATTGTCGGGAGATCGAAGCCTCATAACTTCTGACAAGCTTTTACACCCCACCCCCACCACCACCACCACCACCCTTCTTTTCGTTTGTTGTTAACACACGCCTCAGTCAGGCTTGATATACAGAACGCAGACGTCTCATTCCTCTCTGCTTTTCTGTAAGCAAAATATCTGAGTCATTCTGAAGACTGGGCTTCAGAAAAACAACAGAGGAAGAAAGGTTTAGTTATGCAGTGCAGGAATACTAATGCAGCAACCCATCAACAGCAGCTGAGCCAATGTTGTGTGAATTATAGGTGTTTATAGGTATTTAGCTCTTAGCACCATCCCAGTGGTTCTCAGGATTCGATCTGTAAAGACCTGAGGGTGATTTAGATGGTTCTAGGGAGTCCCCAAACTAATGAGAAGTAAGCTCCATTTGGACAGGATTAACATTGCGGGGAACGAAGTATTCACTGTGCTCCTCAGAAATTACAGGATGTCGTACTTGATACTCGACTTTAGTGTTGCAAATTACCTAAAACCAAGTGGCATGCAGGAAACCTGCAATGTTTGGGGGCTCCAATGATCTAGGACCCCGGGGCAGCTGCCCACCTTGCCTGATTGATAATATAGGCTTGTAAGGATAATCGCTAACATGATTTTGATGCTTGTAAACTTTTGGTCATAACAATTATGACCATTGTATAATTTTGTGTAAGAGTTTGTTAAAAACATTAAAACAAAATACAACAATGGCTGAAGGTATATATATGTTTTTACTACACATTTTTGTCAAGTTAGAGGTCAAATATTAAAGCAATCAATCAAATGTTTATATTAAGAACGGATCTAATTTCGCTGTATAATGTGTAAGGAGCTGCCTATAGTGACGAACACGTACAGAATTATCACCTGTATCTACAGTTCACCTCAGCTCTATGGAGCCTCCAAACATCTTTCAGCTCATTGTTTTTGGGTTGATAAACGCACTGTACACCACCTGCCAGGCACCAACCAGCGGACAGGCAGTTAGCTGCTAGCTGGTGTAAAGAGTGGAGCATTTAGTTGCTATGGAGCAATATTTTTTTAATGTTGGTGGAGGCCAAAATAGAGCCATAGGGAAAGTCATCAGTCAGACATTGGGGAGGTGGGGGATCTCATCTCTTGGATGAGGAACGAAACGTCTTCTAGTATCTTCAGCCAAGTCCGGTCGCCCTTGAAGACTGAGAACCTTCACAGACACTAATGGTCAATGTTGCTGATTCGGGAAATGAAGCTGCGCCTGTCCTCATACAATCTGAGGTATTCTGCCACACCAGCATCAGCAGGTCAGTCTTGGACACTCTGATGCAATCTTCAAGTAACCAATCGTGTCACCTGTCAGTCAGGCTCCTGTTTGTATCCAAATGTATGTACACCTGGCACCAAGTCTGAATAGGAGCTCAATCTGTAAAACGCTACGTAATTCACATGTTGGATGTTCAGCAAACCACAGAACAAAGTACACAGGGCCGTACACAGGGCCGTTAGGATGTGTCAGAGATAATGCAACCACAAAGGTTCCAGAGCTGCCAGCTGCAGGCATGTGTGCGTTTTGACCAACACCACAATGATAACCCTGTAAGGTCACAGCGTCATACGCTTTTACAACCTTAACAACATCCAGTTTTCAAGTGACAGAGAACAGAATGGATCATCTTTCAGCCTGTTACACAGCCGTATGTATATATCAAGAGCGGTAACACATTGGTTAATATTTAACGTGATTCAAGGAGTAACGTGTTTCACTTGTGCAGACTTGGGAGAGATCAACTTGTGTATCTGTGCATAGCGTGCCAAGGATGAGCTGCACACACAGCTGTTGTGTTCACTGTTGCTGGTTGATGTGAACACCCGCGTGAAGCAAGAGGACTTCAGTGAATATGTCCAGTGTGTATTGGAATTGGAAAACACTGAATATTAAGGGGAACAAACAGTTGACTTTCAGATTTTTGAGGTTCTGATGACGTGTCTTGTCAAATATTGGTGGGGGACAAATTTCCGTATTTCATATATTGGAGCGTGACCCCGTCCCCTGTACTTGAACCAAGCTAAAAGGAGAGTGAATATTGGACTTATCGTCTGTCAATGTCAGTGTTGTGTTTACAGCTTGTTCCACTGCCCCCAAATGACCATAAATCAAATTTGATTTACTACAACTTTAAATACAACAAAAGGTTTTGTATTACTCAATTGAGACTATTCTGTTGTCATAAAATCCAAAGTCTTGGTTAATAGAGAAAGTAATTATTATGGTTTTTCTATGGAGGAGCAAACAAAAACTCACGCTAAGGTTAAAGAACCTCAACATGATTGTGACCATGAGTGTGATCATGCAAATAATGAGAAAGCAGGTCCAGGCATGAATGGAGCTCCAATCAAAAAATGATGATTAATGAACTAAGTGGCTGTCACAGCTGATGATTGGTTACATATACTTTCTTATTTTCAGCAATGGTATTTGTTGGTGTTCCTGAGTAAAATGTACAGCGCAGAAGGAATTTGTAACTGATTATTCTGTGGCTTTTGATCCTCTGCTAGCATTACAGTCTCCTTACCTTGAGCCCCAGGCTGAGCTCGCGGAGTGAGCGTCTGATCTCCTCAGTGAGGAGGTTCATGCGCTCACACTCCTGCAGCGCCACCACCTGGTAGGGAGTCCTCTCCTCCGCCTTCCCAAGCAGCTCAGCCATGTTGAACTCCTCCGGGAGCTTCTCCATGATCTCCTCCAGCACTGCACGCACCTGATGGTGTGTGAAGTAATGAAGACGTGCAAAAAAAAATTGTTGGATCCATCTGTTACAATTAAAGATACTCAGCACAGGAAGCAAAAAAGGGGAGAGAGTACTTATTGAAATATAAGACTAAAAAGAGAATGGGGTTCTCCGTGTCAGATAAACTCAGTACTGCTAACGCTGACAGCCTGAGAAACTGTTACAGTTTGAAACAGACAGTTCTATAAATATTCATGAAGATATATTTTGCAAGGCAGCTCTTTGTTTTCAATAACAGTCTAACCCCTCCAGAAAATCAATGCTCACATCATATTTTTTGTGGGGAAGTGATGAAAGCTAACGCCTGTGTCAACATTTTCCCAAGGCAACCAGCATTAGCGATCAATCAACGGATTAGCTGCCCAACAAAGGATATGAGGTCATCATATCTATGGATTTTTCAGTTCAAATATCTGATCTTGGTTTGGCAGCTACTGAGCACGCTGAATACAAAGTGAGTCTCGTTGGTAAGCTTTGCGTGGAGCTATCATCTGTTAGACAGGAGTGTCCAGGCTTCTGAGCCAGAAAGGTCATGCAACATAATACATCGAGGAACGGGAACACACACACACACACACACACACACACAATCACACAGACAACATAAAACACGCAGTTACTAAGATGGTTGAGATTAGAGGGGCATTTAACAAAGTAACATTAAAAGTTAAACTAGGCTTACTTTTGCAAATCAGGCTTATATTCAGGATAAGGGAATTTTCATAAGAGGCTTTCAGTTCAAGTCTGACCTAAGTAACCATGGAAATGTTTCCTTGGTCCAGTGGCAATATCGAAAAGGCTATCTTGAATAAACATAACTAACTGATACAGGATTAAGCTGTTTTATTAACCTAACCCGGATCTTAAGGCTCTGTTCATTGCTGGGAGCCGGCTCAGTCGGCTTTCAAATGGCTCTCCATTTAGTACCTCTTGTCACTGCATCAGTCTTATTTGTTGCAAATGCAAGAATCTCCATCTGCAATACCTGCAAATCAGCTCTCAAAGCGGGGCTGGCGCCCATAATTCGACACATCACTATTCTCCATGGCGAGAGCCCGGTCCCCCTCGCTTCAACTCATATTCTAAAAGATGCCCCTCCAAAGCTTCATGGCCCGGGGCAGAGTGCCCCAGGCTTCAGAGACAGCTGCAAAATCTAACAGTGGGACGAGAGGCTAGTACACCTCAAAGGTTATTCCCCACTGTTTGTCGTCGTGCCTCTTTGCCACTCGTCAATATGAGCGCCATGGCACCGAACATAATGACGGTCCGTGTGGAGCCGGGACGTGTTCAAACACGTGTTTTGGGTTGTTTCACAGACATGTTGGCAAAACTTCTGAAGCTGCGTGCTGAAGGTATTGAGCTTGTGTTAGAGCTTGCGCCAGGACAGCAGGTGCACAGGCGGTGACTGACACTGTCACACTGACACATCCGTCTCATGTACTACTGTAGGGATATAATGGAAGTTTTAGCAAATGTGCCAAAAGCTTTATTTTGTAAAAGTTGCCTACTGAACCTTTAAAGCAAAAAGGTAATTGGCAGCATCTTTCGTCTTTAATACAAACTGAGAATACAAAAATCTGAAATTTACTTGTATCATTGATTCACTTCACCTAGAAGGACATACGTTGAATCAGGAACGGTGCAGATACTTTAGACTGAGAAAGTTATGAGCTCAGATTTTAACTACACACTTAGGGCAGCAAACTGATTTACGTTCACAATGAAAGGAATGAACTGAAGCTAAACCTGAACGCTAGCTTGACCAGGACCAGGCTAATAAATTTGCAGTCCATGTCAAATCACATTTGATGACTACACCACCTAAAATGGTCGCAGGTGGCTACCTGCACAGGGAAAAAACAAAATTGTGAAGCAGACAAAAAATTGTTTTCATCCAAATGGTTCAGAACAGCTGCACGTGTTGTTATGTTTGTCAAACATTTCAGGGAATTCATCTTTCAGAGGAACGGATGATTATCACTCTGACTAGAATGTAATGCTAACACGAGAGGCCAGTGATTTACACTACTTTTTCACTAAGCAATCATTTTAATAAATGATTAAGAACAACCACATCACTCAAAAGCATAAAAGTATGCCCTTATTAAAAAAAGAGAGAGTTATGACATAACTCAGATTTTGCTGCTTGTTTTAAGCAACAATAAACATAAATTACTTTTTAACAAAGCTAACACTTTAACAACCAAGATCCTTATTTATGATATTAAAAGAGTGACACTTAATCCATTGAGGGAGCGTGCAAGGCTGCACTCTCACTGACAAGATATTTGTTTGAGCTTTTAAACTCATATAAGCTTTATTTCAGAGCAGTGCTGAACCAGAAAATGCACCAGAAAATGCCATCCCTGTAAAAATCACCCGGGGTGCTGTCAGAGGTCCCAAACAGTTGGCCTGCAATTTATTTTCAATTCAGTGTGCAGCAGCTACAGAAAATGTCACCTGTCGTCATCGTACATTTAAGATTTGGCGCTTTAGTGAGACAGTCGAATTTAAGAAAGGCCTTGGTTTACATTTGTGCTCAGGATATCGCCCATGTATGAGGACTTGACTTTTCAAAACAGAACAACATATCAGAATCAACTTAAGTTTAAATGCCACCATTGTAACCCCCCCACCCCTCTAATCCCACTGGCCTGCTTGAAGGTTCTGTCATAAGGAAACAAACATTTTAAGAAGCCTGCTCTTTTTCCCTCCATGAATACATTTTATGTAATATTTACATTAACAATAAGTCACTTTTTACCACACTAGGCATAAAAACAAGAGCCACATGTGTGCCTCTGACCTCAGCTTTTTTAAAAATCCTACCCAGATCATTTAACATGAATCAAGAGCTAGAACAAGCCGATTCTCTATATGTCCTATATATCCTTTCTAGACATGGGCAGTGCCTTTGTGCCCAGCTTCATAAACAAATACATTCCCCAGTTTGATGTGGAAGAACTTGACTGACCTACACAGGACCTGAACCCCATCCAACACCAGCCAGGCTGTATCTCCTGACACCAGGGAAGTCTCAGAAAGAGAGGAGGCTGTTACAGTACATATTCCTACCTTGAACAGGCTGTATAAAAGGGGCTTTCTTCTTTACCTTTTCTTCGCGCGTTGTCCCACCGCCCTCACCGACTCCTCCGTCCCTGGGCTGCATCTCCAGCAACGTGCGGAAGAGCTTTTCCGAGGTTTGTGTGAGAAAGCCGATCTCAGCGTTGGGATGAAGGCCGTACAGGTAGGGCGACTCGGCAGGTAGGGTGTCGTCAATGTACTGGAGCGGGAGAAACCCATTTCAGAACCGTGTGGAACTCTTGCGTCATCAGAAATCTTAACCCAGATTTTTATGCTTACAGATTCCTGTTTGAACCTCAAAAGTTTGAAATTCTATGAGGCCCAAGCAGAACCCAGTGTGAAACACATGGTCACAATGGTGTTTTTCTTTTTTCTTAAAAGTGACGACAAAAATTTTTCACCTGAACAGCAAAATATTTTAACACTACCCCTAATTTACCCCTTATTATATATTAACAGCATTTAGATTGGCAATTCCAATTAGTTCCTAACAGAAAAGTACCGAAGTCTTTTTTTTCTCTCTCTCAGGTGTTTCTTCTAAAGTACTGCTGACAAAGGACAAGAATGGAAGCATATGAATGATGAGATATTTCTGGGGGAGATTCAAACACTCAGGATCAATTGACAGACTGTTAATGACCATAACAAGGGGAAGCAAATGTGGCATTTTCCATCTGCTGGTCCATAATGAATATCAGTATGCTTTTAAGTTAGTGCAGATGAAAGTGGCAGCTCAACTGAGTAAGTCTGCTTTTTGTGGGGCACTTACATTAAATAAAAAAAAGCTCTTCTAATCATAATGTCCTGATGAAAGTTTTGATGGAAAATATATTGGCCTTTAATACAGAAACACTTTGTAGTCAGCTTGTTTGATCTCCTCTGTACTTGCTGGCTAACTTTGGTTGATTGCACCTGCGTATGGTTGAAAGAGGAGTAAAACTGCTGAGTCACCTCATCTTTGTGCATATTCCATCCCTCTCCTCACCCAAATTTATTGTTTGCTCCAGATGGTTGGGAGGGAGGTGATGGCCTAACAGACCCACGGGGACCCACAGGCCTTTACAGCCCCTGTTCTTCAGCCAAACCCTCAGCCCTCGGCTTGGCTGTGTGGTGACAGCCGAACGTAAAACGCTTCAGCCTGTCCCACCGGAGCCACTCTAAGAGCCAGGACGTGCCCGTTGTGCAGCACCCAGACTGAGGGAAAATTAAATACAAGTCGTTCTCCCCACTCCTTGTTCCTCCCCAGGGACCTCATGAGGGAAATCTGGACTGGAAGAACACATTTACTGAAGCACTGTCATTCATATAAATGTTGGCAGTTTTTCTTAAGGGACACCAGTGATGCTGGTTCCTGTCATAAAATTAGGCTTAAAAAGATCCATCCCAAAAAACAACCACTTTTTTTCTCCAAAACTGAAGGGAGCATGATATGCTTGACCCTTTTTATTTATTAATTTCTGAGAATAATAAATAATATGTGAGCCTTTATAATGCGCTGCAGCAGTTGGCAAAACCTACCTCATTTCTAGATTCACCCTGTCAATCAAGGATTACCTTAAATGATAAAAAGCAATATTATGACAAGGTGAGGTGGACTGAGGTGAAGCAGTACCTGACTAGTAGCTGATGTACGCATTTTAAATGCATAACCAGGGCAGTATGGGGGCTCAAGCTCCCATCAAGCAGGCATTGAGCGTCTACAAAAATAAGGCTAAATAATTTATTCTCTCCTTTTAGCTTTGTTTTGTTCTCCACCAACCCCTGAGGAAGTATCACATTAGAAAAAAGTTGATGGTAACTGCAAAATTCAAAAAAACTTCCTCAATTTTTCAAAAAATTTAAGCTCCCTTGAGGTGTTTTTTGTCTTTTTGGAAAAAGAGTTAATGCGCTTAATTCATAATTTTCAGTCACGTAACATGCGTTACGTCGAGACGCCGCAAAAAATTAGGATCACCTTTCAAAAAGAAAGATATGAACACAAACTGCTGTGTTGGGCATATCCTATAACGTTATATCCATATAACGTTACAGCATCCGCTGACACAGCCGCCGCTCAACTGAGGTAATGTTTACTTTTACTAACACACCCCAGGCTTGTCTCTTCCTCGATTAATAAATCCGAAAACACAACAACCATCCAGTATTTTGGCAACGCAAAAGCAACAAACCCAAAGTAGCAGTGCATCATTTGCTTCCTTGATGGCAGGCAGCGAAAATGTCTTTTTTGCCCTCCAAGGGAGCGTTTTCCTTTCCTCAGGATTACTATTCTCTTTGAAAAAGAGTTAATGTGCTTAATGGGAGATGGCAACACCTTTTCCAGAAAACGTTCTGACGTAGCGAACATTTACCCCACGACTGATCATATGTTCCTGCTGTCGGAGTCTTCCTGGATATTGTTGTGACGTGCAGAGGCATGACTGGAAGCAACTTTCCCACTTGAAACACATATCTGAGGACCTCTCTCCATTTTTTCTCAGATCCGTTGTCTTCAGGTCCATGTGATTGGTTGTGGTTTTAGTTTGCAACCTCTACTTCTTGTTTATTACATGCATAACATCATCTTCTGACGTTAATGCTTTGTGTCGGACTGGTTTATTTGCTTCAAACGGGCTGATGGAAACGTGCCTGATTCGCATTTTCTTTTTCAGGACATTTCAAAAGTTTGTTTAACATTTGCATGACAGTTAGATGGAAACATGGCTTACGACCAAGTCCTTTCACATTTAACACAATTAAATTTCATAAATGGATGGATGCAAGCACATCGCTGCTAGCACAAAATCTATTCTTTGCACCATTTCTTTGTACATGTGCATACATTTATTTTGTGAGTTCCATGACTCCTCTAGCTCTGACTTTCATGCCTTTCAACTTTCCCTGTTAGATGATTTCATAACCTCAGTTTGCTAACATTCAAGTTTGCCAGTTAGACTTACTGGCAAACTCTTTCTCCTCACAGATCAGCTCCACCTCAGAGAAATACTACAATCTGTTATGTCCCAGGGACCCATATGGAAGAATTTTATTGTTATTGATTTAGCACTGAAATGTAGAACTCTACCCACAGTGGAAGAGTGATGATAAAAAGATGTTTAATTATAGTGACAATTTTAGTATTATTAAACCACTATTAATGGCTGGAGGCCACATTGCCCCCCTTGGAGTGCCACTGCTGTAATCTTAATATTTCCTTGTATAGTAACTTTGGGTTTGTGTTGCCTGAATTCACCCTTTTATCCTGCTTTTTTTTCTTTTCTCTTGCATCCTTTTTTTGTTGCTGGAATTACTTTTATTAATCTAAAAGCAAGGAATGGCCACAGTCACGTCCGCCTCACCTGATGGTAGCTGTTGTAGTCCATGTTTCCAGGTAAGGGGAAGCCAGGCGCCAGGTACAGCTCTCCCTCCATCATTTCTGGCTTGATAAACTCCTCCAGGTAGGTCCGACACAGACGGCGGTCCCAGTCGTCCGTGATGTGACCCCCGTACATGATCTCGCCGAACAAGTACCGCAGGTCATCGTACGGCACCTGGGAATTAGAGACAGAGGGGATATTGCTTTGCTAGAAGATGGCCTGTGGTGTTTAGCTAAGGTCACGTGTGTTTTGATATCCAATTAAGATTACAAACGCTGGTCTTTGTAATCCTTTGCACAGGAATGAAAGAAAAACAGAAACACCTTACCTTAGGATTGGCCTCCAGGTAGTTGTAGAGGACGTTGATAGAAATTGTGAGGTCGCCAGTGTTAAAAGGGTACGATCTATTCCAGCCCTGAGGACCAAACTTCCTCCTCTCCGCCACCACAGCATGGAAGTAGCACAGGGAAAACAAAATGCTCTTAAACTCATTCTCCCGTGCGCACATTTCCAGCGTGTCCTGGAAAACACACACACACACACACACAAAAAAAAGAGTGGCACATTTAAAAGTCGCACCCTCCTGAACTGTACGGCTGCATTACCTTCACCACGTTGGTATGTTACAGGTAAAAAGTTGTGGCAGGCAGTCCTGTGATCTGTTTTATTTTGTCAAATCCCTGGTGCTGCGGCAACAGACAGACAATGAGATGACTAGATAGCAATAAACCAGACGATGAGATTCCCTTTTAATTGTCACAACTTGTCAGGCGCTTTCAGCCTCCAACTGTCTCCTGGGCTCATTATTCCAGACAGGCAAATAAAAAACTGGACGTAAATGGCACTGTAATCTCTGGGGGGAGAGACAGTTAAATAAGCATGCCAATAACCCCTATGGAAATAGGAAGGCTAAATTCTCTTTATTCCAGCATGTGTCATGGTGAGTGCTGCGTGAAGGCCCTCTCACTTCCCCTGCTGCAGTGCCCTGGGGAGCTGACTCGTACGATGCGCACGCACACACACACAAGTACAGTGAAGACTGGCTACCACACACACACACACACACACCCTTTTGGAGATTTAGTTAATATTCTGCACAGTGCTCCTCTGCTCAACACAGCTGAAAGAGATGCATAGCCTCCCTATTCATGACCTGTGGACTGGAGAGAAATGACATGCAGTCACACTGCAGAGAGAAAGACACATCAACACACAGATGCACTGGACAACACCCCTCAATATATCTGAACAGACAGAGGTCAACGATTAGCACCAGCACAAGTACTGAATAACCTGAAAAGATAAACTGAATTGATCAGTTTCAACGACCATGGAAGAGCAAATCCATGACAGCTTATTTAACAACAAGCGTTATCTCAGTGAAAACCATTTTACCAGACGTTAACTTCAGCCCGCCCAGACGCCATCCTGCAGGCTTCTGGGGATGGAAATATGCAGTGGAACTGTACGCATCTCCCAGTGAAAAGGTCAAGACGAAAGAAACTTTTTCTGCCATTTCTCTGGCTTAGCACTGGCTTTAGCCAAGTGGGTGGGCTATTACAGAGAGTTAGCCTAACATTGATTAGTTTTCACTGAGTACACATGACTGGAATATTTTCCACATCTTTACCTCAGTGGATCTTCCTGTGGCTCCGCATAAAGCAGGGCTAACAAGCCCGTTGCACTTATCAGGCAGATAGACATCGGCAAACTAAGGATTGTGGAAATGGACTGGGAGGAAGCCGAGCACTTATATAAATGGTGCGAACGGAGATACATTGGCAGTGAAGCACTGAGGTAATCTAGGTAGGCTTAGATGAAGAAGAGAACTGATAAGGTAGAGAAATGCCGGGTGAGGCTATTTCAGTGCACTGATCCATTCCAACTATTGTGGCTGCAGAATGGCCAAGGATCATTATATTGTCTGGCCACTCTCTGATAACAAAAAAGACAAAAAGAGTCAAATTGACTTTGTTGATCTCCGTCCTCACTTAATACCACTGTCTCCCTGCGGGACGTAACCACACAAACTTTTACTGTTAGCATGTGCTATGTTCACAGCTGTCCTCCATGGGTCAGAGGCAATTCCAGGGTGAGTGAAAGGTGACACTCCCCATCTGCTAGCTCCTACATTTCTGCAAATTGGCAACTTAATGAGAAATCTGGAGTGAAAATTCTCAACTGCCGCTCATGGCAAGCATGAAAATGAGTCCTTCTGACGAAGGTAGCACGTATCAACAGGAAGTGTCCCTCGTATATTAAATATCCTGTGACGTGTGCGGCTTCACAAGTGGGTGTAAAGTTTTAGATCAAGTAAATGATTTTTCAAATGTCCAGCCTTCAATAACTTTTTATTGAAAGATTTCAACAGGAAATACTCACATTAAAGAAGTCGTGATATCATTTGGTGGAACCTTAAAAATCAAAAAGCCCCTTTCAGAGTGTAACAATGAAAGGTGGGTTGACTTTTTGGTGGAATGTAAAAGTTGTCTCTGGGTGGGGTGAAGCTAGTTTTAGAAAGTAGATTTCTTGTCCATGGGGGCAGCAGAGAAAGCTGTCAACGCAGCACTAACATTTTAACGCCATATAAAGTTGTTTTATATGTTAGCAAACTGTTTCTTATTTTTAGACATCTAGCAGACAATATTAGCATTCATTTCAAGTTGTATATCTGGCAACCCAATAAACAAAGTCCAGTATTAACTCTTTTAGCTTTTGTTCTCTATTAACTGCTAAGAAAAAGATGTGTCTCTTGACTGCTAAAGACTCCACTATGGTCACTAGCTACTCGCTAATTCATTTTGTGCGGTGCAGGTAGTGTACAGAGGGTTTATAGATAGAAAAATGTTTGCAGAAAACAGCTGCCTGCAACTGTTGGAAACAAGGGTGATAAACCAAAATAATGGGCAGAAAGATGCTAAAACACTGTGCTGCCTGCCTCAGAGTCAGGTGATCCGAGTGTTGATATTAGCTTTAATTCAAATACTGCTAAGTACTTCAATCCATACTAATGTATAAAGTATAAAATAGAACATAGTATAAAAGTAAATGGTTTTCCAGTGCTGAAGAGTTTGTTATCATCGGTTCAGACCTCTGGGTGTACTACCTGGTTGAAGTTGTCCAGAGCCTTGTGCAGGTTGGCGTGCATGCCGGTAGGAGGTTCGTTGGTGATCTTGATCGAGTTCTCCAAGATGCCCTGCGGGATGATATGGCCCTCTGGGGTGGAGGAGGACTCAGCACTGACAAACACCCTGAAGTTATCGTGGCTTCCCTCTGCATGCTGCTCCAGAAGTTTCTCTAAAGTACTCAGCCAGCGAGCCACTAAGTGGATATTCTACAGGGAGGGGAACAGGAATCGGGATCAGCAGGTATGGGGTTAAAGAGACAAGTTGTTAGGGAAAATGAATTCTCCCCTGTGAGGGTAGAGAGTCTAATCTACAACCCAGATAATGTCTGTTGGATATCCGTGAAAGTCTGGGCTGTAATGGATAACACACAGCAGCTTAATAAGTTACTTGATGCTGGAATTGCCCGTATAATTTCTGTTTGTAATGACAACTAGCAAAAAGGAGCAATTAAAATATTGCATATTCTCCTCTCTTCGCTCTGACTTTGATGTGGCACCAAATTAAATGGTACATGGCACTTGAAACCCATTTCCAGGTTGCTGACATTAAGCGACCATTCACTGGCCTAACTTCAGCTTGACTTTTCTGCATATTCATCTCTCGGTGCGGCGCGGGCAGCGGAGCTGACATGTACTATCACACAAGCATGGATGAGCTCAATTTTCCATCTCAACTGTCCTGACACTTACAGGATATCCTGTGAATGATAAGGAGTCACACCCCCCCCACACTCCCATCTCACCATGCAGCACTGCCCATTCCCTAAATCTAATTACAGCACTAATAACTCCAGTCATTAATTCATAAGCCTCTTTACTTTCTCATTTCCCTTTGCTCTCCATATTTAATCTTCCTTATGATGGCTGAAGCTAGCCCTCTTTCAGAACGACGGGACATGACAGGGAGCGGAACGTCAATTTTTGGGAGAGTCACTGAGAAACAAGGGGAGAGCAAAGTTTTACATTCTGCGAGCGAGGCGTCCGTTGGGAGCTTGAAGCCGAGAAGGGGATAAGTTAGTTTGCCTCCCGATGCCGTAGAGAATAATGAATGGTATACAAATTAAAAGTCTAAATTCAAGCGCTTTTTCATCAAGCCAGAGTACAACCCTTCCTCTTGGCATGTAAATAGTTTGGCAATAAAGGGAGCCAAGAGAAGTAGTGAGAGACTGCCTCAGAACTTGTCACTGTAATGAAACCATTCATCCTCTGGCTGCAGGGGGAGAAGAGGGGGAGGAACATGGAGAGAGAGAGAGAGACAGACCAGGAGGCCGTCAGACAAACAAACAAGACAGAGGAGCAGCCACTATTTTATGGCTTTTTAATTAACTTTCAGGTGCAACATTTTTTGTTCCCTCAACGTCTTGTTGATAAGGGCCTTCCAGCCCCTGTGATGACTGTGCTGATACTACATCAAAGAGTCACCTATTTACATAATAATATAAAAGTTGAATCTAAAACCCATTAGAAGACACCACTGGCAAGGTCTTTGATGCATTGCTATCAAACACAACCTGAGGGAAAGCACAATGGCACATCGAGCCTGTCATGCACACATACGCGGGCTCGTGCACAAGAGAAGATTAACACATGCAGGTGCACGCACACGGTCCCTCTCTTTCACACGCCCAAAAAACACATTTGTCAAGGGACGGCGCTGAGGACAGCTGCACAGCTGGGCCCCAGCACTGAGGAGGCGGCCCCGCAGTGGAGACGCAGTCAGACTCCACACTGACGCAGGAACACAGCTAACAGGACGGAGGGACTAACAGGACTGCCGACACCAACAGGCACTGACAGCATGACAGACTGCCGAGTCTAAATTTAAAAAATGTTCCGATTAAATTCACAAATACGCAGGAGGCAGTGTGAGTGGCTATGAGAATCTTAATTGTTAATTTATCCAGCAGGGGGGGTGTGTTTGAGGTGATCACCGACAGAGGAGCGTCACCGGTGCAGATATAAAAAGCCACACGTTTCTCTGCCCTAGTTGGTTGTAGGTCTGGACCTGCATCCATCCAACGCAACGCACCAGGCTCAGATCAAACTCTCAAACTAGGTGGTGCTGATCAAATATGAATCAATATTCTGTCACTGCGTTGCCCATTTCCAGCTTCAAATGTTTTCAGAAACACATTTGAGTGTACTGTTGGCTTGGGCAGTCTCTGATTTTTCATCCCTTCTGACATTTCACTGGGATATACAGTATATGACAGTGTTTGACATTGTCTAGTCTACGATTATGTGTGTCTCATATGCAGTTAGCATACTTAGATTTGCTGAGTTTAAGTACTAATACTATAAAAGTCCATATAATAATGATTCCCAATAAATAAACGCAGAGTGCGTGGAAAAGTGGAAACGTGAAGGGTGTTATCGTATTGTGGCACTGAAAATGATGTCAGGCAGTTTCACTCGGCGTCACTTGCCTACATTGAGGCCGAGCATGACAGCACTTCACCTCAATACAGCATCTCTGTATCACTTTAACAGAAAGGGGTGTGTCTGTATTTTTGGCGGCACTGAAAGTCACACCGTTGGGATTTCTAAATACCCCCGTATACCGTGAAACCTTGATACGGCCCAAGCTTAGAGTTCTCTTTAGCTGTAATTTGAGAAAGTTTGCTTTCCTGCTTGAAAACGGATGTATGGATGCATGTGACGCTCAGCGCTATGTCACGCGTTAGCTTGCTCTGATTTGTTGTAGGCCTATGTAATTGCGTCCAGAGACATTTTTGGTTTGCCTAAAAATGTCCCATTGAAATAGAAAATGAACTGAGAATAATTTCAAATTATTTTCATTTTCAGCAATATTAACATGTCTGATGACTGGCATTTGGAGCTTCTCCAAAGCTTGAATGGAAATTTAACTCTATGTCATAAGCTGTGCCGATTGTAAAGCCCCTGCCCTGACTTGGTGTGTCTGACTTAACGTGTGTTTTTGTGTTGAGGAACATTGTAGATATCAATACAATAGAACTTTAAAACTGGAATTTACGGGTGGGGAAATACTTTTGGAGCCAGCCTCTCCTCCCATTTTCCAACTCTGTCACATAGAGGATCCAAGGAAGATTAAAATCAAGGGGAACTGGACTTGATAGAAGATACTTCCAAACGTTTGTCCTCTCATCCAAAAGGCTTCTTCAGTTCTGACTGACTGGCAGGGAATCCCAGCCATTTAACCTCTGTGGGGTCCTTACTGAGGTAATGGATACCGCTTGGTTCATTAGTGCGGCCAAATGTAAGCGTTTGCTCACTCTCCTGGGAAGAGTGAAACTCTATATAGTGTATATAAAAGATAATTCACTTCACATGAATTGCTTAAACAGGGCCACAATACTGATATTCGTAGTGTAACTAATACTCGCCATCCTTGTAGGCTAAGGTCATCTCTACATCAATAGTTAAAATGTATCTTGTCCTGCTCTCAATGTAAGATTTCAAAAAGAGGGGGAATGCATGAATCATTTATGTTTCAAGACTACCAAAGCTATCTAGCTCTTCAATACAAAGTAAAGTGAATAGAGGACATTGAGGGAGAGCATTTTCATCAAATTGTCTCTCCTGCTTTCTCTTGTATCTGCACTTCATTCTGCCACTGGGTGCAAATAGGCATGGCTATAGCAGTGAACGTGCGAAGAGGATGGCAAGTTAAGGCCACTCGATTCTCGCTGCCTGACCGATGTGGGATATTCAACTCCAATCTGCCCGATTGATTGCCTCTCCATCTCCCCCCCCATCCTCCCTCCCAATAGGCTGCTTTCAAAGTTTCTGCATCTCTGTCTCCCAGGCCCATCTGAGCAGGAGCTGATGTTCTGCAGTATAATTACCCGTCAGCGAAGGGGAACCTGCCATTGACCTGGCCCTCCGCTGATGGAGCCCGGCTTGGCAGTGGGAGAGTAAAGGTGGACTGTGAGACAAGGGTGGGAGGGGGGGGGGGGCTGGATCGGTAGGCGGATAGCTGAGATGAGAAAGAGAGGAGGGGGCAGAGAGATAGGTTTGTCGAAAAGGTGGGAGGGCGTGAGGATTGATAAGAGGGTAGGTGGTGTAAGAAAATGATAAGACTAAAGTATGAAAGCTACGTGGTGGAATGAGAGGGTGGGAAGAGGCTCAGAAGGGACAAGATGGAGAGTTATATGAGGAGAAGATACTGTTAGTAAAAACAGGAGAGACGAGAATATGATACCTCCCTTCCCCTCTGTTTCCCTCAGTGCCACAGGGGTGGCTCTCAGTGGGCACACAAACAGACAGCCGATGATAAAGCGAGTGGGAGGTTTGTTGCCAGGGGGACAGGGCCTTTTTAAGCCTATCGATCGGGATTCTTATGCAAAGGTAATTAAACAACTGCTTGTCTTTGCTATCCTGGGTCTGGAGCAGAGAGTGATGGCATCCCAGTGTTTTCTTTTTCTTTTTTTGAATTTCTACCAGCTGTGTGAATTAAAAGAAATGGGTGTCCCGCAGTGCCTGGTCTGCGGTTCATATCTGTCGATACTTTCCATTAGAATTCCACCAAGGTTTCCACTTAAAATGCAAACGCCAGCCTTGCCCTCCAGATAAGAGGAGAACAGACACAGCGGCTGTAGATATTGTACTGTATAATGCAGCGGCCCTTTCAGTTTGAAATTTTCCACAGAAAATTAAATTCACTTTTCCATGCAGACAAACCTGGGAGGAAAGCAAACATCCCATTAAGTATGCAATGAAAAACAATGTGATAATGCACCTCGTTCACAACATGCAGAGATAAAGGAAATGCCACCTAAAACCACTCCTGAATGGAAAATCTTTGACACAAAATGAGCCTTACGTTTACTGTGCAAAGTGCGTTCTAGATATACATGTTTGTTTACATCTCAACGTCTGTGGCACTTTTTATTGCAATCATTTTTTTCTTTGATTTGACACATTTTGTATGAGGTGGATAAGGGTTACCAACAGGACAATTCAGTGGGAGTCAGACTGCTTTACCAATCATACTGTCATTTTATACATTTCAGTTTAGTGTTCAGATACCCTAATCTATAGCTGGATCTACCCAATATGATTGTTGGTAGGTTTTTGTGAAAACAAATCAGGTGGTGTGCTGGCTCATTGTGAATGATAAATTTATACGGTTAGTTGGAGCATAGGTCTCATACTCTTGGAATTGTGGGTTTTATCCACATGGAAGTTTTTCACTTTTTCAGAGTCTTGAGGAGACTGGGGATTGGTCCACATGCATTAACCCATTACCATGGGAAAACAACAGTCATTATCTCGAGATCATGCGATAACTATCCCGTTATTACAGTAAAACGGAGTAAAATAAATATGTGAATAGATGGCCGCTTAGGGCTTCCGTAGCTCTATTTAATACCGGCCCGTGAGATATTTTTTGTGTGCCTGTATGGTATGCGTGTGCTGAGACTGTACCTGTAATATGACCCAATGACCGTTCTTAGCTGCCAAATCGAGGGCTTGTTCAGCTATAACCTCTTGACCCTGACCCAGGGAAACATTGTGGAAGTTCTTGTTGTCAAATGTGTAACCCAGCTTCTTCCCTGAAAGAAAACACACAATATTTGAAACAAAAATATCCTTCTGGCCCACTGTTGAACTCATTGGCTTCAAACAGTATGATATTTATGAAAATGTGCTTAGTTGAACCTATTGACAGTCGGATCAGAAGATCAGTGTTCTTTTCTTTACTTTAGAAACCAGCAATAAACTAAACTTACCACTGAACTGAAAACTGTTTAAAATATCACCATATTGTCAGGGTGTCATGAGTGGTGATGCAATCCCTATGTACCGACTGGAACATTTATGATATTGACAAAAGTAAAAAAAAATCAGCAGATGGATGGCCTGAGCCTTGCTTGACCACCGTGAGTCTGCACCAATGAGATTTAACTCAAACAATAGAATTACAGTATTTCCATCAATTTCATTAAAACGCCAACCTGAAACCAACCAGATAGCGTGGTTTTGTCTCAGGGATATTAGTCCCCCACCGAGCATACAAAATCACATCACCTATCTAATGAAAATCTAATTGAAGCCTAATTCCAATAGTCACAGCTATAATGGAAACTCACCTATTTGTGGTTCGGTGTAATGGTGCTGCTGCTACCCATCATCGCCACAATCTCTCTAGAGCAGCAGCAGCAGTGACCGGTTACTTTAAGCTTTGTGATTGACTACGCTTAAAGTGAGGGTGTTGATAATCAATTATCACATCCCTTAAAGGCGGTTCCACTAAGAGTGCCCTCTCTTATCATATTAGGAGAGGATGGTGGATTTCACATAGGTCTGTCGACGGCAGCTCCATGGCTGACTAACCACCTGCTGCTACCTGGGATTAAATTCTTTCTAAAAAAAAAAAAGGAGGCACCTAAAATATTCACAAATACTAAATAAAAATAGATGCATTTGACTTGTCATGTTGAAATTCATTACTGGTATGGACTCATTGGTTTAAGAGTTGCAAGCAGAAAATCTCCCCCCACCAAAAAAAAAGACCAAAACTGTCAGTTAAGCATGATGACAAATTACTTGGATACAAACACAATGACATTTGAACATGTATGGAGACTCAGTTATAGCAGAAGCATTGTGGAAACATCTTTGTTCCAGTAAACTGATACAATCCTTGCAATCTGAATATTTCATAGAGCTGACTTCAAATACCCACAGACTGTATTATTTGGCAGCAGACTCAAAAGTGTCAGGCTGTGATGGTGCCCCGTTCCAGGTCAGTACAAAAGCTTTGACTTTCTGCATATTTGTGGTCAGAAATCAAAACAGCGCGTCCTGCTGCCATCCGCATTATTCATACAGGAATGTAAAGTAACTCTAAAAACCAATGACATTTACTTTCTGCTGCCCCTAATACACCAGTGGTGTCGTCTCATATATTCCTGACCTTTAGTATAATCCCTTCAATCTACCCAGAGCCTGTTGTGCATTGGCAGTGATGGCTGATATCACAACAGAGACACATAGCAGATGTGTTGTGGTGACTGCCGTTCTGACTGATAATCCTATGCAGAAGGAATCAAAGTGGAAATCATGCATGCAGGTACTGTATGCCTGCACCTGAAAATTCTGCATTATTCCCACGACAACAAAGAAATGACAGATAAATTGGCCAAATGCATGCTCTGATAAAAGTCCAGAACCCGCTCCGAGGCTGAATTTCATGGCTTATTAAAGATAAAACAAGTGGGAGTATTACCATGTTTCTCCACATCCTTCAAAGGGTCAACTCCAGGAGAGAGGATGAAGAACATGGGCGTAGCTGGGCCCGACTCTTCAAAGGAGACGGCGAAGTCCAGTGATCTGCCAATCACATACTTGCTCCCCAGTTTCTCCTCTACAAAGTCTCTGCGGGGAGAGTACGACTCAGTTCTCCTCAACACATTTTTTATTATCTTTGACCGACAAGCTGAAGAACTTGAAGAGTGGGAATCTTCTGTAGTGCAGTGCGTTAGATAGACAGCTGCTTATAGAAAAAAAAAAAAAATTAACTCCAGTCACGGCTGTGTTGTCAGTGGCTCTTTTCAACCGCTCAGGATTAGATCCATCCGACCTTAAAACATCATGATTTTCTTACTGTTGTTCCAACCGAACCGTTCACTGTTAAATAAATAGACATGACATATTTTTTATATGTAAATCCCTGCTGGCAGAATATTTGAAGATCCAAAGCTCACATAAATTAAACTTTGACGGACGATTCAAAATTAACGCAATTTAAAACTTGATTTAAAATGCTTTAATGATTTTGTCAGCAACGGTATCAGCAAATAGCTTCTGTCCTGTCTGACGCATGTTACAAATATACTGCTGAATTACACAGGGGACTACGTCTGAACTGAGCCAGCTTACTTAAAGCCTGTATCTCACTATATATACTGAGGGCAAAAGGGCTCTTCAGATTTTTGTCATCAAGATCCCCGTTTCCAGCTGCTTAACATGTGATCTGCATTAACGTGAACTAGATAATGACATCTGATCACGTGGCCTTTATATTCACAGCAACAGTGGAGCACTACAATGTGCAAGAGGAGAGTCGAGGATGGAGACCGGCCAGAGCATCTTTACGTTACATTTTGGAAGCCTTGCTAACCAGCAACATCGGCATTTCTTTGGACTTGTGCTTCCGGCCACCTGATGAACGTAAAGGCACACTGCAAAAACTAAAATCTCAGTCAGATTAATTATCTTAATTAAAGGCAAAACATACTTGTTTTCTGTCTGACAAGATATTTCTTCTTACCAGGCGGCTTTTATGTTAGAAAATTTCAGTTGTTTCAATTTCTTTTGGCCTTAAATAGCAAGTGAAATATTCTCGTTCTGCTGGCAGATAATTTTTCTTATTTTAAGTAATATTTCCCCCATTTTAATGCTTTTTTCCCTTGTTTTTGAGAGCTCAGTTTTTGCAGTGCACCAGTATAATTAATCAGAACTTCTTCTGCTTCCACCTTTATCTCCCATTCACACCCACTTCACGCACTTCAAGCGAGTAAGTAAGAACTTTCTCTCTCAAGCTCTCTTTTTTAAATTCTTCCACAACTATTACTGACACTTTTCTTGTTCACCTAGTACAACACTATGAATCCTTTCTAGGAAAGGGTGTCTCAAAATGTTTGCCATTACCCAGCCTTAAGTCCAATAATTACTCTTCTTTTAGCTCTGTTTTGGTCTCCCATAACTCCTAGCTCTTTAGCTGCTTAATGCTCCACTATGTTTACCAGTTAAGTCACTAACTTCTTGTCTTTTTTGTGTGTTTAGGGCCGGGCAGGTAAGTGTACAGCAGGTTTATCTATAAGAGCTGTTCAAATATAAAGTAAAATGTATGGGTAGCTCCAGCCGTTGCTTTTGTTTTAATATTCAGATAAGATATTTGAGTAGAGATTGTATGTAAATACGAGGTGGAAATGAGATCCGAGTTCCGATGACATTCCTAGACAGCGGTTGCGGGCTTTTTCTACAGCCTTGTTTAATAATGAGGCTCATCGATTGTACTTGCAGAGCTGTGTAATGGCCGCAACAGCAGCAGTGACCACAGACGCCCTTTCAAATCAAACTGAAAGCCAAAGGTTAAGCTGTTTAACTTTTACCCTTTCACAGAACAGCACAGGTCAGTAAGATCCTCTGCAGATCACAAAGAGCAAGCCGTGAGTCCACTGCTCACCTGACGGCGTACGTCATGCGGTCGGGCCTCAGGGCCCTCATCATGCACAGTCTCTGGAGGGAGCTTTTGTTCTTCCATTCCTGCGGGAATTTCTCTTTTTCTGGACACTCGGACTCCACAAACTTCTTCCAGCGTTTGGCCGAGCCCTCGATGTCTCGGTCCAGATTCCTGAACTCTTCCATGGAGCACAGGGACTGGCGGTCGGGAAAGGAAAAAATGATTCATACAGAAATAAAACTGCTGTATCTTTAAGTGCCACTACCCCGTGATCAGTCATGCACATTAAAGTTTTTGACAACTTCAGAAACATTTCACAATACACAGCAAAAGGGCTAACTTTATTTGCAAAAGTTGGTGGGGTAAAGGGACAAAAAAAACCAAACAGAGGAGTGCTTATATTTCCTCACGCCTATATAAATAATATTTATTCAAACGGAAATGCTGAGTAAACACGATCCCTTTCATAAAGGCACGGGGGGTTGGGGAGAACTGAATATGCATCCTTCGCAGAAGCAGCAGGGGCTTCACTGTGATGCCCCAGCTGACAGACACCCTATCTCATCGGTGGAGAACAGCGCTGTCACGCAGTGCAGCCTCAAGCAGGTACGCTCCCTGATGAGGACACACACACACACACCACACACACACACAGACACACACACAGATGGTGTGTATGCTGTCTCCCGTACTGTATAAACTACGGGGAGGGTCCTGAGTACAAGGTGTCATAGATACAAATGTTCATGTCGATCCATAAAATCTGCTTTTCTACAACCGCTCACCCCTGGGTATGGGGAGGCAGAGTGAGAAAAAGTGGCTCAGCACACACTCCCTCCCCCCCAACTCAGTTTCTTTAATTACCACAGCCGGCTGGCAACCTCTCAGCCCCGGTGAGGGGAGAATACACTGGGTCTCATGGGATTCCTGCTAAGCTAATATCATCAAGAGGGCCAAACAATCAGAGGATCTTATCCTCCTTTAAAGCTTTCCAACTGATTACGTTTCCAACTGCGATAAGAAAATCGAGTGACAGAATTTGATTAGCAGGACCTTAAACATCCACAGTAGGGTGGAGTGCAGTGGGGGAAAGGCCGTCTCCAACTCTCAGAGGGGTTTAGGTTAAGTTAATATTCCAGGCAGCGCAGATTGAAAAATTCATGAGCACAAGAGGCTAAAAAAACATGCTGCCGTTGGGGTTTAGTTTGCTGCTAAACTGATCTGACAAGAGAGGGAACCTCTGCTGGTTGACGTCCGCAGGGCTGCGTTGCCAGACGTCTGTTCTTTAAGAAGAACTACGGGTATGCAGAGTTTGTTCTAGTGCCCTTTCAATGTTAAAACCCACCAGGGTCACAGAGCTAAGCCAGGCCCCCCCAGAGGATCAGGCGCTGTCAGAGTGGAGATTTGGGTGAAACAGAGAAAACTTCAATTGCTGCCAACCCTTTAAGTGTGTTTTCACTTTTAATACAACTCCACACAGAGCAGCTAAGTGTTAAAATAACTTGAGGGAAATTCTGGATTTCAGTCATGCCTCGCATACATGACAGGCTGGAGGCCATACTTTCTTTTTCTTTTCTTTTTTTTTTTTACTAGTGGAGGCTATTTTTCAATATTTCAACATTGAAGGGCATCCAGGATGGGAGAGCTGATGTACAATTTAACTCTCTTCATGCATCATTTTAATTCATCTCTATGACTCTCAAGAGGAGAGTTCTGTCTTTTTGAAAGGGATTACTATTTTGGGATGGTGTGAACATCTTTCATTGCACTTTTGTACAGATCTTGGCAAGAACGTTTTGTACAGATTTTTTTTTTGGCAAGTGGATTTTACATTTACAGTCACGGCAGCTTTTCAGTCAGCCAACTCATATAGAATGAAATATTATGTCAATGTAGAATATGTGAGGCATTAATATTTCACACCTTGGCTCTGACCTCGTCACTCCCCCAAAGGAAGCACAGGCTAGCTAGCATGTAACAACTGCCAATTCATTATCGATTAATCTATCCCCTTTTTTATGATTAACCGATTAATCATAGATGACATCTTAAAATAACTTTCCATCAGTCCAAAATCTAAAGATATTACATATATCAGTTGTTCAATAACAGGAAATAGAAAAACAGCAAATCATCCCATTTTTCCATTTCTATGGCATTTTTCCTTTATATTATCTACGCAAAGTTAACTGACTCTATTATCAAAGTTTTTGTTCTTTCAATTGACTGGCAGAGAACTTCAGTTAATAGCTTTTTACATCCTTCAATCATTGAACTCGCCCTGTCTACATCTCTCAAAGGACTTTAATTGCATTCCCATGCCGGTAAATCTGAATGAGTTATGCTTTCCATAAAAGGAACTACACAACTGAATTGTGGAGAATGTAACAGATCTAAAGATCTAGTGAAACATGTCAATACTGACAAAAGTTTAAACATTTATGTTTGTATGTGTGATCCAGATAGGGGGACTCGAGTTAGAGACTCGGACTCGAGGCGCGGGACTCGTGAACAATGTTTATTTTTTAGGAAACTTGTGATGAGCTTGCTGTTATTCCCCTCCCTCCGTTACCTATAACCTGCCTATGTAACACACAGCATCTGCTGCGCTTGGCTGCAGAGAGGACAACAAACACCGTCAGCTGCTGAGCCATTCATCATAAACTTTGGCTTTAAAACTTCATACAACAAGACCCAAACAAAGAGGCACTGAAGGCACAATAGGTTAGTAACCTGAGGTTAGTAAACATGTTTACCTCAGCACTGGCCATCTAACGTTTGCTTTCTTCTTGCTTCAGCTACGATCTACGGGAGGTTAACTCCGACTGTCATTCGATGAATGAGCATTTGTTTACTTGCCAAACTTGTGGTGGTCGATTAATGTAATTAATTACGTCCCGCTGGCTGCCATCACCTTAACTATTGCTGTTGGCTGGAAAGAGGTCACAGGTTTATTTTTGATCATGTAACCTTACAGTTTTATTTAGTTATAACGTTACACTGGTTTGAGAGTCTGGGAGATGTGTTGACTTACAGTAGTTTAAGCGGTCATTGATTGCATTGCACATTACATGGTTGTGCTCTGTTAAAAACAGGTTACAGTTACAGTATTCCTTATAGCTATGCAGTTTTATAAGCAACCTGGACTGAGCACAGCAGGTGATACAACATTTGTAATAAGCACAACAGACTTGAGACTTGACTTGGACTCTTGCTCAAAGACTTGAGACTTGACTTGGACTCTAGATCAAAGACTTGAGACTTGACTTGGACTCTAGCTCAAAGACTTGAGACTTGACTTGGAGTCTTGCTCAGAGACTTGAAACTTGACTTGGACTCTTGCTCAGAGACTTGAGACTTGACTTGGACTCTTGCTCAAAGACTTGAGACTTGACTTGGACTCTTGCTCAGAGACTTGAGACTTGACTTGGACTCTAGCTCAAAGACTTGAGACTTGACTTGGAGTCTTGCTCAGAGACTTGAGACTTGACTTGGACTCTAGCTCAAAGACTTGAGACTTGACTTGGAGTCTTGCTCAGAGACTTGAGACTTGACTTGGAGTCTTGCTCAGAGACTTGAGACTTGACTTGGACTCTAGATCAAAGACTTGAGACTTGACTTGGACTCTAGCTCAAAGACTTGAGACTTGACTTGGAGTCTTGCTCAGAGACTTGAGACTTGACTTGGACTCTAGATCAAAGACTTGAGACTTGACTTGGACTCTAGCTCAGAGACTTGAAGACTTGACTTGGACTCTTGCTCAGAGACTTAAGACTTGACTTGGACTCTAGATCAAAGACTTGTGAGCATCTCTGGTGTGATCTCCGCTAGAGGTAGCTCAACTGGGCAGCACGGTGAGCTTTTACGTGTATTCAATTGACCGGCTGATTGTTTCAGCCCAAGCGCTAGCCACAGTAGCAGTTACCACCCAGTGTCCAGCACTGGTTTCACAATGACCAGAAAATAAATTTAATCTAGTGGTGCCTCTTTACATTTCACAAGAATTCAGCTCCTCTCCATTGTTCTAATATTTAAGAAGATGCAAGAAAACAGCTATCTCAGCTTCTCTCTGTACCTTGATCCCTCCCCAGGAGTGGTTGGATAGGAAATCCACTGGCGATGTTACACCTGGTTGGACAGGGTATCTCAGAAGGAAGTCCAGCTCTGCAGGGTTTATTTCTTTATTCATCAACAGGATCTGGACACACAACAAACAGGAAGGACTTCGAAATGTTGTTCTTTCAGCACAAACCACATTTCCTTTCCACTTGATTAGCTCCAGAAAGGGCCGCTGGTCTCAGGAGCAATTGATTCAATGGCGAGCTTGTTCTCAAAACAAACCATGCAGAAGATGAAACCCGCTGCCCGTCCTACCTGGAAGGCGAGCTGAGCGATGTACGTGAGCTTGTCACACTCAAACAGGCCTCTGGTGGTGTACTGGAAAACGGAGGAGGTGATGCTGTCAATTAGGTTGGACACCCGCTGCTTCAGAGCCTCGTCCGGCTCGGCCTTCAGAACCGCTTTCTGGAAGACCACACTGAATGCCTGGGGATGTGCAGGAGCGGGTACAACACTGTCTCAGTATTTGACATCAAAGTAGTAAAGTAACAGTAAAGTCACTTAGATTCAACAAAATATGAACCAATGAATCAAATCATATTGATCAATGACTGTGTAATTAGGAAATAACTTTCATTATGGTCTACTCTGTGTGTTCTACTGTCGCACTTTGCTCTAATCTTGTGTGAAGAACACACATTATATTACATTTCATTCACAAGGTCAAAGGTATATGTACTCTGAATGTGTTTTCATTTGATTATGTTGGGAAATAACTTGGTCCAGGGCAGCTACCTGCAGAGTAGGAAGTGATTGCAAACCATATCTCAGGCTGCCTCCTCTCAGCTCTCGCTGGCTGACAATATGAAAGACATTACGCTCTACATAACCACATTAGGGAGCCACAAACACAATAAAAGCAGGGCAAAGAGCATAAAACACCGTGAGCAAATGGAAGAAGGAAAGGAGGAACAGAGGAGTGAGTGTAAAGAGGGGTCTCGCTGAGGGCCCGTGAGGCGGGGAGGAAACACAGAGTGTCAATAGACAGCCTACCTTGAGAGAGAACTGGTACATGGGGTGGATTTTATTGAGGTCGTTCATTATAAAGTACAATAAGGAAGCCAGCGCTGCTGCTGGTCGGTAGTGCTCCCGAGCCTCATTGATTTTGGCCTCTGTCACCTTGGCTTCTTTTACCTACAGTAAAGATAGTGCAAACACAAACAGAATCACACTCACAGACACGAGCCTACATCCGCACAGCTAGGCATACACTCAGGATTCATCAATCAGCTAATGATGAAATTGTGCTCCATCCAATAAAACACCCTCCAGTGAAGAGCAGAGCTATTCCAATTTCACGGTTCCAGCCAAAATGTTCTCACGCTGCGTGGAACACGACAATTATGTGCCCTTTTTTTTTTTTTGCAATTATGATTAAGAACGAACATCTGCAAAGGCAGCGCTCATCTCCGTGCTGACAGAAGGCACACTCTAACATCATCGTACAGTACTTTCTAAGAAGCGCCCTGGAGTATCCAAAGCATCAGTAATTCTCTTCTCGCGATGACAGTGCAGTAAGGTGACATGATTTAATGTGCTGGCCAAAAAAAGAGAAACAAAGCAAGGGAGAAAGGGAGAAGGGAATACTGTAGTGCAAAGATTACAGCCTGCAAATTACTAATGACCAAAGATATACTTACTGGGTACCTGCACGTAGGTACATGAGAAGGTATTATATGGTAAATGTCAGGGAGACATGTCACGTCCTCATTTCGAGGGATTAGAAGTAAATCAGTACTGTTGTGTTCATATTACAAAGTGTACGGCCTAGACCTGCTGTATATGAAAAGTACCCTGAATTAACTTCTGTTATGATTTGGCACTATCTATATACAACTTTACTGTAATGTGTATATGCAGAAATTGGCCCATAAAGTTAGGTTTGTATTGTTTTTTTTTGTCAGTGAAGGAAAAAAAGAAACACCAGCAGAACTGGGTGTGGCCAGGATGTTTATGAAGGTATTTTTGTGTCTTTTTAACGCAAGCAAAGAAAATGTTTTGAGAGCATATTTATCGCACTGCAATCAAAAATCAAGTTTGCAATTAAAAAATAAACAGGCCTTTTGTTGTGTCACAAAAAGTTTTAATTGCTAATTTGTCCATTTTGATTGCAAGTTAAAAAGTTGTCCTTGCAAGTCAGAAAGTTTAGCAAGTTAAACCGTTTTCAAGTGAGAGAGTTTGGCAAGTTGAAAAGGTCTGCAAGTCAAAAAGGCCCTAAATAAGCGATTCTATTGGTGCTTTGACTGCCCAATCATGGGTTTGCATCGAATGCAAGGCCATGCCCACAATCCCCTCGCACCGACTGCTCCGTTCACTTTCTGAAGACGGAGCTGTAGCGTGTACAGATGGAGGTAAGTTGACGTTATGTCGCTCATTTCAATAGAAATGCTTTTTTAACGTAGTAAGGCATGATTTAATGATTATTTATATTTACTGTTGGCAAGGTCACAGAGTCTATCGCTGTCTCCTTTTTAAGAATGACATGTATAACTGTTAGCTAACATTGGCTGTCTTGGCACGAAGCTTGACTGGCAGTGCATTTGTGCACTCAGACGTGACGAGCTAGGCTAAGGTTAGCTACTCATGTTTTAAAACACATTGTACATGATATCCAGCTAAACTAGTTTTCTGTGACTGTGGTAACTGAAGTTTGTGGTCACACAGTATAAACTAGACTTTAGACCGCTAATGAAAATATAGATCGTTATTTAGATGTTTTGAGGTAAATAAATAGGTTTATTTTCCAATGAAAAGGTTTATTTTCCCATGAAAAGGTTTATTTTCCCATGTTTTCCTATCTTCTTACCCGGCAATAATAGTATTATAACCCATAATTGTTTTGTAGGTACTCAAAACAATAGGCGGCCCTCTGTCATGACAGAAAAAATTACTCACAATCACTTCCTCTTACAAAGTTCTTACTTTTTTTGTAGTTCTTACAAAATAAAAGCATGAGGATGTCTTTGCAGCAGTAGACTACTTTATGTCTTGTTTAATTGAGAGGATTGCTTTGAATTTTGAAGGATCAAACAGCTGGCTTGTTTACAATGAAAAGTGCAGACGGAGATGCTGAATGAAATGCGAGTCTCCTCTGCCATGCAATCTGAAAGATCTTCAAATCTTTTGAAAAGGGAGAATAATACTAGCAGCAAGCAGGGTTTGAACACACAACCCTTCAAACAGGAGTCTTATGCACTACTGACTGAGCTAAACAGGCACACAGGGAATGATGGATTATAAATTGACTATGTTCTCGCTCGTCATCCAATGCCTTGAAATGACTTCTGCCTTAGGGCCTAAAGAATTCTTATCTTCCCCTGTACTTATATATTTCCTTCAGAATAGGTACCCAGTACGTATTTTATTAATACCCATTTACTAATACCAATGTACTCAATAGTTACACTGTAACTTGTAGGCTGTAATCTAAGATGTCAACAGGATGATAAAATGAAAAAAGAACTGGACCTTTTCTTCAATCTCGGCGGCAGTGCGTTTGGTTGTCTCCAGGTTTTCCACCAGCTCTGTGTCCCCCAAGAAGTTTCCTGAAGCTGAGGACAAACGGGACAGCAGGTTGTCCTCCAGAGTCTTCAAAGTGATCTTGAAGCCATTTTGCTGCTTCGTCAGGTCGGACTAATCAACACAGAAACACACACAAAAAAAATCCTTCAATTTGACAATTTGATTCCCACATGATTTCTCAGACGCACCGTTTGCTTGTTGCCAGGCTTTTTTTTTCTTTCTGGCCTTATCATCAAAATCTGAGGCAGTGGGAGATGTTCAAGGTGTGGGTCAATATGAGGACAGGAATACTGAAGGGCACCTCAAAGGCAGAACTAATCAATATGCTTTGCATGGGAGCACACCGGGCTGGATTAGCCAGCTTCCGTCTGGTTGCCGACATCAAACCTCTGCCGAGCGACCTAACCCTCAATGTGATGAGACCGTCGATTCGAGCAAGAGGGGAAGGAGCTTTGATGGTGAACCACACACACACACAACACACACACACACACACACACACACACACACACACACAAGAAATTACAAGAAGTTACAAGAAATTATGGATTCAATTATGAACCAATCTGGGCATCATGCAGAATGTGCACAGTGTATCCTAATAAAGCTTGAACTCAAACACTTTTCTGTCTTTGTTCTAGCTGAAAAAAAAAACATCCTGAGAGAAAGTTTCACTTTTTCAAAGGCTGGCGTTTGAGATGTTTAGAGAGAACAAAGTCGATAGGGCAGGGTTACTTCTCTTTATTGTTCCATCCTGTTTTGTCCTTCATGATAGTCTGTTGTAGCTCCTTGTTTCTGCTCAATAATGACTTCGCTTTATTGAAGTTCCCCTTAATAGAAGCCTCTGCGACCTTTGAATTGTTTTAATTACAGGAGGGCGGGCTGTTGTGAGATTTGCCTACTCCAGTGTTGTCGGTGGCTGATAATAGCTGAGGGTTTCTGAGTGGCGTGATCCCTGACAGACAGTGGTTCTACATATGTGGTTGTGCTATTTCTGGGAGGCTGCTCGGGGGGAAGGGGGGGGCGTGGAGCTGTTCCTCCTCCCTGTGCCAGAATGTTCCCATGACAAAAGTCATGCTTAGCTCAGATCGCGCCGGGGAAGAAGATAGTTTAAGTGAGCAAGCTGCTTAATTGCTCTCTTTATGACAGTATTTCCTATTGCAGTGATGAGAGATATTTTACACCATTGTTAAAACTAATTGAGCCTCTGCCTTGTGAAATCTTACGTGCTCCGAGTTTGACGTTATTACCCACTCTTGAGATGAAAAGTTCTTCCGCTGCCACAACTGCACAGGAAAAAAAAGAAAAAAGAAGAAGATGTGATTTGTGGCATTTTAAGGAAAGACCTGACATCCGTGCGCTTCAAGCAGGGAGAAAAAGTACAGAAGGGGTTTGAGTGGTGGACATTTAACCGGGGACATTTGCGCGTGTGAGTCAACTGTGACCTTCTACTTGTCCAGAGTCAGTGCTCTTGAGGGGAAAAGCTATCCACATTAAAACATTCCCAACTGGGTCCAGTAATGAGTCAGTTTTCAACGATTAGCTTTCCTCTGGCACATTGTACTTGTAATTACCCTTGCTTGGGAAAAACAAACAATTAACCAGTCAGCAGAACACCCTAATTGGGATTAAAATGAGATATTACATCTATCATTTTTTTTTTTTTTTTAGGCAAATGATTACTGAGTGCCACGGAGCAGCCCTGTTAAGGTAATTTGGGAAGTGGAGCATTTTAGTTCTCATTAACGGCGAAGGTCTGGGTAAGAATTGGGTCGGAGCAAACACACACAAGGATGCACACTCTCAAACGCGCTGAGAGAGGTCCACGGGAGGTGGTTATTGTGGTAAAAGGTTGCAGACCGATCCCCGTGCGCACCTACCAAAAAGGCAACTTGACATTTTAAGCTCCTTAGCCCATCTTTGGCTCAGTTAAATGAGAGCTCTTTCACCCGGTAGTCATCCTACGGCTCAGTAGCAACGCTAACCTCATTAAAGGTATAATGGCACTGAGTCATTCAGAGCATATAAACAGGTACAGCCAATTTGCACTTTGCTATCAGTCTGATGATTGTTATCAGTCCGGGGTTGTTTACTGACAACAAAAAGCCATTCAGCACTTCATTCTATGAGCCGTGTTTTGATAGGAAGGTGCTTGGAGTGTACACGGCGATCCTCCTCACCACCCACCTTCGACTTTCAGTGTTAATTAAAATGATAAGTGAGTTCCAGATCTTGTTTTTTTTTTTTTTTCCCTCTCTCACCCTCCGATCTCAGAGAAATGCTAATTAAACAAGCTTCATTAAATCACATTTCACTTCTTCTCCACTGGATTTTGCTGAAGGGACATAAGGCTTAAAATAACCGCAGCATTTTGACATTTTTTGCCTCCCCTCTCTCTCTCCATTTATTAAAAACGCTGATTTGTCCGTGGACGAAAGCCTGCTGGTCTGAGGAAAAGTGCTTCCTAAAGAGGCCCAACGCAAAAACAAGCACACCTCCAGAAAACCATCAAAATGCAAATAGGATTGTGTTAGAGTAAATCTGCCCGTCCCGTTAACAGGGTTCCCACATTATCTTCCGCTCTGATCTCTCGGAGACACCGCCGTCAGACAGACACATTCTGAACAGAGAGGGATTTATGAATTTTCCTTTCCCAGCGACTAACAAGAGCCGCCTTTAAGGAACAGTAGAAGTGTGTCAATGTGTTGTCTAATTGCTGTGGTACAGTAGAGCCAGTGGCCAATCCATTTGAAACAGCTGACATGAAAAGAGCAGATTGTCGATGAGATGAGCGTGAGGCTTCATTAGGCGCTGGAGCTTTGATCAAGGGAATTTTCGCTTAATTACGAACATTTACATTCACACCGCGGAACATACTGTGGATATCGTAACTATATGCTGCTCATTATCCTGCAAAGTCGGCCGTACAGCTGCCAGGAACCTGCTGTACTGTACACAATGTGCCGAGCCGCCCATTAACGCTGACCAGCTTAAAGCTACAGCTGGCGATGGCGTCGCTGATCAACAGAGTGGAACAGCGGCTGTCTCCCCTCCTCGCAGTCAAGGGTCGAGGGTCCACACAACAAAGACGCACAACATTTACATTACAAAGCGCCTCCTATCTGCCTCTCCTTTGATTTTGGAGAGGTGGATGTGGATGTGTGAACATAAATGAGTTTGCTAAAGTGACAAGAAAGAGATGAAACTCTCTTGAGGATAGCATCAAGACGCAATTACACAATTCCTGCAGCTTGATGATAAATGGAGGAGTGTTTCAGGGACCGTACCCAGGGTGACTGTGACACAATGGTAAATTGTTAGTGCTTCAAAATGAGATTTTTTTTTTGATTTAGGATTATTGGATTATTGCCTTTATGGGAGATTCTTCATGGATGCTAGTAACAATACATGACATTCGAACATAAATACTTCATCTTTTGCTGTTGTCTATCATTATTGTTGATACTTCCAGTTCATGAAAGCCTTTGGATTGTGTATTTAAAGCTGTCTGTTGGGTGGGCACAGTAAGTAATGTGTTTGTAACAAGAGGAAACGTGTTCTACTAAATTTTAGGGCTGTCCCCGACATAGGATTTAATTATCGCAATATCATTTTTTTCAATAACAATATAACAAATGTTCAATCCATATTCAATAAATATTTGATTTTATTCACTTGAATCATACACGAATTAGGACTTAATTTTTCTTATTAAGATGTTATTCTGTGGAGGAAAAAGGAATGAAAAAGCTTCTTAATTTTACTTAAGGACATTTGTTGACAAAGATTTTTAACTGAAATATTTTGAATGGTCTATCTCAGATTTGTGACGTGATCCACTGTTTGTCATCAAGTGTTGACCATAAAGAATCTCAGGAGCAAAAATCTGCCTTTAGACTTGAAAGAAAAAACTATTTGGTATTTATCGTGATAATTATCGATATCGAAACGTATGAAACCTTATCGTGATAACATTTTTGCACCATATCGTCCAGCCCTAGTCTTGCCTATAGTCACCTGAATTGTGTGTTTGTGCGTGGCGTTTGCGAGCGGGGGTGGGGAGTTTACACACGGCAGCTGCGCTTTTATCTTGAGAAGCTGCAGAGCTGCAGTCTCTATTAGCCTCTGTACATTTCCAGCTAAACTGAGGCTCATTGCTGACCATTTTCTCTCTGTGTGCCTGCCATTCGCCAGCCGCCTGCGTGCTTGCGGCCGACAACTACACTTCGCGGTTCCTCGCGGGTGCATTTCAAGTACTTTTTTAAAAGCAATAAAATATTCTTAGACTGGTTCATCAATAGTGATAAAAGATAATGAAGTGTTCCTCTTCTGCCACCGCACACATTCACGCTCCGCCTACAAATGCGCACTGACCCCCCTCCGTCCTTAAGGGTTAGGGTTAAAGCATTGAATCTTTGACTGTTCAGGGTCAGCCATGCTAAATTTATGTCTAGAGCACTGTGTAGTTAAATGTGATTTATACTTCTGTGTCAACGGCGTAGGCAACCCTACGCAGCATTTTGCTGGTCATTGTTTTGGTTTCACAGCCTGCAACTTGCCTGCTTTGTTTCAGTCTTTCTGCTCCCACCAACAATGTTTCCATTTGCAGGCAGCTGTACACGACCTGCTCAGCACCTGACAGCCGACAGACAAAGTTAGTGACATGTTGGTGAACGTACGAGGCTAATACCTACAGTCATAAGGGAGTGATTATTGAATTGATTATTGATTTGTTTTCAGGTTGTTACATTGTATATATATCTATACATAATTGTCTGTCAGAGAAAGGTCCTTTATAAAAACACACGGTTGACAAACTAAAGGAAAGCTATTGGAGAACAAATGTAGATTATGTGCGATATAGATCGTCTGTGATCTTATCCCATAATATCGGATCAGCCTCACTCGCGTGGAGGCGTTTTTGCTTTAAAAAAGACGGATGTTGCTTAAAAGACATCGACCTGCACACTATGTGGAAAATCGGTATGGCGTTAAAGATCCCGAACTAACCGCTGCATGGATTATCAAGGATATGAAAAGCTTGGGGAGTCAGCTGGGCACCAGAAACCGCCACAATCAGGGTGACAGAATCAAAGCCATTCCAACCACAGCTACAGACAGAGCTCATGGCTACGGTGACAGATGAATGGTTTACTCATGCACTGTTTGATGTCAGGTATAATAGTGATTTCCCGGTTTTTTTACTGTTTTCACTTGAAAGCTTCATTTTTTAAATTAATCAATAAGACCTGTTTCCATTAAGGTCATTAGTAAGCAGCACGTAATATCTTATTAACTAGGGAGAGCAGGTACAATATTAGACTTTTACAAACACATTATTGAAGGACAGAAATTATCGTCCAATAATCGTCATCGACAAAATCCCAGAAAATATCACAGTATCTATTTTTTTTTTGCCAGTGTCGCCCGCAGATGCTCTCATGCAGAGAAAATGCTCAGTGAATGAGTAGATGAGTGTGGACATGATGTGCTTTGGCCTTTACAATCACCAAAGGAATAGAATGGAGAGAATGTCTTTTAGAAGAACGCCGTCCGTTTGAAACATTTTCAAGGCTGACTGTGGATTATTTTAAGAGTTGTTTACGTACATGGCTGCTAACTAGAGGTCTTGTTGGTTCTTTACCGCACAGCCATGGTAATATACTGTGACATCATCGGTAGGGCCGTCTATGTGTGTCCTTGCATGTGTGCATGAGATAAACAAACACAAAGGAGGGGGGGGGCTCATAGAAAAACAGCTCCATAGCATTACCAGAGGTCTAAAACTCCAGAGAACCTTCAATTCCAACAACTCCCCCAAGAATAAGAAGTCTTCTTTGGAATTTGGAAAACAGTTCAGAAACTGTGAAGTCATGCACTACTGTTCGAAGTAATTGTAATACTGATTAAAAATCAACGTGAATTTACATTTAACTTGTTCCGCATACACATGCCACGTGAGCACACATGACAAACAGTGACACACTCACACACACACACACACATGCACACACAGCCGTGCGGCGTCCTTGTCTCCCTAAGTGAGAAACCCAAAGCCCCATAATTATCACAAGTCCACTTAGTTTGCCGTTAATCAAAGGCGGCAGCTGATTGTTTTGGAATCAAAGAGCCCGGGCCTGCAGCCTCTTGTGATGTTTAAAGACGATGTTTTCTTGCCGACATGCAGCGTTTAAGATGGATAATGACGAGCGAGAGCGCTACGCCCGGCTTCTGGAGGCCCCCGACTCCTCAGACTGTTTCCTTTAATTACACCTGCACAGAAGAGATGTTATGAGAGGAGCTCAAAAGAGTCCAACGTGGAACAGTTGTTTGTTCTCTGATAGCACCTGAAGAGTATGACAGATACTACTTTCATGTCTGCTCGGGTTCACTTCCACATTCCTGCGACATGAAAAGAGATCTGTCAAAAAATTCATTTTTCTTGTTAACTAGCCGTATCGGGCGGTGTGTCTCTCCGCCTCCACCGATATTCTGACTTCCTCACCTTCAGCTGTTCCAGGTCAGGTCTCTCCATGCTGACCACCGCGGCCAGCAGCTGGTCCTCCAGACCGTCTCTGGTCACTGTGAAATTTATCAAGGTGCACTGGGCCTGCAGCTCCGGCTGGTAATGAGGGCTGGCCAGCTTGGTGTGCAGGATGAGACGGAAAGAGGGGTTGTACTCGCATTCCTTGTCTCCGATCTTTATGTACCTGTTGGGATAAATGGGGACGGAAAATCTTCTGATCATTGAGAGTCGATAAAACATGTTACCAAAGCAGACACCAATTAAGGGGATTCATTAGTCTCTGACTCATTTGTCCAATGTTATCTTGACTCCTATGTATGTAGTACACTTTACAGTACAAGGCTGGCGTTATTCTATATTATTCTTCTTCTGACTTCCCTACACTGTCTATGTCTTTGAGAGACAACCCCGCTGCTGCTTCTCTAGGACATAAATCTTCTAAAACAGCTCAAAAATATAAAGTTTCATATATTTTTTTAAAAGGCTCAGAAACTTCCTATAATAGCTGTTCCTTGTAGATTTTAAGCAAACGTCAAAGCACAGGTGGAAGTTTTGCTGGGGACACTTTTCAGAGGCAGATTAATACACAGTTGGTACTCTAATGAGTACTTACGGCAGCAGGACAGTCTTATCCTTTCATTTTGCAACTCATGTTTTGTAGTACCGTCTCTTTAATTGTTTTTAACACCTTACATTGTCTCTGTCAAAAAATGAGTTTTTTTTTCATTACTTGAAGGAAAAAGGTATTTACTGACTTTGTTATAGTTTGGGGTAGTTGCTAATTTACTCCAGCACTGGTATCTGAAATAGATGATGACAGCTAGGTTCCCACCTGTACTGGTTTTTGGAAAGTTGATAGTAGCAAATAATAATTTTAACTGAAGCTGCAATCATCACATTTTGTGTCCGTTTCTAATTTTTTCTATAAGTTTCAATTTAAGAACATACAGGTGATCAGTGATTGCTTGCTGATTATGTACCTGTTATGTCCTTGTGTTTAAAGATGTTTTGTTATTGTGTTTCAGTTAGCTTTACTTCCTGTTTTAGTTTGTAGTCGTCTGCCCTGGTGTCTCGTCTTGTTTTACTTCCTGTGCTCGTCTTTGATTGTCTTAGTGGTCTCACCTGTGTGTAATTAGTTTCTCCCGCCCTGCTCGTTTGTACCTCTGTGTATAAATGTTTGGTGTTTTTGTTCAGTCCTTGCCCGGTCATTGTTCCTGTTGTTCCAGTTACTCCCAGTCCGTTGTTCGTGTACCTCCAGTCTGTCGCTCCTGTCATCAGCCTTGTTTATCATGTCACTCTGGAATTTGGATTTCTGTTGGGATTACTTTGTTTTTTGGACTCTGTTCTCCAGCCACTCTGTCAGTAAGTGTGCTCGCCTTTTGTTTTTGCTTTAATAAACCCCCTTTATGAACTGCACCTCTCTGTGTCCTGCGTTTGGGTCCTCCTACCTCCCACCCCTGAACCACGACAGTACCATTATGTACTTGGATAAAAGCGTCCGCTAAATGAATAAATGTAATAACGTTCTGCATCGCATGTTTGTGTGAACTCGGAATGCATTTCGATCAATAATGATTTCCATGGACAACCAAATCAGTATTGATAATTTTAGGTCAGACCGAACCTTGGCTTGCTAATGTAAGCACATATTTAACACAAACAATTTTAATGCATTTGCTACAAAGTCACTACATGTCTCAGCCATGCAAGCAATGTACTAGTGGTGGTAGTCCAGATGTTTTAGGTTACTCTTTATGAAAAAAATACCTTACTTTTGCAGTCTTTTGTCCCTTAGCATTACTTACCGCTGAATTAGTGTTCAAATGTTTGCAATGCATCTATCCCAATTCCTGCCAACTCCTAGTCAAGCTCCTAGGGTGTGTGTTCGAAATAGCAATCAGTATGTACTGCATACTGCCTATTTAAGTAACAATTATGTAAGCCATTACCAGCAGGCTGTTCACACATACTCAAGCAAGACGGTCATGTAGCTGCTTCACACAATCAACACTGCGCAATCTGAAGGGACACAATCAATTTTGGGGCAGTTGAGTCTGTCCAGAAGGCTCACGGCGCTACTCTAATATGCATCCTGGCATTTCTTGTGTACACCATATACACGTACTACACAGGAACGCACTACATACTCAATTTGACATCACACTCGGTATGAATGGTATGTGATTCCGAACACAGCACCAGTGTCTTGCTCTGTTTTCCCTGCCACGTATTAATTGTCCCGTCATTTCAGGTCCAGCCGCTTCCTCCTGCCCTGCTGTAACCCCTTTCTCGCCATTCCCATCACCTGCTCCTGCACAGATGGGGTGGTGACGGCGCAATGGATAAGACACTTGCCTTGGGTGTGAGAGACCCGGGTTCAACTCCCCACTGTGTCCCTGAGCAAGACATTTAATCCCTCGTTGCTCCAGAGGCGTGCGACCACTGACATGTTTAGCAATTGTAAGTTGCTTTGGATAAAAGTGTCAGCTAAATGTAATGTACACACCTGTTACCACTTTCCTTCTTTAGCCCTGCAGTATACTTATACACACCCATTTCCACTCATTCCTTGGCCATTGGTCTATTGTGCCTTTGCCTTAGCTTTCCCGCCTTTCCTTCTGCCTGATGGCTGGACCTCTGCCCCTCAGCCTGAGCTCAGTTTGGATAGGTTTGCCTGTTTTGATCTGCCTCCCTGTTTTGACTTTTGCATGTTTTTTGATGAGTAAACCTGATCCTTTACCTTTCCCGCTCGTCACCGAGTCATGCATCGGGGTTCAAACCTATGTCTCTGCTGAGCCAATTATAACATCACATGTTCATTCTCCAAATTAGATTTTTTTTCTACTGACTTAAATTAATTTTACACATATGAGAAACTGAAAATTTCAAAATCATGATTTTGAATCAAAACGGTTTTATTTAAAAACAAGTAAATGAGATTACAAGAGAAGATTAAAAGTCCAGGGTCTGCTACTACGTGGGGTCAGAAGGTGCCAAAAAAGTAAAGTTCAATACCCAGCCTGTCAGAATGTTAAGTAGTTTGTAAAAGGCTGTGGTGTTCTTTACCTGCCCTTCTTAATGGTTTCTCTGCCCAGCAAAGGTCCAAGAACAGGATCCAACGTTTCCTCCAGGTTCTCTATCAAAACCACGTCACCTTCTGCCAGTGCTCTCTCTACCGCGTCCAGGTACCTTTTCAGGGCAAAACAGCAGAATCCCCCCAGTCAAAACCGTCTCCAAAGAAAGACCACGTGCTCACTTCACTGTAAAGCCTCTTACCCTCTCTGTCCGATGCGGATCACGCGTAGGTCTTCGCCGTATTTGGTTTTGATCCACTTGATGCCTTGCAGCTGGGGGTCCACCATGAGGGGCCAGCGCTGGCAGGAAGTGAGAATGGTGGCATTCTCAGTGGACATCCTGTCAGCGGGCAGCCCCTCGTTCTGCCAAGCAGCGATGTCCGCGTCGTCCGTCAGCATGGTCAGAGGGTCCAGGTCAGGGGTCACTGGGATGGGAACCTTACAGATGAAATCACATTTTGTAATGTGGTAAAATCTTAAAAGTGGAACCCAAAGTTTTTGCTAAGCTCCTGTAAGTTATACAGAAGTATGGTTTCTTAATTATTTTTACATGTAGTTACATTTTTGAGGAAGGGCACGTCAGGCATCACCTCTTAACAAACGTAAAGTATAAATCCCACTTAAGGCCACCCACCTGCAGCTGGCTGAGATAAGGCCTCCAGGTGTTGTCCATGAGCTGGAGCCTGTAGCGTTTGGTGAAGTATCCCAGGTAGGAGATGAAGGCGGTGATGAGGAGGACGTCCCCACACAGAGTCCTCTCCTGTTGCTTGAAGTTTTCTACGGCCTCAGCCCAGCGAACATTCTCTGGACGCTAGACCTCCCACCTGAAACACAGGGACCGAACGAGAGCATGTTGTTTTGTTTTTTTACACTGAAGCTTACATTACTACAGCGAATTCCCCACGGGCATCCTGTAAAATGAAATCTAAATTAATCTTCGCCTGCCTTCATCGATGCACAGCATCATGAATACCAGGAAATCTCCAGAACAACAACACCTTGCTACTTTCAAGTCCTTTTTTTATTAGGTTTTCATATCTTTTATCACCTCTCTGCTCATGTACCAACTCCTCTACTCTTTACTGCAGCAATCATACAATTTCCCTTCAGGGATCAATAAAGTTCACCTCAATATCTTCCGAACTTGAGAGGCCCCGTACTTTGATAGACTGTAACTTCTTAGCATACATCACTTTTTACACTTCAGCTAGTTGAAAGCATTTGTATTGATATTTGTGATTGACTAGCGGAGCTTGTCCTTTTGTTGCTCCTGTCAGGCCTTTTGAAATCTTCCTCTGAATAATTTAGATTAACAGACTAACTGTGTCAACACTCATCGTTTTGTTGTGCTGCTGTCAGCAGGAGATTTACACACCAGAAGATGATGGAGGGATTTGTGTACGTGGGTGTAAACATATGAATTGAGCACCTAAGACAGAGACAGTTGTTTTGGGGTATATATGTGTAGAAATACATGCTCGTGCACGCACGCAAACGCTAATATCTGTATTTGATTATGTCACACAAAATATAAATTGTTAGAAGTTGTTAGAAATCACAATTCTGCTTCAGTTTCAATTGTGTCCTACTGCCATATATATCCTCATTTACATATTTATGTATAACATAAGAGCAGCAGCAGCCGAGCAGCTTACACAATACACAAAATAACATTTAAAAGATAATATTTTACCCAGGTACCTAAATTAATCAATAAAGCATGATTTGAATTTGAACCCCATCTTGAAAAAACAAATAAGACTAAGAGTCTACAGCCATGCTAGTGTTTTGAGACGGCCTCCAACTTCGGCTTGTCATTCTCCATCCAGCGTCAAGTCACGCAATATACCAGGCGCCCATATCAGATCATGATGTTTGAATACCGGCAAAGCTTTCTCCTGCGCTGCACAATAAATCTGGCAAAGACTTTTGAAAGGTTACTGAGTATAAACCACGTTGAATTTTTTAAACTTAAAATGATGTACTGTGTTTTTCGCCTACATTTTGACACTTTCTTCAGGAAAACTTAGCGCTGTTTTGGGTGCTAGCAAATCCTGTTTGCACTGTGCAGACTCTGAGAAGAAGTGTCAGTTTTCTCTTCGAATAATCTGTTCAAATTAGTTTACAGCCTCTCAGAGAGAGACAGTCACACTAAGAAATGTAGATGAAATAGCTTGCACACATCTGTATCTATGTGACTGAAGGAGCAAGTGCGACAGACGGGCAAGACAGTGTGTTTGTGTGTGTTAGTGGGTAGCTGGTGCTCTGCGTGACCCCGCTGTTGCCCTCCTCACCAGGCGGTTGGCCAGGGAAATGGTGCGCGCGGTTGTTTCTGCTTCCTGTTGGCACTTGAGCTTGTCTGCAGTGGCTTTCTCAAACTTGGCCGTCAGCTTGGCCAGGTTTTCATTCAGGTGCTGATAGGCCACAAACACGCAAGACAGACACACACACAGAGACGACAGAGAGAAATTGGCACTTGTTAAAATACAGCGTGGTCACAGAGAATCTTCAAAGACAAAGAACAAAGATTGCTAAAGTCTCTTTCTGAAAAAAAAAAACTTGTGAAGCGTGTGAAAAGTTGGGTAAAACTTATCATTCCCTTCGCTATGGATTTATTTGGCATATGGAAGCAATTAGCACAAGGACAAACAGGATTAATCGGTGGAGAGGCACACAGGTTCAGTAGATTAGTTTGAGGATTGCTAATTCCCCTTGGCTCCGAACCCACTCTCCGCTCAAGCGATCTGATTGAGGACTGAAAAATGACAGCGAGAAGTCACGCTGGATCTTATTAAGAGTCGTCAGTCTGCACTCTGCAGGGTTTGATGTAAGCAGCCGACGCTACCGCAGAGTCCCGAGCACTGCGCTCTGCTGGGGCTCTCCGGCGCTCTGATGTGCTGAATGTCAAACGCCACTGAGAAACAATTATTTACAGCAGCTTTTATCAATAGGGTTTTTAGGTTGATGGATTTGGTTTTAGATTAATGAACAGTAAAAGCCTTTAATAGCACTTACACCAGCTTTGTATTGATGAAATGCTGGTGGTATATCATTACTGGCAGAGCTCATGTGTCAACTGTCACTCAAGTCTTGATAAAATAATTCATATCCTGAATTTTTGCTCCAGCTCATAGCCCCTGGTTGTTGTTGTTGTTGTTTTATTTTATTTACGTAACATCAAATTCTTATTATACTGCATATCGTCTGGGTTTGATAAAGTTGATGATCCATGCTGGTGTCTCAGAAATCTTTTATAGCTTGGTGCTGAGATTTTTTCAGTCCATATTTTTGTACAAAAGTCAGCCCAGACTCTAAAGTTTTATGACTCTTTAGTGAGTGCGTTTCTGTGTCGAAGAAAAGACTATAAAACAAAGAAAGGACTTCAAAAACATTAAGTCCTTTCTCTAATAAAATGGCAATACAATTTCAGAGATGTTATCCTCTGGATTTTAGATACTGAAATTGCCTTCTTTTGAAACAGATACTTGGCATTTAGCAAATAAACTTTTCCTGTGTTGTCAGTCCAATGCTATGGCTTACATTGATCTTGCTTTTGATGGCGGCGAGCTTCTCCTGTGCAGCAGCCAGCTCTGCGTCGGCCTTCCTCAGAGCCTGGCGCTTGGGCTCCACCTCGCAGTAAACCTCGTAGAACTTGACGATGTTCAAAACCCAGGAGCACAGGCCAGCTGCCGCATTCGACTTGGAGGCCACCAGTTCTGGCTGGAACTCTGGATCCTGGAGAAAAGATGGAGAAGCAAACACATGCAAAAAAAAAAAACACTGATCAAATGCCATCAGGGCCCTGAAAAAGTATACAGCTACACTGTCATACAATAGTGAACACATTCAGTTTCAGTTGCAAGGCCGACTTAAAGTTCACCAACCTTAGCTAATATTAGCCACCATGAGCTACTGGTTACACCACCAAGTGACACTGTGGCAGAAAAAGCCCTGGGTGCTTATGATTTCAACTTTTTATTTGTAAGAGGAGGGTTGTATTTCTTTTTTCAAAAATCACAGAGTCTATATTTAACACTGTTCAAAGGCAGTGTCCAATAGTTGCATTTTGTAGGTCTATGACAATGTGTTTTGGGCCAAATAACCCCCACCTCAGAAAAAACAAAACACAGTTCAACAGAACCTTAAACACAATGATCACATAATCACATTATGAGTCAGAATTGTGGTTGATTAAAGTTATTTTATAACAAATATAAAATCCCATTTTATCGTGGTCTGGAAGCTGCTTCTGTGTGGCGTAAATTGTGAATTTAGAGTGAATTTCGGCTTTATCTGCTGCACCAATACACCCAGTCTCTGCTCCACTGAACTCCATAATCAGGGCGGCTGTTAAATTTGTAATGCTTAATTAACTGGTTGATTTTCTACGGCTGCTTTTTGGACGCTCGGCAGCCATTATGTGCCACTGTCATTGTAGTCATGCCCCTGCTAAATTTCTGACTCATTAGTTGAACTTCCCAAGCGGCAGACATTGCACACTGCGCGCTGTTTGCGTTGACTTTAATGAATAAGGGCTAATTGAAACGCTCACCTGCAGGTAGGGCTGAATGGCTTTTAGGCAAGTGTCTGGGATGTTCTCCTTGTTGAAGTTTATCAGAGAGTCCAGGAACGAGTCCACTTTGGCCATCATCACCTTTGCGGCCTTCCAGCTGCGATCTTTTGGGACTTTGCCGCCGGGCGCTGACAGGACCATGACCGCCGCTGTGACGTTGGTCACCGCCGTCACCGGAGAGCCGAATGATTTCAGCTCTGTCAGGTTGTTCTGAAGCAGGAGAGGCAGAGAGAATAATGGATGGGAAATGAAAAAAAAAAAGAGCTATGATTTAATTGTGTTTGAACAAGTGCATATCTCTGTGGTCTGCTGGGGGAAAAGAGAGAGAAAAAAGGAAAGGATTAGAGTAAAGGAAGAAGAACCTGTGCTGACTTTGAGAAGACAACAGAGAATTCTAATTAGGGCATCTTTAGAGAGCTCTAAGCAGTGATTGAACTGTCTGTTCTGCTTGTTTGAACAGAGAGCACCTTTTAAACACAGAGGGTGTTTTTTGAAAATCCCCGAGGCGGCTCATAAACCTACACGGGATACGAGGATGAAGTAAAATGCCCACAGAACATAGGGAAGACATTATTTTAGCAAAGACTCGGCTAAATCCTGTGATTCAATCATCTTTTATACAGTTCAGGGCCTGTGTGGACATAACTTATTCCACTGAAGCTGGGCAAACTAAATCAAATAGAGAGAAGAGAACACAACCCCTCTTAAAAAAAGAAGAAAACTCAGAGAGAAGAGTATGACGGAGCAAATCTATAAAGGCACAGCAAGGGCAGCAAGAGACTATCTGACCTTATTGAGAGTGTTAAGGGCATCCTGAGCAGCTAGGAGAGCCGGTTCAGCCTTGGCCAAGTCCTCCTCGCAGTCTCTCTGTTTGGCGCTGACCACCACAGCAATGGCCGCCACCTTTTGCTCTTCCTCATCAGCTATTGCCTTCTCCTTGGACACCTTCTCAGTTTCTATCCCAACCACCTGAGGACAGCACACAGGATTTATTTCTGGGTTAATGGCGCAAGTTCAGTCAGTCAGCAAGTGTTCAGTTTTCGCAGCATGAAAACAATGTAAATCATTACCTGCCAAACACGTCATTTAGTCACGTCGTTTAGGTTACTATGTAAAGAAGAGTGGAATTACAAGTGACTAAAATATGCACTAGGCAACTTCAAGTGCTGACAAACTCCAAGTGGCAGCAAGCAAGAGTTTGACATGCAGGAAGTAGCCAGAAAAACATTGTACAGCATACTAATGTTTACCCCTTTCGACCTATCTGAGATCGATCTATAACAAAAGATAACAGAAGATGAAAAAGATCAGAGGTTTAAGTCCAGCTCTCTCTGTATTTCTCACGCTGTAGTGAGCACTTTTTACACCCAACACCAGGATTCTATCTGTGGATTATCCAGTAAAGGGGACATTGTTGATGGAAGGACAAGCTGGTGCAAAATTCTTTAGGTGCCATTTTTCATTTCTTTGAGTATCGCAAGTGAAATTCCATTCATCCCCATCGCATTGGGGTCACTGCACTTCATTCCAAAAACAGATTTCCCAAAACCTGGGTAAAGAAAACCAAAACTATCTGCACCACTAGAGGCACTGTAAGTGGTTAAATGCAAACATTTAACAATGATATTTTGTGCAGTGTGTCTTTAATGTTCTTGCCTGGATCAGCTTGTCAGCGTCTTCGTTCTTCTGCTTGAGTTCCACTTCTTGCGCAGCAAGCTTGGCCTTGAGGTCATCCACCTATCAGAGGATAAGACAGGGAGAATAAGAGGTCAGGGGGATGTGACTGGCTGATATTACAGCCAAGACTATTGCATTCTGGTCTAGTGAATATGATCTGCAGTTCATTCATCTAGATCTCCAGTGTCTCCCAATTCAAATTCCATGTATACTGTATGTATATATGTAAGCTTTACTCTGATATTGTAAAGTAAAACTTTAAAGTACTTGTATTTTACTTTAGTATTTTCATATCCTACTATTTTGTATCCTACTATATGCTTCTATTCTACTCACTTTCCAGAGAGAACAATAGCCCTCTTTTTATTTGATAGCTATAGTAAGTAGTTACTTTACATATGACTTAACATGTTGCATACAAAATTATGATCTTGATATATTTTGATGCATTAAACTTAACTTTTTACTTACTGTTTAAACTTACTTAAACAGTATATAAAATGAGGGTTTAAAAATAATTCCTTAGCATGCTTCATCATTCAAATTCAGATTAAACACTGTTTAATCTGAACACAAAAATCCAATAATATTCTTCCTTAGAAAATATTTGGAAAGTCTGCTGGCAAATGGTAAACATGTCAGTTTTATTCATCAGTTTTATTTATCATGACACTTATCACGACAAAAAATTGTCGTCTTTTTCCTGTTTTATGGCTTGTATGCACTACATGTTTGCAATACCACCCTCTGCAGTCAGCAAGAAACCTGCTCATTAAAACGTCGCTCCATAGCGTCAATAGAGGTCAAAAGACTCCACAGGGTACTGTGCTTAAAATGTTGGCTAATGTGCATATACACTTTCTTTCTTAAAAAAAAAACACCTACTAAAATAAACACCCCTTTTTTCATCTGTACCAAAAACATAAATGTCAACAGCAGATTGTTTTTTTGGGAGGCTAGGTGTTAAATTATCCAGATTGCTTCAACTACTGCCATTTATATTCCTCACACATACTGTATGTATTGCTGCCAACAAAACCCATACAATAATATTTTAACCATGTACCTAAGCTAAACCAATAAAAGGGAGTCTAAACTGAGTCTAAGCTGTGTAATAGAAATCAGAAGTAGAAATACAACAGGGCGTTTTAAAAGCTGGAAAATAAAAATCAGAATTGCGTTGGGCTATATCTCATGATTCTTGATAAAGTGGTGGTTGTGTATATAATGGGAGGATGCCCAGATGGAAATAAAATTGGTCTGAAGTGTTTAGAAGCCATGCTAGAAGTTTACCTAGGTCTACTTTTTATGCTAAGCTATGCTAACCACTTCCTGTCACCACAGACTCAGAATATGTCATGACTGTTCTTGATAAAGTGGAGGTGTATATAATGGGAGGACGCCCAGATGAAAATAAACTTGGCCTGAAATGTTTAGAAACCATGCTAGGAGTTTACCTAGTTCTACTTTTTATGCTAAGCTATGCTAACCACTTCCTGTTACCACAGACTCAGAGGTTTATATCACTCTTCTCATCTCACTCTTGGAAAGAAAGCAATTTAGCACATTTCCCAACATGTTAACTATTACTTAAAGTTAAACAGGAACACACACAAGTCTGACAAAGTTTGTGTAGTCTACATAAGATGGGAGGAAGAGAGGAACACATGCACCAATATGAGGGGAGTAGTCATTAGAGCATAGGGGTGGGCTGCTGACAATAATCTATTTTTGTCTCATTAAATGGTATAAGTAGCAATCAGTGTGTATATCATGGGCACTAATGAATCTATCACTATCATCTAATTGAATCTCTCGGCGGTTTTGAAGGACTGATCGTTTGTTTTGTTGTTTGTACCCTTGCTGGCTCTTATTAGTAATACAATTGCTGATCGAGCTCGATGGCAATTTAATTGAAACCTAAACATCTTCTCAGTTCTTCAAAGCAATAAAGAGGATTCTGGGGCTTAGGAAAGTCGGGAAAAATCAGCTTCACAAAGGGCCTAAACCTTTGTGGATAACATTTCGTGCCCTGCAGGATTTTGGGCTGCGGACCATGCATATGACCTTTTATCCATTACTAGAAAAAAAAACAACCTTATTCTGTCCAAGAAGATAAAGGGGCAGAAAAAGTGAATGGCATGCATATCTGGTTGAAAAAAGGCTTTAGGAACAAGAGCTGCTATCAGCACACACAAAACACACACACACACACATAAATGCACAGACCAAGGACGGTCATAAAGAGAAATTAAAGCTGTTACAAACTCCTCATAACTCCCCTACAAATAGGGCTCTGCATTACCGTCCGACTCCATCAAAATGTTGCACTGGGGAAATAAAAACAGACTGTTTTTCATGCTTGTCTTTCAGCTAATTAACAAACAGGAACTCAGGCTGGGGGGAAGACGGCCCTTTCAGGTTGTGACGATTCCACGCAGAAGATTCGGTCGAACATTAGACGAGCACCAAGTGAGCCATCAACGTGATGAATAGGCGGGGGAGAAGATGGGTTGGGGGGGGGAGGGAAGAAGAAGGACAAACTAATTGGTGGGAGACATGGGTAAAATTCAATACATCTGAGCGGCTTCTGTGTTTTTTTCTACAGCAGATGGAAATCCAAGCAAAAAAAAACAACACATCCCTGTTCCTGACTGTCTTTATAAAACAACCCACTCCCTGCTGCTGTTAATGTAGATTACAATTCTTTCTTAAGGCCAGATTAGATTTGATACCAAAGCAAGAGACTTTACCATTCATCCACGGGTGTGATGGCTTACGGACTCGTGGTGACTAAGTATAGCTTCATTCATGCAACAAAGAGACATCTGGCAGTGTGTGTTTGGGAGGGGAGTGTAATGTTTCCACTTATTATCCTTTTAAAAGGGAAACTTGTCATTTTTCTTTTTCCCAAAGCAAAGAGCTGTCAGCATGCAACTGATTCTGTTCAGAGATTAGGTTGGAACGATTACATTTAGACCACTCTGGTCATTTGGGGAGGAACCTTCTAACTACTACTACTATTGTAACTACTTGATCTACGACTAGTATCACAGTACTACTACTACTACTAATACTACTACAATTAAAGCTCCTTCTATTGTTTTTTAGAAAAATAATGGAAATAGAAATACTATTATTTAATTGCAACTACTTGTGTAGTGGTTGTAACTATTAGTAACTATGACTACTTGTACTACTAATAGCATTACTGGTACTACTGCTATAACTCTTATTAGTACAGATGCTACTAATATTAATACAACTACTATTGCTACTTGTACCATTAGTAGCTTTAATAATTACTTTAATATTACTAGTATTACTACTACTACTGTTACAACTGCTACTACTATTGCTACTTGCCACAGTTAAACTTGAAAGAAATAATGATTTGACATTTATCGTGATAATTATCGATATCCAATGATATAAGTTTTTTATCACGATAAAATCATTCGATATCGATTCTACTACTATGCTACTATTACCATTCCTACAGATACCATTACTACTGCTGATCCTACTATTAATAGAATTAGTATTACGAATACTACTACTACTATTACTATTTCTGCTTACTACAACAACTACTACCAACACTAATATGCCTATGCTAATTTCTATAACTGCTACTTCTTTTATTAGTACTACAACTATTCATACTCATACTACTACAATTACTAAGACTGCTACTACTATTACTACTACTAGTATTACTACTTGTACTACTGCTAAGTTGTCAAAAGGTCTGAGGCACATGTTTCTGAGACGATGTGTGGTCGAGCACTGCAGTGTACTGAATCCACACACACAAGACTACTCGAGACTGCAGCAGCCACAGGTAGGACATTATCACCACAAAATTGAAGAGGAAGAACCCCCCCCACACACACACACACACACACACACACCTTGTCATGACCACAGCAGCCTCTGGCGAGCCACAGATTCACTTGCACAGAGTGTGTTAAATAACAGCACTTATAGTAGGGCGGCCATCAGTGTGGGTGCACTAACAAACACAGGGTGCATTAATGATTTCTTGCTGCTGTAAAGGGTGTGCTCTCTAATTAAAAGCCCCCTCAATTACCATACAGCCCCTATATGTGTGTGCGTTGGCTCAGTCCTTCAGTAAACGGCCGATGGGAAACAAAAGCACAGAATCCTCTGGGGCTTTAAACACATTGATGTCACCTATGTGTATAGAGTGTTTATGCATGTGTGTGATTTTGTGCAAATGGGTATGTGTGGGTGTTTATGCAAAGCAGCGGAAGAGCACGGTATGTAAGTGAAATTATGTATATGTGTGTGTGTGTGTGTCTGGTTTTACATTCACTTGCACAGTGTAGTAGACTATAATTAGGGCTGCTTCACACAACACACACACACACACACACACACACACACACACACACACACACACACCTTGTCTTGCATTATTCATACAGGTCTCTTCTGCAAAGGTGTGGAGACAGTAAACATTTCGACAAATGGATCCAGGTGTCGATATTAAAGATGGAAACATCAAATGATTCAAATAAACATTTCTCATGATAAGATAAAATAAAAGGACAAACGATCAACCAGGTATATTCTGCTCTATGTATGCATACCTTTACCACTAACCACTCCCATGATTACTACTACTAGTACAACTAATTTACTACTACTTTATTACTAATAATACTACTATTACACTACAGCGACTATTATTGCTTACTATTAACTACTTTTCCTTCAACTGCTACTATTACAGTACTATTACTAATATTATTACTATTCTTATTATTTTACTATCTAACTAATGCTACTACTCTTACTACTATTACTACTCCACCTACTACTATAATTTATACTACTTCAACTACTACATTACTATTGCTACTACAACTACTACTATGACTATAACTACTAATACTATTAATAATCATTTTCAAGTGTTTTTCAGTAACAGGGAAATACATTACAACGACATAATACCATAAAAGCAACAGGGTAAAAGTAAAAATACAGTAAATACAGAGAGATAATTGTGAAAAAAAGAGAATGTTACAATAGTTACGATAACACGGCAGATGTGTATTATGCAAACAACTAGATCTCTTTTAGTCAGACAGGACAGAGATTTGAGGGAGGACTTAAAAATAGTGCCAGCAGTCTGAATACTTAATGGAAGTTTGTTCCAAAGCTTTCGAGGCAGTACAGTAAAAAAACAAATCACCCCTGGAATTTAAAGGATTCTGGAATAGCTAAAAGCTAACTTCACTGCTTCACTGATGAAGTCTGGGGACCTTTGTATGTAATTTGTACATTTTTTAAAATGGATTGTTAAAAAAACTGACTGCTAGTGCCAAGATGGTGAGACAGGATGATGTGGAGCATTCAGTCATCATCAGCATCCTGGTTATAGCTAAAGTGTTAAGGGAGGGACGCAAGGGATTAAAATAATACAGTATTAATATAACAGTAAAAAGGATGTATGCTTTTCTTACTATTAAAAAACAATAATAATTCAATATGTAGAGATGTAGAAACAGCTAATATATATATATATATAAATCTACATTTTTCATCCCAAAACAAGATGTCAAACATTAGATTACCAGCTTACACTTGTGTGTGGAAATTGCAGTTATTCCTAACTTCATTGTCATTACTTTTCATTATGGCCAAGTTATAGCAACCAATTTACACCTGGGCTGTCAGGTGAAGGGCATTCATTACCTGGTATGATAGGAAACCAGCAGTACGCGGGGTCCCAGCAAACCGCTGTGGAACCACTGTGTGACTGGGTCATATTCTCATTAGCGTTTGCAATCAACTCCTTTGTTGAGATCCGGGAAAGATGGATGGATTACTTCTCTAGTGAGAACACATGCTAATTATCAACCCAGAGTTTCACACATGAAAAGAAACTGGTGTGAAGCCAGTTTAGTTTGCCAGCAAGTGGATCCCTGTGCAGTTAAGCAAAAATAGCTAATCCACAGGGCTAATGTATGTGTTTACTTCTGGTCAAACTCAACGACAAGCTTTTGAAATGATTTCTGGAAAATTGAAGTTCATTTGGCAAGCTTTAAGCTGCTTTCAGCGGAACCCCATTACAAAAATCTCTACAACAGAGGAGGCTAGCGAATCAAATCAAATAAAAAAAACCCTAGCATTTAGCATTGAGCAAGAAACATCTGCCTGGCCATTTTAATGGCAGTGTCTTTACCTTATAGTCAGGAGCCCACATGAAGCCACTTGAAATGTGAAAGTACAATATACTGATTCTTTTTTCAGATCATTTTAAATAAAGTTTTGGAGTTAGCTTTAAGGTTAATATACAATCCTTTTGGATAATGCTAATGCTAATGCTAATGCTCTTGGAAATAGGTATGCTATGGTCAAACAATCTGACAAGAGGTCCAACTAGTGTCTGCTCTGGAGCATTTTAAAGAACTTTAACTCATAAGGGTTTAAAATGTAGAATCACACTTCAAATATCTATTTCAGCCTCTTACATTTGAAATCGATTTTAACCAGAAAAGCTACTAAATGGACCCTGTTGTCAGATCTGCCATTTCTGGGGTCAAGAATGTATTTTTAAGAAAATAAAAAAACGCCCCAAAAATAAATAAATAGAAAGAATGACTTGTTTGTAAAATGTATTGTAACCTAGTCTAGTTCCTGCCTATGGGTTGAGATGTTGTGTATGATACTGTTTTGGGGATGTTTTTGTATGAGACCTGGGGCAAAGAGAAATATATCGTCACCAGGGCTTCACACCCGGCAACCTGCCAAATGCAGGTGGATTTCGGCCATGGCGGGTAACGCAGTCACTCCTGCCGTTAATTATCAACTTAACCGGCGCCAGCGACGACAAAGCAAGCGTTTTAATAGCAGGAGAATCCACACAACAGGCGTGTCTCACCTCTCTGGCGAGGGGGTGCGCGCCAAACATGAAATTCAGACTTTTTATCAAAGAGAATATAAAAGTAGAATCTGTCAGAGGGCAGCCACAACCCCTTAGACCTGTGGACTGTCAGCCTCAAGCCTGCTTTTAACCTGATGGTGTGCTCTCTACACACATCAACACAGGGTTCAGTCACTGAGTGAGTGTGCATGGGAAAAAATGCACAGGAGAACGTCAGAAAAGCGAAAAGGCACAGCTGAGGCAGAGAAAAGTCAGGAGGAAAGTGCCGTGAAATGCTGTAAAACGACAGAGATCTTCATGATTAAGGGACATGGTGGTGTTTATAAATGAAATTAGCATAGACTACTAGCAGGGCTGCCCTCATATAACATCATATCGTCATATCACAACTACCTTTCCAGAGTCGGTTCTATGTTTTCATAAAAGTTGTCATGCCACGTATGAAAGCAGAAGATGGGTGTTTTGTATGGGAATAATCTGGAAAATGAAGACCTGTATACTTGTTTTGTATCTCTAGTTACTCAGAACAACTGCAGAGCTTCATGATGATTAACATAAATCCAGTCAGGGCTCTGAGGAAATGCAGATGCAAAACAAACAATCCAAAAGTGCACAAAAGTGATATGGGCCTACGTGAAATTTGTAATCCTATTGACTTAATTGTGGATTTTTTAATCTTTGCTCTTTGTTTGTAATGCCGATCACTTTTCTACTCTGTATTTAGTAGTATTTAGCCTACTACTGTTTTAAATAAATAGGATTTAAATAATGTTTCTGGTGAAACTTCTTTTCAGTTTAGTTTTTATCTTTTCAATGAATCTTTTACAGCCATGTAACACTTTTATTACATACAATAATAAGCTACTCTAATATGTAGCTTTAATGTGTTTAATCTTATTAGACTAAAAAAAGGCTTTACACACAACCTTATCAGAGCTAATGATCATATTAGTATATTTTGGCACGCCATAGTCAACTTTAATGGTATAAAACGTAATTTCCCAACAACAAAAATGTGGCTACTGAAAATGCTGTGTGGCTAAGAACTTTGCAAAAAGCCACATTGGCTAGTGAGCAAAAAAGTAAATGTCAAGCCCTGATCGTCACAGGTTTTAAAAGGGTGCTTGTGGGCAGTACCTGAGTGGAGGTGCTGTTGAGCTTCTGCAGGCCGTTCTCCAGCCGCTCCATCTTGGTGGTGAGGTCTTTACTCTTCTGGCCCAGCAGACTGCGATACAGTTTGATCTGCTCCAGGAAGGACTTGGGAGTGGTGTAATTGTAGCGCCGCTCGTTGGCCAGGTACTCCTTGGATGTCTGATTGACACTCATGTGGACGTACGCCATGAATTTACTGACCGACTCCTTCACTTGAGGCTGCGAGATTGTAAATCACAGAACTGGTTACTTCACATTAAAAGGATCATGAGTGTGCAGTTTTAGCTGGAAAGCAATATTTCCTCAGGCTCAAACTGTGAATTTAATTTTCGGCCTCTCCCGTCTGCTCTTGAAATGAATATCACGTTCGTTGTGTCACGGTGCCTGACATTTGAAATTATATTTTCAGTATGTGAACATCATTTTGGTGGGTGGCTTCATCCCTATGTGTATTGTACATTGAAGTATGAGCTGTTCTCACTTCAATATTCTCCACCTCCTGGAGGAACCTGAAGCTGACCGACTCCAGCGCCTCCTGTGGCCACTCGTGGAACCAGTCGATCGCTGTGCAGTTCACCACTGCAGGGAACTTCCTGCTCCTCACCCTCAGTTTACTACCCACTGGAGAGAAACACAGAGCCACCTGCAGCACAAGCACACACACAGACACACACCAAGGTCAACACACAAGTGAGTGGGAAGTCTGTTACAGCAGCAAGATGATAGTCATTGTCTTTTTCTCTGAGTACAGCTAGAGCAGGGGATTCCTCCTCCAGCACTTCTTCATGGTCAAGAGGGGGAATGGAGAACTGTGAATTAATTCTTTGTAACCACATCATTAAGCAAATAAAGCCTCCAGCAAGCATGTGAATTAAAAGAGTGTGCTGGGCTGTGGGCTACGTCAGACCGATTTTCACTGTTGGAGACTAACAGCTGGCTTGTTGAGAAGCTCAGCCAGATGCTCGATACCATTAGACTGAAGAAACAAACATGCAGAAGGCACACCCACAGACACTGCTGATGATAATCAACTCTGGAGAAAGAGATAGCTGCATGCATATTTTACATTCCCTGTGACATTTGCTTTACACACTGCTTTCATCCAGAGGAACACTCCACTGAACAAGCCTTTTCTTTGTTTTTAAATTTGTTTGTGAATAAAAATGAGAAAACCCCCACTCACTTTCTCATTTCTTGCTGGAATATTTATTAATTTACGACGTTTCTCTCTGTACCACTTCACTGGGTATGACTGTCATGACTTGCCCTGAGGCCTGCAGTGACACTTGGTATGAAAGGGAGTGAGTTTGTTACTTTTTTTCCTTTTGTGTGAATGAGGTGTGCTTGGTGGGTTTTGTTTGTCTGTTTGTGTCTCTCTCTCTCTCTCTCTCTCACTCACTCTCTCTCTCTCTCTCTCGCTGGGTCTCTCTCCATTCCCCTTTAGTGAGGAGCTGTGGGCGTGACCCCTAGGCCTGTCTCCTTTCTCACTTTGTACCTCCTCAATCCTCAAGGTGCAATTTAGGAATTGAGATGTCCTTCAAGATGAAGTGCTGAGATCGATTTCGGGGTCACAGGAGGAGGATCGAGGAGGCAAGGAGTTACAAATTAGGGTAATGAGAAAGGCCCTTAGTCGTCGCTGGTTTTGCGCTTCCACTCACCAGCACTGACTTTACAACCAGTTCTGGCCGGATCGTTAATTCATACTCAGAATGTCTAGTGTCAACATACATCTCTGTGCCTGTTTTGAGAATTAGAATCTTACCTTTTGCCTGTTTGCTCTGTTGCCTTACATCCCTCTAACCTCTGCCTCTGTATTCAGGTGTGCCTGTAACCTCAACCTGCCAGTCAGACACTCTGCCACACGGTCTCCAAAAAAATTCCTCCTCCCCCCCAGGATCCCATCCTTGCAAATTCTGTAGATTTTTAAACTGCATAACAGTAACTGCATTACTCCAGTCTGCTTTTTAGAAAATGTTTCAATCTCACTAACAAGTGTAAATGCTAGAGTCCGACCGATTTATTGTTTCGTAGATATTATTGGAAGATATAACTTGCAGATAAATCGGCATCGGCGTTAACAACAGCCGATTTAAGACTAATAAAAAAGAAACAGAGAGTAGGATCCTTCCTTTATGTCATGAGTGTAGTTTAGCTAGAAGAGTAGCTCCTGGTAGCTCTCAATGTTCACGATGAGTTGGTCATTTGTCACGTCAATTGAAAACACCAATAAGTGGTGAGCAGTTAATCCAAAGCGTGATTTTCAGAACAAGTTTCAGAGGCCTGAAGAGGTAAAACTATGCAGTTTTCCATCAGGAAAAAAGCAAAGATTTAAGAAAAGTCAAAAAGTTTTTAAAATATTTCTTCACTAGTCATTTCGCACTGGTCTAAACCAAATTCTACTCCAAGGTCTGATTGCAATAATGATTTGATATTTTGTCTCAGGATTTAAACTGGTGCTCAACATGCAGAGTTACATGCAGAGACACACCCTCAGCAAATTTCATGGAAACTGAATCAGATTACCAGCATTTTGGAGAAAGTGTTCTCTCCATCCTGACAGACAATTTGAGAGACAGAGAGCCAAATAGTTAGAAATCCACTCTTTACAAGCCCATGCCCATGGGATTGCCTTCCCCATTTATTCACTCTCCAACCCAGAGAGCTGGGAGCGAGGCGGTGGTGGGGGTGGTGCACACTGTAATAATGACAGGATAAGCAAAACCCTGGAATCCCTCTCTCCCCTGGGGAAACAAAGCGGCTACATGTTGGTGAAATTATCTGCAGCTAAACGGCGGCTTTTCTGCTCATGTTGGTGATTTATAACGACGTCCACTGCCTCCAGAAGCATTCAAGTTCATCTAAAAATGTCAGGAAAGAAAATTGTCTGGGGAAAGGCTTCATCATAAAGCCAGATGTTTATCCAAGTGTGAGGGGTTTTTTTTTCATTTATGAATGGTAAATTAGAGCATGAGGCGGCATCCTATTGCTATATTAAGAGAGGATGGAGATCAAATACAGACGCAGTTCTATGAGAGATTAATGCCAAACTTCCCCCCTTAGGAGAACCACTGAGAAGAACTTTTTTCTTGATGATTAGCAGTGAAATGCAGAGTTACAAAGAACACAAACAACTCTTTGCCCTGCGCTTGTCTGACTATCTGACTGGTTCACCTTGAGCTGTCTGCGAACCCGGTCGATGAAGAACTTCCAGCAGTTTTCCCTTGTATCCATCAATCCCGAGCCACGGACCTCTGGCCTCAAGCTGCCAATGATGTTCTCCACCTCGTCGTCTGGGAACAGGTCAGGAATCTCTCCTTGAATGAATAAAATCACCCACATTACCACTGGGAAGCAGTCATTGTGTTGCTTTTTTTTCCAGTTAGAAATCTAAACTTGTTGGAAAACTCTCTAGAACTTTCTTATCTTGTCAGGATCTGAACTGACGCTGAGTCTCTAGTATCAAATCTAGGTGTGTTAACAGGGGCTGATGGCAGCAGGAGTTCACACAGGGTTCTGATGCTAATGCAGAGATCTGATTTAAGTCACAATCTCACAGGGGCAAAGATGAGCAGCGAAAGGAATGTGTATGTCGACACATTTTATATACATATATATATATATACACATATATATATATATACATATATATATATATATATATATATATATATATATATATATATATACAGGTTCACTTAATTATTCAGGCAGACATTTATTGAAGCTAACGTTTTGTTTGGACAGGGCTGCTAAGAGCTTCACAAGTGACACTGATGCTGCTGAAGCTGTTGCTAGGAGCATTTAACTCATTTAACACCACAGTTCTGGCCAAATAATTGTTTGCAGCTTATAGCGTAACCAGGCATGACATTTAGCCTACGTGATCATAGGCAAAGCCTGTTGGAGGCCTAGTATCCTTGTTTATATTTGGAAAATGGAATGTAGCCTATAATTCACATGACTTACAGCTTAGTTATATCTAAAATAAAGACAAGATCAAGATCTCTTGCAATTATCCTTATGACACATTATCTAACTTGTGCACCAACCAATCCAGTCCTTTGTACCTGTTGAAATACCTTTAAATGGTCAATACAACCCATGTAATGCAATATTCCACTTTCCATGAAGTAACTTATTGACTGAAAGGTAGATTCAGCCTCAAAATGCCTTGATTTCTTTCAGAAGAGTTATACAGATTATAAAACTGAAATTGTCCCCCTTTTTTATTTCATATATAATAACCCATATAGCATATTTTTTTAATAGCATACTGTCCACCAAACCAAAACTGTCCAAATGGGTTTCATTTCATAAATCTGGTCACTTTCAGTTACTCAGCAATATCTATAAAGTTTGATGAAATAAGCTGCTATAAGTTACTGGTCATACTACAACCAAGTTAAGAGGTAGCAGCAAAACCAGCAGAGTGTACTGAATTGTACTGAGTGTACTGAATTCATTAAGTTTGCATTTTATTCCTAAAGAATTCTACTTGTTTATTTGTGAGACACATGTTTAAGTTCAGTCAGTCTTTAAATCTGAAACTGGAAGTTGTGTTCAAAAGGTATGTTGTTGTTGTTGTTGTTGTGTTGGCATATGTCATGCTTTTCAGGTCCATAACCTATGACATTATATAGTATATGATTTTATGGCATACTAACTGCCAAATGATTGCACTGCCAACAATAAATACATTTTATATTCATAGTTGATTGTGCTATAGGTTAGCACCCTTCAAATGTCTAGTATAAATCAAGATGTGAATCTCAGCCTTGCTTGCAATTCTTCACGACGACGTGTTGCAGCTGATGAGTAATGCTGCAGAAATAGCAGCACAGTAATTTGTTGCCGTGGTGAAGCAAAAGCATTTCTCTCTTGCGAAACACGACACGCAGTAATTAGCGATGCCTGCTGTTACCCGATGCCAACAGATCGTTGACCAGAACGAGGAACTTCTCGTCTGCCACTTGGGCGTCAGTCATTAGGAGCACGGTGCCAATATTCTTCACGCCAGCTTTGATGTAGAGGGACGCCAGGTCACTCTGGGTGACAGGGAGAGAGAAAGAGACGGTGTGGGAGAGTGACACACATAATGAGATTGGGCTGTGAGAGAGCTAAAGCTTTGTTACTTTTTTCAATGATACATGCCTGAGACTTAAATCAATGTGAGGATACTGTGTGGATTACAAGTATCGTGTTTACATACTGTAGGGATTATGTCCACATTTCATTCAGATACACCTCCGCGTTTAAATTTAAACCTCACCTGGCTGTGAGAAACTTTTATAATACTTAATATGAGACTAATTGAGTTGTTTAGATGGATGTTTTGCAGTGTGGTATGTCTTTGCTGTGTAATCCTCCTCATACCTTGAGGTCAGCGATACTGTAGCCTTTTCTCAAGGTGATCTGGAAAACCTCCAGACTGGAGATGAAGGCAGCTAGTCGGGTCAGACTCTGCTTGCCGCTGCCGCCCACTCCGACCAGCAGCTCGTTACCCCTTGGAGACTCCAGGATTCGGTTTATACGGCAGCTACATGTGGAGGTGCAGACAGTCGGGGGAGGGAAAGGTGTGAGGGAGGAATCAGCGGAAGGGTGAGATGAAAGGTAGGGGGAGGCAAGACAATTTCTGACTCATAAGACAAACAGCAAAAGACAAACAAACAGGCAGCTTCTGTCTCCGCTCTCTGTTTTAATACTGTCCGTCAGTGCTCCTGAAAGTCTTTATGCCTTCAGTAAAACAAAGGCATAAACATGGACGTGTTTCTATGTTTCAAAATAATTGATTTCATTTGAATTTTTGTATCTTCTTTTGAGGTTGTTGCCAAAAGCAAAAAACCAACACATTTCAACTGACATTTCAACTGCTGCCATTACATAAAACTGATACTGAAATTGCATCACACACCTCAGCTCTCTCTAGCGTTTCAACTTTCAACTTGAACCTCTGACTCTTCTGATGTCAGTTCACCTTCATTCATCTTTTACACTCCAACTGACAGTTCGGCTGCTTTCAGTGCCCGTCAGTCAACTTGGCATTTCAGCTGCTTTCATGGCTTACAAATCATCTGACAGTTTAAGTGCTTTCAGCTCTAATTCCATTACTTTCACCGCTTACTTTACGTTGCAAACACCTTAACCTTCTCTAGTGAGTCAACTGAAATTTTTGTTGCTTTCATCGTTTACAGTTCAGCTGACATTTCAACTTTCATCTTGCGGTTTAGCAGCAGAAAATTCCCCTGCAGTCCAAAAAAGCATTTTCCCCATAGGCCACATTATAAAAGACACGTGTAAAACTGCTGACAGGACACCACAAACTGCAAACAAGGTCAATTATAAATCCTTCTAATATGAATTTTTGATCCATGGAGGCTTTAAATTTGTAAAACGTTCCTCGAGCCGAGAAAAGCGATTTGAAAATCGGTTACATCATCACATTATAAAGTCTATGGGCAGGTGGGGCCAGTGGGAGAAACACTACTGAGCATTTAATTTCTTTCTTTCTTTCTTTCTTTCTTCATTTTAAAAAAAGGCTTAGTAATTTCCTAAAACACTCGACAGATTTTAGCCAACATTTCTCAAACAGGTTAAACTAGTGCCTTTATTGGGGACTATTTTTAGCCGTGGAATAAAACAGCCCAAGACGATGTATGAGAAATTGGGTAAAAATAAACTACAGTGCAACAGTGTGGCTAACTGATGTGTTTCGGTATCAGTGTGTTCAAACACAACACAAAAAGAATTTGTGAGGTTGCGCGATTGCAAGCAAAGTCACAGGGTAGGCGGGACTAGATGTATTTCGCCTGGGGCAGTGCACGTTGACCTGTCGGTGCAAGTTGAAAATGTTTCAATAAGAGAAATTATTTGCGCTTTTCCTGGGGCTGAATGAATGTGCTTCATAAACGAGACAAGCGGAAAAGCTGAAGACGAACACACAGGCATAATCCCACAGATATGCTTGATGCTACGGTTGCTAGCTAGCTTAGAGCTAACATCCGTCCAGTGTGTTTTTGGGATGAAAGAACGGAAACTGTTAACATACCTTGAATTTTCGGCCACTGTGTCTTAACTGATGCTTGTCTTGAGTTTGAATAATGCACTAAGGTCTTAAGGACAATTAAAGAAAGAAACTGGATATTAGGGCTCAATGGTTTTTGAGACTCAAGCAAAACCTAACCTGCCTTTTGCATTTTTGTCGGGCTGTCATGATGTTTGCTGCATGACGTTTTACTGATTTGCTGCTTTTGACAGTCTGTTTAATGGAACTGCAAATCCTAAAATACCTGGGAAGCCAGTTGATTTCCTTGTCAGACAATAAAGGAACTGACAAATACACTTTCTTTAATCTTTCTATACTCCCCCCCACACAGTCCCAGAGGTTCCAAAACTTCCAAAACCACTCACATGTGAGCCATGGCGTCCTCAAACAGCACCAAGTTTAGTGTGGCGTTGACCTCATTGTAGCTGTCCAGCACCTCCAGCAGGGTTTTATTGAGGCTGCTCCAGGACTCTGCAGCCATGTACCTGGCCTCCCCCAGCCCACGGGCAAAGTGGCAGTAAAGGTTCATCTCCCTGGTCTGCTCCAGAGTCTCCTCCATGTCCTTAGGGAGGGACACACGCACACACACACACACACACACACACACACACACACACACACACACACACACACACACACATTGCAGTGGTAAACATACAGACCCACACACTACCCCTGTCAGCATAACATTAGTGTTAAGCTTAAACAGTCTGGACAGGGACACAGCTGAATATCACAGCTGCGCAGAGGGTGACCTAGTTCATTTTCACCCTGGCAACTGTTGGGCCCCCGAATATTTCACTGGAGAGATTTTGTGTGTCTCTTAGGGATGCTTGTTTTCTCTGCGAACTTCCTCTGGCATAAAGCTGCAGTAGGTGTGATGAATAAGGGGGTTTTTTGTACATTTTTTTTTTCACAAATTCATCTCTATTTTGTGTTCAGGTGCGGTCTTCATTGTCATAGTGCACTTCCGTACGGTGCAACAGCCTCTAAAGACTTACTTGTTTGCGTGTAAAAATAGCAAGAAAACATGCTGCATATTGCTCTGTGGCACAGGGGCAAATTGTCCTAAGTTTACAGAGGGTGCCAATTTTCTAATATATTCTGGAGAGGGTAGTATTATTCTCTCTCCTTCCCCTTCTCTTTCTGTGGGTGTGTATACACATATACTTGTCAGGTTCTTCATTGTGGCATGTCTAGTGTGCATGCGATAGAGCCAGAGAGGGTAGTGAGGGGAGCAGTGGACAGAAAACCATTAAAATGTTTTCCAATTTGCCGGGCTGACAGCGCAGACCCTGACAGCCAGACCCCCATACCACACTGATTAATATTCTCTCCAACCCTCTCCTGGCACTCACCCCTCAAACCCCTACCCCCCCCTCAACTCCCAACATTCCTTTTTCTCCTCTCCTCTTTCTCCTCGCTGTGTTGGCCACTGATGTCCAGGTCCAGACACAGAGCAGGCAGGCTAATGATTTCCCCCTCACCCCCCCTCCCTCCAATCCTCCAGCCTCCTCTTCTTGTCTTCCTCCGCTGAACTTTGTAAAACTCTCACCTCGTAGAACTTTTTCACTGTGTCCGCCTGCAGCCTATCAAAGGCCTGGAAGTCCTGCTCCTCCACCAGCTTGTCTCTGTAGACCCGGTTGGACTCGTGCAGGTAGATTTTCAGCAGGTCCGGGGGGGCTTTCAGACACTCGCCAGTGCAAAAGAGAATGCCCTGGGCAGAGAGGGAAGAGGGGAAGGCTTAGAGTTTCATTCCAGAGGCTGATTTGGCCCATTTACACCACAACAAGGAGGGAAATACAGCACAGTCACTGTGGGTAAATCAATGGATATTGAGTGGGCACGCTGTTAGTAGGTGTGTCAGAGAACTCGGAAAATAATGGCAGTGCTTTTCTTTCATCTCACAGTCTCAGAAGTATTGCTGCATGTGGAGATACGTTCTGTGGGCAGGTGTTGGATGGAAGAATAATGAAAAATCAAGGACAGAGTCTGATGTGACTGTAATGCTTCCAAAGAGTGTTTGTTTTCACAAGTCTAAGGCTAGGGCTGAAATCCCTCCCTATTTACTGTACACTGTATTATATTTGCTGTCGGCTATTTAATTTGAGTGTCTGAATTCTGTACGCCCCTTTGCTACAACGGAACGGAAAAAAAGTGTCCAACGCGTGTACAGTAGTTTCAGCTAACAATCCCACAATGCAATGTGTTGCATTTCATAGATGCGAAAAGTTTACTGCTCACAACAGAGTAAACTATGTAGTGTAATATAGAGAGTTGTAAATAGGTGAATGAGGGTGTGAATTCAGGCCAGACTAAAGTTGTTTCTCAATCTGCGTTCTTGTCCGTACTTGTATCCTTGTGGACTTCTGAAATATCATCAGTCGCAGCCTAAGTACTGTTCCAATTTAAGAGTCAGTACTAGCCAAGTACAGTCAAATACCTGCATGTATTCTCGCTTCGCCCGTTTCATCTCAGAATTCCTCAGAATTCCTTTTGTGCCATCAAGCGGAAATGGCAGCAGAGAAGACTCAAAACTGTAAGTTATAATACTGCTGTTATTGTGTCAGGAATGCAGTTTTAAGAGATTTTTATGTGTTCGATTTCTCAAGACAGAGGGAGCTGTTCTGAAAATTTGTACTGCCGAGCCAGACTTGCCAAGTCCGAAGAAACAGCCTAAGACTCTACAGCCACGCCGACAGCGCTGTGAGACTGAGCTTAATGCTAATGGGAGCTTGCTAACACGCTACCAATGACTATACTAACATGTTGACGCTCAGCAGGTCTTACAATGGTCTCAAGCTGGTTCACAATGCTCACCATTTTATTTTAGTGTGTTAGCATACTAACAAATTAATAATTGGCACTAAATGCAAACTGAAGCTAACAGGAATGTATCAGGTATTATGGTCATATACAGCATATATGGTCAAAAACTAATGTACTGGACAAACCTGATGATTGAACTAGACAACAATCGATGGTTCACCAAAGTTACAAAGTACAGTTCATGCTGATGTGTGTGTACCAAACTTCAATATTAAACTATCAAAATATCAACTTCATGGTGGTGCTAGGGGAAAAGTCAGCCAAGTTAACAGCATTAATCCAATGGGCATCATGAGTCTTTGTACCAAATGTTGTGCCATTTAATTTGGGAGAATACTGTATTGACCTGCTGGTGGTGCTGCAGGAAAAGGCAAAGGATTAACCAAGTCCTTAAAATTCATCCTCTGGGGACCATGAATGTCTGTACCAAACGTTATGGAAATCTTTTCTTCAGTTGTTGAGACAGTACCTAAAAAAATGTCACCCTCATTGGTGGTGCAAGAGGAAAAGCCAGGGGCGCAACAAGAGAATCATTTGCATTCATCCTCTGTGGAACTTGAATGTCTGTAAAAAAATGTCATGGCGATCCAACAGTGATATTTCAGTCTGGACCAAAGGGGTCTGAACTGACCAACAGATCGACCAACATCGGCATCCACGGAGCCACAGCTTGCAAATAGAAGTGTGTTTTTGTTTGTAATTTATCCTCTGTTCAAAAAAAGCAGTAATTTAAACAGAAATCATGACAATGAGCAGATGAGTGTTTAGTGGATGATTGATGATTAATGTGTCTCTGGAGGGGCCTGTGTGACGTGTTGGTTTTCCCACTGGGCAACACATGATGCAATCAGGCGGAACAAGGCACAATCTAGATGCCTCACATAACAGGTGCCGTATAGGATGAGAAAGGGGACAAAGTGGCGCCGAGGCACAGTTTGTTCCCCTTTGCGCACTGTCACCCAGGAGGCAGAGGCAAAGGCAAGCAGATGTTGTGTGTTTCCAGCCCCAGAACTTATTCCAATCAACAGAATCATCTCGGGGGGTAAAGCCAGCTGAATCTGATCTGCCTTCATATCTGGGCCCGTTGAATGTGACAATTGGCTGCTAAATCCACTGTGTAATGGTGCAGATGGGAGGTGTGCCTGTGTGTGTGTGTGGATGTGTGTACTGACGATTCAAACTGTACCAGAATTATCGCTGCGACGCTACATCTACAAAAGTCAAGATGTTTTCCACAAGTGTGAATGATTTCATCCTTTGACTTTTAATAGTCTTTTTCCACTGCATTTCACTGCTTAATGGTGTTGATTATGACACCCTGCATTTATTGTGTATTGTGTAACTCTATCTGATTCCATTGTTGAAACCGCAGGCTTGGCTGTTGGTTGTATCAAACGGCAAGGTGCTATCTGAAAAGGAGAGAGAACTTTGTTTTCCTTCTATCCAGCCGACTTTGGCAGACTCCCTCATCATCTCTGTCCCTGATCTTTCATCGCTTTGTTCAACTGAGAGGAGAGGGATTAGAGAGTTCTGGGTCTGGGCATGTATCAGTCTGTCTGTCGGTCTGTTGCGCTGTCTGCAGCGGCCGCGCTTTTCTCGTAGCCTGACAGCTGCTCTGAGGCCCAAACAATGTCTCCCCCTGCTAACAGATCCACCCAGCTGACTATCAATGGGATATCATGCAGACATATTGCGCAGTCAGTACAGTTCGGCACTCTGCACTGAGTCTCATGTACTCTCTTTGTTTTCTCTTTCCCTTGTCTCCGTCCTCCTCTTTCGCTCCGTCCATCCTTTCCCCCATCTCCTCCCTCGCCTCTTGAGCTTCGAGGAGCTCATTTAGGCTGACGTGGGGAAGACAGGCCCTCGGATATGCCCGCTGGTCATGGCAGAGAACGTACACTGGCAAACAGAGCTCTTTGACAACGCTCCCAGTCGGATGCCGAATTGTTTGTCTTGCCCTATAATTTGGCTACTGTACTTCAGTTATACCATAGTATGTCTAATTTGGCCTCCACAAAGCGTAATGATCGCTCCAGTGCTTGGACAAAGTGGCGATTTATGAAGAAATGAAGAAGAAAGATCGCTTACTGTAAGAAAGTAAGTGGTAAGGGATAAAGTGGGGGAAGTAGTGGAGGAAAAAAGAGAAAATGAAAGGAGATTTGCTGGCATTAGCTCATACTTACTATTCAACAAAAAAAAAACCTAACCTGAGAAGTTTGTCAGCAAATAACAGCGACAATACTCTCATAAAGACGCAACCTCGAGTGTCTGGACCCGCTTCTGTTGTCACATTTAAAAACACCTTTGCGAGGAGTGTTGCAAGCTCACACAGAGTCTCTGAGCTCAGTTTTCTGGCTCATTAGAGTTGATCATAATGAGACGGTTGCCTTTGGCTACATCTCCAAGTTCCAAAGTTTTAAAAAAACAAAAAAAACAAAGTGAATCACAAAGAGAGCCCCAATTATTTCGGCTGAGGCAAACATCTGAAACGTCAAGCCAGAAAACACTGAGTGACAACCATTTAGGCCTCCTGCTCGAAATCAGAGGAAGCTTTTGTACTGCCTCGCCAAATACCTTCCCACTTCTGAAGGTGCAAATGCACAGAGGTACGGTGGGGGAATTACAGCTGAGGCAGAGCTGTGAGCTGCTAGGCTGCTCACTTCTCACCGGCTGTCCTACGTTGTTAGAGCCAGGAACTGAATAAGTTAGGCAGAGCAACTTCAAACAAGCTCCGTGAGTCCTTTTCTGGCTTTCTTTCTATTTTCTTTATGGGTGGAGAAAGGAACATCGACAAAGCTTTGATACTGTTTCCCCTCTGTGGTTATTGGACGTCCAGTCAAGCTGTGCAGACCCCTCAACAAAACAAAGACTTTGACAAAACAGGCAGAATGGCCTCTTGAGATGGTGCGGCTAAACTACTGCTTCAAGGCAGTGACGTGTGTGTGATCAAGGGTTTGGAAGGTACCCTTAGTCTCGGGGTCATCGGGGCTTGAGCTTCGGGATGGTAATTATGCTTAATCTCAAAGTTCAAAAGGCTCAGACCTGCTACAAATTATGATGGCTAAAATCCAGTAGTCGTACAGGAAGCTTAAAAACAACATCCTTCAGAGACACAGTGGCATCATTAAGGATTCAGAATCCATGGAACAACATGGCGATCTAAACCCTCCTTCGATGGCAAAAAACCTTCGATATTTGACATTAACGCCCGCATTCCGCAGTGACTGCTCTCTCTCTCATGCTCTCTTTTTTAACATTCTTCACACAACTACTTCTTTATGTGTGTCCAATGGAGTGCGAATACCTTTAAAACCACAAATGTCAACGTCATGCTGCCGCTACAGGAAAGGTCAGGGGATCACAAAAGCCATTACGATTCAGTATCTGGGGACCAATCCTTTTGCTTGTCGAGAAATTTCACCGGATAAGAGAAAACTTTGAGGTTTGACCGAAATATCTTAACAACTGTTGGATGGATGGCAGACATTAATGCCACCCTCAGGATGAATTGCAATGAAGCTCTGGCAAAGGTTCAGTCAGGAAGACCATTCTTTGGTATGCTTAGGGGGGATCAAGAGGTAAAGCGGGTCACCCACTAATCTGAAGGTTGGCGGTTTGATCCCCGACTCCTCCAGTCTGCATGTATAAGTGTCCTTGGGCAAGATAATGAAACCCAAATTGCTCCTGAAGTCTGTGCCATCAGTGTATGCCTGTGTGTGAATGATTAGTTCCTCTCTGATGTGCAGTTGGCACCTTGCACAGCAGCCATCTATTTATGAATGTATGCGGACAGTGTGAATGTGACATGTGGTGTAAAGCGCTTTGAGTGGTCAGAAGACTAAAAAAGGCGTTGTACAAGTACAGTCCATCTACCATTTAGGCTGTAGTTTATTTCTCAAACCATCCTACCATTCACTTCTCACGCGTGCTCACTCATATATCCAGCGACACACCTTCATTGTTAACCTGCTGTCTTTTTAAATATGAGTCTCTCACTGCCTTTAGTACGTTCACGCTGCTTTATGTGCACCCCCCCTCCACCTTCCCGTCGCCGCCCAGTCATTGGAGATCCATCAGCTTCGTCATTCCATCAACCTCTTCAGCCATCTGTCTCTGGATAGTCATCAGTCATTACAACTTGTGTCTGGAGTCCATGGGGGGATTTATTCTTGCTGCTGCTCAGGACAGACGCCCCTCCATTACCAAAAGTCTCCCCCGTAGAGTCTAAGCGCCAAAGACTTTCTGTCGAGACTTAATCATCGCACATAATAAACGTTATCTTTACTTCATTAACTTATCTCCACTGATTGAAATAACTTTGATGATCCCCACCATCCACTACTGTTACATGAATATTAAGATTTAGGTGGATCGAGATAAGCAGTTAGCTATGCTTTTTGTCCAACTGGACGCCTTTAAACCAATGCTGAAGGAGACAGTGCTATGAAATGACAAAAACGATATATGGCATTTGTTTCATCGCTCCACACCGATCTGATGTTTTTGTCTGCCACCATGTATCAATTGCACTTTGTTGTATCTTGTATTTATCCATGCACTTTCCTAACTCAGCCAAAAAAGTTTTGACACTTTTTTGCATGTTTTTGTTCAGTGAAACCACTTTAACACCTAAACTTTTACTCTAGCATCATTATTAGCTCAAAGTCCAGTTTTGTTTATATCAATATATACTATATTCTTATATAATTGTATATAATATACTATATTATATGATAGTAATGTAATATACCATATTATCATAGTATTGACCAAATATCTGCAAAACTAATGGATTTCTCATCAGCTTCAGCTGTATTTCATGTTTAGCGACAATAAGCTAATTTTAGCATGCTAACACACTAAACAAAGATAGTTGTATGTCCTGACTGTCTATCTGTTGTCAGTCTCTGCCTGCATGTTTGACAAAGCAGTCGTTACTTTTAACATACAGTACCTCCTTTACATTAAACACAGTAATTTGATCCATTGTAATATAAGAAAATGTTGATTAGTGCAGTCTTAAAATAGTGAATATGAAACAGTATATGACTACACGTATATATTGTGTACATTGTGTAATATTACTATAGTAAGAACTCAGAGCTGCCGTTGGAAACTCCTAGATGGATTTATGAAATATGAAGTTCCTATAGCTGAGTGGCTTAAAGCATTAATTATACAATGGAGTGTGTTAAATGAGAGAGCCTGCCCTCCATGAAACCGTGGAGGATTTTGACAGAAATATTGCCCCAAAAGCTTCTCCCTTGACAGCCTTCGCGCTCTGATATTATATTCATTTAAATACATTAAATCATCACTAACACCCGTGGAAGTGCAAATCCATTCTATTTTCTATTACACTTATTTCAGACTTATTTCTGGCTTTCAGACCCAGCTCGGAAATCAATAATAATTTAGATGAGAAATTAGTGACAGAAGCCTGGCTCTTTCCATGTGGGAAGCAGAGCCGTAAAAACAGAGAGAATCAAGGCAAAATATATTATAATATATATAACTCCTATAACGGAAAGGGTGGCGATATGAAAAAGCACACAACTTTTTCGATTCTGACTTTCAACTGTGAAAATCTTAACCTGAGGTTGGTTTTCTAAAAGAATCTCAAAGTAGATGAATCCTCCTTTCACCTGGAATATGTTGGAGAGGTCTCGCAGGTTGAAGATGTAGTGGAACTTGACTGCGGTGGGGAGAAAGGTGGCGGAGATGCGCTGGTGCAGTGCCAGGGCTAACTGGACCAGGGTGGGGCAGCTCTTCTGGAGGGCGGCGTTGAAGCCTTCTCCTCTCAGGTGCTGAGACAGGATGGAGGTGTAGATGGTGCTCAAGGCCTCGGCTCCGGGGAATGACAGGGCAAAGACGGAGAAGTGCCGCTGTGGAGGGAGATCCAGCATAAACAAGGCAACGGTAAACATGTTGTTCCTCACTAATGATGCAGTCAATTATCTTCCAGACTAAAAGCAAGGGTCACATTGTGAGTGTTTGCAGCAGTGAGTGGAGAGGGACTGCCGCTCTGTTAAGAGTGCCTTTTAAATTTAAATATGACCATCTCTGAGTTTGACCTACGGTATAATTGTAAGTCACTCTCTTTCAGAAAAAGTAGTCCTCTAGGTAAGTATGTACTCTTATACTCCCAGTTATAAGTCGTATCCTGTCTTTTATCACACACTGTACACTTTATAATTAACAATAATAATCTTATCCCACTCTCTAGAAAATCCACGGGCCCTGACGGGATCAGATGCAAGACGATTTAGGTGCGTGCTGATCAGTTAACTGTCTCCTCTCAGGATGTTTCAGTGACCAGTAGATACAGGCAAAGAAACCTGACTTGCGGAAAAAATCTTGTTTGATTGTCCCTAAAAGTAACCGATTAGCTGAAATTGCCATCTTCTCCCTGACATGTTCTCTCACCTTAGTCCTTATCACTTTGCATGTCAGAAAGCAAGGGGTGGTTGAAGACACGCTGCTGCTTATGTCGCTTCCTCAAAATTCTGTTGTTAAATATAGAAGTGCTTAAAACACCATCACCCTCGCCTACTGTTTTATTAATGAACAGATCTCGGCGTCAACGGCACCCTAATTGTGGATCATGAATAAAGTCTTTTTTGGTAAAATGCCCTACAATGAGTACAGGAGTTCCTCAAGGCTACGAGTTATCACCTGTTTTGAACACTTTTTCCACAAACCAATGCCAGGCCATCGTTTTTTTATAACACATCATCGGTAAGATTTTTTAAATCCGATGTCGACTCCCCAATGTATTTTGAGAAAGAGATTTTATCAGATGGTGAAACTATAACAATCTTCAGCTCAGTGTTCAAAAAAAACATGGTGACTGACTTGAAATGTAACAAGTCTGATGCACCTTTGTCTTGGAATGATGGTGAAATAAGTAATAATCTCTGTGAGGTCACGTTTGCCTTTCTGTATGTGAGTATGTGAGTTTATTTATGGAGAATGGGTAGATTTGAACCCCTGTGTACCATTGACTAAATGTATTTCTGCTTTTGTGTAATAAAGTATAATTTGATTTGAATTTGATTTGAAAAACATGTCAAAAAATCATGTTTTAGAGTTTGTCTTCCTGTATCAATATACTTTTAAGTATACTTTTTACACATCTTTAACTTGGGGCTATGAACTGTATATAAACGCATCAAATCAAGTGATTGTTAGCTTGTGTGTCGCCACAATAGCTGGCAGAGCGATGTTATAGGTCAGAGGTATGTTATATATCAGTTGGCAAAACATTTCCAAAGATTTTTCCATCATGCAGTTTTCTTTTTCAGCATTTTGTTGTGCTAAAGTACAGCAGCTCTTCAGTGGGAGTGGACAAGTCCCACGCACATCACTGAGCCTCGGGGCGCCATGACGCTGTCACTGGTTCACTGTTTGTCCTTCCTTGGACCTTTTTTGGTAGGTACTAACCACTGCATTCAGGAAAGATCTTCAGACAGAACCAATGGACTTATCGCAGAGTGGCGTGATTTCGGATTGAAATTTATAGACAATAAGAAAAATTCAAAGAAGTGGCAGCCTTATCCTTTTAAAAAAGGCAGTTTATTGCCAAAACATAATCAGACCTAATCATGGCAGATCACATAACACTCATATAACTTGTTTTTGGAACACCCTGGCAACAAGCCTATTTTTTCATATGCAGATAATAATATGCAGCCCATAATATAATTTGTCAATGTTCTGTATGGATGTAACACAGTGATCCAAAACCTGCAACAGGTGTTCCCACACCACACCAGCTCAGTTTCTTCTGAAGTAGCCCAGTGAGTTTATTCAGCTATCTAAGGGCTCCTTCATGTTTCTGTGACCAAGATAGTATACATATATTTAGATGGCACATATTAATCCCCAAAAACCTGATAATAACCAGGATGCATGTGAATTTAGTAAGTAACTCTGAACACTGAATGAACACATGAAAAAAATATAGTGGCATCCACCTTTTACCTCCGTCTTTTTCTTTCTTTTCTTTTTTTCTGCTTAAAGGTTTTGACACATCAGAGTAGTCTCAGATTTGGCACAAAGACATGAGCAAACCAATCAACAAGCAAATAATGCGCCACCGCCTTCAGGCAAACCAGTCTAATTTCCTAAATGCGGAAACATAATGTTGAGACACGCCGTCATTTATTTTTTTGTTAAAGTTTCTTCTAAATCCAATCAGCTGTGCATGGGCGGCCACGCAAATGAATGAACGGGAAAATGAACGAACAAACGGCGGGAAAAAAAACATGAACGCAGACAAACAATCTAATGGTCCAAACATGTTTTTGCCAAAAAAATTTACAAATGAGTAAATAAATGAATGTAAAGCAGAACATAATGGAACCTAATTTTATAATAGGAGTTAAATATAGATAGAAAGACTGTCTATGATAACATGTGCAAGAGAAATGTGCGCACATGTAACCCTAGCAGTGTGTTGCATAAGCAGTGGAACACAACGTGCTGTGAGGACATGCTGTTTGTGTGTGTGTGTGTGGGGGTGTGTACCTGCAGTCGTGGATTGATGGTGAAGCTGCCAGCTGTGGGGTTCATGCAGGACACATACTGAACACTGTGGATTTCCTTCAAAAGCAGCTTATTACGGTCATACCTGGGAGTACACACACACAAACATGCAGGGGGGGGAAAAAAATCATTATTTAACAGCCCTGCATGCACAAACACACACACACACACACACACACACACACACATGCCCTGGTTCTCTCATGCACGCACACTTTCCCGACGTTTTTTGCTCGATATGGACACCTCAGCTCCCACTTAAGCTGGCATGGCTCAGTAGCATCCTCCCTCCTCTCAATTTCATACCTGAAATCCTCCCAGCATATCTCTAATGGGCCGACCGTGTCTAAGCCAGTCAGCCTGTGTCTGACGCAGTGGAACCATGTTCAGAATGGCCTCACTGTGTCAGAAAGATGAGCAACAAAATCCTTTTAAGAGGAATCATACAACCCCGCACTCACATTTGACTTCTGACACTCATAAAAGTTGTAGCACGGCGATACTGAGGCAGGGATCTGTCGGAATACTAAAATGTGTTTAAAGTAGAAAGGCTCTTCATCTGAATTATTATGGTATTACATCTATCAGCTGCTGGCACTCTATTATCTGAATTATCCCTTTCTATGTTAATACATGGAGAAATTCTCTGAAACTGTCCATCATGTAAGCAATTAAAGTGAAGAACTATCCCCTGCTGAGGGAGTGTTTCCTGAAGAAGACCTAGAACAGGGACTCTCAAAGTGTGGTGTGCCTGAGCCGCCTCTGTATGGCGCGCACGAGAGGAGAAGGTTAATGGTGGTGTAAAGATGTAATAACTACACAAAGACTTTTTTTTTCATGAAACCTTAAAATGTCAACTTTATATTTAAACTTCCATTTTCAGCATAAATAAATCATCATACCCAAAATGCACTTCAGCTCCTGGTCTTGGTCTTTATGTAACTAGCTAGCTTTGCCTGTGAGCGCGTTGCAATCTCTTGAATATTGAATATTGTGTTCTAATTATGTTGTGCATGCCTTTAATATGGCTACAAAAAGGCTTTGTTGCGGGGGTTTTAAGGGTGTGGGGATTGGAGGCGCATCAATGTAAAACGCAGGTGTAGATGTGGGGTGTGTTGCCTAATAGGTTTGGGAACCGCTGACTAGGACAACAAATTCTGGGCATAATGTCATCTTCTTTAAACAGCACAGGCATTTTTGCATCATCAGTATCTATTGCATGGCTGCATGTAAATGACAGAGCCTTACCAGTGGTTGTAGTCCATGTGTTGGCGTATGAGCGTGTGGGGTTGCACCGTGCCGTATGCATCCACCTCAGGCATATTCATGTCATCTATGAAGTAGATCAGTCTTTTGTTGCCTGGTGGTCCATAGTTGCGCCCTGCTTTCTTCTCAAGGGGCTTTTCCAACACCGCTGTGTAGGAGAGGAACGGAAGAGCAGAGAGCAGAAATGCAGGAAAGGTGTAACTGAATAGCAATGGAGTAGAGATAGAGAGCGATAGAGTCAGTGTGGAGACATTTGATTTAACTGGAAGAGTCTGGACCCCTTGCGGGATGAATCTAAGGGGTCGTAAGATATTTGACATGTAGGAAATAAGAGCCTGCTACACAGAAGCTGGTTTATTTTTTGCCTTTGCTTTTTTCATTTTCAAATACTGTAACTTTGACCTTTTTAAGCCTTTAAATATTATGAAAGTGTCTAGGAGGGAAAAATACACATTCAGTATAGACAAGGGGTCAAAAGTACACATTTCTTTGTATTAAGAGTTCAAAAGCAAAACAGCTTAACTGAAATAGTCAATAATGCCCTCTGAGTTGGGCCAATGTAGAAAAGAATTCACTGTATTGTATTGTAGTTTTAATGGCAATATTCTAACAGCAAAATTGAAAACCATCATCCATTTTTTAACTTCTTCGACTAATGTCAAGAGTCAAATCATGGTTATTTAAATTGTCCAAAATCAAAAGTTTATCTCAGACAGCTTTGCACTTAGCCTGGTTCCAGACCTCTGAAACGCCTTCAGCATCTCTGACATTCAAATTTTATTCTGCCAACAAATTAGAGATTTTTATGGGTGAATCAAAAATAGAGAGAGATTCCTACATTTTTAGCTAACTATAGACAAACTGTGAGGAATCTCTGCGTTATCGTTGATCAGGATTTGTTCTTTAACTCCATGCAAAAATCAGGAACATCCTGTCTCCAAATGATGCAGAAAAACTAGTCCATACATTTGTTACTTCCAGGCTAGATTATTTCAACTCATTATTATCAGGCTACCTGAATGAGTCCCTTAAGATTCTCCAGTTGATCCACAATGCCGCGGGCTGGCTCAGTTAAATCCTGAACCATCCCTTAGTCCTAGACTGCTGGGAGACTTCCCATGATCCACTCTCTTCTCCTCTCCCTTACATCAGTATGCATTTTCATCACATTATTGCATGTTACTAACTAAACTTCTTTTCTCTCCTGTAGTTTTGTGCTTTCTCGTCCCTCTCCTCTCTCCTTCTGTTTCTGGCTCTAGAGATGTTGAATCTGGATCTGTGGTTGCAGGCTTCCTGCTTTTTTTATTATAGTCCTAATAATGTTATTTTTGCTATCATTGTTATTAGTCTTAGTATTTTTCCTATCATTGTTATTACAATTATTCTTTCATTTGATATCTCTGTCAACCCAACCAGTTGAGGCAGATGGCCGCCCGCTCTGAGTATTGGTTTTGCTTGAGCTTTCTGCCTTTTAAAAGAAATGTTTTTCTTGCCGTTGTTGCCAAGTGCTTGTTCATGGTGGGAACTGTTGGTTCTCTGTAAATAATACAAGCAGTACGGTCTAGGCCTGCTCTGTTTGAAGAGGGCAATGTGTGAAAAGTGTTATGAATTGGTGCTGTAGTCATATAATTGAATTGAATATTAAGTCTATGTGGTTCCTACCTTGGAGCATAGCAGACGTGGTGTAATAGTTAAACGGGACATTTTTAATCATGTATTTCTCTGCGTCCAACGATCCCAGTTTTTCCCCAACCAGAACAGACTTCCCTGTCCCGGCATTCCCGACCAGCATGACGGGTCGACGATGTTCCAGGAGCCGGTCCATGAAGTAACGAACTCGAATGGTCTCTGTAGTGTGGACCAGACATGCCTGCACATGGGAAAAAGCGGGTTTATTCGAGTTTTAACTGAAAACAGCTGCCTTCTGCTGCCGGAAACCAGACTGACAAGTGACAGTGAGAGTGGAATAAAACCAAAACAGTCAGCTGAAAGATGTTTAATTGTTCTGTAGAGCTGATAGAAATTGTCAAGCTTCACTGCAAGCAACTGCAGATTAGACTACATGTATTGTAATTTGACCCATTGTTAATATAAGCAAGTAGAGCATCTTTTAACTACTAACCAATGATCAAAATTGTATGTAAAGTCATTTAAGCCTAAGTCCTGTAGATGAAATCTGTGAAATTCCACCAAAACGTGCCTTTAGCTTGAATACTCTAAAACAAGCCGTTGTACCTGAAGTGGTGTGTCTGTATCCATCTCAAACTTGGGCACCATCTTGGACCAGGGTTCAAACTTCTTGCTTTCAGGGTCGATGTAGTAATCAAACACGGTGCCCTGGGACGGGAATTTGATGGTTTTGAACTCGGCCACCCACCACTTGCTGAACTCCACTCTGTAGTCGACCAGCTACACTCACACAGAGCACACACGCAGAGACACAGAGGTTAGGCGGGCGGTCAATACTCTAAAATGACTTCCTCTCAGATTTTTCTCCCCCATGCAGTAGCTATGGATCTGTGCGTTTCAATTGTACTGGTGTGAATACAAACCAGGGGACAAATAAATGGCGACAACATAGAGATACGGTCACAGCAGCTGAAGGGTTGAAAATGAGATATGGCAGGCCTATCTATCCATCTGTCTGATTCAGACAGTGAAGTAGCCTCATCACCTGCGGCCTGGCAGTTCCTCGCCTTCCTCCCTGCCTCCCCATCCCTTGGTACCTGTCTCCTCTATTCACTACCAACTCTCCAGTCAATAAAACCACTTAGCATTTAAATGCATCTGTGATGGGAAAATAAAGTGGAGTACATTTGTACCGAGGGGAGAGCAGTTTTATCCCATAACTTAGATGGACGCGCTTACTGTACCCCGCTAACTGGATTGCTTAGCAACTGCTCGCCACGGCTCTCCTGCTGATTTAAATTCAGCCAGCCTGTGTGTTGTTGAGCGGGAATAGAGTCCGCTTCATTTTCAGATGGAGATCTCTCCCTTTTCAAAAACCTGCCATTTCTTCAACTGAAAATAACTTTCAAATGACTTTTCATAAATAGAGACACACAGTTGAGTTGCGTAAGAGCCATCAAGAGCCAAGAAATACCCATAATGCAAGTGCAAAAAACTCTTCCAGGAAGGAGGGGGAAAAAAACCATTCAAGCTGTTTTAGTTGTGTCCTACTCTTTTCCGTCTTTATGCAACCACTTAGTGAGCGTCTCCCATACCCAGAGGCCCACGCAGTACCTGGTCCTGGAACATGGCTCCCCCAAAGGCCCAGACGGCAGCAAAGACAAAGTAGAGCTCATAGAGTTCCTTTGCACAGTCTGGCGGGGTGTTTTCTGGAGTCAGCAGACACTCCAGCAAGTAGCACAGCATCTGGACCATACTCTGCTCAGGGATAGGGATGATCTTCTTAAACCTGAGCAAAGACGGATGCATTATGTGACTGGATTCAAGCCTTACCACTGATTTGTGTTTCTCATGTAGCATGTAAAATAACTCCTGTGCTGAAAGAAGAAAATAAGGTGTTAAATTGTGATTTCACTTAATGTAATTTTGAATTATGCCACATATTTTTTAACAGATTTAACTAAAAAAAACAACAACTTTCTTTTGACAAAACGCAATTAATTTATATTTACTGTGAAAGCAGATGACAAATGTATCTATGAATATGTATGTGGCGTCGTGGTACTGTACAGTGGTGCATATTCTGGAGTTTTGGCCACGCAATGAGGACATAATAATCCTCCTCTGTGTCTCCCTCCTCTGCTTCCTGTTTTTGTTGTCCGCTGCAGTAGCAGTGGTGATGGAGGTGTTGGAGGAGGCGAGTGGTCCTGTACAATAGAATGCGGGATGGCATCCAGCTCTTCTGAGTCAGTCCCTGTTTGCCTCGGCCCACTTTCGCACCGTCCCTGCCCATGTTATTTCACACCGCGACACCCTGCGTCAACTGGCCATGATGTAACAATGTCATTTCGTTACCTTGATCTGAGGGCATCCAGGCAACAGGGGAGGTACTTGTCAAACAGGATGGTCAGGTTGGCCTTCTCTGATTGGACCTCCCTCCTGTCGATCCAGCTGGTCACCGAAGGGTTCCAGCCGAGGTCCGCTGGGTTTATGTACAGGATGCCTGAAAAGGCGAAAAGGGAATACAACACATTGATGTCAAATACGTTGTGGGTCCCCTTCGGATCCATCCCACACATCCTGCCTGTGTACTGTATGTGCCACATGAACTATACATGGCTGCTCCAATTTAGCAGGTATTATGTAGTACTATGCAAAAGGACATTTGAAAATAAATTCAACCTAAAATACTAACTATGTGGAAAGGAGGAGACAAAGAAAGGAAAGCAAGGACTACCTGCTCTGGATACAGTAGCGGGGGTGGCAGTGCGAAGGTGGCTGATCTCAAACACCAGCCTCATGGTGGGATTCAGAGGGATCCGCTCATTACTGGCCAGTGTCAGCACCTAACAGAAGGAGACACGTATTTACACACATTGTACGTAGATAGGACTGAAAAAGAAAGTGTTTTTTTTGTGAACTGAATATATAAATATAATATAAATTGAATTGTGCCTTTTACAGAGTCTTAGTCTGGATTGTGTCACCTGCTTTCCACAGCTCTTTTCACTATTCTCAGCATTAAACACACACACAAACACACACACACAGCCATTTATTCTCTCATCCTCAGAGTACAAACTGTTTATTATTCTCGCATCAGTGATGAGTCAGCCAAATCGCTCTATTCATATCTGAATACTGACTGAGTGAACAACAACACAGTGAAAATGTGTAACCTTTGTCATTTTGATACTGAATAAAAGACTCAATCCACACATTTACACACTCACATTCACACACACACACACACATACAACTCGCTCACACCTTGTTGTCATCCATGACTGTGTTGAGTGACTCTATCCACATCGGGTCAATGTCTCCATCTAAAACAATCCACTTAGGTCCGTTGTGACTGACATTGGCCAATTCACGCATTATATTGGAAAACAGGCCTGCGGGGAGAAGGAGTTCACTCAGGTCAATGAACACTTTTTTACTGATTAAACACTGTTTTAGTTTTGCAGCAATCACCATCTTTCCACTCTCTGGTTGCCGGGTTGATGATTCCAAACAGCTCGTCATTGGTCACAGCCTTTGGGTTCAGGTCTGCCCACACAGGTCTGCGCTTCATGTTCTGATAGGTCCGTTGCAGAGACCTCATCACCTGACTCTTACCGGCGCCTGCGTTCCCGATCACAAACACAGAGTGACGCACCGCCAGCAGCTCCTCCAGCTGCACCACCTACCGCACACATCCAGAACGACATTTTTTTTCTTGTTACGCTTTGTTTGCATCACGTGAAGGACACTGATGACATGGCTTACAAATAAAACCCTGACCCTTTTACGGGATAATACAGCATTTCATGGACCACTGCACTGTACCACTCAGGCTACTGCATTTCATAGTTAATATTCTGGTTTATGGTGAATGTAAAGTGATGCAGGAAGACAGGGTAGTGTGATGCACTGCAGTGCAGCGCAGCAGTTTAGTACACTGTTCACAGACTACAATAAATGACAGCAGTGGTCTTCTAGAAGGACAGATATGCACCCTCATTACTGTCTGTTTGCACATTTAAAGGGCCATGCCATCTATTTTACACACGAAAATCAGATTACTTGTCATGGGGATTAGTAGTTAACAGTCAATGGACAGCAAAAGTGTTGAATATTACATAAATAAAACATTCATTATGAAATATATAAATTCATGTAATATAATACGTATAATGAAACAAATATAAATGACAATGATAAAGAAGGGAAATAATCCAATACATATTTGAAACTCAGCTCCAAGTTATGAAATGTTACTGTTTCCAAAATGACCATTGTTTTTGTTCACTTTTAATCACAAAGTTCTTCTCAGTCAGTCAAGACAAACAGGCCAGAGACAGTGATGTGACTGGCTGTTGCTTTGGTCTGAATGAGCAGCCAAACACATAACTGTCTCAGCCCTGTGTGTCTTGATTGACAGACATACTAGTTTTAAGCAAAGTCTAAGTCGAGTGTGCTGTTGTTGTACACTATTCACCCACAATGCAATACACAAAGGGATGGAAGGGCTACATACTGTATACCAATGATTGTTAAAGTGGGGTCCTTAAGGGGGCTGTAAGGGGTCCCCAACAAAAAGGGGAATGATTTATTTTCATTAGAATTCCTTCCATAAATAATACAGTGTCAGAATATATCACTGTTTTGGTCATGAGATTCAGACACTGTCTGTAATATAACATCTAAAAGCAAAGATCCTATCATATGGCAAACACAGGGACATAAAATTATCAAATGGGGGTACGTGCTCTAATTTGAGTCAGTTTAGGGGTCTTTGACGTAAAAAACTACTGCTGTAAACAACCAGTACGTAGTAAGGAATTGGGACATTGTGATAAAAACTGGCATCACGAAATAAAGTCAGTTACTGGGAAAATGCTGCTGTGAAATGAAAACAGTCTTTTGAAAAAGGACATTTTGAAAAAAAATAGAATATAACATGGCATGAAATATAAACACAATACTACACTGTAAAACATTACAGACACATTTAGTTTTGTCGACTTACAAACACAAGTTTAACAAAGTTAAACTTGGATAAATTCATTGTGTTGCCTTTTTTTTTGCCGTGTTGATTGAACTTGCGTATGTCAGTTATAAGTTGAAAAAAAAAGGCAAGTGTGCGGGGATGGGAGCTAGAGAAAAAAAAACAGTGAAGTGTAAGTGAAACATACACATTATCAACTTACTGTTTGGGTTGAGCGAGTATTCAGTTGAAACGAGTATCCGTTACAGATACTTTTTATGAGTATCATCAGAGAAAAACGTGTCAATATCTGTTTTATTATAAACTATAAATTTAGGAACCTTTTGTTTAAATAAAGTAGTAGCGGTCGTCTTATATGTGCATGTGTTACCTCGCACAGACATCCCCTGTGACTTGCCTACCATGTTTTTAAGCAAGTGAAATTTTACAAGCACGGATATTTTACAAGCACGGAGCAGGTAAAGCTCTGAATACAGGGTGCAGATGTGAGCTTCGGTTGTTTGATAGGCTGCGGCATTAACAAGCCCACAAGCACCGTGATAACAGATCGCAGGTATAAAAATGTGGAGAAAAAAAAGACGACTTCTGTGTCTTTAAGTGTTAGGGTTAGACTATAAAACGTGCTGCTGATGGAGAAAGTAGAGTAGACGGGCATGGGGGAGGCAGAGAGAGGCAGGGCATGTCGGTGTGTTTACCTGAGGTGTAGGCTTCTTGTGTATATGAGTGTGCGAAGAAGATTATTCTGAGGAGGCGCCGAAGCATATTTAAAATTTATAACAATTATGTTCCCGGTGATTAAAACCTGCTGGTCTAATGTAAAAAAAATGTAGATTTTTTTGGCTGGGGGTTTTACAATCACGATGCCTGCTCAACCTTCGCCCATCTGTCAGCCATCGCCGATGGACGATGGCATCGTCTATCAGCCCAACCTTAGTTCCTGATGACGGCCTTAAGGCCAATTTAGAAAGGAGGAGATAGGTGCTGGCTTGCGAACTATTTTGAAATTTGACTGTGGTGTGCACGAAAGATCGGCAAGTGGTGCGTTGCTCGACACAGCAACAAACTTCCCTGGCCGTTGAAGATTATAGTGCAGCAGTGCAATTATCATGGTCTGTCTGCAAGGTCCTTTTTACATGTAAACTGAAACAAATTTGGAACTTCATTCCCTTTAACTTGAAATGGAAAGTAGGATTAATCTGGTTAAGTTGTTTTAACTTGAAACTGTGAGTTAGAATAACTCAAAGAATGAAGTTGATGTTTACGTATAAAGTTGAAGAAAACAACGTTGAGGCAACTATAACACTGTAGTTATATCAACTTAATGAACTTGTGAATTTGTTAGTTGAAACAAATTCAATCTTCAAGCTGAGTTGACTTGCACTTACAAGGCAGCAGGTGAACTTGCATTTCCAAGTTAAATTAACTTGAAATGTCTTATATAGTTAGTTGTCTGTACTTAAAATGTAACTTGTATGTTTGTATGTTTGTTTGACAAAAAAAAGCAAGTTTCCTTAAATGGGACAATGTCATATAGAGAGTTGTTTTAACTCACAGTATCAAGTTCAAACAATAAATGATTATTAATTATACAAACTGTATACTGTATCATTAGTTGAAACAAAGCTTTTCTTGTCTTCTATTCTTACATTTGTATTATGCACCAATTAAACTGTTGAACCACCTTGATAATTTTTACAGTGTACAAACAAAGATGACTATATATATATATATATAAAATGTAACTTGTATGGTTATACATAACCCCATACATTTCTAAGGTTCGATAAGACTTATTCTGTCATCGTCGTCATTAATTTGAGTACAAATTTATAACAGAAAGCCTGTGTTACAAACTGGAGTTTGAAAGATGAGATATCAAAGGACATCTCTGCTTCTATTGCGTCAAATTAATTTTCTTTTTCTCTGAATATTACCCCCCACCCCAAGCCTCTGTAATATATTTATTTTTTACGCGATTGTATTTACCGAGTTGAATATGTTTTGGGTTTAAATACAATAGTGTTGTAAAACCTTCTTCTATGAATTATCTTGAACCAAATTTAAAAAACTGAACAGTGTACAAAAAAAATGCTTCTTTGGACACAAATTATGGGGTGAGCACTATTTCATGTTGGGACGCGCCCCTCAAAAGTCAAATAACTGACTATAAATTAACAAACTGTGTAACCTTTTCTTTCAAATCAGAAATGTGAGGTAACACCCCAGAATAACAGAGAGAAGAATGGAGAGAGGGAGATTTCCTCCCCACATCCACTCAAACATACAGATGGCGAGCTCAATCAATGCCATCGACTGGGCTCCCGGCGGCTCCTACACCCCATCCATTCAGCTAGAGCTCGGGCGGCTTTACACTCTCAGAGGCCCCGGCTGATTACTGCTTTGATGTAGGAAGGACTAATGCTAGCACAGGCTAACGCTAAAGGTATGCAGCCTCTCTCAGCTCGCCTGCGCACCCCCTCTTTGTCTGAAATCAAAAGGTTGGTCGCACAAACAAAGACAGGGAAAGTTCATGCTCTGGGGGTGGATGGTTGTTATTGACCGCTCCGCCATCTCTCTCTCTCTCTCTCTCTCTCTCACTCGTTTTCTGTGTTTTCCCTCCCCTTTGTTTATTCCTGTGGCTGTCTCTCACAATGTCAGGGTTAAGTGGCATGGTGCAGCGCCAGCCTCCATTGATGGAGTGTTATTTTGTGGATCCCGTGTCTATTTGACCTGAGGCAGATTGCACTTATTTCCCCTGGTCCTGCGTTCATCCGTCTCTGACACACAACGCCTCCTATTGTGCATGTGTGAGTGTTTGTGAGTGTGTGTATCTGTATAATGACTAGAATTAGGTCAGCAGCTCGGGCACCTGAACTCTCATCGCAGCCAACCGATGGCTTTCTGCAATATTTGCCCGATTCATCCAGATCCTGCAGACTTGTTTGACACTAATGTGTATTTCCCAGTGGAACATTATAACGGGAGGTAAATCGCTTTTGGGAAGAACTGAGATAAATCTAAATGAAAGTGCTACAACTGTGATATCTGTCTAAATTGTTAAAGATGAAACCCCCTTTGGGAACTCGTGCTTCTCAGACAACTTGTGATTGTGTTTGCCTTCATCTGTGGCTTAGCAACACTTGTGACACATTTTTTGAGTTGGAATCAAAACAGAGTCCGATAAACTGTCGCAGGCAAGCATGTCAGGAGGATACCGAGGAATCAGGTTTACTATACCTTGAGTACAAAATTGTCCTCGGCCTGTAACTTCAAGTCCAGAATGGACTCCTTCACGTGCTTCTCAAAATCCAGGTCTCTCTTCCTGGGCACTTCCAGAGCAGGGAACAGGTCTACTATCAGCCCCATGAACACAGGCATGTCGTCTGTCACAATCTTGGGGATGTTGAAGTCTCTCAGAGCTCGCATCAGCACCTGGTCCTCTGCTCGGCCGGGGTCTCCTCTCTTCAGAGAACCGGCCACCACCAGGACTGATTTGATGGCTCGGAGGCCCCAGTCATAGTGGTCCTTTGGTGAAGGCCAGAGAGATGTCAGAAAGCAGAGGAAAATACACAGGCTTCTACTTTCACAGCAGTGATCGAGCAGTGAGATTTCTAAGGCTTGGCTAATTTAAAAATGACACGCGGCTCCTCAACATTGTGACACTTTATCTGTAATATTTAATTCACCATCAGATCCATGAGCTTCCAGCCAAACTAATATTTACCTCCCAGGTGCTGAGAGAAATCTGAGGAGAAACTCCTGCTCCATCATCTTAAAATAGAAGGAAATGATCCCAAGGTGCCATTTTAGTATCTTATTTCAAGTGTAATGTATCAACTGGTACCGAAACTAACAGCTACTTGATTCCCAGGAGGTCTCCCATCCAGATAACAGCCAAGCCCAAACCTGCTTAGCTTCAGTCTGCTACCTTATTTTAAGAATTCAAACCTATTACAGGCATGTCTGGAACTTATCTGGTAGGGTTTTTACAGAAAGCTCAATGTAATTCATATATATACTTCATCCATGTTACTAATAGTAATCAGCAGTGAGTTTCTTCTACCATGTCAGTTGTACAGGGACTCTCAGTGAGTCTGTCCTGTCCAGTGGCTCTCCAGTTAACAAAGATCAGATGTGTCTGTCACAGGTGCTAGTGCAGTAGTTGAAGCTGAACGTTGTAGGCAGAATATTCATAACACAACCAGCTCACACTGAAGAACACACACTGCCGCAGCATTACCAACCACCACGCCACCGCCATGAAACTAGAGGCAACAGTGATTTTGACAGCATAAAATATGTTTCACTGCACTCTTCTTACTATGCTCTGGTGTCTACCCGCTGCGTGGTTGTTCTGCACAGGGCCAAGCAGCATAAACTCTTACCCGTAATATTAAATCCACAGTTATGAACTACTTGTTTAACTCCGGAAAGTACATCTCTGAATTTGCACTTTCCATTGATTTGCAGTTTGTGAATATCGCTTAGAGAAGCAGTCTGTTCTTTATCATTTGACTTAATTGCCACTAAGTTGCTAATGTTGGGAAACTTGCTGTGAAACTCTGCCAAACAACTCTGAAGTGTAATTAAGATGATATTTAAAAAAATGTCTTAAGAACTAGAGCTTCATAAAACAGCCATAAAAAAAGGAAGAAGTGTGCTATGACACTTAAATGGACCTGTGGTCATGGGAAATTCATCCAGAACTGAGGGCCCATTAAACCGCTTACCTAAGTCGAGGAGCTCCACTGTAACTACTATTCAGCACTGCGGGATATTTTATTGCTTTTTTTAAATAATTAAGATAATGGCATGACATGTAAAACAGGACCAGAATAAAAATGGATTAAAGAAACATTTTGATGGAATAACATCCAAACTCCCCGCAGCTTCTTATTCATATGCATGTAACACTTCGCTCAGACAGTTAAGCTAGAAAGTCAGCGTCTGTATGGTGCCTCTGAGTCATTCCTTTATCAAAAGCCTCAAATATAAAAAGAACATTGTGTCAGTTGTTCAGCTTTGAAGTGGAAATGGATCTGGCTTTCTCTAACCATATCACATGTGTAACATCGAAGAAAGCAGATAGCACCTGTTTGGACAACAGCTCTTTACAAAGCGTGTAGAGGGTGATAAACTTCCTAGCGAGAACCCGAGCATTAATGAAGCCCTCGGCCACCAGCATGATTTCACAGATCAGCTCGAAGTCTGGCACCACCATGGCACATGGTCTGTGGAAAAATGAGGGGAAAAGGGTTAAAAGGCGCTCAGTTAATAATCACAATCTCATCTACAGTACGCAGTTCACTCAACTTATGAGGCCATATTACCGAATTTTGAGAAAGCGCGCACAGAGCAGAGAAACGTAAGCTTTAATACAACTCGCAATCCATCACAATTAAATGCATCACACAGCCCCAAAATGTTTTCAGCTACCTTTATTTAAGGTAGGTCTACCTTTTCAGAGCAGCTGTTCACCTAGCATGCACCTTGTTCCCTGCAACCTCGTGGAACTTGTGTTAAGTGCAATGTAAATGGTGGCTATAGCTTCTCCTTGATCTACGGTGGCTTGGATTTTGCCTCATTTGTGTGCTACTTTGGGCAAAAGCACCTGCCAAATGACTAACGCACAACATATAGAATCCATCAGACTTTAGGAGAGAAATATATTGTAGATTACCATAAATGCCATTTGCTTATTTTCAAAAACCGGAATGTTTTGAGAACAAAATGAAGTTCAGTTGAAGAGAGTTTGGTTTGGTTCACTGAAATTACAAAAAAACACACAGATCCTTTTGGTTTGTCCAGGTTTTGAGGTTTCTGCCTCCCCCCCTATCCACTGGAGGTGGATGGAATTTTGTTTGTGGTGCTCACATAATTGAAAGTTCCAAATATAACAATGCGCAGACCTCAAATTCAGTGTTTCGTGGAAATAATACACTGAAAAAATTGTCCCTTTAAAAGGTTTTTTTGTAATTTGGGATGTGACCTTTTAAGAGACATTTCTGCAATACTGTGGTTGGGAAAATCAAAGATAGAAATATGGAATTTGACCTACCTGAAGAGAGCCTTGAGGTTCTCAGGAAGCTCAGTCCTGCCAGCGTATCCTGGATTCATCGTGATGAAGATGCCAACAGAGGGGCAAAGATTCACCTCCTCTCCCATGAAGTTAAACCTCTTCTTCTTATCTCGAATGGCATCCTGGATGCTTTTGACCTGCACACACAGAGGACAAAAACACAGTACAGAGTAGAATGAATTGTCACTGTTAGTACTGGGTCCCTAGCTTGAACACTTTTTGCTAGCAACCAAAAAATACAGTAGAAACCTGACAGTCTATAGTCATAGCCGCTCTGAAGGTCTGTACTTAGTGGTGCTTTAAGTTAAATGATAATGTCAGGATGCTGATATGCTCACACTGACAATGCTAACATGCTGGTGAGAAGCAGGTGTGATGTTCACCATGTCTACCATCTTGGCATATTTTCTAATTATCCATAAACACAAAGTACAGCTGAGGCTGATGGGAATGTCTTTCATTTTGCAGATATTAATTTAAAAACCAAATTAATGGGAAAAGATTTACTTAAAAACGGCGCTTGAAGAAAGAGAACAGTGATTCAGCATTAACATTGTTGGACTAATTGTTTTTAAGTTTTTTTTTTTCTTTAAATTAGAGTAAGAATATATGCTGCAGAACCAGAGACAACATCTTCTTCCGTATTAGAATCTAACACCTCCACTGCGTTATGCTAGCAGCGGCTACCGTAGCCTCACGCCTCCAGCCTGCAGCAGAGATGAATCCACACCAACAGACTCTTTTCCTTTTCAAACAAGCAGTGTTCAGCTCCCTCTGGGGCCACAAAAGGCTTTATACAACATTGTTCGCAGTAATTCCCCCCAACACCTGGAAACAGACTTTGATGTGTAAAATCAGTGCAGTTCTCCTTTAAGGGATCACCACAGTTGTTATAATTTATCCTGTGTAAACACATTTTGTGCAAATCTACCAGTTAGATGTAGAGATATTTCACAGGATAACGGAAAAGTTTGACCAAAGTCATAAGGATTCACCCTCTAGGGACCATGAATGTCTGCACAAAGTTTAATGGCCATCCAGCCAATAGTTGTTCAGATATTTCAGTCTGAACCAAAGACATGGACCGGCTGCCTTAGCATGGCCAAAAAATGGTCTTGGAGAAACTAAAGTACTGTATTGAAAAGTTTTAAAACATACCCAGTCCTAATCACTGTCAATTAGCACTCATAAAAGATGCTTCTAAGTAGCAACCCTAATATAGGATTTACCCAGAGAAAGTTTGGTATCACTCATTAGCATATCACTAAGCAGAAACCAGAGTCAATTTGTAACAGCCTGTCAAATTGTTATGCAGTTTGCATCTTCTTTTTTTTTTTTAGGAGACACAATTTCATCAATAATATGAACATGCCATCAGCCAGGGTTTAGTGGCTGGGTGAACTGCCAAGGCTCCGCTTGTCTACATTATGACTGAATGAGATATCAGAAATGAACTTTTTTGTGTGCGTAAAACATCAGCGTGTAAGAGGCTTTATGAATATAACATGCGTGTGGTAAAAGAGTGCAGTGAGTAGACAGCTGGAAAGAGGAGGAACATCTCTTCATGGATGAGTACTTGGCTACAGATCACTCAGTCATACTAATACAACCGGGAGAGGAGGGAGAAAGAAATGCAAAAACAAACAGTGCAGCTGCAGCACGTGCACACACACACACACACACACACACACAAAAAAAAGAACAAAAGTTTTCACGAGAACATCAGTGTGGCTTGTGTTTTTATGTGAAATGACAGCGGCCCACCACTGCAAGCCTACAGGGATGCGAAGGGAAGTAAAACACCAAAAACACATTTTTAGAAAGTTGGAGAAAAAGACTCTGTTCTGAAAGGTGTAATCCAGTGGGGTCTGGCTCCACACTTTGCTGTCTCTTTGAATGTAAAGACTGGAGCTAGCAGCATCAATTTATTCACAGTCCGGGCCTGTATTGGCTGTAACAGAGGCCGGACTTCACCGATTTATCTCCATGTTGTTGTGTCTGGCGGCCTCCTGTTTGTCTCTGCTTTCCTTAATGTGGAACTGCCTGCGCCACCTGTGTTAGTTAGCTGAGTACGTCGCTCTGGCGATGCTAGCTGCTCCCACTTTAGGAGGATGGATTAGGCGGGTGTGCTGCGGTGAGAGATGGCTCTGCATTGGCTCCGCTGAAGCAGGCTGAGAGCTGGAGCAAGCTGCCAGCTGTCACAGCAGGAGTTTGACGCTCCTCTGTTCTCAAGGTCTACTTCTCCACGTGTAAGCCACCGTGATTTATTATTCATTACGCCACGCAACACCTATTCATTCTTCTGGCACTTTAATATTCTCTAAGTACTGTAGACTTCCACAGCTTACGGAAGAGGGCTGCTTGACTTTCATTGTTGCTTAAGAGAAAAGGAAGGAAGGGCAGAGAAGTGAGTGTCTACCAATGAATAATGATCCTTTGAGGCGCTCCATTATCCGTTATCATTATGATTATGATCAGCATCCTTATCAACTGTATACATTTTGCAGTGACAGTATTGCACATGCAGGTGGCAACAGCATGAAGTATTTGAATACAACAGAGGGAAGAAACCACAGAGGGAGGATCTGTTTGATCCGGGATAACAGAACGAAGTAGCAGAAATGCTCACATCAGCTGAAACACACAGAATATGGCTGATATCTCATTCTTCAGAAGAGTCATGTAATCGAACGGCCAGCTACTGTAGGCAGAGTTTACACCACCCAGTGTGCAGACAATAGGAAGTTTTCTCTTTTTAGCTTTGTGTCACTACACATGTAGAGGAGACCGAGGAGGAGTGTATGAGTTTTAACAATAAATAAAAGCTTTCATTTACTTTAATGAACAAATGTAGATGTACTCAAGTTAGACACAAGCTGGTTTTCATCGGCAGTCCCTGTTATTAGGCATCCTAAATTTATAAACTAATAGCTTAAGTTTAAAGCCACCTTTCACATTATATGGTCATTTGATCCATTAGAAATATAAAATATTGTTAAGTGCAGCTGTACAGGCTTGGTGCACACTAATTATAAACAACATTTTCACACTTGTCTTGGAGACGGAGCTGAAGACAGTTTGGTTTTATGTGCGCAGGTTTTGAGATATCTGGACTGACATATCTGCCTCCACCCCAATCAGGGACGCACCGACCCGATACTTGTATCCTGACTCAAATAGCTGGATCGTGAAAAAGAGACCAATCTATGGGCACGACATGTGTCAGCAGCGCGCAGGTCGACCCAAACATTTCCCAGGGGAGCTAACGTAGCATTTTGTTTTAGGGAGCAATGTTTACGTCAAGTCTGATGTTGCCTTCCATCATAAGAATGATTTCCAGTGTTTTCCTCACAGTGAGGAATACAGCTTATCAATTTTACCGGATCGGTACTCAGCGTTGGACAGTACCCAAAGCCCAGGTATTGGTGTCAGGACTGAAAAAGTCGGATCAGCGCATCCCTAACCCCAAAACAAAGTAGAGATGAATTTGGCTCATGGTGCTAACAAGCCCCACTACTATTGTCAGATTTGAGAATCTGTGCTCCTTTTTTATCCTTTTTGTTTTTACAATTGGGACAGTTTAACCAAATGAAAGGTTATAGTTATATTTCACTGACTCTGTGCCTTCTCTCATCCACTTAGATTGATTGAGACTGACAGGGCACTGAGCCAGCTTAACATGTAATACCCGATAACTGACGACAAACCAATGTCATGTCAGTTTATTGCAACTGAAGTGAAACTTTTTTTAGACATAGCTTTATAATTATTGCCAAATAAAAGCAAACTGGATAATGTTTGATGCTACATTATCCAAGAGCCTTTTGTGAAGATAAATAATCATAATTGTAACCATGGATAAACTTCTACACATATAAAAAAGAGGCACAAACGCTTAATTTCTTTCTTGCACTTCATAGTCAGCAACAGAACAAAACAGGGGCACCTTTAATTCCTTCCCAGCATCATACGGCAATCCCAAAGGACCATTACTGATGATTATATACAGCTACATTTGCAACCAAACTGCTTTCGGGTTTGTTATTTTTTCAACATACCCGACAGTTATCTTTTAATTCATATCTATGTGGGATGGACAAAAAACCCTCTAATACTTAAAAAAAAGTTTGGCCTACTTGGTGTCATGCTCTGATTTGACTATTAGGTGGAAGGAGAGCTTTTTACTTCACTAAGATGATTCATTTGAAACAAAATAAGTCCAAATTATGTACATATAATTTGTTACATGTAGATATTTGCAAATCAAGAATGTACTCTGAGTACCAACACTGAGCAAATACTAATTCAACCAAATTAGTGCAGCACATCCTTTGAGTCCTTGGAGTTTGTCCATTCAGAGTTGTTATAAGTTTTTGTGACCAGCACCACAGGCAAGCAAGGGAGGGGGTTTTCCATCCTAGACTCTCAAATCAGATCAGAGAAGGCTCTAATTATGAAGAAGCTCTGGGGTGCAGAGGTGCCAGCCTTGGTGGATTAGTCTTATAGCTGAAGCAATTTAAGCTTGCAATCGGTGATGAAGAGGCTATTTACTTCTGCAGTGCTGTTTTCAAAGGCTTATTTTCACCACAACTTGATTTGGATAGACCACTTCACAAATAAGACGATAACTCCCACATTCAGCTCCACCAGCCCGGGGTGTAAATACACACAAGCCGCCCTCACAAAGAAGCCTCGACCTAAAAGGGATTTTGGGAGTACCTGTGGCAGAGGAACTAGACTTGTTCTTACCTGTACAGCCACCACAGACAGCACCTCCACTGAGATCCTGTTAAATTCGTCAAAGCAGCCCCATGCCCCGGTCTGAGCCAGGCCTTTGTAGATGTTCCCACAGGACTGGTGGACAGAGAGAGAGAGAGAGATATTGAGATGTACACAGAGGGACAGGAAGTCAGTCACGCAGGCTCACAGGTGGACCCCCTGTCCGTCTGACTCATAAAGCTTGTGGCGAGGGAGACACAGACGTATCGCCAGTTAGACAGAAGATGTATGGAAAAAACATTTGTTGCAGTTACGACAGTGCAGCATCACGGCAGGCTGAGAGTAGGCGAATAATAACAGGCTGATACATAAACAAGGCCTCACACGAATAAAACAAGGTGTTAATGGCAGAAAGGCATGAGGCTGAAAAGGCTACCGCCCACGTTTTAGTTTTCCCAACAACAACCAGAGAGCAGGTGAACAGCCCTCTGGAAAGCAGCTGGACCAGGACGAACAGGCAGCTGACTTTTCTCTCCAATTACAGGGCCGAGGAAACCTTCTCTGACGCAAACCGGAGCTGACTAGAGGATTGTGTGTGTGTGTGTTTGTGTGTTTGTGTGGGTGTGCATGGCTGAATATGAGTAACAGTATGGGGCTCTGAAGGAATGCATGCGTTCCTCCTCCTGGAGTATATTAGCACTTCTCGCTGACACCTTGCTGCAGTGTATATAGCCGGGGGTGCTGTACGCCTCGATACTGTAATGATGCCCCTGTGAAGCCGGATCACAGGATTATGTTTATGTCTCCCTTTGAGCCCTCTGTATGCATAAAATGTGTTGGTGAGTATACAAGAGTGCATAATAAAGCAAGGAGGTGGCTGGGCACAGAGAGGGCATTTCGACAAGGTTTAGAAAAGAAATGACAATCAGAGTTTAACAAATGGGCTTTTCGTTCAAGGGGGAGGCAAAGCAGGCAAATGGAAGATGAAAGGAACAATAGAGGAAAAGAGAAGGGCACAAAGGTGGGCTGACAACTTTAATGACAAATACAAACCATATTGCTGACAAAGGCAAAGATGTAAAGAAACAGCTACGTGCGCAGGCTCCAACACAGATATGGGTAAGCGTGCGTGCTTGCTCACCTTGTAGTCCATCTGCTCAGAGCAGTTAAATACGTAGACCATGATGCCGAGGGCTCTGCCCAAGTCTTTGGTGGTCTCTGTCTTCCCTGTGCCTGCGGGCCCTGCTGGAGCTCCACTCATGGTCAGGTGGAGGGACTGGGTCAGGGTGATGTAGCATCTAAATATAGTCAAGGTACACGTACGTACGCATCACTGACGAGCAACATAAAAATTCCTTTTGAGTGGTACGACTGCTCTTTCATTTATAAAGATTAGGACAAGGCCACTCCCTTTTATTCACTCGCCCACAGTGAGGAGTTTGACAACACACATTGGCACATTTTTACTTTTAAAAGTTTTGGGCTTCTATGGCAACATGTTAGCTCAGCGGTTAGCGCTGTATGATGGCAGGTGCAGTTTCTGGCACTGTCCTTTTTCCTTTTTCTCTTTACAATGGAGTCTAAAATTTACCCCCGGGATAGATGGAGATTTTTCATACAACCAAATAAATTCATAAAATAAGAATCAAAGAGTTCAATTTTTTATAGTATTATTAAAGGATTGTCAATTCAAATTAACTCTTATATACATTCAATAGATGAGAAGATCAATACTACTTCCAAGTCTGTGTCTAAAGTATAAAGCAGGGTGCCAATTAGCTTTGGTTAGCATACAAACTGGGAGCGGCGTGAAACAGCTAGCCTGGCTCTGTGAGAAGTTCAAAAACACACAAATGAACATGTCGTATTTAGTTTCTTTAATCTTTAATCTTTCCTTTCATGGGCAAAATAGCTGCAGGGAAATGAGGATTTTTAGCATGGAAGTGCCTCTGTGTCTGCACTTTATCTACTGTATGTACAAAGTCGGTTTCTCTAAGCCATGCGTAAGTCCAGCTCTGGGGCAAAATATTTTTCAGATTAAGTATAAATGAAGTTGAGCGCAAGATCTGTTAACAAAAACCAGGCAGATGGTTCAACAAGCGGCTTAATCGGACAGCGCCTGGGCTGACATTCAGCAGGTGGAGAATCGATTGCAGAGGGTCACCACAATGTCGACCAATTGGTCAGGAACAATTCTCCTGTGTTTCACCCACTGTAACTACATGTTGAAATGGCTGCATTGCGAGGATTTTCCTGCCCTCCTAGAGCATGCAGTAAGCGGAATGAAAATGCACCGATAAACAAATGCTCAAACAATTCTGTACGTTTGGTATTGTTTTTCCATCTTAGTGAAGACAGTGCACTTCCAGGAGGAATTATTGTTCTACTACAAAACTACCACATCATCAAATACATATGACAAAAAACATTCGATACCGGGGAATGGCTCCAGCTACCTACAAAGCTCTCCATCAAGCTGTCCCATTAAATGATCCAGATTGGCTCTTAATGAGTGCACCCCACAAAAAGGCTCCATTTCTACAGCAGCATGACAAAGAATGCACGCAGCTCTAAACAGTACAAATTACAAATCCTGAGTTGACACAGTCGTATAACCAGCACTGACAATGTCTCGGTGTCGGCTCAGCCGTCATCGTACATAACCTCATTATATGATAATATAATCTGCTCCTGTGCTTTGATTATCACACAGGCTGATTAGCGACACCAGTGATTGCTTCTCCCGTAGAACCTGTCAGGACTAACAAACAGTCTGCCCATCTAGTATCAATAAAAAACAGCAGCATCCATGGACGTGAACTGATGGAGACAATCAGGACTTTATTGATCAGGGCAATAAACACAACGGTTTGCCTTGAATATCAATAGAACAATGATTTTAATGAGCTGCTGGTTAATAGATGATGTATGTGAGGGGAAAATATTGGAAAGCATACTGAGAGACAGACGCTCGGAGAAGACAAATGATCCCATCTGTATACACTGTATCATCCGGATACCAGTGCCAACAGGCGTTATGGCTCTCCCCTGAAATATGGCCAAAAATCAGTCGTCTAGGAAGCATGATAAGGGTGTCCTGCATGGAATAGGTAAAGCCAGACAGAAGACAAGGGCGAGAAACTAAACTGGGCGGCTTTGACAGGGTGACTTGTTTTATTGAAGTGTTTTTAAAAGAAATCACTATACAGTATATCAGTATGTCTGTCTCATGCTCATACTTCCTCCATTCCTCTTTCTGTTGGTCTCTGAGTGTGTGTGTGTGTGTGTGTGTGTGTGTGTGTGTGCTAGCTGGGTAAAATATTCCTGACGTTTTGCATAATGGTGCAGCTTTGGAGATCCTGCAGTAAGTATTGAGTGAATGCTTACATTGTGCCGATAACAGTCCTGCTGTTATAGATTAGCGAGCGTGATTCCTTTAGCCTAATTATACTGCTGCAGAAGGTGAACAGACCATACTGACTATAGGCAACTTAAGGTAAACAAGCACATACAGGCCTGTATTCATTATAAATATTTCCACAGCAGCTGCACGCGTACGGCTTAACATTTCCTATATTGCTGCTGTCATTAACATCCATTTAGATCATTTTTATGTTTTGACTTCAAACAACTAGATGGTTCAGGTTAGTTCATGAAGAATTACAACATATTTAAGTATGGAAGTTCATTTACGACTGCTGGGTTCACAGCTTTCAAAAGCAAATGAAACTTGTTACACGGCTAACTGATCGGAATGCTTTTAGCTTTGCACATTTTTGGTCATAAACCAAAATTTTGACCTGATGACCAAAATTTTGACCTGATGATGGTGCTAGATATGATAAACCTATATATTAACTACAGTCACTCACAAAAGTGAGTACATGCCTCACATTTTTGTAAATATTTGATTATATCTTTTCATGTGACAACACTGAAGAAATTACACTTTTCCTTCACTTGTATAACAGTGTAAATGTGCTGTCCCCTCAAAATAACACATCACACAGCCATGAATGTATAGTGTAGCCATAAACTGCAGGCATCAAAAGTGAGTACACTCCTAAATGAACTCTCTGAGCATCACATTAAAGGCTGTGTGGTGTGTTATTTTGAGGGGACAGCAAATGTACACTGTTACACAAGCTGTACACTGTAAATACCTATAGAATTCTCCCAGTACTAACAGTCAGAGCTCACCTTGAATCCCAAGTGTTGGGAATGTTAAAAACCACACAAAATCTGGGTGTAGTAATGACATAAATATTATCCTTACAAAATCCTACCTACCATCACCTTCAAAATACAGCAAGACTTAGGCATAATGTCTTGGCAGGACAGCAGGAAAACTACTGTGATGGTGTCTTCACAGGTCTGTCTAAATAAATCAATCAGACAGCTGCAGCTGATTAAGAATGCTGCTGCCCGAGTCCTCACCAAGACTAAGAATTTAGATCAATCCAGTTCTCTGATCTTTTTGCTAGGTGAACTGACACTTTAAAAATCCTATATTCAGACATGCAGTGTCAAACTAAAGACGAGGCTTGTTTTCCCAGCTACTCTGATGTTTGGATTGGTTTTCACTTTACGGCATCAAGATTTATTTTTCTCTTTCTGGCTCTATTACAAAAAAGTTGCGTAACAATATCATGAAGCAAACATGCTTTTAGCTATTTTCTCAAGTTGTGGATTAAAAGATTTGACATCCAGCCCCCTGGTCCATGGTCCATTGTTGAAATGAAAGCCAGTGGCAAACTGTGTGAGTCGCAGCAAGGGCATGCACCATATGGTGAAGTCTTGCTACATGGCCGCTGATCCGCCCATCAAAGCCCATTGTTTCTGTTTGTTCAGGCTTCAAAGGGAATACTGGTCAGTCTGGAAAATCACACAGTCAAACGCTGCAGTTTGCCAAGGGCTCTTGGAGGCAGGTATTCTTCTCTGTGTAGTTAAAACTTTATCAGGAATCCTGCAGAAACATGTGCATGTGAACAAACAAGCTGTTGGCAAAGTGCCTGAGCGCTGTTCTAAAAGGTTCTCTTTGCGGTGGGTGTACATAATGATTCAAATGGAGATCATTAAAATGCATCAGATGGTTATTATTAGATAAGACGCATGTATTGTGCATGCATTCTAGGGAGTATTTCAATTACAAGGGGAAAAGACCAATTTTCATCAACACACGTGGATTTTTAAATGTAGTAAAAATGGTTTTTCAATAGGCTTCATGCAAACTGGCATGTTTATAAACCTTTACAGGACTGCAGGCTAGGCATTCTTGCTTTTCATTTAACCTTTTTCAGGAGTGAATGAGTTGGTAGTCTTTGGCCAATTGACTGTTCCCCAAACACCAATTGTCCAATCATAGCTTAGCAACCGTAGGTGGGCACAGCGGGCCCGTCAAGCTTTGGATTTCTCCACATGCTGAAGCTGTGTGAAAGGGACTGCAGTATGAGAGATCCCCACAATTTAATGAGTTTAGAAGGTGCAAGAGCAAAAGTCTAAGTAATGGATTAAAGTGTTTATCTGCTCTAACATAAGATGCAGTCATTAGCATGTCTTACTTACTGTTGTACCATAGCCAATTACTTCCAAGGCCAAGGGACATTTTATGAGCTAACTACATTTTGTTACTTTAAAGCCCCAATCACAAATAAAACATCCACTGTAGTAGTATTTCTGTGTGGAAGTCGGTCTCATGCTACTACATCACAGTTTAAGGCTCTGTCCTGCTCTGCTTCGGATTTGGAGAAGTTCACAGCAACACAGCCAAACTCGTTATCCAAGATAGCCTTTCTCTCGCCAAACACATCAATTAGGCTTCATTCTACAAGCCTTTTCACTCTCTCTCTCTAACATGAAGTGAAACATACTGTTTGAAAATATAAATAAATAAAGCACAAGTCCAAATGCGTCAGCTAAGGAGCCAAACATGGCTACAATAGAATGAAATAAAATTCTGACTTTTCATTTCTCCTATCATACTGATAGTACTAGGACTAACTAGACAACCTGCAATACACCAACAATGCTGTTTCTTAATTCACCTATCCTGTGCATTGATCAGTTGGTGAGGATGCTGACTTTTTGCCTATTTTATAGCTTTAGCTTCAGTCTCGTAGCACAATATCATGTACCGGTATGTAACGTTAGCAATCAAGTGCATTTTTAAGACCCCAGTTAGGGAGGGTAAAATGAGTCAGCTGGAAACAAAAACTAGTCAGGCATGTTTTCAACCAACTCATTAAGCTACCGTTAGCTTAGTTAGCTAACTGCGGCTGAAAGATATTGAGTATACTGAGTGCCAGTTAGAGCTGAGAAGCCTGTTTTAGTCTACTTCTGTCTGAAATCAAGGACGTGAAGTCTCAGTACATTCTGAAAATGGAAAATAACAGTATGCTAACAGTCAAATAGCTTCATCTATCACTCAGTTGACAAAATCATTCAATTCAATTTTATTTATATAGCGCCAATTCGTAACAGAAGTCATCTCATTGCACTTTTCATAGAGCAGGTCTGGACCGTACTCAATCATGATGGTTTGTTTCGCAGTCTGAACAAAGACACCAAGAAACACATGTGCGTACCTGTCTGTTAGAGGAGTGATAACTAATCGTGGCGTGTTGCCCAGGTATTCGTAGGAGTAGAGAAACTGGGCATCACAAATGTTGGCAAAACAATGTTTCTCCTTCTCATCCCAACGGTGTCTGAGCTGGGAGAGCCACACGAAGGCCTGAGAATTTTCCACCTTAAAAAAAAAAAGAAGAGTTGAACATAGAGTGCCAAGGTTTGAGGTAAAGCCAGAAATAATCTGTGCTTTTCCACCCTCTAATTATGGTAATGACATACCTTGTTTGAATATATTGAGTGCATTACTCACTGGTAATAGCCTCTCAGAAAATACAGCAGCAACCACGTAGTCTGCATAAAAATTGAAACAGTACAGGTTCTTGGCCTGATTTCCACTGTGCCCCCCCCCTCACCTTCTGAGCGATCATCTTGGCCACCACGTCTCTGGCGTGGACATCGATGGTGCAGATGGTCATCACCTTCTGCCGATCGCCCGGTGTAAGCTGACCAATCAGCATGGAGATGAGGGTGTTGAGCTGGGACACCTGTTTCTTGTAGTACTCCCTCATGGCGTTGTCATACCCCTCCTCCAGACGGGCGAACACCATGCCGATGTCAGACGTCCACCAGATCTGAGTGCAGGTCAGCGCCACCTGAACCAGAGGTAATGAAAGGAATCACAGATTCTGTAAAAATACATAGCTGATAAGATTTATGTAGGTGGAGCCCTGCATTTGAGGTTACTCAGATTCTCTCTGGTTGTTCACTTGGATCCACATTTGAAATAAATGTATGAAGTGAGCCACCGTAGAATTTGAATATGAATATGTATATGCCCATATGTTTCATGCATAAAACTGGCAAGGCTTTGCCTCTACAACTCCAAGTTTTATAGATTATTTCTTTAAGTGGGATTATTTGGATTGGGTGTTTTTGCTGACCAGTGTGGAAAGTCAGCTTCAAAGAACAGTAGATGAGCAGCAGCAGGTGTTTGAGGTCGGAACCATAAATGGACATGGAATTTAAAAATGATATCTGTTGGGCTATTCTTGTTTTTCCTCAGGAGATAATATCTGAAATTCCTTTTCTACAGTCAAGCGAAATTTCAACCCTAGACAGTGTCCTCTTGTCTAGCTGTCATGATCCACGAGAGAAGCTCTGAGTTGAAGAAAAATGTTGACATGGCAATAAGCTTTATAAGGACCAGTGAATGCTTTATATACTTTTTTGCTTGTGTTTGCTTGGGGTCTATAGGACTGTCACTTTTGCAGGGACAATTCTCCTCTGAAAAGAAGGCGTGAAGAGCAGACGGGATTTGCAAGAGCAACAAGGCAAGTTGCAGTGGGGAAAGATAAATGCATTTAATAAATTCTTGTATAAAACTATTTATTATTATAAACAAAATGCAAGCCATAAGGCTATTCTTGACAATAGGGCTGGGCGATATGGCCAAAAATGTTTAATTCGATATCGATAACTATCATATCGATAATCGATAATCATCATTTCTTTCAAGTTTAAAGGCGGATTTTTGCTCCTGACTGAAAATTGAAGAAACCAGATGGTTAATTTTGTGTTTAATCTTTCTTTATGGTGAATGGGAATGGGACAAACACTTGATGGCAAACAGTGGATCACTTAGTTTATCTGATGGAGAACATTCAAAACTATTATAATAAAATTTTTTTAACCAATATGATTTGTAAATCCTTTTTCAGCTCCTATTTTATCAGAAAAATTAAGGGCTAATTTGTCTGTGATTCAAGTGAATTAAACCACATATTTATTGACGATATATTGAACATTTATTATATTATTATTGAGGAAAATTATATTGCGATAATTATCATTATTGTTTTATTGCCCAGACCTACTTGACAGAATATGTAATTACTGTAAAATAAATGAATAGAGGATGGATGTTGTGGTTTGTGTTCATCAAACCTGACCATGTGGCTCAGGTGGTAGTACGGGTCGTCCCCCTGTCCACAACACACTGAACCCTGAGTTGCTCCTGATGGACAGGCCTGTGCCTTGCATGGCAGCTCTGTCGCCATCAGTGTGTGGCGTGTGTGTGAATGAGAGGCACTTTGTTGTAGAAAAGCACAATATACGGTAAGTACAGTCAATTTAACTGAATGAACATAAAATCACTTCAGACTGCAACTACACTAAGAGCTTTATAAAGACACTTAGTGTCTGTTAAGCTGAATTTTACCACCATCTTCAGCTCTTTCTGTCTCTCTCTCTCCACCGGTTGGTGCTGCATGTTCTTTGTGTATATATTGTCTATCTTTTGTGTGCCTTTGCCTTATCATACTTCAACTCTCTCTTTTTTTTATGCTGAACATGATTAATGCCTCTTAATGTCTCTAATATAATATACGCTAAAGATTCTAATATCGTAATTTTATGGGTAACATTTTTGAGTAATGGTAATGGTTTTTCTCAGGTGGTGATCAAAGTAAACATTTTGTAATCAAGATCCCTGCGTGATCGTTTATTTCTGCGCTAAATGATGTGGTGGAAATCCCACCTCTAAACTGCACCCATGAGTTCTACTTCACTGGGAGAGTGCGGCTGGAGGGCAGTACCAGGATCAGTCCAGGTGCTGACTGTGTAATGAGCTGCTGCCTTAGTAAATCAGGCGCTGAATACACACAGAATGAACACAGGCGTTTTCAACGCCAGTGTCTTAGTAAATCTGGCCCTCAGCAGCAACATCTTTACACTGCTGATTTATAATTGATTCAGTGGTGATACATTCCTTTTTTTCATAAATTGTTCATCTACAGTCAATAAAAGAATATAGCTCTAGATTACTGAAACATTAAACTTGGTCCTCTGTTGGTTACATAGGTTACTCCCTTGGCTGAAACTTTTCTACCACTTTTAGCCACACTGAAATCAGCGATATCAGGCACATATTTTGCCATTTAGACCATCAAATACTTTCCGAAAATCATCAGCCTTTCAAAGTAGGGACAAGCGGTCCATTATCACAGACGCGCACAAATAACAGTGCACCACTGTTCAAAATACTCAACAGAGTCTGGCTGCTAACTCTGTATGCAAAGCATTAGTGAGTGTGTGCACTGGACTGAAATATCCAAGAGAGATACAGACATAATTATGGTACTAATCCATAAGATGTTGGAAAAGGTGACTAATGGGAAAAATCCCCAAAGTGAGTGCGATTAGTTGAATATATACGTTCATCGCTGAGCTCGTTTACCTGAGCTGGGTAGTCAAACAGCCACTGCTCCCGGGGTTTGTCCTCATAGGCCACGACCGCCTCGGTCATCTCATATCGAACGGTGGACCGCATGGTGTCCAGAACCCGGTTCAACCACATCTCCACCTTACACAAGCAAAACAAAGACAGGCCTATGAATCCAAATGTAAAAAAGCATTGCGATGGGTGTCACATGAGCACCGACGGGCTCTCTTATCAATGGACCCTAATGAGGTCATTAATAAGCATTAGAGTGGAAGTGGAGTCAGGCAAATACTATGGGATGTAATGGGAAATTAATGGATTTATGGGCTTTGATATGCAAAATCCCAGGGGCAATGACAGACTCCATTTCATTTCCCTCCTTTATTGTGGGTTGTGATATCTATATTTGATATGTATTTTCTTCCATTACAGAAAAGTGCAGGTAAGTGAATTTCCTCATCTATTACATTCATCTACAGACAGTGTTCAGATAGAGCCACTGTCAGCATTAAGTCTAATGATGATAATTAATGTCTTTATCATGCTGCTTGACCTACAGAAGTTACGGTGCCACAATTTTAGAGACATGAATAAAAAATTACGGGCGTATTTTACCTGACCAGTGCAGTCACAGGACTGATTAAAGGGGACATACTCCTCCTCTTTGCTGTACATGCCCACACCAGTCTTAGAAGGATTCCCCTCTCCATCTGCTTCAAATTGCATCCTGGCCATGTTGTCAAACAGCTTAGACAGATGCTTCTGGACCTGAGCAAACAAACAGACACATTCAACTCAGGCTCAATTCATACTCAGCTCACGGTCTGACCGGTGTTTTCTCAGCCACGGCGCAAATAAATAATGTTTCATTACTGTTTTCTAGAATCATTTATAGAAGGGCAGGACCCATGTTCTGCAGAATGCCTGCTAACTTCCTCTTCGAGAGATTTAGTGGCAGGTTGTACTTAACAGTGATTTATTTCTCCAAGGTGGAAATGCATAAGACAATGTCCTGATGACGGAGGTTGGAGCAGGCTGCAAAACTACGAGCGACATTGCCCCTGTGTGGACACTGTGGGTACTGCAAAGTCCACAGGCACCCAGCAAAAGAGCTAAATGGTGCAACTGAACAGAAAACTTTTATTATAAAAACTGTTAAAAAGTAACTTGGAGAAAGTGCCATTAATGGTGCAAAGCATCTTTTCTGACTCTGAACCGACTGATGCATAAAATCTATTGGTGCCCCCTTAGGAAAAAATTAGTGGATCCACCTGGTGTGGGTTGGTCCCATTAGACAGGATGTCCAGTAGATCAGCTGAGGAGATGAAGTAAAATCTCGGGAAGGCCAGACGCTTGGTGTCCAGGTATTCTGCCAGAGCTTTTTCACATAGAGACAGCCTGTAGAGAAATACACAAAGCCAGTGTGTGTGTGCATCCATGTGTAAGAAGCATAAACCCAACACAAGACTGCCCCTGATAACAGACATAGGGAGGAGAATCAGAGAGATGTCTCACCTGCTCTGGATGTCCTCCAGTTTACCAAACAGGCCTGGTTTATTGGTGGCCTCCACTACGTTGGGCGTTTGATGCACAGTGTTTGCCAGCTCTTTGAAATCACCATCAATCCCATCGAAGCGCCTGGAGTCCTGCAGAAGATTTCGTGAGGGAGCCCGGCCAGGGGATTTAGGTTCCCAAAAGAGAGAGGCGAGAATCAGAGGTTTAATAGCAAACATCTGGCTTTAAGCACAGCCGGAACATCGTGGGAGCAATTAAAAAGTTGTGTAATCTCGCTCCTAAACTAGGAGTATGAGCAAATTAATGCATTCTTAATTAACAGCTATAACAGTCATGCTGTCTGGGTTCACATGGCAATGACAAGGGCGCAGGTTATGGCCTGTGTGCATATGAGCTTGTCAGTGTCAGTACCTATAGAGCTGTAATTAACTGTGTGTGTGTGCATGCATGCGATTCCATCTGTCCAGTGTGTAACCTCGGGCAGCTGTGAGCGGATGTCCTCTGAGCCAATGAAGATGCTTTCCAGGTGGGTCCATGTCCGCTGCACCTCGAACCAGATGGAGATGACAGAATCGGCCACAGACAGCTTGCTCTGCCATGACGACACTTCATCCAGGAAGTGGGCGATGTACTTGGACGATATGAGGTTCTGCAGCTGCACCTGGTTGTCTTCCAGCGTCTCGATCAGCTCCTCGTCTGTGCGCAGCAGAGGCACCTGGGTCCGGTGGTGGGGCTCGTACTGGAACTGCATACCTGGACGTGATCAACGCACTCTGTTAATAGTTGGTCAACTCTGGGGGGCAGGAACGTTGTAGGACAGTGTGGTGTACCGTTCCAGCACCTGTCCATGTGGAGTTGAGCTCAGAGAGGACTTTCTCCATTCCCATCTCTTTGACGGCCCTGTCGACAATCCCTCTCACCTCCTCTTCAAAGCAGTGCAGGTTCAGCTGCAGCAGGTCAGCTAGAGTGGTCTCCTGCTCCCAGAGAACCACATTAGTACTTTACCAACAATTCATGTAAACTATATTATATAATCGTAATACTAATAGTAACATATTACTGTCGAACACCGGTTGTGATTGCTGGTTTCAGATTAACAAGCACAAACAGTGTCATTAATGAGAAGCGGTGGAAACCTGCCATTATAATCAAACAGCAGGGCTGCAGTGAGAAAGGGTTCACACCTGCAGTTGCCATCCAACCTGAGTCACCTATAAGCAGTGGATACAGTTTTTCAGGAAAATATTTTTATTAATTTAAATGCAATTAAAATTGTAATTATTTAATACTTATTAATTAATTAACTCGAGGCATCATTGTCATCATCCTCACATTCAGAGCAGTCCAACAATATAATTACATCAAACCTTATGTCCAGTTTCAATGCAATAGTGCGGAGATAAAAAAATTTATTTCAGTGAACCCCCCTCCAAACGGAGCTGGGTTGTAAATGGTTATACTGCAGCTGCTTTAACTGTCTCTCCTTGTAGGTCTGCTGCTCTTACTTTACTTTAGGTGTCACAGGTTGGCAGGTGTAACACTGGCGACTAAACAGCTCCGTACTGTGGCGAATCTGCAACCCGCTAAATGTAAGTCACCTACTTTGTGTGTACATTGTAAGACTAGTTATAAGGCCAATTTAGTCCCTGTAATACATTTTTGTACAAACTAAACAGCTGGAGCAGTACAAACAGTACAAACAAGCCCAGTGAGGATGCAAGTAGAGCCGGGATCGAAAAAAAGAAAGTAACTGGAGAAAACTGCCTCGTGTGTATCCCCCTCTTGATGTTCGCTCTTAAAATTATTGAACACCCCACCTGTTTTTGACATAAAAAATAAAAATTACAGCTAATGTACAGCTTGTAAATTCCAGCCACAATACTGAAACAATCACCTAAAGTCAGCGGCATGTTGCTTATGATTAATAAATTGGAAACCTGGTCCATAGTGAAGCGGACTCCTGTAGCAGCCATCAGCTGATGCCAGTGCCTGGCTCGTATGGCCGGGTTTTGGAGCTCTGCCACGGCCCGGAGGGAGACGAGGAGGTTCTTTACCCTGCTGTCCAAACCTGTGAAAGCCTCCCACGCTCTAACCTATCAGAAACAAAGGCCAGGAATCAGTACAAGGTCTTTTGACAGAAACAGGGGAGCTTGAAGGTGTTTTAGCTGTATTTATCCTAGTGAAGTTGCCGTTCATGCATTTGCACAGACTGCAGTTGAGAGTAAAGACAGAGGGAGGTTATTACTCTCCTTTCCCTAACAAATTACTTCTTCACCTTAGAGCAAGACGCTTAACTACCAGTTTATTCAGCCTCAGTAACGGGGGCAGATTTGAAATTGCCTGCTTAGCTTTTCACATTTAATATAACAATAGAACTAATAGATGTGTTTAGAAAATTACAATTAACTATCTTGGATATTGTTGCTTCTTTTAAACTAACCCTACAAACTGATCTAGTTAGTTAAGGACACATTCCTATATTAGAAGTAACGCTCCATGCTGGCTTGCCAGACATGCTGCAGATAAAGGCACTGTTTAATTGATTACAGGTTTCCTGTTGTGTTTTTGGTTTTGTTGAGGTTATGATGGGGAAATCACTGTTTGGGGGTGTGGTTTAGTGAACAGTCAAATGCAGGTGGAAGTTACTTATTCATCTCGGTTTGTCCTATCCACCTTTTTCAGCCTCCCACACACTCTCAACCTCTACATTAAATATCTCTTCCCTCACCTCTTTGTCCAGCCCTCGTATATCTTTGGAGAAGCGTTTGCACTCCAGCTCCATGTCTTCCACACGGATCTCTCTCCAGGGAGTCGTCCTCCATGCCGCCATGCTGGACTCCACCACGGTGATCATGTCCCACAGCTCCTTCAGCAGGCCCACCTCGCGCCTTGGGGATGAAGGAGAGTGGGCAAAGGGAATTAAAGCAGCATGTAAATTGGAACTGTGGACGTGAAAGAGCACTTCTGCTGTAACGGCTCATTAGTTTCGAATTTGGCACGGGCTCGTGGTATTTTCTCCTTCCAGCTTCGGGCTTTACCTGCATTGTCGGAGCTGTTTGTAATCGGGGACGGTGACCTCGAACAGGCTGGCAGACTCCACCAGGGAGGCCATCACCGCCTCCCGCTCTTGGATCTGCCGGTGGAACGCATCCAACATCTGGTAGGGGCTCTCGCTGTCAAACCTGGATGAGTCCACACAGGCCCCCGTCAAAACACACACACACACACACACACACATTTGTACAAGCCCAGTATAAATCAGGCTGTGTTTAGGTAATGAAAGGCTGCGGTTTTGCCAAGCCTGACTTGGCTGCAGCAAAACCAGACCAGAGTCTCCAGCGCTAACTGCACACACTGACAATGAACAATGACTTCCGTGACATTTATGAGAAAATAATCACCAGGTTATTAAGAGACCAATTACACACATAACTAATCTGGCAATTAGACATTATGATGAAGCATCTCCACCTATGAATTAATTATCATTATGTTAAGATTCAATTAGCCTTGTCGGATGTGAGAACCTCGAGATAACACTTCTATTATATCAAGTGAGAAGGCAGAAAGGTGACATTCTTATCTTTTCAAAGGTGCTTACTGAACTCAGTCGCCAAGGAAACCATACAGTGAATTGTGTTGCCTTCACTGACTGACTCAAATCAAATGGTAGCACTTTATTATAACCTCCCCCTATTTAGCATTTATAATACTGCTTATAAATAAACTGCTAATTGATATAACACTCCGTAATGTAGTTCTAAGCAGACATAAGGACATGTTTATTAATGTTTTTGTCAACTATAACTCCTCCTGTGAGGCATTCATATCTGGTGAACTGGTCAATCATTCATTATTTATTTATAGCATTTTTTTTTTCATATTTATGAATTGTGCAAAAGTCATCCACTGATGAAGGCCGTCAGTTGCGGTTTTCCAAACTTGCCTCAAACACCTGCAAAGTCATAGCGGCGAGCACTTTGCTCACGTTTCACCTTTCAACTTTGACCCAAAAGACATCCAGTGGATTCTGTCACTGACGGAAGGTGAAAGTTATGACGGTGATAATTTTACTTAACAGAAACATTTTGGAAAAGTTCATTGGGATTTGTGTAAAAAAAAGTGGCAGGGAAACCAGACTTGAAAAATTAACATGGTAATTGTTTGAATTCTGTTGTAGTCAGTATCATGCTAGTAGGCTGCATTGTGAACCCTCAGTTAGGGAAAGATGGTGGTCATTGAAAAAAGTGGCTTGACGCACCAGATGTGACGGTGTGTTTACTTATCGACATTTAAAAGACGCCACAGCTTATCTAAAGTGCTTTTGTTGCCTGAACCTCTAACCATGTGCAACACTCAAGTTCCAAATCCCACTTTCTGATGTCATACTCTTATTCTTATTTCACCTCCCTACAAGTTGCGGGCAGTGAAAGAACAGTTTGCTCACTGGAATTTTTTTTTTTGCCAGGGTTCATAATCCAGGCAGCATTTATATTACCCCCAAAACAGATTTGGAACACAAATCCTTTGTACCTAAGTAATCTCTAGGAGAAACTGGACATTAGTCCAAAAAATATTTCTAAGGTCAATAATGTCTTAATGGACATAAATACACTGTATTTGTTTATGTGTGCAATCATATATGAAGAATTCTGATTACTTCTGTGCTACACTGTGTAATCAGTTACAGAATGTGTCACATAAAGAGTTATAGTTGTTGACCACTAAGTAGCCTTAAATCTGCTTACAAGTACACTATAGTGCACAATAAACCATGTTTTAAGAGTTTATTTACTGCCTATAAATGATATATGGGGGCGTTAAAGTAAAGTGTTCCAAAAACAAACTCTTAGAGCCAAAAAAGATTTTTTTTCTACCTGAAAGGTCCGTTTTTTCGAAAGTGCTCCCTAAAAGTGTATTGCTCCACATCGAAAGTGGCACACTTTCGCCGCAGGCTGGCCACCTCGATGGCCTGCAGAGGCGCCACCTGCTGCTTGACCAACACCGCTTTCTTTCTCACATTGTTCCACTTTTCTGGCAACTCCTGCAGATAGACAGATAGATAAACAGATAGATATAGAGAGGGGGAGATGAAGAGGTGGCGATAAAAGCAAGGCGGGCAGGAGTGACGGATGATGAATTGCCAGGAGGAAGAGGACAGAACGGGGATGTGCGATTGGAAGACACAAAGTAAAAGTAAGAGAAATGGCTCTGTCTCGGCAGAAAGAAACAGAAGAAAGAATATGTGCTCGTAAAAATAATGCAAAGTGATCAGGCCTTACCTCCAACTGTTTGTAGACCACATCTGGCAGCTCCTGCTCATAGACCTTCAGCAAAGCAATGGTTTGTTGCAGGGGCTCAAACATGGCATCTGTGGTGTTTTGTCTTTCCTTAACAGCCAGCAGGTGACCCATAACCCCCACCAGGCCACCGTAGTCACCCTCTTCCACCCGCTGGCTCAGGCCAGCCTCAGCCACACTGACAAACTCCTCCAAATCTGACAGACTGGGGTTAGATGACAATGATCATTAAAGGGACATTTAAGGGAAATTTGGTCAAGATCAGTAATGCATCATGGGGAGAACCCCTCGGCATGTGAAACCAGTCGATGGTGTCTTATGTGGCTCTTGATGAGCATTCTAAAAATAATTATGTAAACTAACCCATGATGGTGTCATCAGGGGTTATCTTAGCTTGGGGAGCACAAATGTTTAACATAAAACTGCATTACATGCTGGAGGTGTGGAGTTTTGAAGACATTGGCTGTAAAAATGAATAGCCAAGGCTATTATTTGTTTCAATCACTGAAGTCAATCTGCATGTATTTGGGACAGGCCTTTTTATTCCTTTTGCTCAAAACTCTTGCTCTGCAAAAATACAATCAATGTGTTTATTTAAACCAGTGTGATTATTACTTGTGTAAAAATGTGGCTATCAAATAACATATCAACTACACTAGTCAGCTGCTCTCCAAGTCAGTGGACCAGACAAACAGTTTATTCAAAAGACATGCATTGGCAGTGAAATTCTGCCATTTTAAATGCTGCCGAGGTCAGTATTATTTAAATGTACACAGCAATATGTATCTAAAGTTTGCAAACATTAGCATAATAAGCTACTGGTCATACCAGACTAAATACGGCTGTAGTAGAAACCCCCTTGAGTGTCTAAAATTGTACTTTACCTGTTAGTTACATGGTCAATGAGGTGCTGTTTAAACATGAAGCTCCACTTTTTGATGATGTTGAGCAAGGCACTCTTCATGCTGCGCCCATCCACCCTCATCCACCCGTGGAACACACGCACCGGCTCCAGACCCTGGACCTCCTCATAGATCTTTTCATACCTACAGCATGTATAGTAGTTAAAATGAGCGTTAGGGTTAGATGTAGCTTATATTTACCTGACTGAAATCTGTTTATACTGTTCTTTAACCTACACGTAATATTCACCAAGAAAAAACAAACTGATTCTAAACCCTCAGCCAACCACATATGGACGTTTAGACGCACACACAAACATACTCTCACACCTCACTTGACCAATACCCACCCGTCCACCTGTTCTCTAAAGTTATTCAGGGTCGGTGGGCTTTCTGAGACGCTGTCATCAGCGTAAACCTCTGTGTCCTGGCTGGTGAGAACGTGGCCATAGAGAAGGAATTGGCGCATGAACTCCTTCCTGTCATCCACATACAGGTAGCTGTAGCGCTCCAGAGAGTTGCGAAACTCGCAGCACGTTGCCATGACACCTTGCACACGTTCCATGAGGAGATGACGCATGTCTGCCAGATCAGCCATGTCCTCCATATCGGCCTGAGGGTAAAGGATCAGAAGCCAACCGTGGCGTTTTGCTAGTTTTCTTGAACATGTGGTATGTTGATGGGATTTCAAATTAGACAGAAGTTCTAGATGTTGGGAATGCATCAAATCATCAGTACCTGGTAGTGGGGAAAGGGGCTGTGCTGGGCGAGGCGTGGCACCAGTGAGGAGATTCTGAACACATCATTGATGAGGCTCTCCACCAGCTCAAAGAAACTGTCTCCTGCCCCAAACTCCAGAGATGGAGCGAACACCATGTCAGGAACCTTCAGGTCCAGCTGAGCCTCAAAGAGAGGAGCCACGGCCGCTCTCTGGTCTGGACCCAAAGGAAACAATTTGGAAACAGTTGAAACTGCCGTGGACACACTGCCAAAGTAAAACATATGGATTTGTAATGCTAACTAAAATGTCTGAGTTTCTTTGAAAATTCCCCAAAAGTTTAATTTAAAACTTTTTTACGTGTGTTCCCCAAACGGAAAACATAACACTGTAATCTCTAGAGGATGTCTACATGTGGTTTATGGAAGAAGATTAAAAAAAAAGAAGAAACAGGTGAAAAAGAGGAGTGGAATAAGAAGGCGGAAAGGGATACAAATTGCGTCTCTTTCCATTGCCTAACCACATTTCCCTGACCTTAGTGGAAAATTTCATGAGATGAAGTAACGATGTCAAGCAGAATCCCATAAAAGATGTGTTTAGTGCTAATCGCAAACGTTAGTGTGCTAATCGCAAACGTTAGCGTGCTAACGCTAAAATAAGATGGTGAGCGTGGTAAACATTACATCTGCAAAACCACAGCTCTGAAACAAGCAATGACCGAGTAAGGGGACATTGGATTGAGATTGTTTAGTCAAAGGCTGTTTCAAAGCTCCATTTTAAGCCAACATGGATGAGAAGTGCTGACAATACTGGCTGTTTTGAAAATCTGCAAATCCATGACAACTGAGCAAACTCCACATGGAGTTTGAACTCCAGATGGTGCACTATGATCAAAACCTCCAGGACAAAGGAATATAAGTAAACAATGAAAATTCTATTTTTGTTATCACATGTTTTAGGGATTTTGTCAATAGATTTGTGCATGAAAAAACCCTTTTTGGACCCTTGCTGGTAATCTAGCAATTCTTTTTTGAAATAATAATTCTTATGAGATGGTCTTGTGTTTTTCAGGCTCGACAAAATACAGTAAGAAGTAAACTACTGAAGGTTCATTCCTTAGCCCCTTAGGGGATAGCTGTGCTGTCGCCATAGCATCCCCTGAGGTGTTTCCAGGTCAGTTCACTCGGTTTAGAACCTTCCTAATCATATAAGACAGTTCACATCCACACAAGGCGGGGAGGGAAAAAGAGAAACAGGAAGTAGAAGTGAAAGAACGGGTAGAATACGGGGGAGGAGATGAGGTGGACAGAGTATCAGTCTGGCAGCAATCCCAGTCCATTTAAGCTGGTTGACAAAACTCATGCCAGCAAGCAAGTCCAGACCTATTTAATGTCCACAGCCAAAACAGGCGGACACCCAATTGACATCAAAACCCCTGAGGATGTTTTGCTTTGACGCTGTCCAAGTCAGAGCTGGCTGGAGGATGATGTTTTTGGTTCACTGTGGAATCAGGGTAGCAGGGCAGAATCTTTGGATATTATATTTAGGATTAGCAGGTCAGCATTCTGGCTTTGGGGCAATAGTAACACAACTAACATCACTGCAGCACTATAAGTAGTAAGTGCGAGGGTTTTTTTGTGAGCATGTTTTTAAGTGCATCATTTGTCCATGAAAGTCCTACCAGTGTTATCCAGGAAGAACTTGAGTGAGCTCTCGATGCTGTTGAAGAATCCATCTATGATCAAGTCGTCAATGTACTCCACGTAGGCCTTCCATTCTGCAGAGGTCTGCTCGGCTCTTAGCAGCTCCAGATTGCTCTAAGACGTTGCAAAGCGTGACAGTGATACGGAACCATCAGTTCTACCACATTTGCAAATCACTGGAAACATTTCAAAGTAAATCAGGAACTGCTGACTTCATAATGACCTCGTAGAATGATGAAATGTGAGTGCAACTTAAAGCCAATTTGATACGTCAGTCAACCAAGAGGAAAGCTTTTTTAACCACCTTGAGCAGGAAGTGGATCTTTTCCCCAGAGGACCGTATCAGACCGTAAAACCTGTCCAGTCTCTCAGCCCTGTCCTCCAGACTGAGCAGTGCGTCTTTCTTGCTCTCTTTCCTGTCAAAAATGGGGCTGGCCCAGGACCTCATGCAGCTCTGGATCTCCTCCACATTGTCTTTGGCCCTCTGGAGTCGGCTCTCCAGGTCACAGACGGCGTCTCGTACCTCCTGGATACACTGCCAAATATCTAGAGGGTAGTGGATAATAGAGATGGGCGGTTAAGAGGTCAAGAGGAAAGAAAATAGGTATAACCAGCTATAAAGAAATGTTTTAGGTTCCAATATATATTTGATCATATTTGGATTATTTTTCCATATATTTTATTTGCAGTGCAAACTTAGACTACAATATGCCTGCATTAAATTAATAATGCAATTTAAATATGTCTGATAAGTGACTACCTCTGCATCAAAAAAGCCTAACCTGGCCTGCAGCTTTTCTTGTCCTATAATATCTTGTATAGTAGTATTTTGTATGGTATCCATATATGGATGGTGGCAGCGTGGATCTGTTGTGGCATGTAGGTTTGGGCAGTGTTTAGACATTTTGATGAAGGCAACACTGTAGAGGTGTGGTTCATCTGCAAAATGTTACTGAAACGGTTTGCTGTAGCTTCTATCATGAGTCAAAACTGCTGACGACTGCTTCTTTATTTTTCCACCTATTAATGAACAAGACAAAGAGTGTACAGCCACGCTGGCGGCTCTGTGGTGGTGCTTTGAGCAAGATTGTAATATTCACCATCTTAGTTTAACATGCTAGCATGCTGACATTTGCTAAGTATTGGAGCCACTGCGATTTGGACCTGAAGATGGTGCCAGATGAAGGTTAAAGGATCACTAAAGTGATTACTTTAGATCCATCCAGTACTCTAGTAAATGAGACATTTTCACTCAAAACGAGTGACTGAAAAGTCAAGGATTGAAAAATGTCATTAGGATTCATTATCTGGGCCGTGCATCCAATATTGGTTTAGATATTTCATGATGGACCAATGTAGTAGAAGGGCCAAATGACTGACCTACAGGTAAACACAGGCCCGCATTTCCATCTCTAGAATCCTAAACATACCATGGATCCAGTTGCCAGGCTAGGGCCATTTGTTTTTGGGCCAGACCAATAAAAGCAGTTATTAGCTTACCACAAGTATATCAGTGTTGCAAAACATGTCGGCCGATAAGTAGGGGTGGGAATCACCAGAGGCCCCACAATTCGATATTATCATGATACGTATGTTGCGATACGATATTATTGCGATATTAAACATATTGCGATGTACTGGAATTTATTACTATTTTCCAACTTTAACTTGTGTCCCTAAAGGAAAACTCTTTTTCTAGTGGCCTGAGAAAGCAATTGATTTTATTATTATAGTACCACAAAAGTAAAATTCTCATCTATATATATAATAAAAGATCAATACGTGGTGCCTGTGTATCGATACAGCATTGCCACGAAAAATATCATAATATTTCGATTTTTTTATCGATTTTTTGAACCATGACAAGAACAACAAATTTGTCAGTCCACCAGAGAGCACTGACCAAGGTTATTTTTCAACCGTGAAATGTCCTGCTCGGTACTTATCTTGACCACAATACCTAACAAAACAAAGGGGTCCTTATCCAAAATGTTTTTTGCTTTGTGTTTATGGAAAAACGTTAACACATGCCAATATATAAACTCAGGCCTTAAAATCCAATACTGGTAGGTCTATAACCCTTAATTTAATTTGTATTTCAGGGTGTAGTCACAAAATAGGAGTCAGCGACTGCCAACTGTTTCAATTGATATGACAACGAGGTGCATCAGCCCACCAAGAGTGTCCCCCTGCAGTCTGACTGCAATCTCCTCTCAGCGTCAGATGTTTAATGCACTTTATACTGCAGCATTGAACATCAGGACTGTATGAAGTAAATTGGGTAAGTGAATTACAAAAATGAAAAGTGACGTACTTATTAAGGATTAAAGATTCGATACAAGGAGCACATGGATACGACATGCATGTGAAAACGTTATCGGCTTTAATATAGAATGAATGCCATGTTTCCCGACACATGGGAAATTCACTTCAAATACATTTTTCACTGAATAATCTAGTGCCCGCCAGGGCCAGAAGAAACAGGGCCTCTGAAAAAATGGCCAACATATGCACTTTTACCAAATAAATCTACAGAAGACAGAAATCCTCACAAGCTTTCCAGAAGTATCCAGAATGCACACACACACACACACACACACAGGGCACAACATAAACTGCAGAGGGACTGTGAGTTTATCCCCACCGACAGTCGAGTGCATCGGCTTGTACCGTAAACACTCTTCTCATTTCTGCTACATTCTTCTGGGAATTCTGGAGTCGAAGAAACTGACAACATGCCTGCCAGCAGAGTGTCAAGCAAAGCTTATCAATGATTGAACACCTCTCCCACTGTTATTTTATATGTTTTTCAAAATGCAGAGCGTCTCTGTTCATGTCACGTCTCAGAGCAGCCTGCTCTGCCCCAGAAATGACAAGGATGAAGGGAAACACCAGGATGGAGGAACAAGAGAGGAACATTTTCTATAATAACCTGTCAATTTTCATACAAATAAATATCTGCGCGACTATTTAGCGCTATTTCTCCTACATCATATAATCTACGATGATCTGGAAAATATATACAGTGTACATTTGGAGAGCTTTTTCATTTGCTGTTTTTTCCTCTGGTAAGCAAAGGAAAAGACATCATTTAGCTGGACTGATTCTCTAATTGGCGGCTTAGCATTCAAGCTGTCAACAAATTACTTATTCTATTCTGAGTGAGATGAGAAGATTAATATCAATCTCATGTCTGTGTGTTAAAGGATAAATTCAGTATTTTTCATCCTGGACCATGTTGTTGTGTCTATGTGACTAATTAAGAGAACATTTGAAATTGGTCCAGTATTGAGCGAGCGCACTGCGGTTGGCAGCAGCTAAACAGGGCTGCAACGTTATCCTTGCGGGACATAGAGCCCTGTCAGAGGACGTCCAGTAAAATGCTTGTTTTTGCCACAGACAGGCTCAGATTGTTATTATAAATGTCTGGGAACAATGTGGATAGGAGCCCTACAGAGAGAGACCTTTTTTCAAGAGTAAGATCACTTCCCTCATATTGCTCTGTTCAAAGACACCGTACTCCTTCAGTAACACCTCTAAAGCTTTCAGTTTTTTAAAACTTTTTTTTTTTTTTTTTTTTTTTTACAGCTGAGCTTTCTCCTTAGTCCTTATGCTAAGCTAAGTGACAAATGAGCTAGGTGTCTGTAATGACTCACAGGCATGAGATCTTACACCCAGAAAGAAAGAAATAAACATATTTCTTGTAATGTTCAACCCTTTCTTATGCCCGTGTTTTCATTCATCCACCACTGTACTGGGTTAGAGGAAGAAAGCTCAGGAAAAAAAATATTTAAAAACCTGGTCACTTCAACTTTCTACATGGCTGAATGCCACTAGAGGTAAGTGAAATTGAGTTTTGTTTTTTTTGTAATTTGGGCTAACAGTAGAAACTGAAACATGCTAAATATGCCACTCAATTCATCCCGCTGTATCTGGTAGTCATCGATCCTGACCTTGACTGTTCCAGTTCAGACTCTCCTCTGCCTTTTTGAGCTGAGCATCAATGTCCCTGAGCTGGCCCCGAACCAGAGGATGCTCCACGTCGAGCATAGAGTGCATCACCTGCGAGAGAAACAAAGAAACAGAGAAAGATGTAATGTGACGTTCAGCTCGTGTGTACAGAAATATCGTTTTTAATATGACTTCTATGTGGCCTAGAAGCTTAGAGCATCGAGACAGGCTGTCGTTCTCATTAAAGTCACTGTTATCTGAATCGTTCCATGTTGCTGTGGACTTACAGGACTTGAACTTTTAGCTACCTGAAGTAATGAAATTCTTTATTTTTAAAATGTAATGTCTGATTGAGGTAGCTGTGATACATGTGGCTGAGCTTTGTAGGAGCTGTCCTCTGTGAGTTAATTACATTAGTGATTGCTCTTACATTGTTTCATGCTCCATTATTGAAATTGCCCTTTGGCCCCCATTCCCAATTCCCATTAAGAGAAACAATAGCATTATGTGTCTGATAGCGTCAGTGGCAAAGAGAAGCATGTTTTATGTACTAATTCTTTCATTTAAGTCATTAAGTGGATACACACACACAATGCACATCCCTCATTAGCGTAATTAGAAAATAAAATTCAAATGTTAGTCTTGTTTGTTGGCGCTCCACATGCACAGCAGTCACTGTAGTTCACATAAGAATGCAACTGCTCCATACAGCCGTGATGGCAGCTCCATGCGGCTGCAATGCTCTTTAACCAACAGAAAACAATACTGATGGATATGCTATTCCTTTTGGATTTGTATCAGAAGGTGTGGGGGAGGGGGGGGGGATACAAACAACCTCTGAGGTCTCATAGAAGATGTAACTTATCTTTTACGGTGTCTTTTTAAGAACCAAAATGGTGGACGATATTAAAACCTTGACTTCATCAGGCTATCCTCAAAATAATGCGTAGTCATTCTCTTGCTGCAGCAAAATGTCCGGACCAAATTTCTTGGTAATCCATCTAATACTTAGTTGGCTTGACCAAGTTAAGCATTGCTGAAAAAGCTTCATACTGACATTGGGTGGCGCCGCCCCATGCTGTGATGTCTGCCACGACCAGCGAGCCAAAGGTCACATAACGGACGGAGACGAAGACATTAGTTGCAAGCCTGCCTGCTTGTTCCGTAAGAACACAATCACTGATGACACACACACACAGCTTGTTAATCAACCCGCAGTGTTTCTTTATTCTTTCATCTCTATTCAGTTGTAATACAGTTCTATCATTATTACACGGATGTGTCCCTCAAATTAAATGTGTGGGTTCATCGCCCAGCAAAAGACTTGCAGCAACGCTGCACTGCTTGTCTGGCTGGAGAAATTTCATATCATTTCCCAACTACTGCTCAAGGACATGGTTGTCAAAAGGGAACAAACTTTATGCTCAATATTTGATTCCTACTTACTATTACCTGCAGTATCACATTTTTAACAAATGGTCATAGAACAGCACTGTCAAATCTGTTAAAAAACAGAACAATAATGAAAAATAAAGGATTTTGTTAATCAGTGTTTAACATATAACGAAATCAGGCTTCATATGAGCTGTGTTTCTAGCAGTGCACCGTGTAGCTCAAGCACTCTCGCATAGGGGGCCCACTGTGTTGAGAGAGGCTCGCTGCCCTGCCTAGGCATACGCTCTGGTGAGCCAAGGTCATGATGACATCCACCATCTCTGTGAGTCCAGCGCACGCCTCAGAAACACTCACTTTATTGCAAGTAATATATCTAATAGATTGACACATACAGTATGGCAATAAAGCTTTCATTTTTTTTTTTATAAGCTGCTGAGGAGAAAACACACCACTGCTTCCAGGCAGAGGCAATTTGGGCGAGCTAAGAAAATAATGGTGTCAAAAGTCGAACTGGAAAAGTTTAGAAAGGGGGACCACACAAAGGTAGAGAGTACGAAGGCATTTGAATAAATTTAATTACGGAGCTTGATCAGTTATTCCCTGGGACCAGCTCGGGTTCACGTGTACTGTGTATCTGGATTTAGAATAAACTCATATTGGATTTAATGGATACAGAGTTTCAATGAAAGGAATTCACAGTGCATGTGAGGAATCTTGCCAAACCAAGGTTTCTCAACCATATAACATTGTAATCAGAGCTTGTGTAACCAATACTACTTTAGAATTGAACGCTCTGACATCAGCCTGCTATGGTGAATGAGTAAATGTCTAATTATCCTTTTAATACCGTGTCTTCGCTGCTTTTGGCCAAATCTAAACCAACCTTGTTGTACCGGCCCACAGCGAGCTCCAGGTTGGCCACATACTGCCACAGCTGCCCCCTGGTGGTGTAGATCTGCATTGCAGTTTCAGGGATGGCCACGGTTTGTCGGGCCTCCAAGTACTTCACTTCCCTCAGCACAGACGCCAGCTAGGAAGAGGTCGAAAGGGGAAATTAGAGGCAAGGCAAAGCATGTCAAGACGTCCACAAGCAGTTTTGTTTTTTCTTCGTCATTTCTTGGGTTGCCAATAGTGTTTGCAAACATTCAACATCTTTCGCCAATTTCACAATCAAAATAATATCTTAAAAACGTACATATTCCATTCTAGAGTTTCCAACTTCCCACTAAGACTCAGATTAATGAGATGTAGGTAAGCAATTCTTACGAGCAGCATGACTCGACATTACAGCCTTTAAGTCATGAAACTGAAAAACAACTTTACTGTGTTAAAGGATTCAGACTTTCTTCTGCAGCTGCTGGCACGTGCATGAAATTTACTGGAAGATATATGATATATATCACCAAACTACTAAATCACTCCTGTCCACATTTGTTCAAAGCAGAAGTATTATAAGCAGCGACACATCTAGCAGCCTGTCTGGGATCAGTTTTTCCTAGCATGTGGGCGCAATGTAAAAAAAAAAACCTGCGAGCTGAAGTTGACTGAGATCAGCTGAGTGGCTGCGTCTCTGCTGATTAATGGCAGGCTGAGGTTGTACTGAGAACTCTCGCCCACAGTCTCTGTCCATGTCTCATACAGGCTGGTGGAGTATCTGGAATATCAAACACAAAGAACACAATCTGCAATCACCAACAAAAGTTATTATCACAGAAAAACAATTTGCACCTTTCCCGCCAGGGTAACATTGTTTCATATTCCTATTAAAACTGCTGAAGCTGTTATTTCACAAGGCCACAGGCGTGACAACGGCTCACATTATGGAAATCAACTTAAGCAACAAAAACAAAACAAACAACAACAACAAAAAAAAACAAGCAGCTAAAAGGCATGTGATTGAGCCATTTACCAATCCTCTGAGGTTGTAAACAGAATGAGAGGCGTGATTCGCTCAGATATCAAGAAGACAATAAGGGCAGCGGGAGAGGGAGCCGTGAAGGAGGGTTAGATGTAGACGTGGGGGGTAATATGAGGATAAACGCTGATTCATCTGGCTGGGAACAGAAAATATGTCAGGGCTCTGTACAGCTATATCAATCTGTAAATAGCCACGATTATGATGAGAACTTCAGCGCACACTGTGTGCTCCTTATTGGATTTCTGCTGTGAGCTTCATTTCCTGAAAGTGGCACCGCAGACGCAGAGGCAATCAAATGCCTTGGTCGCGGCCATAAATCACGCTGCATTTTGTCTGTGGGAGTAATGAGTGAGCATGCCCGTCCTGTTCCTGACTGGAATATGTATAATAATGGTGGCGTTCATCGGAGGCAGCGGCAATGATTATTACAGCATAACAAGCGCTCTAATTTCTGATGGGAGTAAATTGAGGGCAAAGAACTGGTGTTCATCATTCCATTACTCTGGGAGGGGATAAAGTGAAGGAGTGATATGAATATGTGTGTGATGCATAAAGAATGGGCAATTGTCGGGGCGTGTGTAACTCTATCTGTGTGTGCACACTGTGATGTGCAACTCATTCACGAAAGAGTTATTCACATACTTTTGGGTAGAGAGCTTTAACACCACTACACTTGGAAGGACTTGCACTGACTCCTTCACCTTTAGAGTTCACAGCGCATACCCGATTTACTAATAACGTCTTAATAATAAACTTTAAAAAAAAGGGCTGCAACAGATGATAATTGTCATTATCGTGTAATCTGCCCACAGTTTTCTCAGTCAATCGATCAGTTGTTTGGTACATAAAATGTCTAAAAAAAGTGATGAATGGCCATCACAATTTTCTCCAACTGAATGAACTGCCCCAAACCCATTCAGCATACTATTATACAAAGCACAGAAAAACAACAAATCCTCATATCTGAGAACCAGAAACCATTGGATCTTTGTTATTTTTGGTTGAAAAATGACAATGACAAACAATGACTCTATTAAAATAGTTTGATTCATTTTCTGTCGCTCGACTAATTGATTACTTCCTCCTTTTAATTAAATCTAACAAATGCCGATCTCATTTATCTACAAACAAAAGCACATGCCATCATACCCTTGTTTTAGACTCATCAATGTTTTTTACATTGGCAATTAATAAAAATGACTTTGCAGCTCTGTAAAACCTTTCAGCCTCTTTTTAGTTCCTCGTTTGTAGTCCCACTGTCATCAACCCATGTAGTCAGGTTCAACTTGTTGAACCAGCTGTGATAAACTGACTGGTCACAATGCCTGCAAGATGAAATTGTTATCTTAGCCAGTAATTTGTTGTTAATGGCATTTTTATTAATGAATAAAATAGAAAAAAAAGTTCGGGTTATGCTGTAGAGGAATGTGACTGGTGTTTAAGGGGGAGTGGAGTACAGTTTGGTCTCTACAGCCTCAACATTATTTGACGCTAGCCAGTAATGGTTTTAGATTACATCTGCTGTCATTTGAGATATATCGGCCTCTTGAGTGCAGGTATTGGCGATAGCGATTATCTTAAAAATGCCGGATACCGGGCCAACCGATTAATCACTCTATCAACAAGCCGTACCAACTGTATAAGGTATAATATGTCAGGGATGTGGGTTTGTCCGCTTGTGGGGTTCTTCTGCACCTAGCGCAATTAACGCAATTAACGCATATCGTTATTGCTTGGTGTACTTTGTCTTTCACTGTACATTTTAGCTGCTGGATATTGTCTGTAGGTCACACAGCAAGTGTAACAGAAAACGGTCAATTAACAACAAACCCACGAATAATTTTTATCCAACTCTGCAGTCTCCCTCAGCTCTACTGAGCTGTAAAGCTCCTTTAACTCATGTCTGGCAGCAGGTAACTGTTTTCAGCAAAAAAAGGCTCAGCACCAAATGAACGTTAACTACTACCTGGTGAAGAAATATTGAAGTATTGTGAAATATTGTGAATATTGGATTCACCTGGTGGCCCGGAAACATGACTCCAAATGAATATAATTGTCACACTGTGTCGGCTGGATGTGTAAATAGCAATTGTTTGCTAACTTCTTAGCCACGTAGTCAACTTCATAAGGTGATAATGTTGTGTTTACAGCTTGTTGTGACCCAAGTGTCAAAAATCAGTAGATCTTTTTTAAGGCAATCATTTTAACTTATCATAGGAGGGAAATAACAGGTGAAACTAATTTCAAAATGAATTCCATTAAGGGTCCCAGTAAGCCATGCAGGGGAACTTGCATGCAAATAGCCCTGGAACTAGCTCATCTAAACAGAATGCACTCTTTAATGTTACCAGTTACATTTTTCCTGCTGTGACATGTCAAAATGCCTGCTGAGAAAAGGGTTTATTAATGCAGGTCTTAAGGCCATGTACGCCATGTACAATTGTTTTTAAATTTGCGTGGCTGATTGGGCCTTTGCTCATATGTCACATCTGGAACTACATGGAATCACTCCCTATTTACTATATAAAGTACTATACATGTAGTTCCTTGTTTCTTGTGTTCACCTAGATTTAAATATGGTCCTGCAATTAATCCTTCCTTCATGAATGTTCCATTTAATATCAATAAATAGAGAGGTGTTTCTTTTATTCAGCCTACCCGCTGTCGCAGCCCTTGCTGCGATTCTGTTTTGTGTTCTCTCTGCCTGTTTGTATGAAGGACTTGGCGTTTCCCAGGCTAGGAGGTGGTTGGGTGTGTTGGAGGCTACGCAGCTGTTCAGCTCATCCCGGAGGGGTAATCTACTGCCAGCTGTTGCTCGTCGCCAGATTATTCTTCGCCCTTACAAGGTGGAGGTCTTCAGGCTATTTTTTGTAGTTTTTGTTTGTGATTCTAGTTGAATTGAGCGTTCTCACTTAACCGTGTTCTTTTTCTCCTTCCAAGATCATTTTTCCAAGTTCCGACCCTCAGGGAGAGGATTCAGCTCCACCACCTCTACGGAGATTCCACCTGACCACCCGCGCCAACTGCCTGTACCCCTGCTCAAACCCGCTTGCTCCGCCTGGACCGAATCCTTATTTGAGTTTTTTTTTTTTTTTTTTTTGAGAATAAAAGTCTAAACTGCCACCTCTCTACCTGAGTCTTTCTCTGCACCTGGGTCCCCCTAAAACCATACCTAACACCCTCATTGATATAAATGGGGTCACCTCTCATTATATCAATATAGTTCAACAGCACCACAAACATCCTACAATAAAATCATACAGTTGAATCATCTCTCTATTTTCCAACAAAACTGAAGGTAGGATTCAACTTTTACTAGACTGCAATAGTTTTATTTCTTTGTAACTAATACCTATTCACCTAACTACTGAGTGCATTTACCCTATGCCGTGTTATTTCAGTGTTCAAAATGTGTGACCTACTGTATATTGTGGGATCAAAAGTTCCTATAATGAAGTAAGTAAAAAGGTTTGCCTTTGGCATGTAGAGTACTTACAATGCAATGAATGACATTTTATAGATGCAAAAATTACAGTCCAGATTCTGTCTCTCAAGCACCGTAAATATGAATAATTAAAAAAAAAATCCATCCCTATAATGATGGAAAATTAAGATAATTCAAAAGTGTCCAAAATCTGTATTTACTAGTCATGATTAAGTATATAACCCCAAAAGTCAAGTTGTAGCCTTGTAGCAAACTGAAAAGAAGTTCACAACATGGGTTTTTTCTTGTCATTGCGTGAGGACAAAGTATAGAAATAAAAAATCTCTCTGTCTCTTTTTCTACATCTCTACAACTCAGTTTAATTCCATGCCAACAGCACCCCCCCCCCCACAAATGGGTTTTATCTTGCTGGTTTTGATGTTAGATGTGGTCTAACAGGCCATTTCTCACTTGGCATCAGTGGGCACTGTCAGTACATATGGGATTATGGGAGCCCTGTGAAATAATAATCTGCAGAGCAGCGCCACAGTAATGACAACATAAATCATGCCCAGAGCTGCATGTCTACATGCTATTCCACAGGGGCTGCTTCATAAATGTTACACACGCGACTAACAAAATCACAACTGTTCAGTTTAAAAACAGCGCTGGTGCGAAATTACAGGGGGAAAAAAACATTTCAGAGACTGAGCTAAACTCTGATTCGTGTTGACATGACATTTACAGTCCAATAAGTGGATATTCTTTTCTGTCAGTGTCTACTCTGTTTAACCATTCTTTCTGTTTTGTTTTTTTAATTCACTATTACATACATTTAAATATGATGTCACATAGTCTAATACACTGAAATAAGATCCATACACACCTGTCCAGCAGTTGCATCATCTCCTCATACTTCTGGATGACCCTGGCCCCTTCTGCAGACTCCAGGCACCTGCAGGGAACATGAAATTTTACAGCCCATGCAAAGGTTATATCCAATATCTTTCCAGCGGCCAATACTCCAAAAGATAACTTTTATGAGGCCTTTAAAACAGCTCACAGAGCAATTAATTCACACTGAGGCCACTGGAAATGCATGACCACACCAAAATTCATTTTTTAATCTGCTCTATTGGAGGCAAGAGAGCAGACTCACGGGTAGGATAGGTGTCTGAATTTGGAGAATGGGTTCTGGATGCGCTGCTGCAGCTCCTGGGCCCATCTCAAGCCGCCAGCTACTGCGGGCATATTCTTATTCACCGGAGTCCAGCCTGAGGAGGTCAAGAATCATTTCTTACACTTAAACAGAGAATATCCACAAAGTCAGCGAACGACTGAGCTGAGAGCTGCATACATTTTATTATTATTTACACATAATTCACAAAGTGTGGCCGCACCAGAGTAGTCTACTAACTCATTTCACAGGGATGCCATAAATATGACATGCAGATTTGCATTACAAATTCTGATGCTGTAGGGTTTTGGTATGGCCCTTGGCAGGAAATCTTCTGTGTACAGGAAGTGACGAACCAAAAGTTAAAGGAGTCTAAAAGCTCCATCTAGAGAGTATTGGAGTCACTAATGTACAGTTTCCTTTGCTATAAAGCATCACATTATGCTGCATTAGTCAACATTCTATGTGATGGATGATCCACATTGTCTTACTAAATGCCCGGCATACCCGCACAGGTGCTTTCACTACCTCCGGCTGATTAGACGTCTAGTCAAGTTGAAGTGGGATGGAGCTATTTTGGGAATTACGTGTGTCAGAAAAGTCAATGTACCAATGAGAATAATAACAGGGTAGGTTGCCCCGCCCTCACAGACACAAAACAACTAAAAGGACAGTGAGGGAGCAGTCTATCAAGTCTAATTACCCACCCACATAGTTCTGACAAGAGGTCTAATTAGAGAGTGTTAGAGAAAACACACTGTGTGGGTGGACTATGGATGTGTAGGAACTTTAAGGGTTTTAAATGACTTAAAAGTCTGCAAAATTTCAAAGATCTCTCTTGATCTCTCCTGTTTTAAAATTAAGCCCACCCCAAATTTAATCTCTACAACAACCTTTGTGCCATTTCAAAGTGTCCTTGAGGCGTTCTTATGGATCTTGCTGCTGGGTACGGACACAGAAAGTCACATTCTCACTCAAACTTTTTTCAAAAAGTATCAAAGTATTTTGAGGGGCAGCGCATGTATTAGAGAGCCACAGTAGAGATGTGAAAGGGAATGTGGGGAGAGAGGAATGAGGAATGACAATGAGGTCCCAAGCTGGACCGCAGACATTGTGGTTCACGTTTAGGAATCTTAAACCACCGGGCCACCAGGCCGCCTGCTCTCACTGAAACTTCAAGGGTTGTTTCACCACCAAAAAAAACCATTTAACTACATATTTATCACCTCTAATTCTATGTAGTCACAAAGATCTGTTTTATTTCCCCAGGTTCAAGATTGAATGGAAGTTAATGGAAATAGCAACAGTAATCAGTTTTCTTTAGAATTACTTTCTCCAAAATAAATTATTTGTGGCTCTGCCTGAAATCACTCCCTCATTCAAAGCAGTAAATTCTGAGATGTCAAACATTTGTTTGTTTGTTCATATTTCAGAAATTTCTGAGGGCACTATATAGTCTATAAATTTCCAACTAAAAGTATGTCAGACTATAAATTCAGTCCACTATAGTCTATAAGGAGTGATTTTGAACAAACCCCTAAGGAGTGGACTGTGTGTTTGTGGATTATTCACAGGGACACTGTTTCTGCAAAGACGTGTTGCTGCTGAATGTTTTTAATGTAAGTGTTCAAAGCCACCCTCTTAATTGGATTGAGGAGGAGTGATGGCTTTCTCAAAATGTGGACAACCAAAAAACAAAACCATCTGCAGTGAGGAAACATGTTTGGTTTTAACCACATTGAGCACTAAATGAATCCCAGGCATCTCCAATCTTAGCCTAAGCATACCTAACCTTAACAATATAGTAAGATTTGCACCTGCAGAAGCTCATATATCTTTCTGTGAAGAGACTAAATTTTAAAAAAATGTAAGGACTCTCACCCAGGTGCTCTGCTGTTTGGATGTGCTTGCTGTAAAGGAGTTTACAGGAGTCCAGCTCGTTGTCAAACATGGAGACAAGGAGAGGGTATCTGTCCAGAGCATCGGTGGCCACTAAGGGGCGTTCCAGCAAGCTACCAAACATATCCAGAACCTGCAGACATCAGATAAGTGAAAAGACTTTCAATAAATATGTTTGAATGTGTGTGTGTGTGTGTGTGTGTGTGTGTGTTTGAGAGAGTGAGAGATAGAGAGAGAGAAACCGACAGAGTTTAAGTTCTCAGACCTTAAAGGCGTGTTCCAGACCAGAGGCATCGTCAAAGGCCTGACAGAAGATGGCTCCTAGTCGTCGGTCTGTGTCATCCACCTTAAGTTTGAACTCCCTCACATCTTCTTCATACTCCTGCAGGGCAGATAGCTCAACTAGAGCAACAGCCAAAACACCACACAGCAGTGCAAGCACAGCATATTCCTTTTCACATCTCACTGACTCAAAGCAATCCAGCACTGGGCACTGGCTGGGTCTTTCAAGCAAAGTAAATTGCTTTTCTTGCCATAACTCAGGAACATTTTGGTTAAGCAAGTAGATGGCACTGAAAAAAAGTCTATTTGGGCAGAAAAACAATTTGCTCCGCAAACGCCGGAGTGACCAGGGCTGCGGTGGCGTTTGCCAGCCAGATGAAAAAAGACTAGGTAGTGAGAAGTATTCACAGGTAGAATTTACAGAGTGTGCACCTTGTGTAGTATATATCATAAAACCCTTGTGAAAATGAAAAGACCTTCAAAGTTGCTCTACAAAATAACAACCCATTTATCGCAGCAGGCAAAAGAACAAAACGGTCATACACCCTGTGATCCTGATACTCCGTACCCTGTTGTTGAGGTCCAAGCAGTCATAGGGCCTCTCTGTGAAGAATTTGTAAGTGTCCACAAACTCTTGGTGGAGCAACTGGACCTGCTGGCTGAGGGCTCTGCCTCGGATGCCTCCAATCTCCAATTTCTCAAGCTTCAGCAGGTCCACAGCTGTCGACAGGATGTCCTATAGGGAAAAAAGAAATTGAAAATGAAAGACAATCAAGCTTTGCAGTACAAACTACAGTATCATTGCAAAGAAAGATGGTTTACATAGGTTTTTATTAGGTTTTCAGTAAACATAACAAACATATTACAGTAAATTAACAAAAAACAGGTAAGAAAACAACTTGAACAAAACAAAACTTGGCACATACTGTATAGTAGTTAACCTAAGACACATCAATTAAATAAGGACTTTTAAAAATCATTAGGAATATTTTCAATCTATTATGTTTCTTTCTTTACATACATTAAACATTAAGACCAGATTTCATAAAACTTCCCATGGCAACTATTATATATTGCAATTAAAAATTCAAAAGAGGAAATGTCCCTTGTTAATTTGAACCATTCATCAAAAACAGGCTTTGTCCGACTTCCAGTGGAGAGACACGATCCGTGTAGCGCCAATTAAGCCTGCAGAGCCAAGTCCAAATGTTTGTTTGGATATACTGTACCTGGTGGAAGGACATTTCTGCCTCCTGATAAACACAACTGAGGAGATTCTGGCAATGGTTTATGAAACCACTGTCCAATAATTCTGTTTCCACTTGTTTCCAGAACAATCCCACAATAAACGGAGAGGAAAGTGTCTGCTTCTTTTCAACTGTAATTGTCATCCATGAGTCTCGTTCTTTGAAGTTTAACTAGTACATAATAATACCTGTATATAATTTTGTAGTGGGTTTGTGCCCACTGCATCTCTGACTGACCACCTATCCTCAGGTAATATTGTTTGGTCCATATATCCCCTTCTATGTTTGAATTATGCTTGAACTGCAGGATAGTTTTTCCTGCATTTGAAGTGATGGATTGTTCCAAACTGAAGAATTTCCTTGCTTGTATTGAGAGGCATGGGACAGCTTATGAGCTTTTTTCCATGTATCTCTAGAATCCTCCAGAGTCGGGTTGGTATTAATGTAAGTGTGTTTCCATCTATCTAAATTTGTTGTAGTCTTTTGTTGTAGTAACATACTCATTTGGATTATGCTGGTGAGATCTGCTATCTGGATAACCCCAAGACATAATATTCCTGTCTGTATCCATCTAAACTGATCTAAACTTCCCGATGACAAGTTCTTGATCATTCAGACTTCCATTTCTATGCAGATGACACCTAGTTGTATGTCCTGTTAAGGCCTTGTACTACCGATGTTTCTTGTATTTTCTCTTGACTCATCTAATAACTTTTTTTATTTAAACAACACAAAAGCACTAGCTACCCTAATAATCTCACCACTAGCCTAGGTGTCCTTTCAGATAACATTCAGAAAGAAGCATGGAACCGTGGTGTCACTTGATGCTCAGGTGACCAAAGTGGTGCAGCCTGTTTTGTCCAGATGAGACAGCTAACAAAGATTAGAACATTCCTCCATAACCCCATAGGACCAATGCCTCATTTCCTCTGGAAGGGCTCTACTAATGGTTCTAAAGTCTCATCTTTTCATTAAAGGTGACCAGGCTTTTGCTGTTTGGGCACCTCAGCTGTCACACTTCCTGCCTGGACATCTCAGGCAGGCAAACTCAAATCTCCCTTTAAGTCTCACTTCTATCATATGGTGTTATACACATTATATTATTTCTGTTATTGTGTTATTTAATGTTGATTTTATTGTTGATTTTAAATTTATTTTAATTAATTTATATTAATTAGTATGAATCATGTTTGGTTTTCAAAAGTGCTACACAATTATTATTAATATTCTTATTATTTTTTACACATACAGACATTTTTCAATGATTTGGAATTTTTTGGGTGAATAACGTTTCCATACTCACCTTAATGGTTCTGACTCTGTTCATAAAGTGGTCGAGTCTGGAGAAGACCAATAGCGGGGAAAAGTCCCAAGGCCTCACCAAGCTCCCATTCCTCTGGTACTGGCTCAGATTGGCCCTACGGTCCTCGTAAGTGCCCCTAAAGAGCTGCAGGATCTCCAGGCTTGTCTGCACCTTAAGGAGACTCTCTGAAACCTCTCCTGTCAGAACTTCTTCTGGAACAAGATACACCCGGGCCTGGTGATTGAGAGCAGTCGCAAATTAGTTTGGCGTGGCGTGGCGCTTTAGTGACAGTTAAATAATCCCCGGTTCATTTGAAGCGTTTTCATTTTTAAAAACCCAGAGGTTGGGAAAGCCAGTAACTGCCCACAGCCTAAAGGTGGGTTCAGACAGTGAGCGGTTAACGCTATGTCTGCCAGCCTGTGACATTAATGCTCTGTATTTTGAATGGGCATCAATAGAGTGTAACTTCCTGGTACCGTTGGCTTACATCCAATTCAACTATCAGCCCCTTCTATCATTGCATCACATAGCCAAAATAAGCTGCTTCTTTATTTCTACATCTTCAACATGGATCATCAACTTGTGTGTATGGTAACCTCTTAACTGGGGAACTTAGCTTTACACTGTATTTTTAGTATAATATGAAGCAAACAATTGCATATCAAAGATGCTCTCACATGGTTCTCCTTTTAAAACTAGTTATTTAAATACACTGTTTCATCCAACTGCTAGTGGCGGATGTCATTTTGTTTGCACGCAAAATGTAGGGACACAAGCTAGAAGCCCAAAGTTTAAAAAATTACACCGTTCTCACTGTAAACTGCTCAGGTGCAGCAACAGTAACTAAGTGGGCTTAGAAAATGGTCAATTTAGGGAAATCGGGTATCTGTCAAATTAACTAAGTTAAGCTGCAGCAGCAATCTGAAAGATGTTCAATGATCATTATCTTTAGAACACAAATATGTAAGTAAATTGGTGAGAACAATAGCTGTCCTCCCTCTCCTCGCCCCTTTCTGTTTACATTGGAAACAATAGAGGCACCCGTTGACTGTCTAAAAAATGCCTTGAGTGGCTTTAAAAGCTCCACATTCAAGGCCTACGTTTACATTTACATTTTAATTTACTCATTTAGCTGACACATTTATCCAAAGCTGCTTACCTTTGTTAGTGGTCACTTGATTGGCTGGAAATTTGTATGGGGATATGAACTACAATAGCACAACATAAGCTGAAATGATAAGGAAATTTTGGAAAATATACTAATTTGCCTTGAGAGTTAGATGAGAAGATGGATATCACTTACTCAATCGATCCTCTTACATAACTCTTGGCAAGCAAGCAAATAAGCCTTAATATTGCATTTCTACCCAATCATGAGACCATCTGTTGTTATTTAATTTAATAATTTTGGTAAGCTATACATTTCTGGCAGCAAAAATGAAGGTTTGTTTCCAAAAGACTCAACATAAAGGAACAATAGAATGTGATAGCATGAACAGTGAAAACTACCCACAAGAGATTAAAACTTTATCCACAGAAGAAAAAAAAGGAAGAAAAAAAGTCACACTACCATCTACCCACTCTGTACTGACAGGTGATATCTGATATAAGTACAGTAATGACTACTTAGCAACAAGGATTGTTACTACAAACCTGCTGTATGAGAAGGTTGCAGGTCTCCTGCAGCAGAACGATGAGGCGTGCTGGGGTGTTGTAGTATCTGGAGTTAGCCCACACCAGGCAAACTGTGTGCAACAAAGGGCCGATCTGGGCCTTGACGTCAGGAAACTCAGCGCTCTCCATGTCCTCAAAAAGGCGCTGCAGGGGCCTCAAGTAGGTGCAGATGTCCTTTGCCTCCTCCAAGGCTGGCAAGAGGCGATGAGGTCAAAGTCAGTTCAACCACAAAGTACTACATGTGAAATCGCATGTGATATGACAAAATCATCATAAATGTCGCCAAAGCCCTTCAGTCAAGCAGAAAGCAGGCCTCATTTCACCCTCTATATAGTGAGGTGTACAGATCAGTGTCATTACCTGCAAGGACATCTTGTTGCATGTTAGTAAAAGAAGGGGAATAGCTGCTCTCGACAGCCTCCAACAGCATCGCCATCTTGTTCACCTTAGAGGATTTTAACTGTGAGTGGATACACTCCAGATCTGCGTATCTTCAAGGAGAGAAAAAAAAATGGACAACAAAGGTTTCTGTCACAAGACCACAGGGTTGCACCGTAAACTCCTTCCTAAGTTCTTAACTACAAGATATTTTCAAGGATACCGATTCTCACACTTTTGGCGTGAGACACCTGACCTCATGGCTCTGGATTACACTCTCACTCTGCCCAAAATAAGAGCAAGCCTCGAGGCCACTCCTTCAGGAAAAAATATAGTTATTTAGGTCAAATAGGCTGGTCGTCAGCCTATTTTACACATGTAAGCACCAACATTGGTCCTTAAACATTACACAGAGTTCAAAAGACAGAGTTTTTAGTCTACTGAGGCGCGCACACACAGACCTCTCCAAAATCACAAAACACCTTTGATGTATTTTCAGTTATGACTCATTCACAACGTTTTACGCAATGTACATTCTGTAACAGGTTACATTAACGAGGCTGATCTCCTCATGCCACTAATCCGGGTTTTGCCAAAACGTCAATAGTGAAGTTTTGTTTGTTGCTAACAGCTTTGTAGGATTCTTTCCTCTGAGTTTATTAGATACAGCTGCAGGATCCATACGTAAGAGAGTGTCTGTCTACATTTATGCACGTGGCACAACAGCGGTAACTTCATTAATTATTCAAAATTATAAATTTCCCCCATGACAGAGATAGGATTAGTCAGGATCTAACGGCGAATGACACTTCAGACAGGTAATCTGTCACACACAGATTCCAAGTTGATAAGTACGGTCAAATGATTTGTTACATAACCACCATCCTCAGGTTGAGTCATGAGGGCCATCCCCCCAGCTGTCAGGACATTTTAATTTTACACTAATTAAAAGTCAGATCTGTTTACTCTGTCATGTTAACTTTACTAATATGGGGATTTTTTTTTCTGTTGCTACCGCTTAAATTCAAAGTCTCACAGCATCTGCAGTGGTGGCATCATTGTGCACATGTACACGTTACAGGACACAACCTCTCTTATCTTTAAAGTAAATAACAAAATCGATCAGGATGTAACAATGAAAACCATAAGCTACTGTGGTTAGATAAACCATCAGTGTGCATGGACAGGATGTCAAAATGCAACAAATAAAAAGATTTTCAGCAAGACAGACAGCTTATTTGGGCTGATGTGATGGAAATTTGACATTTTACTGTGTTTACTGTTTCACCTTGCATGCTTCATTATTATGAACCAATGTTTCACTGTGCGGTTTTTGACATTTTAATTAGATTTTAGTTAGGTAGAGGTTCCCATGGGAAAGATGCTCATTAGAGAGTTTTCTTATCTGACTGTCCATGATAGGCCTTCATCTCAGGGCAGTTGGTCCCTACTCCCTTCCTCCCTAAGACAGCTGCGTAATATAAAGTCACCTGTTTCTTCACTGGCTCTTTGTCTTACACTCTGCAGACTGGTCGCACTCTGTATGTCTGTTTGACCCTTTGCAAAGAATAAAACCCTTAAAAGACGTCTGGATTGAATTCTATATTTCAGACTCACTAAAGGACATATTTCATTACAATATATAACAATTTGGGTATTACTGTGTTGTGGGACTTGTTCCCTCTCAAATACACCGCCGCCTATCTCTTCTATTTGGTCCTTATGCGTTCATCTAAATTACTACTAAAATGACTGTTTTCTCAATAACCTCTAGTGGTATGTACCAGATCAGGCTGTTCTTACTAGAAAAACAGCAGTATAAGTAAGTTATTATAGCTTATCAAGACCCAAATGGATGTTTTTAGTTAGGGCTCTAGTGGCAGAAAAAGTCAGGTGATGTAGTATAAGAGTTCTTTACTCTTCAAACAAACCTACACTATTGGCTGCTGATATATACTAGCTTCGTGTAAGCTCATGTTAGTTTTGTCTGTTAGTTCAGTTAGCAACATTTCCACCTGGCAGTTACTGGGTGGAAATATTTAGTTACAAGTCAGAACCAGTCTCAATGTATGAATTAGTAGCGTGTGGCGCAACCAGCTTTAATTTAGCGATTAAACAGGAGTAAATCTTCACTTACTAAACAATGCATTATAGCTAGGCGGAGTTTAAACGTATAAAGGGCTTGTGCAAACAGAGTGGATGCACTCTGTATCTGCATGCTCAAGTAGGAAACAAATGGAGGATATGCAACAGTATCTGCCTGTGTTTTCAAATCTTTTGTCCTGTTCCTTTCTTTTTTGTGTTTCTGCTATGTCTTTCTGTTTTTGTCAAAAGAAGGGAAAGTAATAAAAAATACTGGTCATAAAAAACAGATTGAGAACAAATACGTTTTTGCCATATTTTCTGCAGAGGGAAAACAACTGATAAAGGTAGAGGATACTGGCCTCAAAAGATATAATTCTGCTGCGTCAGCACAACAAAGAAATAAAAAGCGAGCACTGGGCTCCAAATTACATTTTTCACTTGATAGCACAGGTGTACTGAAATTCAAATAATTAGTCGCACCAGCAAAAGCTTCTAAAACAATTCAACTTAGAGGTCCTGTAGGGACGTGTTATTTTCACACGGTCGCAACACCGGAACAAGTGCTTCTCAGACACAGCCTTGGATATTCAGTCTTTAATAACAGAGGTGCCGACCTGTTCTTCCAGAAGAGCAGTTCTGTGTGGGGTGTGGGGTTTTTGCCTTCCAGCAGAGCCTCAGAGGAGTCTTTCTTCAGGACAGCCCGGATCTGATGGCTCCACTCAATCACCGCCGACTCCAAGGAGTGGATGATGCTCTTATCCACTGTTACACCCCTGTGAAGTTTCACAAATGAATCATTTTTCAATGTAGATGTGGGACAAATGATGTACTGACGTGAACCCCTTTGTCTCACGTTTGCTTACATTTTGTCTGTCTCCAGAGCGGCTTGCTCGACTCTCTCAGAGTCTACAGGGAGAGGCAGCAGAGTCTTGCCTTGAACTTGGCCCGAGACCACAAACACATTGGTCTTGAGGGAGTGGACGTGGCGTCTGACGTCCAGGGACACTACCTGCGGCCATTCAGTGTGATTCCTACTGTTAGACAGCAATGGGGCCACGACCTGGAGGTGTATAGGGAAAGGTTTTCTCATATTTAGGAGTTTTCTAAATATGGGGGGAAAAATGTTTGCTTTGCAGTAAATATTTGATGCATACAGTGGTGGAAGAAGAATTTAGATATTTTTCTAACAGTGAAAGTAGTCCAAGTAAATGTTTTTCATTCAAAACTGTACTTTCCCTAAATCCCTATTTCAGTATCTAAAGTAAATATACTCAATATGCAGCAGATTGACCCATGTCAGTATAATACTATATATCATATTGTAATTTTGGGTTAGCCTAATTGATGTTGTAAACTACTTTGGGTTGGGTAGTTTAATTTTTAACAGTGTATGATATGTTATTGCTTATCAGATTTTGTATGTAAAACCCCAAATTAACAGTAACTGTCAGATGGATACATTCAGGCTGGATAGCTAACCGGGAAAAGTGAGCAACTGCACCAAGGCCCCCGTCACTGTGTGGTAATAAGCAGGTTATAATGTAATTGTTTGCAAATTTGCTTAATGCACGGTGTGGATGTGGCCCCGGACCCACTATGACCCTAACATAATGCCCTTTTGACACCCCACCCACCCCACCCTTTCTCTCACTCTCTGTAAATTGTGTGCATTCCTTTCTAATTTGCAAAAACTTTAGATAGTGGTGGAGAGTAATGATGCAGCCTACTTTAGACTTCACTACATGTATTTGGCAGCTGTGGCTAGATTGCATTACCCTGACAAGCTGCATCATTTAGTATGGACAGGATGCATTAGTAATAATAAAACAAAGTTGTTAAATAAAACCTAATACCAGAGTTTAAAAGGACTTGGACACGTTTACATTTATGTGATACTTTATGTGGCTGATACTTCTGTACTTATTCTTAAGTAGGCTAAATGTGAAATGCTGCACCTTGAAGTAGTCTACATTTTGTATTACTGTTTTTTCTTTAACTAAAGATACTTATTGTTTAGAGTAAGTCGATGTATTACTGTTTGTATTTATAATAGCTAATTACTGACTGTAATTTTTATTAGAAATAACTTTTTTTTAGGATTGATCGGCACAAACTTGGTGAAATGCATTGTGGATGAGAGACGAGAATAAGGTCACGTTGACCCTGCCCTCCGTGCATCTAACAATAATTAACATTTTCTGCTCTGCCGCTTACCTCCTCAACTAGAGCAGAAAACTGATCCAGTGGAGCGCAAGACAAGTCCCCGTAGACCAAGTTCTCCTTCATGGAGTCTGGACTCAGCGCCGCTTTGTGTCTTTTCACAAAGTACACCGCCTTGTTTTTGGAAGCGGCCGTGAAGGCGGCGGCGGGCTGCAGCAGTCCGGCCGCGGTCACTGACACCACCAGAGTCCTCTGCTCGGCTTTGTCCAGGAACTCCTGCAGCACCTGCCGGCTGTCCTCGCTGGACACGCACTTCTGCCATTTGTCCTGTTTCAGCCTCAGGGTCCTCAACACATAGTCCGCTATGAAGTCCAGTCTCCTGTCCTCTGCGGGTGACTCCTCCATGTCAGCAGGGCGCTCTGCTGTCCCGGGCCAATCCCGGTGAGTGTATGAACTGATTGTGTCTCGGACTCCATAGTAACGCAGTGTTTGCATTAATCAGGGCTGTTGCTTAGGTGACATAAGCGACCTGGATCTGACCCAGGACCAGGACATCCCTCTGTGCGTCCACCTGCTGATTGACACCCATTGTTCCTCTTACGTTTGTTTAAGTTTCAGGGGAAAGTTGTTGTCAAAGTGTGGCGCTACAATGAAGCTAATAATGGAGCATTACACGGAGACATGACATTTAAATAACCAATCTGCAATATTGTGTAGGGTGGGGCAAGTAGAGTGGGGCACTTAAACACATGGAGAGCACAGGTGTCATTTACTCTGGGGACGGTGGGGACATGTCCCTACCACTTGTTGAAATGGCTGATTTTTCTCCATCACTTTTTAAAAGCATAATTTGTTTAACAAAAACGTTCTGAATTATAGCGTACAGTTAAATAACAGATGAAAATTACTTTAGAAAGGTTTATTTGCACAGAAAACATGCAATGCAATTAAAATATAGAAGATTCTAATGTACATTGTCCAAAAAAAGGAACTTCAGCAAAGAATACAAAAAGCTACTGATTACAAAATGACCCAAACACAGCATGCACCAATCAGTAACTTTTTCAGTAACAGTTTCTTTTTGGACAGATTTTCCATTGTCTCCCTGTGAACATGGCAAAAGTGGAGGGAACTAACTAGGGACTAAATCATGCCTAAATATGTGTTACCTCAGCAGGGATTACATTACATGAGAAAAGCTCATCTACAAGATCTGAAAGAAACACAGAAAGCCTGAGAGGCATTATGTTCCGTTATATAGATATATTTTGAAATGTCACGAGCTACCTGAAAGTTGTGTTTCCTTTTACATACATAAAAACAAGACCCCCCCCCCAGACGCCCTTGATGGAGAGTTTTCTGTGAAAATATTGGTACCAATCACAACAACAATTATTGTGTCAGGACAACAGGACAGGTCTTGATTGGTGAAATGTCACGGCAAGATGTCACTTTTAAACCCGACTAACCCAGTAAACCTCAACTCAGCATACTGAAGGGAAATGATTTAAAACAATCTTCATACTGTCTCAAAACGCACCAAAAGACTGTGTGACAATGCCTTTAAGCACAAAACAACATATACAATGATTACAGAAATCAGAAGACTAAATGATTTGTCAGTTTATTGTTAATAATAAGGACAAATATTAAGGAAAGCAGAGCAGAGGCAGGAGAGAAAAAAAAAATACTTATCCAGGCAGGAAGGTCAATAGATTACAAAAGCAAATGGAAAAAGGGCCAAATGTTCAAATCCAAAGTCCAAAAATACGCCATTAGAGCATTAGGCAGAACAAAGCTAAACTCATGACTCTTTTTGTTTTAAATCCAACAATATTCCAGCTTTTTAGTTCCATTACTGTCTGTCACTTTTTATAGTTTAATGTGCATGTCTTCAACTATGCTGACTTCTTATTAACTGCAAGTGAATGTGGTTGACAACTGAACAATCAGCTAAAGGAATCTATGCAATTCGGATTAAACAGAAATATCTGAAGAAATACCAACAAATGTGTCACTTATTGTCTATATAATGGGTGTCATTAGCTTGGTTTTCAAAACACTCTACGTTTTAATTTCACTGTTGCCATGGTAACGAGGACCTGAAAAAAAAAAATCACTTTAGTTAAACTATTATTATCCAAAGAGTTAAATGAAATCAGTGTGAGTTTGACTCTGCAAGGTGTTTTCACATTCTGCTGAAGATGAAAACATGTTTTCATTATCTAAAAACATAATCATGACCTTCATCATCATCAGCACAATGGGCATGCTTTGAATAGACAAAACATTTATTAAGTTAATAGAACCGTCTATTGTTGTTACTGTGTTTTTAACCTTTTATCCTGGTGCTTTTATGACTATTGTTTTGATCTATTTTGTCATTTGGGTTGATTCAGAAACGTGTGATTGCCGTAGTTGGCCACATGCCGGCACTACAGTACTGATAACGCATCAGGGGGCTGTTTCTTTAGATTGCTTTGTAGAACAGGTCTTTTAACATCAGCTCCTGATTCAGATTTGATGGGTTCTGGTTTTACGCAACAAATTTATTCAGAAGCTCAGTAAACCTGCTTGTTGGAACAGGCCTCATGTCTGATCTGAAACTTTTGACTCCCCTGAGCAGTGATACAAGTCAACTGTTCAGGGTTCAGACTGCAGTTTGAAAGCCCCAGTCACACCGCTGTTTTTACAGGCAGACCATCATCATACTCACTCAACTTGCAAAAGAAAAGTGCAAAATCATAGAAGGGTCCAGAGCATGCTGAGGTATCTTAGAAGAACTGATCGGTGTCCTTTTTTCCTTCTGTGAAAAATGATCAAAGACGCATGTTTTGTAGAATTTGGCTGCAGCAAACACAACGTGTGTGTAGTCTGTTCAGTATTCTGATGTGGGATGTGAGACAGGATTATCAGCAAAATGGCAACTATTGTTTTCTTTGATGTCTTCTTTTGTCTCATGGAGGTGCATATCATGCTGGAGCTTGATAGACCTCCAAGAAATATGTGTGCGAGTGTGTGTGTGTGTGAATGAATATGCATATATGTGTGTTTGTGTGTGTGTGTGTGTATGTGCGTGCATATCGGAAGTGTGTGAGTCACTCCGATTGTCCAGAAGCAGCAAGTAAGGAGGTTCAGTTCCTCTGAATAACTTTGAAGATTAAGATGACAGACCAAAGAGAGCCATCGCAGCCAGACTTTCCATTTTAGAATCAAACAAGCCGCCTGGTCACTGATATGATGGAGCTGCTGGCTCCGTCCAGCTGGGTGGCGGCACAGTGAAATACATAAACCAGGAATGTCTGCCTCACCGTGATCTTTGGATCAGCTAGGAGAATTTCAGTAAAACTGTAAGAGCCCAAAGTGGCAGCTGATAGCTGGGCATTTTCTGAGGAAAAAGCGCATCGATTAGATATTAAATGCATTTTCACGATTTAGGCTTCTTGAAGCAAGTTTAAAATTTCACCAGACTAGCTGTAGCCAGAGCAAGAGATCTGAAAAGAGATGAATCAGAGTTAAAATGCATTGGAACGTGAGGTTTTTTTTATGCTCATCCATTCATAAAGGTATTTTCAGATGTGAATATTTATTTCCACCAGTTGATCAATCTATTGTCACTGGAAAGGTCAACACAGCACAGGTGCTAACAGGAGTTTGGTAGATATAGATACTATATACTATACTAGATATACTATAGATAGTATATCTGTATTTATAACTGTATTTATATCTAAAAATATAATATAAAGCCAATTTATTTGTATTGCTATAATGAGCTAAAAGCAAAGTTGCCCTTTCCCTTTTAACATGATATATTGTCATTAGCTCTCTACCAGAAGCTTTATTCAAAGTAGATTTTGGGTTGAAAAGGATACATGATGTCATGATATTGTACTTCCTACCTGTCACCAGCAGAGATCAGTAAAGTTCTTAGATAATTTCATGTTTCCATGAGGCTAGAATTTAGGTAAAAAGTAGTATGATAGTATAGACTTGGAGAAGGTCCAGTTAATACTTTGGTATTTAAAGGTAAAAAAACTTCACTTTAAGGTTTTCAATGTTCTTTCTCTAAGAACAACCAGTTCCATAGACCACAAACAGTTCCACAAACAGTCACTTCGTCCTCAAGTCCTCTGGCAAACTTTCATAACATCTGTGTTCAAACTCAAAGCATGAATATGGATTAAAATTCCGTATAACATTAGAATTTTACATGTGCAAAGAATAAATGTCCCTGGAGGTATCACAAATGCACAGTAATGAGGTGTTCTTTTTTTGTACTTCACTGATTGTCCATCAAACATCTTTTGACTGTGTAAAGTTTTACCCTTTTTCAGCTTCACATAAAAGCTTGTAAACAGGTACAGTATAAAAACGCATTTATTAACTTGTTAAAATTCTTCATTCACGATCTAGAATTTGCAGGTCCCTCTCTCTTCATTGTTTTATTGCTTTCAGATGTGTACCAGCACCAGTATGCAAGCTGAGTTGGATTCAGTTCAGGAGAACTAACCGTACTGGTATTTGTCCTCAACTATCCATCGACACATCCTCATTCCCAAAATAAAGCTAAACTGAGTTCACAGGTTGGAACATCGCCGAGTGTCAAAAGAGCCAGCATTTACAAAACTGTGAGTCACTTATATATTTCCACGCATGTTAGCTTACTCACACAATATCAACAATCTAGAACTTTGCAGACATTCCTCTATGTCTAACTGAAGTTTTCAAATGACTTGTTGATCCATGTCCAGGTTGTCTGGTTTGGATTCCAGGTTCAACTGGTGATCAAACCTTTCTCCTTGTCTCTCTGTATGTTTTCAAATACAGGTAGTAAAGACCCAGCATGTTTTCACAGTCCCTTGATGAGTCACAAATGGAGCTCTTAACAGGCAAAAATCACCCCTAATTCGGAATTTTAGTTACGTGAAGGGAAATTACGTGATTTAAGTCATCTACAAAACTTTATTCAACTTAAAACATGTCATATTTGACTTTCTTTCACAGGAGACTCAAACTTTGGTACATTGAGAGAAAGTCCTGAGGTTACTTCACTCATCCATACACCTCACCACCCTCCATACATAGACTTTGTCGCTCTTTATACTACGGCACCTGACTTCTGCCACTAGAGGTCACAGCCTAAACTAAAACGTACATATTGGTTGTGATAAGCTATGTAATAATTGACCCATATAGTTGTTTTTCTGGTGAGGACAGGCTGGGTCTTACTCACACAGAATACTCACTCGGTAAGTTAGTTTGGTTGAATCACACTAGAGTTCGTTTGGGCAGGTGTGAATGCAGTGATCGCACTCGGATGCGCACCAAAAGTGGACCAAACAAGCGGACCGAGAACACCTCTTTGAGGAGGTCTTCAAGGAGGTCTCGGTGCGCTTTCGAATGAACTCTGGTGCAGTTTCGCTTGTGGTGTGAAAGCAAATGAACCAACCACAGGATTGATGCAGAATTGCCAAAGCTGTCCAATCAACAAGTTACCTGTACGTTTGTGTAGCATCACGGTTACTTCTCTTGGTTCGTTTGTAAAACTGCAGTGTGAACATGAACCGGACCAGAACTAGAATGCAACAGTGTAATCATTTTTTTCACTTGGTCCAGACCATTCAATAAACACTTTCCTAATGAGTTTATGGTCTCAATCGCTAGTTTCAGGTCTTCTTCAATACAAAATTAAGTTCATTTCATGGTACCATTTAGAGAGACCATAAAGCAGAGTATGCTTCAGGGCGGGATTATCTATCACATGGCATGGCGACCTGTCAGTCAGGCTAGAGTGACTCGTACCCATGGCACTGTGAATATTCTACCAGCGCCGTTGAAAAAGCTTATTAGGAGATGGTTGCTCACTTTCTTTAGTGAGTACTTTTAGTTTGTTGTTGTTGTCAGCCCTGTTAAAGTGACAGTAAACGTGAATTACAGATGCACCTAGCTAAGCAAGCTAGCTAGCTCCACACACGGCCGTTAGCTCCACCGTCTCGTCCAAATATGGTCAAGTACGACAAAAATTCAAGGCTTCAAAGGCAGTCCAATATCCCGTTGCAGAGTGTCTTACTCAAGCTCAGATTGCTGGTTTTGCCAATCAGTTTGCTAACTTTTAAAAATACAACTGCCTTACAGACGCCTTGCCACAATGTCGACTCTTAAGTCACCTATACCTGTTGACAACCTGTTTGTTTTCTTGTATTAGGGACATTTCAGGTGCACTCATTTTCTGTTTAAATATATCTGAACTATTAGCTTGTTTTCAACCTGTGTGAAGGTCTGGCAAAGTTTTAATGTCTTGTTAAACTTCTTTTAGTGACAGTGCCGTCTTCCTGTTACTATGGCAGTTATTATCGTGAGCATATTATAATCCTAACCAACAGAAACATTGGCTGCCGAGTTGCGGGATTTTGCTTTTTTTTTTGTGTCTGTCCTATACTCATTTATCAGATCAGGATTCCACTCTACAGCTAGCTACTTTTCTAATACCATCCTTCATTCATGTACACATTGGTATCCTGCATGTGACCCACCAGCAATTTCTTTATAGAGTGCAAACACATTCACACACCCACACACGGGTGCTGTAAAAGTACATGAACTTCTGGCTTGCTAGATGATGTGTAAGCCACACTACTAGCACTGTCAATTACAACAGGAGGGGGCTGCAGCATAACACACTGACAGCTCCTTTTGACACACACACACATTCCCTTGCAAACTTCACACACACGTCTGTGAGATAAACAGAAGTTTAATGCCTGTGCGCCTGACAATGACCTCATACATGTGACGGTGAGATGCCAAGCAAAACCAGCTCTCTCAATGGTGACAGTTAAACAGACAGAGCTAACTGGGACTATTAGATTTCAAAGAAAGCAATTTCAATGACCAGACGTCGAGCTCTCGAAAACACCAAAACCACGCGGAGACCACAAGTGGACATAGAAATTGTGATTCATTTTGCATCCGGTTTCCCTAAGCACACTCCATCTGCAATTTAAATGCACACACACACACTGGTATTTGCTTGAGTTGTGTAGCAGGATAGCTTTTATACACCGGTTCCAAGTCATTCCTGGCAAGTCTGGCTAACCGAAAAATGTGACGCAAAGTCTAGTACCGAGGATATGCCACAATTCATAAAGGCAAGCATCTGTTTCAGCAAGAACCCGCTTCCTGGTGCGTTGCCATTTGCTGCTCAAACCCATCGCAGTGCCAAGCCTGACGTTCTTCAACAATCCTAAACTGACACTGGCAGGACTGAAAGCAGCACCTGACACCTGATGCTGTTTGTGCATGAATGTGTTTGAGGAATCTGGCGAATACCTCAGCCTCTCGGGAATGCCAGTAATCCCGAATGCTTCTGAATGATGCTTTTCCTTCATGGTTTGGATGGAGCTTGATTCATTTGTTCACTTCATGTCAACAGCAGCAGCATTAATCATACTTGACTCAGTTTGAGTGAGGTTGAACATTTTTGTTTTGTAAAGTCAGAGGAAGACCTATTTATAATAGCTTTTTTTTTTTTCTCAACTCCCGACAATGTTGTCTTGTGTTTGTCAGTTGTGAGGCAATACTGCTTCTCTTGAAAGAGTGTTTGAACTTCAGTGACAACTTATTTTTATGCGGCACTTGAAGTACAATTCCTCCCGTGACTGTCTAATTCACACATTTGGAAGACACAACAATGAAAGAAATTCATGTTAGTAGCCTCCGGTGTCACATCCTCACAAAAAGAGAATGAGAGCACACCCAGAGACAACATGTCAGGCTATTTCTGGATCCAACACTCCAGAGGGTTGTGACACGTTAAGCGAGGAGGGGGTAAAGCGCTGGCCAGCGAGTGTATGAGAAAGCTGATAGCAAGCCTAGAGGAAGCCAATGCTGTTTATCTGGGCTTTCTGCATAACTATAATCGCCAGGCCTCGCGGCTGTTGAATTTTGCGGCCTTACAAATAGCTTGAAACGACCTTGTTCCTCTAGAGGGGAGGGAGGTAAGAGGTTTTGTGGTAGGTGGTGGGCAGAGTTGTGTTCTGCCAGCCACATCAGGCCTCTGAGCCATGTGGAGGTTTGTCAAAAGGAACGCTGATGGCTTTTAAAGAGCTGCAGGCCACGACTGGATGGGTAATTTTCATACTTTCGCGATTTGGTGAGGGGCCAAAAGCAACATGCTGGAGGCTCACTCTCTCTGAAACAGGATATTGGGTTAGTAATGGCTGTCAAGGGACCAGCAGAATGACATAAATGTAAGGCTTTTTTCACACATATTATTGAGAGCTAATAGAAGTCTTAGAATGTATGAAACCAATCATTAAACAGAATAGTCAGGCACATGTTGGATTGATATTGTGAAAGTGGCTCAAAGTTTAGGTCACATTTAACCTCGCACAACATAAAAATGCATTCTTTTTGTTCATTAAAACAGTGTATTAAATGACAGTGTGAAAACAATGTGTATTATTTAACTGACATTTTTAATTTACACAAAAATGGCGTAAGAAAATGCTAATTAAAGCTACGGGTGCATTGAGATAATAGTTTGTAATGCAAATTCTCCAATTGCAGAAGGTGATTAGATGATGTCATTAAAAACAGTGACAAACTTACACAGAATCATCAACCTAATTTGCCACTCCTCTCAGCTTTACGGAACTTTACAGTGAGTTGCAGCTCATTATGTAGCTGTCTGACTGGTCCACAACTTTACTGTTTTGTTTCACCCTTTTCACTCTTGTAGGGGATTTTTGGACCACAGCAGGCATCTGTCTCCGACAAAAAAGAACACTGCCCGCTCAGTATCAAATGGCAGACACACGCAGTTAGTAGCTTGCTGGTGAGCTCAGTGGAGAATTTAGCAGCTAAAGAGCCAGATATTTATCTCAGGAGTTGCTCGAGACCAAAACAGAGCTATCAGAGAGAAATACTGGACCTTAAAATATGACAATGTTGGGTTCACAACCTGCTTCCACTGAACCAAAGTGGATAGCCAGATAGCCAAATAATCTGTTATTGCAGGTTTCAAGAAAACAAATTACAGTTTGAGGTGAGAGGAGAAAGTCACCACTGCCACCTAAATCAAATGTAAATTCAGAGGATTTTATGGTATTCTGTCAAATTGTTAAATTTCTGCTTTTGCTTCCCTGTTAAAATAAACACTGGCATGGCTTAAGATAATACTGTCGAGTGTCTTTGCAACAAAATGATTTCAATGTGTTTTTTTTAATTGTGCAAAGATTTTACTGCAGAAGGATGTTTAAGATTTCAAAAGATAATTCCCCAAACTGTACTAGATGCAAAAGCAAAGAAAGAACATGGATTCACGCTTCCACTAAATTAAACAGTGAGGTTTATACCAGTCAGTGTTTGTATGTTTTAAATGCCATGTGGGATCTTTTTCTAGATAACCAAAATTGCAGGATATTAATTATGATTTATTACTTTGCAAAGAAACCTATTTTGTTATCTTGGAATGGAACATTGTTCCTTGACCAATTATCAACATTTTTACCGTTAGAGAGATTAACCCTATAGAGGCAAAACTGTGAGTATATTTTTTGAAAGATTTTCAGTTATGAGGACTTGTGAGTTTTTAATTGTGGATTGTTGATCATTGTTACTAGTAGTTTATTTGATTTTGAAAGAACTTTGTCTGGGAAGAATCCGACATTCTGGGTGGTGCTGGATTACACACAAAGTTGGCAGAATGTATGTTGGCTTCTTCGTATCGCAAACTTGAGAGATGGTGCTGCTTTGTTTTCATTGTGTGTGAGTGTGTGTTGATGAAATAGAGGTTTTGATTTGTGTGCAGGTGCTGTGATTTCGTTTGATTTGATATGTTTAAGTTGAAGTGGGACCTATTCATAATAAAGCAAACAAGAAAGGGTTAAAAAAAAAGAGCCTACTGTGTTACAGACTACCGTTCTACAGCATGAGGTAGTTTTCAATAACCACCCTGTAATCCTTTAAGAACATTACTAGCATTATTATTATTATTATGTGATTATTCTTCTTTGTCTGCTTTTAAATTGCATTAAATTGTACTCAGGAATAGCAATAATATAATAGCCTCAATTTGGACTCTAACTGAGGGCCCAGTGGGCTTTAGCCCTGTGGTGACACCTTACCTGGGCTTCATAACAGTATCTGGCAGCGGTGTTAACCCCACCACGGGGCTCGGCCTGGCTGGGTTTGGAGAACTCTACCTAATAGCTTTGTAATCAAGCCCAATTAGGAGCCAATTAGAGGTAGGGTTTCACCTATGAGGTCAGCACACACATTGGCCCTGCATGCTCAAAAGCGTATGGTTTTATAAATCATTTCTGGGCTTATAACAAGCATGCGCTTGAGGAATAGTGAAAATGATTTTCTACTTTTTTATCTCCGGTTGAACTAAAACACAGAGGTCGAGCTGGCAGACAAGCATGCTGGAAAATGGCGATACTACGTCCTATAGCACTCTTTGAGGCAGAGACGTGATAAAAATAATCAGACGGGTATAGACGGTTGAGTTTTGAAGGTTTTGAAGCGGTTTGTGTTTCTTGTTACTGTATGTCATGCAACAGCTACAAATCAGCACAAAGGCCACCAAGGTTTTCTTATAGGCTAACAAAAAGGCTCCGCTGTTGATGAAAACACATGACATGACATTAAAAGATACTGTCTCTGGCATGGCTGGTGAGTGTCCTTTACCTCACAGATTCCTGTGATACGGCTAAAGTAAATTTGGGCCTTGTTGTATATGCCTTACAGAAGTATACTGTTTATTTAACATCTCCAGTGTGTTGAGTTATGACTAGTAATGATTACTCAAATGCCCTGTGTTTGGGCTATTGTACCAGGAGTGCCTCCAAACAGGCCCACTGGTGTTTATTTGAATTTTCCATTTTATATTGCCACGTGTCATTAGGCTGTTTAGAGTTTACTCTGAGTGATGGATAATTTCCTTCACCCCTCTCCACTCACTAAAAACCTGCTGGTTGGCGCGTGCTTGTCCTAAAGGTGGAGAATATGTGCATGGTTAGGGATAATGGCACCCAGAGTGCCTGACAGATGGCTTATTTCATTACAATACAACACCAATACAATCAGTGCAGTCTGGCCTGGGAAGAAACAAAACCCAAACCTTTAAGTTAAGTTAAATTAAACCTTTTCTAACCATATTTCTACAGCAGGTGGGAACAATAACATGAATATACGGTATGTACAGTGTAACACAACTTAATACGACAGGCCTGCAATATACACCAGCACTGAAAAGCTTATAATCTTAATTTCTTTGTTGACTGTGTCAGAGAAACCCTAGTTTGTGGTAATGATGTACTGGACTGCATGAGTTTGTAAATTGTTTCTATTATTTTATCCCTACCTTATATTTAAAGGGGCATTATGTAGTTTCCAGCGGCCACTAGCGGTGCGGTTTTAAGATTGCAACCAGGTGTGTGCTCGTACGCGTGCTCGCTTGAACTCATGAGCGAGCAGAATCCGAAACACAACCGCTTTCATACAGAAATCCTGCAATAAACGCAGGAACAGCAGCGTGCAGGCTGTGGCTTTTCACTCAGACATGTTCAGGCTCGGTTACTTCAAGGTTCCCGTCTCAGAGGCGGATCAACACCGGCGCCGTAACGTTACTTCATTCAGCGCAGCGAGACAGCGGCATATCGGCACACAACCGCGAAAAAAAGCAGAGTGAGAGCGGCTATAGACAGACAGAGCTGGGAACTCAGGTAAACTCCCACTGCAAAGTCAGCACAACTACATGTACCTGACTATAATGAAACGGCTATTGTGCTGGACTGAATATTATAAGATTGCGTCACACTTTATAACAGTCAGATCGCAGAAAGTAAATTTACAGTAACTAGTGTTAGTGGATGGCTCTTCCTTCCTCTGGGTTGTATATTATGTGGGTCATGTTAGTTACAGCCACTGAGAGGTGGAGAAGCTGTGTACCCATCAGTAAAAGGCAATAAATCTAAATTGAACGTTATGAAGCAAACAGCGGCGGGTCCGAGCTAATGTAGCGTTAGCTAGCTGCTCGTGGCTGCGTCACTATGGGATAGTAAACAAATCGCTCCACATTAGCTTTTTACCGTTACATCATTTCTTGCAGGCTTTGACAAGTTGAGTTTATGTTGGAGTCTGTGTTGTGCTGGGAGCAGGTCTTGCTTAGTGTTAGCAGACTCCAAGTCGTAAGTTGCAGTGTCGTTGCTGCTGAGTGCAAAGTAGACACAGCGAGAGGCTCGGGAGCGCGCACGCAGGTGTCAGTCACTGGATTTCGCGGAAAATCCGCCCCGGAGCCGTCGAATAGGAAAAGGAATACCTGCCTTCACAGTTAATAGCCAAACGCGGCAGGTGGATCTTTTTAATGTCAGATTACAACCCCTTCACACACAGGCAATAAAAGGTTAGGTTCAGCGTGTAATGAGGAGTTATTGACAGAAATGCAATATAAGATCCCTAAATATTTTCAGTGGTGTGTAAAGACCTCAAATAATAAACCATTATGTTTTTATTACCTTAGAATGAGACATTTATATCTACATAACCGCGGTTCCACATTTTCACGTTTTCACAGACGTCTCCACGTTGCATCGTCATGTTTCTGTAGTAGCTGAAAATGGACTTACAGCACTACAGAGCAGGTTTCGTCACTGTGTTCTTCTTGTTCTGCTTCTGGTATAATTCAGGCGATGTAGACACTACGTTGAATACATATGCTAGAAGAAGAAGAACTAGTAATAATATGCAGCAGGGGCTGGCAAAGTTTTGCATCAGAGCAATATTTTCTCACACTTTTATTTTGCAAGCAAAACCACTAAAGAGAAAGTGATTATGTGAGTAACTGTTACTGCCATGACTGAGATCTATTTCAGCACAGCTATAGAAGTATTTATTTGTATATATATATATATATATATATATATATATATATATATATATATATATATATATATATATCGCAGGCCAGATATTATTGCTGGTGGGCAGTTTTGGCGAGGGTCCATAATCACAGAGAGAATAAACATGTTTCCCTTGTCGATGTTTGTATAAACTTTATCTATTATTTGGTTAATAATGGACTATGGTGCAGAAACAGTGACAGTGTTTCACACCCTCGGCTTACATTTTTCATGTTATCTGTCAGTGGCCAAGTCACAATAACACATGGTTTTAGTAAAGTAAATATAATTTCTTCATAAATATCCCTTAAGAAACCTAATTTCTTGACTGGGTACTCTCTGCTGTCTTAGAAGAGACACCTTTTGTGCTCTGTCAGCTACCGTAGCTGTCCTACGCTCTTTGAAAGGGTAGGGGGCAGTGGTAGACTGGAAAGTTGGTTACAATTCACAAACTCACCACTAGATGCCACTAAATCTTACACACCTAACCTTTAATGCGTATACTGGCTAATGTTTAATGCTAGTTTAAGAAAGCCATACTACTTCAATAAAAATACAAAGTCAGTATTTTTTCAGGCAAGAACAGAAGATCGTCATTGTTTGTTCATCTAATCTCCAAGTGGCAATTTTGAAAATTATTGTTCAATTAAGGTCCAATAATCAGTTGTTACAGAATCAGCCTGCCAAGGTGTACCACATTTACCTCAAAATTATGTGAATTATTGCATGCTGACCCTGATGAATAAATACATGAAGTATTTTCATGTTGACAGTGGATGAAATGACTATGGTTAATGTTAGATAATTAGTTATTTTTACTTATTATCCTTTCAGAAATTTCTTGTGTCTAATAAATACAACACAAGACATTACAATTAATGACAGACATCATACAACATGGTGCTCCATAGTGTCAGATGGCAATGTGCCCCACCACAATATCAGCAACAATACAAAATCAAGTAGGCTTCAACAAAATGGATCGTATTAGACATATTAACAATCATATTGAGTTTGTACTTCTTTACTATGACAGCGAGAAACACCAAGCTATAAAACAGAAAGTTACAATCCTCTCCACAAATAAACGATTGAAGACACCAAGTGTACCCCTAACAGCTCTTCAAGTTTAGATATGTAATTGTTCTAATTCCCTTCTGTGAATCGGTATGAATGAGTTTTAACATCCTATGGTGTAGTATTGGCGAATACCAGTGTCTGCTGGCGAGAAGGAGGCCGGGAACTAGTGGCAGTTGAGACTGAGTGGAGGAGCTGTCTCTTTGTGTGTAGGTGTATAGAGCCCACAAAAGAACTTCAGACGGAAAGGTTTATGTTGATATTTCTGGTGCCCTTTAGATCAATGGGGAGGTAAGGAAGGTATGCTGGAGAGGAGCAGCTTTTGTTGGCTAGTATCAAGTGCACTTAGTCACATATACAGTTCATATGAACTAAGGCACGAATCGAGTCGAAAGAGGTAGATGGGTTGCGGTACTTTGGACTGGTCGGTCTTTTTTATGTATCCATTTTTTTCCAGTTTTATTCCAGTAAGTCTAACTGGACGTTGCATATTTATTGTTGCTTACCGTTGCTAACTTGACCACAGAGCCCTAAACGTCAAAAAAAAAAAACAGCGCTAAAGGGGTAGCTAAGGCGTTAAAAAGCAATGTCAAGGGGTCTTGACCAAGCTTCCATGTGTGACGAGTTGGAGTGAGAATGTGTTAGCGCTGGAGAAAGCGCTATGAAAATGGTGGTGGAATACTGCGACAAGCTGAGCAGGTGTATGGGCGTGTCCTTGTACTTTGTGGGTATGTTTTGTCTGGAGCAGAGCATGAGCTGACGACCGTATCCATCCGTCGATCTGACATCGGCTCGGCAGGAAAGTAGAAAAGAGTGCTGCAAACCTAAGCCTGAGCTTTTTGCTCAAAGGGATTACTTAGATTTACCTCATTATTTTAATCTTTGGCCACATTTAGTATGAACATCTGACATTGTAACATAATATTACAATTGATGTTACACATTATATTATAAGACAGAAAATATGGAAAAGCCTGATACGTCCCCTTTAAGAAAATAGTAAAACACTAACTGCAATTACCTGCTGGCTGAAGCATCAGGGGCTTTGCAGTGTTTCTCTTCAGCCCTGAAACTACAGCGTCAGATGAGAAAGGACCCATAAATTAGTTTCCCCTGTAATCTCTACACTCTGGCCGGCTGTCCCAAGATGTCCTCCTAGATTTAAAAGCAACAGTGTAATGTTTATGTTGGCTGAAAAAGAATATGCATCAAACTTCATTTGATGTATTAAAGACACTGCTGAATGTTGTTTACACACGCAGGTGAAAGCTTGGTGGATAAAATCCTATTTTTCTCTCTGTTTGATGTCAGCGCCTTGAAGGCAAAAATCAATCTTGAATCAAGATAAGAGCCTGATAGCATGTGTATGAGTTCATAACATTTTGTCCTTTGATTTCCCATGGAGCCCTGCATCTACTCTACATTAATTTCCTGAGTGTCAAAAACAACGGTATAAAACAGTACAACTTACTGTAGCTCTTAAATTCTCAGCAAAACAAGGTTTAATTATATAAAAAATTTCATCAAGACCCTGTCATATTATCAGGGACATTCAAATGAGTAATGCTTTGGCCTCCAGTGATGGCCAACCCAGCAGAAAGTCTTTCACAGCACTGTATTTGAGGTGTTCAAGCCCCCCCAAACCCCTGTTTCATGGGAAGTGGGAGCATGCTTATTTTGAAAGTCATGCCTGATATAAGCAGCACACTATGCCTCTGTTTCATGTGCGACTCAAGTCATGAAGTGTGATGAAATCCGTTCGGAATGCTCTTTGTACAAGTTATGTCATGAAATATTCATGTCATTAATGGAACGCGTGAATGATATGTTTGCTGTTGTTCTAAAAATAAAAGATCTTTTTCCTTTTCCTGAAATTTCCCCAAAAGAGCAAAGGAATCTTGAAATGAACCAGCTTGAAATGTGCACATTACACAGGTTGCGGAAAGAAATATTCCTAGTATAAACATGGTGTCGCTGCACATGTTAACATTAAATTCTTTCATGCTATTCAAAGTGTGAAATTCTGTAAACGTGAACCACGAAAACAACGATAATGTTTGACAGAGCAAAACCTCACATGTTGAATATCGTACAAGTTGAAAATGCATTGATTCCCCCAATCATAAATCTAATTTCACGCATCACACAGTTTGTCCATGGCTCTGTCTATAACCTTGAAATATGCTTTTCATTATTGGAAACATGTCCTGAACAAGCAAGTGCAGTGTGGATGAGAGGAATTTTTATAACGCTTATGCATTAATAAACTATGAGCTACTTACTATGTGCTCCCCTCACATAATACATTTTTTTTTTACATTTTTATTCATTTAACTGATGCTTTTATCCAAAGCAAATTACAATTGCTATTTATGTCAGAGGTCGCACGCCTCTGGAGCAACTAGGGGTTAAGTGTCTTGCTCAGGGACACAATGGTGGATGGGTCACAGTGGGGGATTGAACCCGGATCTCTCACACCAAAGGCATGTGTCTTATCCATTACACTAATAAGCACATTTTGAAAGAAAAAAGAAGAACAGACAACTACTGATAATGATGCCTACATTCTTTGATGCTTGCTACATTGTTTTGACATGGAAAGAGTTGGGTTTCTCAGGAAGCTCTGTCGTTAGAGCCGTCCTCAATTTACAAGCACTGGTGTCAGTCCCTGCTAAAAGTATTACACGCTGTGGAGAGATTCTGGCATCTGTATTTAGTTATCGGGTTTGGGTCGAGTTTGTGGGAGGCAGCATGGTTCAGTCGGCGTAAGAAGGATAATTCAGATTTATTTCAACTTCAGTCTTATTTAAATAGTTTCGGTCATCATTTCTATCGGTTATGATAACATTGTACTTGCCAAATGCTGAGATCTGGTAATGCCGAAGACAACGTTACAGCAAAGTCCAACAGGGCAAACATACGCAGTCAAGACATGTAAACAGTTTAGCCAGAATATAGAAACACTTCATTTATTCTCATTGCACAGGAAAGCTGTGTGCTCAGTAACCATGGTTAGTAGGGTAGGTCAAAGACAGGTAGCATAGTGGATCTGTTAGTTAGTTTGTTTTTAAACAGCTGTCCTCTGTGTCTGAAAAAAAATAAGGTAGTTAACCTAATGTGCAGGTTGAGACTGAACCAAAACTTACATGGCGCAACGTTTAACCTAAACAATGAGGTGAAAGTTGCTAAAATGCTGCATGGTGCTAATGTGCACTAGAAAGTCGGGTGATAATTCTCTGTGTATTTGTCACTTCGAGTGACCCCTCTCACATTACATTTGATCATTTGATCCATCATTAATATAAAATAATATAATAATATAATATCCACTTTTCTGCCATCTAAATGTGAACAACTGCTTTGAGTAGATGGATGTATGTATCCTTTGATTACAGCGAAGTTCACATCATACCCCAGGCTCAACAAAGGTGGATGTCATCATCACTTCTTTCTTTCTACTCTTACATCAACCTGCAGCTCAGGACATGGCCTCAATGCACTGCTCTTTATTCACAACAACATGAACATTTGTCAAAATGCAAATAAAGATGTGCGAGTGAAAGAGAGGCTCTGAGGAAACCCAGACCACCTGGCTCCTCTGGCCCTCTTTACCTCCCTGCGTGAGCAGGCCCGCACTAACACGAGCATGTTTTCAGTTTGCAGCAGCGGGAATAATATATCTGGATGTGAACAATTGTGCTTGTTTTGCCATTACACTCCAGGCTGGGCTCGGTTCAACATTACAATTGTTGCTATTACAACTGGATGACAGCAGCCTCTCTGCCCAGTCTTCAAGCACACCGCACTCACTCAGAGCTCCATGGCTGAGGTAATGACTGGGTCTCAGGCCAGCATGCTCAGAACAGGGATACGAAATCAGATCTAAATTTAGAGGATTGTTAAGTAGACTCTGTAACAATTCCATCAATCAAACAGGCTGACTTCTCCCTCTCATGTTTTACAAAAGAGGATTTTCTAAATTTTACTGCTGTGTGTCATGGATTACGTCACGGCCGTGGCTCATAAGCTATTTTAGATGCCTAACTTCAGTGTCACTTAGGCATCTAGGTTTCACCCCCCAAATTGTGAGTTTTCTTTGTACTCCACATGACCAATAACTGAACTCCTCATTGTTAAGTAAAAGAGCCATATCCTCGGAAGAGAGCTAAGAAGTAGGTTCACTGCTCATCCTCAGAATGTTTTGATACTTTGGTCTTGATTTGAGGTGAACGACACAAGCTTCTGGTAAATACCAAGCTGACTGTAAAATATTAGCCCTTCTCTTACAGGGTATCACATGAGCCTGCCTCGGGGCATTGCTGAAAGCTCTTAATGCTTTCCACTCTGCTGCAATGCCTTGCTTTTCCCAGGAGCTGGACTGTCTGTCAAACTTGTTTCTTTGAAAGAAAAATCAAATAAAACTGCCTAACAGAACACATTCTGACATTATAGAAACTTTGCTAAATGTCTGAATTATACATTTATCCAAAACAAACTAATTTAAATAAATAGACAGATAGACATAAATACATTACTTTATTAATCACATGGAGGCAGTCTCACAATCTCTCATAGTCTCATAAATCACAAAACAAATTAGCTAAGGGCATTCAAGAAGGAAGCAGGTTTGTAACCTTTGAGGGTACTAAAGTCATGTCCGCAATAATATTTGCAATTTTTTTTGCAATCTTGGGGCAGTTTTTCTACTGTTAAAGATGTACACATTTTTTTTTTCTGCTGATGCCAGTCATTATACACTGACTGGAGATATTTAGACATTCATGATGGGGTAATGAAATGTATAATCTAGTTATTCCTAATAGTTTCCTAGGAAATTTCTTGGAGAGAACTATAAGGAAAATAGAGGGAAACTAGAGACAAAGTTTGAAGTGCAGTTATTTGCATTGATGTAATTATAAAGTAAAGATGCACAAAGCAAAAAAATATCTAACTATAATATTGAATTATAATGTGCTATGAACATACACTGAGTTGTCCAAGCCAAGTTGATAATGGTGTGTGTTTGGTAGTTAATTAATTACTTAATGTATGTATGGTTTTACTAGCAAAATTTAAAGCTACGCTAATGTTTATTTTTATGAACAATGGATAATTTCTGTGAATAGTGAAAGGGGTTGCTTGTTGTCACAAAGACCTAGCACCAAACTCTACAGTTTCTCTCAGCTCTACATGGCATTTCAGTGTCTTTTCAGCTCTTTGGCTTTAGGGCCTGTAATTTTGCAGTTTTGGTTCAGTCTCAACAAACAACAAGGTTTGCAACTACCTGTTTACATAATGAAGCATAAGCAGCTGAAGAGCAAGATATTTCCCTCATGAGTTGATGGAAACCAAATTAGGGCTAAAATGAAAGTAAATATTGGATTTTCACAATTTCTGGTGAACAAAAAATTCCAAACAAAAGCTAGTGTTGCTCCATGTTTGCTGTACGGAAGCCCCAACCATTCAAACATTTTTTTACTCCGTTTTCCCGTGATAACAGAATAATTATTTCGAGATCTTGAGATAACGAATGTTTTTTTCCCTTGAAGACGGGATAATTACCTCGTGATCTCGAGAGAAGAAACCAAACTTGTTTTGTGTGTTTTTTTATTATCAACAAAGTTGTTATGAAGAGATTTTTCGGGAATCCAATCACACATTTCCCGACGGCTATTTCAAAGGTTCCGAAATAGCCGACAATGTGTAACGTTAAATGGATTTCCCAGAATAAGAAGCACAGGAATTTCCTCTGCCTGGGAATGATGGGGAAATGACAAGTCCATAGGTTGATGGATGTGGACCAATCTCTGGGACGCACGTAGTCCAGCATGTTTTATTGTGAGCATGTGAAACAGTCTCTTCATAAGAACTTTGTTAGAGCGGATCATTTTTTAAAAAAGATGAAAAAGAAGGAAAAAAAATGTTGTTAAGTGAGAATCAAACACACAATCCTTATACAATTAGCGCTGTGCACTACCAACTAAGCTAATCAGTGACACTGAAAACCAGTCTGAAATTATCATTAATAAACGCTCCTGCCGACACCTGTGCTGCTTTGTTTTCTTGACATCACAAGAAAGTGATCCCATTATTACAGGAAAACACTGTAAGAAAAATATTTGAATGGATGGCGGCTTAGGGCTTCCGTACTGATGTATACAGGGAATAGTCTGCTAACGTCAAATTTTCAGTGTGTTAAGTTCTTTTTATTCTAGAATAATAATGATAAAAAAATATTATAGAAGTGCAGGTTAATTCAGTTTCATCAGGTATATCATTATAAATGTCAATATGTGTTAAATCAGCACCTTCATTCTAAATTTAATTATTTTTATTTTACAGATTAGAGGAAAATCCACAAAATGTCAGGTTAAGGTAACACAATTATTTCCTTAAATGTTGACAAGATAGGTGACTTGACAAAAGTGTTTCACAAGGAACCCAACAAGATGACAGAATCCGAACATTTCTCACTAGTGAGTGCATTTTCCCCAAATATGAGCATGAGAGGCTGTGGATAGGTGAACCAACACTCTGAGATCAAGACAAAATAAATGAAGGAATGGTTAAGCCTGCCTGAATGATTACCAAGACATTTCGCCACTGGAACTCATCAATTCCCATTCGCTCAGTCGTTTTTTAGAAATAACTCTTATCTATGACCTCACTACTCTAACAAATAACTCAGAGATAAGCGAGCATAGGTAACAACCCAGTGTGCAAACAAAAAGCTCGATTATAAATAGCTTTAAAAGAGTGCTTCAGACTGCTGGGAGGAGAGAACACACAAACACACACACACACACACAGTTAGAGTTGTACATGTGGAACAGAAGCAGGGCCGGGTGAGGACACCCCCTCGCTGGATCAGGATTACCCCGCTGCTGTATCAAGCCTCCACCGACGAGTCAGAGTGAGTTATGCAATATATCTTCTCTCATCTTCCCTGTCAGGAGCGGACTGAAGCTAATCTTTAACAGAATTGGAATACTGTATGTATTTGGCTTCTTTTTATTCAGAACCAGTTTTATAAAGTGAAGCAATCTGGAATAGCAAAGCTAAAACATAAATAACAGTGAAATAATATTGTGCTGTGTCATTCATAAAGGATTGCAAAGCTCGCCTGTCCTCTGCCTGACTTGTCTAATTTCAAGTTCTTTAACAGTTTTTTGTGCTTCACTCCTACTTGGTGATCAAAGTGTGGCAGAAAAGGATGAATATATTTCACTAAAGTATGCATTGTGATACTGGCTTCAAAGGCAGGCAGTATTAAGATTCATAACTTCAGGCTTTGGATAGGTAACTTCAGAAGATGAAAATAGCCTGAGCAGACGTTTCGGGTGATAATGCAAAGGTGAACTTGTTTATCTAACTCAAAGGGAGAGGTGGCGATTAGCCTGTGTGTGGAGGAGAGAAAGGTAACAGTGGACGTGAAGGAACTGGGAGAAATGAAAGAAAATGGTGCTACAGAGTAAGTGAGAGTGAAAAGTAAGTGAGAAGAGAATGAGGGATAGAAGAACAAGAGGAAGATCTCATGGTGAGTTAATAGAGAAATGGCAGCACCACTCTGTTCAAGATGATGGCTGTATTACCCAGTTATGGTGCAGCATTTCTACATTTCGGCTCTAACATGCTGTATGCTAGTTACATCTGCTACAAAAGTTCAGTTTTCAGGGCCAGTGCACTACTATTATTCAGGACCCTTACCACCCTCACCCCCCTATAATATAAAACTTTGCCTCGCTGGCTTGGCAGCTATTATTCTGTGGCAGATGGAATTTCATTATCATTAGTTTCACAGGGAGCAGAAAAGCCCCGTGAAGAGAAATTTTAAAAATTTGAGTGTTAAACAAATGAAATTATTAGATTGGACATTCAGACTTTAATTAGGTGTCGTTCTTGATCACAAACAGTGAGAAATGACAAATGCCAAACAAGAACCATTGCTATTAGTTGTCCCAATGAAAAACAAGAGCAGCCTACCAAGGTACAGGTCTAAGGCTACTTGGAAGAAGTAGAAGTTCTCTGCCAGGTTCTTCACTCCAGGTTGAAGAGGAGTTAGCCATAGTGGGCCTGAGGCCTTCAATTACAAAAAATTGTGGTACTCAAACTGCATGTGGAGGACTTGGCTGAATCCACGCTTAACAAGATATGTTGTTGGGAAAGCAAGAAGAAGCAGTGTGGTCGTCTCCCAGAGAGCTGGGTGTTGCTGGGCATATGTGATCCACATGCTGCCCCAGCCAGAGTTGCGTAAAATAGCCCAGGCTTTGTCGTCACGCTGGATGTCGACAGGCGCTCTTGGGTAGCTTGCTTGCGTTCGGTCACATCCGCCTGGAAGGCTGCACAAACCAGAGAGGAGCATTGAGGTTCAACAGGTCCCTGAAGTGGATCTCTATGGCAGCCCTAACCACTCTCAGGTGGTTGGTGTGAATTAGATGGCGGTCATCTATAAGTGCCTGAGACACTTGCAATGAGTATAATGAGCAAATTGTTTTCAGTAGGGCTGTTGCGGTGAAGGAATTTTCCCTGCAGTTTAGTGCACTTTTGTCACTTTCGTGTGGCTCTACAGCGAGGCATATGCAGTGGGTTGGTCTAGTTTTTTGTAGTCAGCATACTGTGATTTTTCCTTCCCAGCCTCATACTCACCTGTCCCAGAGCGACACCCCTTAAGCACCACTACACTCACTCATACAGTATATGCATGTACATGTGAGAATTCTGAAAGACTGCCTATGTGTTATCAACACTGCAGAGACTTCAACAGCCAGGCGCAATTACAGCTGGGGTGACAACACTGAATTTGTACTGTTTAGTGTTGATCACCATCTGAATCAGACAGTTAAGAGCTACTTTTAGGCTTAGATGTCATATGGATTTGGTCGCTGGAGCACAGGTTTTATCACCTGGCACTTTTCAATTCATATTTAAGAGTACAAGTTGCAACTATTATTAATAATAATAATGGAAAGCTGAGGCTTATCAGTAGCAATATTAACACTGTACATTTCAATCACAAACACTAGTTCATTACAGAATATTATGAATTATTATGAACACACTCATTATCCAACACAATGTTGTTGTGAATTGGCGCTATATAGATAAAAATCAATTTAATTTAATTTATTTCTATTTTAATACAAAGTCTGATTCTAGTTGTGACAGTATCATCTGCCACCCAAAAATTTCTCCTCTTCAGAAGTTGATGTAGCTTCTTCCTTTTGCACTAAAATGTATCTCATTTGAGTAACATGATGTCTGCCAGTAATAGCTAATGCTAACACTGGGAGGAAAAATGATTTATGAGCTAAATCTCACTGAAAATTAGTCAAGAAGCAGCAAGAACAGCTGAGACAAACCACAAAAACAGGAAGACCAGCACGTTGACTTTTACAAGAGTGTAAGCTAATTACATTATTGTGACGCTTACACAACATTGTCAAGCGCTTTGTTGGCTGTCAACCATGAAATCTTGTCGTAGATGTTTGCTTAATGAGATCAATCTGAAATCAATAGAGCTTTTGAATGATCAGCTCTGCTGTGGAGAGCACATTGCTCTGACAATGCAACAAAACCGTACAAAAATCAAACGACTAAAATGTGACTAAAACAAAGTCGGGTGCCAAAATAAATACTGATCTGAGATAAAATGGTTTTAATTGTGAAGATTTCTTTTCTTTGTCATTAACAAGTATTCCAAATATGATTATTATTACTCAGAAGTGCAGCAGACAGCGAAGCCATGTAGACTTCGTGGTGCAGACAAGTGTCGGGGGCCAAGTGAGGCCCCAGTCAGCTCAAGAACCAGAGGAGGGCTGTTTGTAAAAGCAGAGACGTTCAGGAGGAACGTATCTTCTGGGCTGATCCCAGGAGCCGGACCTAATTAGAAACAACTGGTCGAAATTGACTTCAATGGCTACACGGATCTCTCTTTTTATGTTGCTTGGCTGGTCCTGCGCATTCATCAGCTGCACCTCAAGGCTCATCTCCATCTCTTAAGACTCCCCTGGCCGCGCAGTGTTTGTGGATTTCATGGATGGTAAAAAGAAATTTGAAGCCCGCTACCTAACTCCCCAGCGTTATCTCTCCTCTCTTGCACACATGCGCGTACACAGAGGTCTTGTCTTGAAACAACAGGCTACAATCACACTTGTCAGGTTAAATCTGTTTTCAATTGGCCCCGGGCTTTCATGTGTTTAGACCTCACCCTGTTGCTTTTGAGAAACATTACATCATGGACCTGGTTTACTGTAGCTGCACTGTAGGTACCTCGCAACATTTTAATCTCTCACCCTGCTCATGTTTGGAGTTGAGTCAGTTATCATTAGCGATGAGATCACATAGGGATCACGCTTTAGAGCAAGAAGTGCCACTGCCGAGTTGTTCGAATCCAACTACGCAATGCTGACCTGGTGCGCAGCATGATTTCTGCCACAATGCAAAATCCATACAATGATTACATGTCTGGCAATATTGGGTTTTGGCATACATGAACCCAAACGTGAACCCCTCCAAGCTTTCAAGTCAGTCTAATCCTGTCATCAGACGATCTCATGAGGGAGTTCCTCATTCAGTTGGCATTCGCGTGTTCTCTTTCAGACGAGCTCTGGCAGAGCCAGTCGCTCATATTTGAACCAGGTGATGGAGTTTCACTTCAATATTTACCATAATATAGACTAAACAATCACGGAGCGCACTTATCATTGCTTTTTTGGTGCAATTTCTACACTACGGATGGTGTTACTGCTAAAAAATACGCTTTATTTTCTCACCTGACACTTTTAATGGGGAGATGTCTGTGGAAATATACTGATAGAGAGAATGAGAAAACTTGAGAAAAGGGCTGTTGTGAAATTGATGTGGAGATGTACAGCGTGAAGGATGAGGTTGCATAAGTACATATACAGCACATAGCAGAGCAGGCCTGTGCAGATCCTCAGGCCAGACACTTGCTGGTTATTTGATTCATGAAAGAAAACAAATCAAGCCTCAGCTGAAAATAAACGCTTCTCTATTGACTACTGAACTGGTTTGACATTGTTGTAATCATAATCTCCAGAATTCGCACCACATACCAACCCTATCTCCAACAAATTACATTTTTTATAGTAGGCTAGTAATTTCATTTAGAGGAAACATCCTTGCTGTCTGCATTACCTTCATGGACAGCGCTTGTCCAGTCCAAGACAATGTGACATTAGTCAGGTCGTGATAGATGCTAGTTTTGGCATATACAGTATACATGTTTTTTTGCTGAAATATTCCCATGTTTCATATAAAGGAATTGAACATGGTTACATGTAGAATATGTCATGTTGGCAAAAGTTAAGTGATCAATTTTGTGGCAAGAATAGTTTTTTTTTTGGTCTGCCTGGAACTTGCCATTTTGGCAAAGCTAATTTCTAGATTTAAAACTAATATGGGCCAGGGGAGTAAAGCTCCCTACTTCCTACCCCCCTACCTCCGACGCCCTTCCTTGTACAATACCCATCTTGGGTGGCTGTGGCTCAGGAGATAGAACGGGTTGCCTGTTTATCGGAACGTCGGTGGTTCAATCCCCGGCTCCTCCAGGCTGCATGTCGAAGTGTCCTTGGGCAAGAAACTGAACCTCGAATTGTTTCTGGCGGCTGTTGACTGTTAGTTTCTGTTTCAGCACTTAGGCTCAGTCTGTGAATGGTGAATGCAGATGTGGTGTAAAAGCACTTTTGAATGGTTGAAAAAGACTAGAAAGGTGCTATACAAATACAGAGCATTTACATCTTTGAACAGTGCCTGTAGTTACACACTACACACACAGACAGACACACAGACACAGAAGGTGAAAACAAACAGTGTTTCACCAAACTTTTGAACAGTGAAGCATTTAGCAGCTAAAAGAGTTGGTGGAGATCAAAAATAAAGTTGAATAGTGTGAGTATTGGGCTTACATTCTTCAGGTGGCCAGAAATGCTGTTTAAAATGTACGCTTATGTTGGTCTGTCTCTTGGATGTCTAAATAAGCAACTGTTTGCTAGCTCATTAGCCATGACAACCGGTCACATCCAATGTTTCTTGTCTCCTATTAGCCCAACCGACATAAGACACACACATGCATACAACTTAAACCCTCACGCACAAACGCATATTTACCCGATTATAGTTGTATATGATAACATTACATAACAATACTCAGAAAAATATATACATGTATTTCTAATTTAATAACAGTTAAGAGGAAAAAAATATTCAGCTGGAGTCCCATGACGAGATGTTCTAAGAAATGCAAACAAATGACAAGAAAAGCAACATGCTGAGTCTTGTTTTCAACAAAGCTTGTTTTGCCAGGTGTAGCTCTAAGCTCTAGGCCTAGAGAAAGATTATATTTTCAGTTAAACATTGAAAGAGGCGATGCTTCAAGCTATCATCGACTTTTTTTAAACTGAAACGAGATCAAGATCCTAGCCTTGGTCCTCCTAACCTCAACAAAACACTTTGAGCGGCATTATGTTTACCTGAATCGTATGTGCACATCATTTTCAGGCACAGGGTGTCAACTTTGGTTTCAATCTGAACTGACAGTGCTCAGAATGCCAGTGTCTTTTTTTGCGGCAGCACACGCAGTACTGTTGTTGTACTCTCCATACTCACACGTCACAGTCAGCCAATGTTGTGGGCTAATATCCTGCATGGTGGTTTTAGTCTGTTTTTGTAAAACACACATTCCTCTGTCTGTGTTTGGGACAGAAAAAGGTTCTAGGAAGTTGTTATAGCTGCAAGGCTTTTAAAGGCAAGTCAACCTAAACAGGAGTCCCTTTAAGTACAGTACATCAGCTGTATGTGGCCCAGAGAGGGAGTGTGTGTAGGGGGGGTGAACGGGGTGGCCAGGGGGAGGCTGAAGAGGCTACACTCAGTCAGTTTAAGGAGAATGAGTAATATATTCACGTTCACGGTGATTCATAGCTCTCCGTCTCCAACTGGACTGCACAAAAAGAATCACAGTGAAAAATGATATAATTCGTGACCTTCATCATAATCACGTAACACATTGAGGGCTTCGCTGTAAGCTTAAACCCTGTGTTCCAGGCCGAGGGGAGCTTTCCCAGACAAATGGTATCAATTTGCTTCCAGTAATTAGAGCTCATTGTTGACTGGGATGACATACTGTAGAGCCAAGCTAGCTGGGACCCCAGTCTTAAATCAAATGTCCAGCTTCCCCCCAAAAGGATGTCCTTGGCCTTTGCCACTGAAAGAAAATACTCATTTCAGACTGGGAGTTTAATGGTTTAGACAACTGTGGGTAGTTTGCAGGGGTGATTGAAAAGGTTCCGGCTGCTCCCTTCTTTTTTTCCTTTTTTTTTTTTCCAGATTTCCCCTCCACGTTTAAGGGGGAAAGAATGAAAAACAAAACAACACATTCTCTCCCTTCCTCCCACACTCACTCACTAGCATGCACACCCCCAGAGAGAGTGCACCAGAGGCGTCCAACAGAAACACCAAACAGAAATAGAGCTGCTATTTCGGTCTGAACCGGCTGTTATTTTTAGAAAAAGTGACATGCTCTACGTTGAATTACAACATCATAAGGTCACTCTATACCCCGCTTTTTTAAGCCTTCTAGCCCCCAGCCTATGACTCACCACAAAGTATGTAATGACGTTACCCCATAGCCTATTATCCGCCCCCAAGTTCTGATAAAAATTTGATATTCAGCTCATTGACCTGATTCAATCAAAGGGGTGAAATCTTACTGTCCACAAAAATCTGCTTCTTGTTTAAACAGATGGTTTGATATCGTACAGGTAAAACCGAGCAGTCTGATCAGTATGCTTAATATGTTTAGTTCAGACTGGTTTGTTTTATGTTTGCCCATCATGGACCAGCTCCATGACTTCCCCCCCCCTGCTTATGACAGCACATCATTAACATTTGTGTGCAGCATGTGAATGAAATACAGTGCAAACATGTAACAGGATAATACGGCTGTTGGTATGCCAGCCTGAGACATAACGAAACATGCCAAAAACACATGCTTCCAATTTCTTACTCACTTCAGTGTTTCATCCAACCAGTGATGTAGTTTGAAATGAAAAGGTGGGTAATCTCCCAGCCTTGGTCGGCGATCACCACAAGGCAAAGCATTGCTAATAAACAACAGGACGACCAAAGAGTCATGACCGTGTTCATTAGGGAATAAAGCACATCTCAGAAATCCTGTTGTACAAAACATTTTCAGAGGAAATCATAAAACTGTGCAAATAAAGAAAGACGGCTAAAAAGCAGGGATTAAAAGGAGATCAAATATATATGTTTTCAAAAATATGGTAAAAGACATTACAATCACAGGCAAGACTATAAAAATGTGTTTGAAGAAGTGGCCATAAAAGATGATCATGAATTCCCCACTTGAAGTTCCTCTGGCAGCAACTTCTAAAGTCTACCGGCCTTCATTCTTCTGTCTGGGGTAAAGAAAACTAAGATATAAGAAATATATCTAGAGACAGAAGTGCTTGTCAATGCCCTAGCGGCATGGCTGTATGGATGGAAATTTTGGGCGGTCCACTACTTTGGTCCTGACTGAAATATCTCAACATCTACTTGATGAGTTTTGCACAGACATTCATGGTCCCAAGAGGATAAAGCCCACTGACTTTGGTGAAGTCAATGGGCTTTATTCTCTAGCAACACCAACAGGTCAAGGTTTCCACTTATCCACTGAAAAATCTTACCTACTTTATAGAGTGGCACAACGTTTCCTACAGACATTCATGATTCCCAGACCATGTATCTTATTGATTTTGTTTAGTGTTAATTGTTTTTTTCCGAATTCTGTACTAATTATACAGAATGGATGGTTTAAGCCTTGAACTTGCTTACTTGTGACTTTATCATCTCAGTCTCAACCCTAACATAACATCAGCGTTAGATATGTTTGTGTCTGTGTCACATCCCAAATGTTCCTCATAATCAAACAAACTAGGAACCGCTACCCTACTGTTACACTAATCACCAAATGTTAGCATGCTAACATTTTAAAACAAAGGTTAACATGTGAACATTTTAGCATGGTCACTGTTAGCATGCTTAGCATTTAGTTCAAAGCACCACTGTGCCTAAATACTGCCTCATATACAGTAGCTGCTAGGGTAACTGTAGAATCAATTCAATTCAATTGGCATGACTGTGTAACAATATTGCCAAAGCATCATGCATACAACATAAGAACAATCAACCATAAGAACAATCTTAGTCTTGTTTCGATTGTAGCCTATGTGGGAACCACAAATAAGAAATTATATTAATTGAACACACAGGAATAACAGTGGTAGGCCTACACACACACACCCTTTGGCCGTACCCTGGCCATTGTAACAGACGTTGACTTAGTCAGGTAGAGTCTACAGTTCAGTGAGATAGGAGATGATAGGGTGCCATTTGTGGACAAAGAACCTCTCATAGTATGTCGTATTTTCTCAAGTTTAATAAAAAACAAAACATCTCTTATCCATTGAGAGATAGTGGGGCCCTTGGCAGACTAGCTTTGTAAAGGAAAGTGTCTAGCAAGCAAGGAGGTGAATGTCCGAATATCTCTTTGAACCTTATTGAAAGATGCTGGATTATCTGGAGCCCCCAAAAAAGCAATAATGCAAAGGGTTCTATAGTTGATTTAAGAGCAGCAGATATACAATCAAAATATCCCTTCCAGAAATGTATCAATTTAGGGCAAAGACAGAACATGTATGTTAAATGACAGGGTGAGTTCTTACATCTGTCATAACTATCTATACACCCGTAAGGATTCCAGAAAGTCTGGATTTTGAAAAATGAACCCTGTGTGAGACTTTTTTTCATGAAAGATTCCCACACAAATACTTTTAATAACTTTGCCATAGCAAATTGAGAATGAACAGTCCAAAACTGAAGGTGGGAATAAATGATGGTTAATCAGATCAGTTGACGAGGGGGTAAGAAATTAAGAGTGTCTTCTAAATTGGTGCCAAATCTTAAGGGTGTTATAATGTAGGATTTTGACAAGTAGAGAGGAATAATCTAGAACAGATAAAGGAGATGACCTGCATGACAGTGATTCCAGTTGACACCGGGATAAACCCGTATATTCAAGCCAACAGTTTATTTTCTGTATGTGTGAAGCCCAATAGTATGAAAGGACATTGGGCAGGGCGAAACCACCACTGACCCTACAGGCCTTGTGCTCCAAATGAAGAAGCTAATACTTTTGTCCAGTGAAAAATGTTTGGTCGGAAACAAAGGGCAACCCTATTTGCACCTACGTTCCAACCTAATGTAATCAGAGCGATCATTATTTGTGCAAACATTTGTGCTTGTAGTGAAAAGTAAAGATGAATCCATGAAAATACATGTGTCTCCAAAACCAAACTCCAAAACTGGAAATAAATACCTGCACTCGACTCAATCGAATGCTTTTTCAGCATCAAGAGATAATACTAGTTCAGGGATTTCTGATGATTGTGTGGCGTAAATTATGTTGAAGAGAGCATGTGTGAAGAGAGCAAATTACACCCGTATATGAAACCATTTTGTTCATGGCAGATAATGTGAGGCAACACATCCTCCAATCGTCGTGAAATGGCTTTTGCCAGAATTTTAATATCTGCCTTCAGCAATGACAGTGGTATAAAGGAACTACACACTGTGTGGTCCTTATCTTTCTTTAGAAGAAGAGCTATGGATGCTTGGGTTAAAGTAGGTGGAAGCTGACCCAAGGCAATGATTCTTTGACCACAGAGTGGAGCAATGGTTTGGGCAATTTCCCATGAAATTTCTTTCTATTGGAAAACTATCCAGACCTGGTAATTAGACGGCATTGTGTTGACTGAGCATGTTATCTTCCAAAGATAGGGGACTCTCCAAATTAGGTGTTCTAACAACCAACCAGCCATGTCACCATGTTGATAATACAAACCACAAGTTTGTAGTAATAAACACTTGGTGGTAATAAGGTCTAAATTGAAAGTAAATTGAGACATTCTTTAAAAATGTCTTTAATGCATAGCATTGATCATTGTAATTTCTTGCTTATATGAGTTATCTAGGTCTAACTTTGCATTCTTTGTCAATATAATCCAAATAACATATAATCAAAAAAACATATATGACCTCTGAATGACTCCCACTATAGTGAACAGGAAGTGGAATCATTTTGATTAAAGGCTATATAGTCATTGTGACAGGAGCATGATTGGATATCATAATACTGGAATAGTCACAAAACACAACATAAGGGTTGAGATTATTATCCACAAAAGATAATCTGTTTTGTGAATACTGATGGTGTATATCAGGAGAAAAAAATAATCATTATCAATTTGCAAATGGATAACGATGTCTCCAGGAGTCCACCAAACCATTCTTGGTAAAACAAGTCAAAGGGTTTTGACCTAGCTGATTGAGACAAATTACGGTAGATGGTGGTAAGAGCGTTCTAAATTGATTGATGACACAATAGAAATCCCCCCCAAATATTATTATTATTAGCCAGTATGTTTTTTAAAAATGGAATATTACTCAATAGTCTGTTGGGAAACATCCTAACATCCCAATTAGGAGCATAACCATTCATTTGAGTGTGTCTGCTGTAGAACATCAGAATGCTGGAACTTCAGAATGCAGTATGAAACGCCTTCATACTGCAGAAGTTCCAGTTAAGAAATTTGATTAATAAGCCTGTTCTCATATTTGAGTTATCATTTCGGTTAGTCATTTATGAATGTGGGTGGTACACAGCCAGAGTGACACACAACAACACAGCACACACACACACGCACAATACACACCGCTCAGAGATATCTAAGCAAGCAGAAGAACAAAACAGAACTCCGCTTCAAACCAAGTAGACAGAATAGTAGGATTGGCGTGTACAGTGCCATATAGACCTAACATTACCTTCTGAAATGTAAATAGCACTTCAATAGCATGTTAGTGAGCTGTTTTGTAAACATATAATAACCATGCATACCCATAGGCCATATGTAGAACAGAAACAGTTTGCGGAATTAAACTTGTAAACATGTAGGCTAGGCTACTGAAACCAATATCAGAGCATTTGATCTGTAATACACCCCTCTTAACTGAGCTACATGGCCTAAGACTTTACTTGCTTGGGTAAAGGTGATCCAAAGTCGAGCTGGATGAACTCCCCTGATGCCCTTAAGTTGCTTCCTGACATCGTCAAAAGCTGCACAAGCCCACACCACGTTAGCCGCATAATCAGGGTGGATTGAACTACTGGAATGGTCAACCTTAATCTGACGTTGTTTCCTAGCTCGATGTGAGATGTCTGCACATTCACTGTGACAGTGAAGTCTGTTCACAATTGGTCAATGTTGTTCTCCTGAAGCTTGACTGAAGGGGCCGATGGGCTCTATCCAGTAACGTCTCCTTCTCCGGGTTAAACGCTTCTTTTAGAATAGCTGTACTACGACAGTGTTAGTAGTGGATCTTTCCGGCACCCCTATTCAGATGCTGACACAATCTAGGCTCCAAGTCTTTGCATTTATGCTCCCACAACTGCTAGACCAATTGTAAGACGCTGAATTTGACTTCACATCCCTTTAATATCGTCTGTACAGTCAGATAGTGAGTGTTCACTCTCCCCAACAGCACCTTGTAATGCGTTGAGGATGGCTTCCGATGTAGCATTATCACTTGCCAGCTGTGTTTTAACAGCCTAGAGCTCAAATTTTATAGTTTAAAGATCGTCCTCAAGTACAGCCTCCTCGGAGATGGATGTGGAAGGCAGGAAGGATGAATCATCTCCGCAGTTGCCATTCCTGGTGCGGTTGCCTCCTGTAGTAGGCCTCTGTTGCGGCACATTTTTCAATTTCAATCAATTCAATCGGCATTTGAAAACTTGGCAAAGCCAAACAGTGAATTTAACAAGTTGATCTTACACTTCCATGAAAATTATGACTGAATGCACGGACAAATTACAATTTAAATCAAAGTCTGCAGGTGACTCCAAAAAGCACATCTCACTCCATCACTCGCTCCACAGCGCCCCTGTGGTAGACATTTTAACATGTGAGACCCAATCCAACAATACCACACAGAGCTCAATCACCGCCCTCCCCAGTTCACCAGAAAAACACAAAGTCACGAAAAACTCTTTGCTCTCTCTCTCATGGTCTGGCTTGGTTGATGGAGTTGCTGAGAACGACAGCGAGTTGCACAAAAAGTTAGTGTGTGGACATTTAGTTTGGTGGTATTTATTTACACAAATATGAAAGATGGGGTGGAAAAATGAAAGCGTAAAAATATATTTAATTTAAAATGAGACGAAACACAAGGATGAAGACAATGCATAGATATAACTGCTGTTTTGTTAGGACACTGTAAAATACAACTTCAAATGCACTTGAAGGGAGCATATATTGTGTCTCATTCCAGGGGCATTATGTGTTTTCCAATGAAACCACTGGTCACAAGGGTAAACAACAGCAAAAGAATTGACTTTTTATAGTAATGTTTTTCACAAGATAAAAGGCCACTAAGTGTCTCAGTTGGACGAGGCGCCGTCCTCCGTGTTGGTATTGCTATTGGGTGTGTGGTCGAGAAGCTGATCAAAGCAGTCGTTCAGAGCTTGATCTTGATTTCAGCTGCACTCATCCCGTTTCTTCTCTGAAATCCCATCATCTGTTAAAAGGCCGAGATTCAGAAGGGGGATCATGGACCGTGTTTTAAGTAGGAAAGTTGGGAAAGTGGTGAGAACTTTCTACGTATTTACATATTGATGCATGGTCAAGAACCCTTGGCGTCTGTTTGTAACACTCTGGGGAACCCCTTAGCATCACGGTTCAACACTAAAGAGAAGCGTGGGATATTTAACAGAAAAGTCAGAGTAAGGAGGTGGTCGGGTTGGACAGTGGGCCAGAAACCGGACATTCACCCGGGGGACCAGTGTTCGTTTCACGTGTCAAACAAAAAGTCAACATTGAATGTTTTTTTCTAAACACTTAGCCACTGCATCATGCTGTCTCCAGATAAGCCCTACAGTGCATTTCATTTAAGGAGCGAAAACCAACACATTCTCACTCCCAACTTGTCACATAGGGACGCCTTGTCAAGACGCCTTGCCTTCGCATTGTAACACCCTGGGTACCCCTTTGTCATAGTCTTTGGACGCGTTGGGTTCTACTGTCAAGTTAGCAACAATAAACAGGCAATGTTGTGAAACGGCACGATGTCAACTTTGTCGAACGTCACAACAATACAAATTGGTTAGGGTTAGGCAAGAGGGGTACTTGGTTACCTATAGGGAAAAAAAATCATGGTTTGGCTTAAAACAACGTTACTTGTGTAATTTATGCAACCTTCTTAAATCTTTATAGATTTCTGACAACACTTGAGGGAGCATGTATCATTCCAGGGTCATTATTTTCCAATGAAACCACTGGTCACAAGGGCAAACAACAGCAAAATATTACTTTTTATAGTAATGTTATTCACAAGATACAGTTGGACAAAGCGCCGTCCCCCATGTTGGTATAGCTGTTATGTGTGTGGGCGAGAACCTGACAGAAGGCGTTCAGAATTTGATCTTGATGTCAGTTGCACTCAATGCCGTTTCTTCAGTGAAATCACATCATCTCTTACAGGCTTCAAAAGAGGGATCATGGGCCGTGTTTAAAGTAGGAAAGTTTCCCCATTTTCACTCCTTAAATGAAATGCACTGCAGGGCTTACTAAGTGTTTAGCACTGTTGCACATTTCTTATTGAACTTGGTTAAAATAATCCCATTCATAAAGTTCAGTCAATCCTTTTGTTACCTCCGCTGAGCTCCACTCCTAGCAGACTCTGACTTCACTGTGGTACTACAAGCTAAAAGCTCTTTTCAGATGGATCTGCAGCTTCAACGACAACTCAGAGAAACATCCCAGATGGAGCTGATCGTTATGGCAAGTGTTTCTTGAGGCTCTGCAGCAGTAAAGCAGAGAGAGTCAGAACTGCTTAACACAGGTAGATTTTAAATCGCTTCACAGATAAAGAAAGTTAGGTGAGTTTAACAGATGTGCAGCTTCAACGCACCCGTGATAAAGTCAGTTAACCTGTCTGCCTGGGTTCAGTGTTATTCTTTAGTACAGTGCTGCGTTCAAGCCGTCTTCCTAGCAGTCAAAAATATGACTTGATGGGTGTTATGTGCTTTTTTTCCTGTGGGCCTGGTGACTAAAGTTTATACAGGGCATAAAAAAGATATATGACAGCATGCCTGTGAGTTTTATTTGAACTGATTCGTTAGAAAACTGCCACAGAACATCCAAACATAGATAAGAACAAAATAAATGCTAGTAATAGAATGTGATTAAGCCCATGTACTCTAGAACATTACAGATAAACATTTTATACACAATCACATATCATTTTACGTTATTGGTTTAAGTACCCGAAAATATAAAGTATAAAGTAGTTCAAATGAGCTCATTCTTGACCATCTGCAACATTAAAATGCTACTAATACATTAATGCGTCATAATCTAACGATAAAAAATATGAAAATATAAAATAATCAGGGGGTCTGCATCACCTCATAAAGCACACAGTTTACCGCAGAGTTTCCCACACTTCCAATGTCACTTTCTGGGTTGTTTCATCATATGAAACAATATATATAAATCTTTAAATGTCAAGATTTCTGACAGCACTTGAAGGGAGCGTGTATTATGTTTCATTCCAGGGGCATCATGTGTTTTCCAATGAAACGACTGGGTAAACAGCAAAAGAATTGACTTTTTATAGTAATGTTATGTTATGTGAGATAAAGGCTGATCAGTGTCTGAGTTGGATGGAGTGCTGTCCCTTATGTTGGTATAGCTGTTATGCGTGTGTGGTCGGGAGCTAATCAAAGCGGTTGTTCAGAATTGGATCTTGATTTCAGCTGCACTCATCCTGTTTCTTCTCTGAAACCACATCATATCTTAAATGCTGCGATTCAAAAGAGCACCGCTCCTACAGGAGAATGTGAATTCACTGTCGTGGCTACAGCCCGAAAGCTCTTTTCAGATATTTCGGTTAAGCAGCCGCTGCAGCTTCACAGACAGCTCGGAGAAACATCGCAAGACGGAGCTGATAGGTTCATTATGACAAGTGTTTCTTTAGGCTCTGTGGCAGGAAAGCAAGAGCTTTTTGATCATGACTTGATGGATGTTTTATTTTTAATTGACTTGCTGTTAGAAAACTGGCACAGAACGTCCAAACATAGAAAAAACATAATAAATGTCAGTAACATAATGTAATTAAGTCCATGTTCTCAAGAACAGTGCTTAACTTATGAGGTACTTTATTTGTGTATTTCCCTTTTGTGCTACTTTTTATTACTACTACACTATGTTGCAGAGGGAAGTATTGTACTTTTTCCTCCTGTATTGGCCCGCTACTGTTACTAGTTACTTTACACACAAAACATATCATTTTATAAAAAATGGTGGTATGGCTTTATGGATGGAAATATCGGTTGGTCAACTATTTTGGCCCAGACTGCAGTCAAGTTAGGAATAATAAATATGCAACGTCACCTTACATAGGTTTAAGCTACTTAAACTACATAAATTATGTAACAAACACCGGTATCCTGCGTGAAAAACTGGTTTCTGGCATTTTCAGTAGACATATTTACAATGGAAAATGGGCTAATACATAGTAATAAAGTAGTTTCCCTGGAAGTCTGCAAGGCAGCAGGTATTGCAAGCCATGAACCTGCCTTGCTGAAGTCACGTTGTCTGTTATCACCTACTAAAGTGGCCTTCCCTAGTGCAAGGTTTGAGGTGACATCTGGGCATTCAGTATATTCAAATGTACGAGAGATATGAGTCTCTTCTGGGTCATTGCGCTGCTCAAGATTTTGCAATTACAAGATTTCCTAATTCCTTTTACTCTCCATTGCCGCGCCTTCATGTATCAAAATACATGTGGACAAGAAATATAAAGGAAATGAGGCACAGATAGGTAGTTATTAGCAAAATATTTCTATGATGCCTCATTTATCTAACTAGAATAACATAGATCAATAAGGAGAAATTCCACTTTTTTATTTCATGACAAATAATAATACTTCTTATTTAAACAGCACATTATTTGGATACATTTCCAAACCCAGTTCAAAAAAAGATTTTCAATAGTTTTACTGATTTAATATAATTTGTAAATATAAAGTAAGAGATTCATGCCTGCAACACACTAAATACAATCTGGGACAGTGTTAAAATAAGATTGAAAAGTGCACAGACTATTCAAGTAACACCTGTTTGGACTCCACAATAAGCAGGCTGATTGGTAACAGGTGTCATGATTGGCCATAAAAGTAGCTCAGTCTTTGAAAGTAAGGAGAGGCTGTGGCTCACCCCTTTGTGCCACAGTTTGTGAGAAAATTGTTAGTCAGTTCAAAGGGAACATTTCTGAATGCAAGATTGCAGAGAATTTAGGTCTTTGTAAACCAACAGTACATTATATTGTGAAACGATTCGGGAAATTTGAAGACACACTGTGTAAAGGGCACGACCTTCAAGAAGAGATGCACACACGTCTTTGAGCTAGCTCTCTGAAAAAGAGTCCAAGTCAAGTCTTAAGTCACTCGTGGTTAGAATGGATGTTGTATCACCTGCTATGTTCAATCCAGGCTGTTTATAAAACTGCATAGCTGTAAGGAATTCTGTAACTGTAACCTGTTTTTCACTTACAGAGTACAACCATGTAACGTGCAATGCAATTAATGACAGCTTATTGACTACTGTAAGTCAACACACACACACAGACTCTCAAATCAGTGTGATGTTAAAACCAAATACAACTGTGACGTTACATAATCAACATTAAAACCTGTAACCTGTTTTTCACAGAGCACAACCATGGAATGTGCAATGCAATTTATGACAGCTTATAAACTACTGTAAGTCAGCACACACACACAGACTCTCATCACAGACAGGATTTCCTTATTTAGACGTGTGAAAATGTGTCGGTAGCCTAAGTGCTAAAATTGTTTCCATGACTATTCGCCGTACTGATGGTTGTGACGGCCAAAATCGTCGGCATTGCTGAGTTTGTCCTGTGGCACATAAATGAAGCGTCATCGCCTCCGTCAGTTTAACTGAAAACTCATTGCCGCGTAAAATCAGTGGTGAGATGACGTCCCTCACCAACTCGCTGGCAAAGATTATACCAGCGCTGTCCAACCCCAACTTATTAACTGCTGCGTCGTCAAATAATTCAGAAACATTCTTCCTTTTCTGAAAGATTTGTGCAGGTCTCTGTCTCCACAGCGCCATCGCAAGCCCCTACTGGCAGCTCCTAACCACTTCAGAGAAATGACAGTGTTGCACAAGTTACATCATAAATTGCGGCAAGTTACACAGAACATTGCGAGCTGTATTATACAGTGTTACAATATTATTACATTATAATGATATTTTGCTTAATACTATACTTCCTTTAACATTCAAGAAACCATCTGAGTACAACTGGCGAATACAGAGGCTTCCACAGGCCTGAATATTTTGATGAGAATGTAAATGATGCAAATCGTATGCTATGGCCTTCACAGGATCTCAACCCAGCTGAACACTATGCAAAATTGTGGAATCAATCACAATAAAGTGCATCCTTTAAGGTTAACAGACGACATAGCTCACTGTCTTTTTCACTACATTTCACTCAAACGCAGTTTCCTAATAATCCAACTAATGATAAATATAGTGGAATTATGTATTTTCCAGTGAAACCACTGGTCAGTTGGGTCATCAACAGCAACAGAAATGACTGTTTATAATAAACTCGCTTGAGCCATCCACATCAGCTAGTCATCATTTGATAACAAGATTTGCCCACCATATACCACCAAAAACCTCCAGGCTGAAGCAGGGTTTGTTAGCTTCACCGTGTGCCTCCAATACGAAACTGTGAGTAATATTTGAGGCCAACAGTCTTGTAAGCACACATTATTCTTGCTGAATATGTTTATCCATTTTGAGGGGTGCTTTTTTCTAAAAAAAAAAGAAGGAAAAAAAGTCCAATGAGTGTTTTAACAAGCACATTGGTATCCAGTTTATGATCAAGTTCTGGAGTAAACGTCCTTATTCTGGTTTCACCAGAATACCCTAGAAAAGGCCTAATCGTGTTTTTCAGGGACCAAATATGCTGGAAGCAGATTATAGTGGCACATAAACACCATGTCCAGGTTTCTGATCACTACCTGGTGCATTTTGACCTTGACGGATCTTGAAACACAAAAATAGTGAAAGAGACTTGTAACGTGGACGCTAAATTGTATCGTCGCTCTGCTCTGCTGTTACTACTTCTACTGATGATTAGATTAGAGTAGTGAATACAGCAGTGTCCAGGCACTCGCATCAGCTAACAAGCCCATAGCTATCTGATATTTAGAGCTAAAGCTAAGTGTAAATGCAGCCGAGAGTCATTAGGGACAGACTAAGCTCTGAAGTATTCCAGCAAGATGTTAAAAAGGTGTAAAAAAAAGTCTGTCTCTCCAAGAAACATACATCAGTTCATTCTAAAATGATCCATTACGCACAAGATTTAGCTGGCACAGAAAATCCCAGACTTCCCAGCTGAACTTTAAGGAACTATAAGGACAGGAGGACTGATTGCAGCGACCAGCAACCTTTTCAATTTACGTATGGGCATAAAGTGTAAGTTTCGTATTAAAACAGACTTAAAGATATGTGACAAATCCTTTAACCTCTTACCATTCCTGTAAAATACAAGCAAAAAGCCTATTCAAGGCACGTCCAAAGTAAATTCTACGCAGTTCTTGATCCTTTTGGAGTAAATGCAGGGTTTTGGGCTTCTCTGAAAGATAAGAGGTTAAACTGAATGTTAAGAGGTGACACTGAAATCACTCATTATATTTCTTTTAGTCACATTAAGTCGTCAGGAAAGAAAAATCTCCAGTGATTCCAACACTTGCATGCAAGGTAGTGGTGTGAGAAACCTGGAAAGACAAAGAAAACAAACACTTTTGTCTTGCTCATAGTCCGTCTATGCAACTCCTGCATGTGTTTGTGTTAGTTGAGGGATGATTGTCAGCTAGCTAGCTAAAGCTAAAGTTGGATTAAAAGTTGTGCATACGACCACCACAGACCTTATGATCACAACGATCACCACTCTCCATCACAGTAAAATACAGAATAGTCTCATATTCTGCATCGCAAAGTGATTAAACACTGTGGGGAATACGCTGTAAAGCACAGTACAGCATGATCGTGTGTGATACATCTGTTCAGCGTTGCTCTAGTTGGCGGACAAGAAAACCATTGACCCCTTCCATCAAGTATAAATCAAACTTAAAAGGCTAAACTGTGCAAATTATTCTTCTTCTTGCGTTTTTGGCAGTTATCAAACAGCTTCAGGTGCATTTCCACCCCCCCCGGAGTAGAGCCCACCCTGATTCGCCTTGAGCCCAGTGAAAAAAAAAGCCTGATACAATTAGACGAGTCAACTGGCTAATGGAATGGCGTATAAGTTGTAACCAAAAGTGCATTCAATCACATCTGGGGGGGTTTCCAGACACCGTTCCATGTAAAAGTCATCTCCCCAGAATATGATCAAAACCAGTAACTGTCTCGATGATCAAATATACGTTTCTGGTTGCCATGTGATTATGTCTTCACTCTCCTTTTGGGTGTGTCATTATCAATATTCCAAGAGACACTGAGCTATTTCCATTGATAGTGACACTAGCAGCAGGAAGGAAGTCCTTGTCAGATCTGCATTATGGAAACGAGTGTGGTGGCAGGGCGGGCGCTTTGCATGCTCTACATTTGTTGGATATGAGAGCAGGCAGCAGCGGGTGTGAGGGACACTCACCTCTCTCCTCTGGGTAATTACTGTACAGGAAATTGGACGTAAAATGTTTGAATAATCACGTATCTGAGGTGAGTTATGGACAGAGCCTACAGTAGTGAAGTAAATTAAAACAAGTGAATCCAATTAGTTTTTATGGAAAGCAGCTGCCCGAGCAGCATATGTTGGTGAGGGAAAGTATGGGACTAATGTTGAGGTTTAGAGCTCTGCTTGACTGTATAACATGGGGGCTATTTGTGTCTTTCATTTGCGCATGAATGCAGATTGACAAGCCAAGACGTTTGAAAAACCTCATGCCATGTGTTGTGTTTGATAGAAATTGCCATATGATAGGTCTACATCTGAAGAACATAAGTCAATTGTATTTCTTCTTTGTTTTCTGTCTTGGTTAACTCACGCTCCACGAGGGTATTCTGATGTCATAACAAAACGATAACTCGCCTCTATGGATTTACAGAAAAACAAGGTCAGTGTTTGCTTACAGTCGTGTACAAAACCTCTTATCCGTATGTTTATTTACGTACACTGAATCAATTCATCTGTGATACAGCCAACAGTCATGTACGGGATAAGCTTTCGTTTCAAAACATTTGGATTTAATTATCATGGGGATATGATATCCAAACAATCTGGTTTCTTCCATTAATAACATGATTGCGGCATGGCAGTGCGAGCTAAGGCCGCAGCGTTTTCATATATTTTTGTGGATTTGGAACTTGTTTACTTACTATTATGGGCATGAGGCAAAACCCAATTTAGTGTCATGATACAGTTTACGTTTTGGAGTTTTAAAAGATCTCTGTGAGGAAGTGTCCTGGTTCCACAGCCTGCAGTATCCTTAACTGAAAAACAAACATTACCCGTGTGACTTTTCCAGAATAAAATAATTCTCACTTGCTTCGGCCTTTTGCAGGTCAGCGCAGTCGACATGAGGAAAAGGAAACTGGCCAAAGCTTTTGTGTCGCTGATAACTGAAGCACTGTACATTGAGGAAATGTAAGCAGCGTGTTACTTCACAGATAAAGCACCACAGGGCATGATGATCTATTTATAGGCATGAACCATGGTGCAACGTTTGAGGTGCAGGCTCTTGAGCAGTGTTTTTCTCCTCCTCTCTATTACAGTTTTGGACAGCAGGTCTGCAGTGTTGGAGCAGTGTTCATTTTGGCACCTGATTTTGATTTAGTTTTAGTCTCTTAATGAAAATGGATCCGTTTTAGTCGCAATTCATTCGTCTGATTATTGTTAAAGTCTAGTTTTAATTAACAAAAGACATTTTAGTTTTCGTCTTTGTAATTTTAGTCTCCTTTTTATCATGCATTTCTATTCCAAGCTCTGTGAGGCTACAACTATTGATCTCTTTCATGCTATGTTGAGATTTGTGAGAATTATTGCCGTCATTTAGCAATTTTGCGGTATATATATTGGTATAGCATTAGTTTTCCTTGCAATTCCATGCAATAATATACTTTTAGTAAACACCGAGGGGATGAATTAGAAGGTCGAGAGCTTCTATTAGCAAAACACGAAACGTAGCAACATTAAATGAAAGTAACGTTAATGTTAGCGACCTTTGTTATAAATACTGGCACTTCATGTTTTCATGGTTTGTCCTAGCCATTTTGTTGCTGCATCTATTCATGGGATCATGGGATTTTGCATGAATTTGGTTCTTTAAAATCTGTTACAATTTCCCTTTTTAGTAATAGCAGCAGTAACATTACTGGCAGAGACATTCACGGACCGTTGAAGTGAGACTCGGATGTGAACTGAATGTTGCGTCTTGGTGTCACTCAACACATCAAAACAACACTTGGCTGTAACCCTCCTATTGCTATGGCAATCCAAGCCAGTTTGGTTTTGTGTCCTATAACCTATGGAGGGAAGGAGGCTAAAAGAGTTCACTAAATAATTGTCAATGTAATTTATTGTTAATGATGCCATTGTAAATTACTCACATTTGTGTGTTTACCTATGGTTGAAACCCAACTTCTATAAAGTCAACATGGTTTGACCTTGGTAAAAAAAAGTAATTGGAGTAAATGTGTTTTGTTGCACTGTATGCTCTTTCGTTTATGTAATTTAGTTATGTATATTTCATTTAAGAAAATGTTCCATGCAAACCTAAATTCTAAATATATATAATCTATCACAAGTCTTGAATAAATGTATACACTTCTAGCAGGGCCTGGTGTTAAAGGAATTGAAACAATTTAATTTGCCAATTTGTCTGTTTTTTACATTATGCTTCCTATCACAGCTTTTTATTTTCAAGGTTAACTTTTTCTTATTTAGTTTTCATCTTGTCTTTCTTCTTGTGTTATTTTTTTCTCACACCGGTGGGTTAATTAAATAAACACTGGTTTATTTAATTATATGAACAGTGGTCACAGTGCGTACAAGCTTTTTTGTTTGTGTGTATTTGCGTGTTTGCTTGGATGTGAGTTCAGTAGGACTCCCAATGGCTGAAACAATTCTGTAGGAGTTTTGTCTTTTTGATTTAGCGCCGGTGAATTCCTCTACGCTGAAGTAACAATATTGTTATGCTTGCTATGTTTCTCTTTTCAAATCCAGAGGAGACCTGGGAGACACTTGATTTAGGGCCAGTATCTCTGAGCTCACTCATTAGAAGTTTTTATATTCAAGATATATCTGAGAAGGGTCCACTGGCCGTGTTAGGTTCTTCTTTCCTCTCATGTTGTGACCTACTGCAGATAAAAGCATGCAGCAGTCACAGTGTTCAGATCATACAAATGGCAGGATACAAATCATTTGAATAGGATGGGTATACTGTCAGTTGTTAGGGCTTAGGTTGAGTGCTGTGCTTGTATTTCAAAGAGCTTTCTCTTCTCTAAACTGCGCTTGATAATCAGTTTCTAGTGGATGACCTGGCATTAAAGGGGTACACATCACTTTAGTTCATCTGGCCCGGCGGTCACCTTAACCTGCTAATTTTGGCATCTTGTTTATTTCACTGTTGTTTTCTATTAATGGTGGCCCTTACATTAAGGGTTGTATTTTGACCTACAAGTGTAATGCCTCAGCTGCCATGTGCCAAAAAGCCCTATAGTGTGTCCTGTTATCTCCCTCTGATAACGCTCTCCCTTTGGTTTCCCTCAAGACACACTCATATTCACTTAACATGCACATGTGTTGACGTTTCCTCCCTTTTTTCCCGAAGTCCTGCGCATTAGTCTGTGCAGTGTGTGGCCCGCTGTAGGCTGTATGTTGAGGTATAGATGAGCATAATCTGACTGTTGTTTCAGTATGATTGGGGCCATTCAGCATTGTGTTGTCTGGACTCTGAGGATGATGAAAATGTGAATACGCTGCATGTCAAAACCTGTTCAGGAATTAAGCCAAAAACGTAATATAAAACTGGAAAAGTGATGTTCTTTTTAACTTAAAAGTGAAAAAACTTGTAAGCAGATCATTGTGTTGAGGGTGATAATTTACAGAATTTGTCTCTTAATGGATTAACCCATACATATATATTCCAACTTAGATCTTAAGGGCCGTATCAAAATGACAAAAAACCAACATATTTATGCTTCCTCTAGTGGCAGACTGGTTTTTTTGCCTACATTTTGAGGGATCTGTCTCCACTCTAATGCAATGGATCTTTTAAGGCAGTACAACAGTGGTGCTGTATACTGTATTTACCATGTTCACTTTCTTAGTTAAGCATGTAGGCGTGCTAATATTAGCTGATCTGCATTAAAGATGTTGAATGGGAGTGTGTGCTTGAATTAGGTTGCAACGTGTTCAACAAATTAAAATTTTGACCTGATGATGGTGCTAAATAGAGTCAGAGATGTGTCAGAGTTATTGCAATTCATCCTGTGGGAAATCATCAATCACCAATCCAATAGTTGTCACACCCTGGTGGTGTGAGATGAAAAGTCAGAGGATCATCAAAGTAATCAGGATCATTCTCTACGGATAGGGAATGCCTTTTAGTCTGGACCAACACAGTGGGCTGACACTGCCGTCATTAAATCCCCAAAGGGTGGCAAAAAAATCAAGAATTAAAGGCCCCGTATAGTCTGGACAATCAACAGACCTCACAATAAACAGTTTAAATAAGGAGTATTTCTTCGGTAGAAGTTCCAGTGAAAATTGTTCATAATGAGGTCTGTGGATTGGCCTCAGTAAACATGCTGCTGCTGATTTTTTTTAATAACAAAATTCGAGTCAGGGTCAAAGAGATTAATATCTCAAAATTGAGTCATATAAACCCAAAACTATCACTACACCACTACATATAAGCATACCATTAACAATTAACTGCATTTGGGTCCATCATCTACATTTAGTTAGTTGAACTGTGGTTAAGTCGGGCTTTGGTGTTTAACGCCGCTTTATTTCACCTCCTGTTACCAGTTCATGCAGCTGAATGCCACCCAGACTGGCTGTGTGTTATTGGTTTGCTCATGAATTAGTACTTGGACACATGTTACCACATGTGTCCAATTAGAGTTCCAGTAAACCGAATTGGCACACACATCCTACATAGCTTGGGTTGCTGAAATGCAGCCTATGGCTTTCCTATGATGTCTAATTACATTGTGAGACACGAGTAATTGCAATAATAAGTAATGTGTTTAGATTATGCAGAAGTCAGTCCAGATGTAAAACATCTGTTTTGATCCTGCAGTGGTGCTTTTGTTGCTTTACATGGTATTGTGAGAGCTGCTGTCAGGTTCGTTCATATCTCTTATGTAAATTTCGGACTGTAAGAGTGCATGCACATGTTTATAGCTGCATCACTCGTCTGCCTACCGTAACATATTGTAAATTCAAAGTGAAATGAATTGCATTGTCCCATGTAAAGCAGGGAGCTCTTTTGGCATGTTGGCAGGATAGAGTCACACAGTAGCATTATTGTACTGTATAATAGCCACAAGGCTGTTAAAAGAGATGGGGCCTTACTGAGTCAGCATGTTATCAGTTAATTATTGCTTTACATGTCTTGTATGAACCAACACATGGAGCGTATAGACGAGGGAATGCCACCTGCCCAGCCAAGTAAAAACATCAGAGGGGGGGAGATCCCCATGATCAACAGCAAGGCTGCTAAAGCACAGAAACAAGAAGACTGTAGTCTAGATGGACATTTAGGGATTCAGCATCAAGAAGGTGAGGGAGAGTAATGATATCAAACCAAAGATAATCTGCACAGACCTGCGCCTGACCTGAGCTAAGCTTTTGCAAACACACAGGTATGTCTTCAGTGATTATTATACACACAATATGTGTTTTTGTTTCTAATCTTTGCTAAAGCTTTAATCATACCCAGGGTGAGCAGTAGCCTTCTGGTGCCTAATATGGGCACTGACCATCAAGTGAAGTGGTCAGATTTTGATGTACCGAATAAAAAAAATTGAGATGAAGCATCAAAAACCTGCCAGACAGATCAGACAGGTTAAGCAACACCTTTGCAAATTTTCATGAGGTTTATTCTGCTGCTGTGCGCAAAAACGGTTTAAAGATGTCATTATGAATTCTTGCGGGCGGAATCTGTCTAATACTTTGATGGGTTTGTGACACGGCTTAAAGGGATTGGGTTCATGAGACGTAATCCGTGTTCAGGCCGAGATGCCTTTTAACCTCTCATTGAGTGCTCAGCGTTCCTTGACCTTCAAATTCATACCTGTGCAAAGTATTCGCCGCCGGTTCGCTTAGACTTCAAAGGCTCAGATGTGGAATAATGTTGCTTTAAATACGCACAGTAGATGACGGCTCCTGTTTGGAAACAGATTGGGTGAGCCTGCGGAGTTGAAAAGATCAATACAGTCAGCGACATGTACTATCTGTTTAATCAGGTTTAAGTAAGAACAGACTACTAGATTGTCTAAAGATTTCATAAATTTGTGAATAAATCAAACTGTATTTTTGTTATCAAGATCCAGCCACTGATCATCACAAGCTATAAAATATAAACCTGACACGCTGAAATGAAGCCCATGCAGCGAGTGAGCTGGAACATGAAAATGGTTTTTGATGAAGGATCAGTCAACAGTTCATGTGCTTAGTATTCTTCAGAAAAGTTTTCCAACCATTTAGAATATTTAAAGGATGTAATGCCTTTAAAAAAAGGAAAGAAAAAAAAAAGAAACCCTGCGAGGTGAAAATACATCCTTAAAAGAGGCAGAACTTTCTGTCAGTCGGACTTAAACATTATAATCCTGAAGATCTTCATTATTATATATTGAACTGTGTTTACAGGTGTCGCAAAATGATCCGGAGACACAAATGACCTGAGCAAAAAAAAAAAAAAAGCAGAAAAAAACATGCACCAAGATGCTTTTAAGTTGGGAAATGTTTACACTGCCTCAAATCTCTCAGAATGCATTTATCTTTTAAATCTTACGATATGTCCCTCTTTAAAACGTGTCTGTTATCCCTTGCAGTGACTTAGAATTAAACACACAGTGAGCCTGCTTTAACAGTGGCTAAAAGCATATTTGGCATAATGATTAAATGGCTATGGCTTTTTTTTCTTGACATAAGAGTAGATCAATATGATGATATTGGCGTTCCACTCTAATGCACTTGTGCTTGTCATTGGAAGTGTTTAAAATATGCTGACATAGGAACGTGCCCCAAGCATCTGGCCACAGTTAACTACGTTGATGACTATCACAAAACGCTGCAAATACATAAACAATGTTTACGATAGGATACCGTTTTTATAGAATGGGTTTTAATTGGATAGTGAGTTAACCTGAGTATAGGACACTGACCTCACTAATCAGATTTAGAGTTTGTATGAGCCATAAGTGACAAGCTATTATTATAACTTTTATTATTTCTATTTGGCAGAACAATGCCTGATTAGACTTTGGGTGTTGTAATGCAACCTTTCCCGAAGAATGTAATGATCTCACACATCAAGCAGATGTTCTCAATCAATATTTGTTGATGTGAAAGCCCGTTAGTTTGCTAATTACATTTGCATAAACATTTCACCATTTCATATTTACTATGCTAAATTGGTTTTCATACAGAGTTTACATACAGTGGCCCTCAAGTACTTACACATGTTTGGTGTAAATACTGTTTGGCCTGAGTAACAATGTATACACATGCTGTACATATACAGCCAATCACATACTGTACATGTGTGTGTATTCATGGCCACACACAAACACACACACACACACACGCAAACAAAATCTCACAGCATCCCGCACTAAACAGCTTGCATTCCGCACCAGTGACTTGTTCAGAGCAAACAAACATTTATCTGCTTCTTTGGCAAACTCTAGGGTGTGACACCCCAGCCTGATGTAAACAAGCTATTGAACTTGGTTTAATGAAAGGTATGATTTGGACATGTTAAGAGGATTTGTCTGCCTGTGTGTAGACACAGTTTAGAGCGTCTAAATTGTTGTGGTTTTGGCTGGATGTCACGGGGAGATCCAGATAATTAACTAATTTCTGAGCCTGGCAGTAAAGGACTTGATGAATGCACCCTCTATGCACCGTATTGGAGGTCATCAGGTGTTGGTTCACAGTGGCTGTGAGTGGTTGTGTATCTCTAAAAATAAAATAAAATTGGATGTATTAAGAGCTTGATACTGGGGACAAAGATGACACCTATTCAGTCCAATAACAACTGCTTACCTGGCGCATACACCAGGTTTACTTCTGGGGGATGTAGCCCACCGAATACATGTAGTAATGTTTCTCCCGCGAGTTCTCGCTCGGCCCATAGACATTGTGATGACAGTGACATCACAATGACAGATCACAGATTTTTTTATTGCTTTTCTCTACTGAAGGAAAGTTTTTCATGGATCAACAATTCACAATAGAAAAAGTTATAATTGACCTCATTTGCTGTTTGAGGTGTCCGGTTAATAGTTAAAAAAAGATGTCACCTAATAATGGTGGTCTAGGGGAAAAATGCTTTTCAGGCTGCAGAGGAATTTTTAACTGCAATACTGTGAGTGGGAAGAATTTGGAAGCAATGGCGCTGTATCCAGGTCTCTGCATCCATGATCTAGACATACCAGACTATTCTAAACTCATCTTAACAGAGAAGTTGCATCTGTTATTGATTGTAAACAGATAATTTCATAAAATTCATCTGATCAGTTTCTAGCCCAGCTAGTAATTGCACAAGACAGTCAGGATGGCAGTGTCGGTCAGTTGGCTCAAAGGACCTTGCTCTGTTGTAATGACGATATTTTTTGAGGTTTATTATTTACACTACATACATACCACTATGTGGATGTAACACTGGTATCCCGGGCAGAACTTCTATCACGACAACAGCTAAATGGTTTCCGGCTCCAACATGACTCTTCAGCAAGCAAGCTATAAGAACTAGAAAAAACTATATAATGTACAACACAAGTTCTTATGAAGAAGCTAACTCAGGATTCTCAGTATGGAAATCATGGAAAATGCTGCAAAGAGACCAAAGAAGATGTCTGATCGAGGAATTGAAAAAGAGAGAGTGACTGAGACTTGATGTTAGCGAACTTAGTAGATAACACACTCGGACATCTGCTGCTGGTGGAGAGGGGCGCCGGTGTCGAGCCAGAGCTGGCCGAGAAGGCAACTGGACTCAGCAACCTCTATGGACATAACATTAGCTAATGGAAGAGGTGAAGAGACCAAAGAGGATGTTGAGGAAGATAAGAGGTTGGTTGGAGATTCAGGTGTATTATGCTAGAAGCAGCTACTGTGGTCTTAAGCCTTTTTTTCACATATACAGCAATACTCCCAAAGACCTGTAAACAGACTTTGATGTGTAATTGGTGGAGTTCCCGTTTAAAGGAAAATTTGGGAATTTTTAAAAACTAATGTTCATGGAAGTATTTCAGCTTAATAGCCGTCCATCCTTCTAATTCTTGTGCAGTAAAGGGTTAAGGCCTTTGGTATGTCCGCATTTATCGTCCGTTGCACGTTTAAGAATAAATAAAACCTCAGGTGTCAATCATGTTTACATACTGGTTGAACTGGGCAGATTCCAGTTGTGAATGTGTGTGTAACTGTGCGAACATGATCAGGGTGTTCCTGGAAAAAGAGAAGCTTCCTCTCAGTGATGCTTTCCTGAATAAATTTAGGTTATAAAAAAAACAAAACAATGAAAGAAAATCATTTTAACACGTCTTAGCAGGAGAAGCCCAGGTGCAATTTATGACATGTATTAATAAAGACTGCAAAAGTATTTTGCAGCCATGTTTTAGGTTTCAGAGCCCTGATTTTGTGCATGCTGCTTCACTGACATGTCCTCCAGGGACCTGGGACTTAAATGGAAGAGAGCCATCGTTAATGTTAAGAGTTACACCTGTGCTTTTTCTACTGTGACAAGTCAGAATGTCAGCTGCATGTTTTGCTTTAGTCTTTCTCAAAGGCTAACACTTACAATATGTGTTTCAACTCATTTATTGAAAAAAGGGTTACAACAGTACATTATCATTGGTAGTATGTAACAACTACAGTAGGCCTACATGACATACAATGGTGGCATGCAAGTAGGCGGAATCCAAAGAGAAAGGTCAAAGCAATGCAAAAACGCTCACAATTCATGTCGACTGTAGAAAACAAAAGCCAAATCCCTGACATGTCCGGGAAAAAGAGGACGTATGGTCACCCTATTATCTGAAATGTTGCAAACAAAATAATTGTAGTTTCAGTAATGTGACAGGGCAACTGACGGTGACAAACCCGACTAAGAAATAACAACGATCTGTGCTGCTCTACACAACTTTTAGCTGCTTTGACCTTATTTTGGGTTGTTAGCTTAAACTTGGACTGAATGGGTGTCACAGATAAAAAAAACACATCTATATATAAAAACATTTTCAAAAAATGTCAATGTTCATAAGTTTATAATATGAATAATATGAATAAGCTCATGGTGGTTTCTAGTAAAGAGTCTTTTTGCGAACTTAACAAAACTAGCAAGCTTAAGATAAGATATTTTTCTCTTGAAGTTGGTGGACCAAACTAGATGCAAAGGGAGGACGCAATGCTCTGCGTCTGCTGGATGTAGAGATAGGTTATTATTTGCTAACAAATGTTTGCTAATGCTTTAGCCATAGCAACTTCTCAAGCTAATAGTATTTGGGTTTTTTCCTTTTCTTCTTTTTCATTCTGAAGCATGATAAGTGATGTTCTATATTTGGCTTCACTACATTCGATGCGTATACTTCATGCATAATGCCATTTTGCCCTGACCTAGGCCTCCCAGACAGTACAGAGACAGAGACTTTAAAGTCAGTGAGCTACTGTTCAAGTGATCATGGCGGCCATCATTAACTGGGAAACAACTGATTAAATTATAGCTGTCATCACCCCCGCTTACTGTATATTAAAGAGAATTGTTCAAGGTACAATGGTGATTTTTATCATTATACAACACAGGATTGTACAGCGAAATGCAAGCTGTAGTCTCTTCATGCTACACACACAAGAGTATACATGGCTGCTACCTTGGACAGGTCTCTCTTATAAAAGAGATTTTTGAACTCAATGAGACTTCCTGGTAAAACAAAGGTAAAATATATAAATAAAATGTCACTGTGGCCTTCCATACTACAGACACAACTTACTCAGTTGTCTGGTTTTTATATATTTGGACATTATTTGTGCTCAGCCAGTTCTCCATCTGTCTGTGAAGACAAGACACGTGGCCCCTGGGAGATTTGTGACACAAGCGGTGTTTCTACCAGTATTCCAATGCTCTCTACAATGAAGTGTGGAATAAGTCTAGAAGTCTGGTTTCACTTGTGTATACTGTTCATTTTTATATGTAAAGCCTTCATCATTTATCATCGTACACATACCTTTTGAAAATTTGCAACATGTCATGCTCTCTTCTCGTAACTGGTTTGTATTATTTGGGTCTTAATATGACAACAGTTCAGGGAAAGACGGCGGGGCAGGTTTCTGGAAAGTCTGTTTAAAGTATATAAAGTCAGTTTAATCAATTCCAGATCGTGGCAAGGTTGTAAAAAGTATGAATAGTTTGTTGCTCTTTCATATCTTACCAGACCTTATTGATATGTATTGCATATTTCACGTAGTTCAAGCCTGCACTGTTTTGTCACATGCTGTAGTACACACTGAATTAGTGCCCCAGCAACCTAGGTTAAATAATCAATTCAGCTGTTTGCCATATCACATACCTCCTCCTTTGTCTTTCTCCCTGTGAGCCCTCTCACCCTTGGCGCAGGGTTTGGAAGCTGCACTAGCCCTCCTTGTGCTCACCACTCGGATTAATGGCTGTTTTGGCAACATATGAGCTCATGGGTAATTGGCCGAGGTGATGTTTCCTGTTGAATGCTACCTAGATCTTTTGTGGTCGCCTTCATGGTTGGTCGCTTCGTCTGCCACTAAGGCTGGTAATTGAGCAGCACTTTTGTGACACTGGTCGTGAACTGTGACGAGTTAGATGTTTCCTCAAAGTGTCATTGGAGAGAATGAAATTAGCTTTTTTCCCCCAGAGGCATGGTGTATCGTTCTAGGTTAACTGATCATTTGCCTTATCAAATGAGAAATACATGACATAGATCAACAAGGAGAGAGGCGACAGGAGTCAGGAGGCAAGAGTGAGAGTGTAGCCGCTTTCGGAGATTAGCGCTGAAAGAGTAACCACATTTATGTTGCATTCTCGTATTCATACTGAACAAAGCTTGCAGCTTTATCCCGTAATCATGTGTGCTCTCACATACCGGTCAGGCTTTACAGGAACATACAGTAACAGTGGCAGGTGGATTTTTTCATCTACCAGCCCCCTTGGCAGGTAAGCCAAAAAGTTAATTTCCACCCCTGCACCAGACTCACTTGACAAGAGGCGGAATTTTACCACTCCAGTCTTTACCACAACTAATTAACCTTGGTTAATTAGTTTGCGTAGGACAAACAAACAAAAAAACGAAGTCACACAACAATACAGTACAAATAAACTAACCAACGTAGCAGCGGTAGCCAAGTGACTCCCGTGTTCTGTGAGGTAATTTTTTATTTTTTTTGGAAGTTCTTTGGTGTCACTTTTTAACGCCCTGGCTACCCCTTTTGCATCAGTCATTTAGGGCTCCGCGGTCAAGTTAGCAACGCTTAGCAACAATAATTATGCAACGTCCAGTTACACTTTCAAAATAAAATGCTAGCGTTTTGGAACATCGCCATTTTGAAACGGTGCATTATTAAGTTGTGAAACGTTTGGTTAGGTTTAGGCAACATAACTACTTAGTTAAGTTTATGAATTTTCTGATTAAACAAAAAGGATCTTACTCTTTAATAAAAGGTCTCTCTCTCTAGGAATCCTTTCCACCATGTTGTCAGACACTTATAATAACAACATGAGCCCGTCAGTGAAGAAAACAAGCATTACTTTGCAGCCCTGTTTTGCTGCTGCCAACTGCAGTGCACTAGCTCAATACTGGACCAATTTAAAAAAAAAATGTTGTGCCAATGCATAGTTTTCACATGACGTCACATTCCAAGGAAAACGCTCCCTTGGAGGGCAAAAGAGACATTATTTTCCGCTGCCTGCCAACCAATAAGCAAGCAACACTGTTACTTTGAGTTGTTGGAAATGCTGGATGGTTGTTGTGTTTTCGGATGCACTAACTGTGGAGGAGACAAGCCTGGGCTGTGTTAGGTGAGGGATTCCCCACAAGGTAAACGTAAACATGTTGAACAGTAGAAATACAGCAGCGGATGCTGTAACATTATATGGATCAGATGTGCACAACACTTTCAGTTTGTGTACATATCTTTCTGTTTAAGTTGAAAGGTGATCCAACTAAAATTTGACTGCTTTTGCTGCGTCTCTACGGGGGAGTCGGTTGTTTTGCCCTCCAGACACATAGACACAAAAACATGTGAAAATAAGGTCCAGGTTGAAAAATACCTAACTTACCCTAAACTACTTTTTCCAAGGTCAAGAATCAATTCACTCACTGAGGAACTAGTGTGCTTTGACAGAAGAACAGTGTTCCTCCACCACCTTACCCCTCACACACACACACACACACACGCCTAACTGCCTCACTAATGTTGGCATTGGAAGAGCTGTGTTTGACAACTTAACTTTCAGAAATGTACAAACTTACATTCACACCCACTTTATGCAGTGACTGGCCAGGCATATAGAGAAGATAAAGTGGGCAGGATTAAGTCTTCTTTCTATGGCCCTCTTTTTTTCTCTTTTTCTCCTCATCCTACCATTTTTCACATATACAGACTAAAGCACCATTAATTCCTTTGAGGATAGATTGTTAGAAAGCGAGCATCTTTGTCATTCAAGTCTTTGCAAAAGGTCCAGGAGTTTAGAGATAGTAAATATATTATAGATCTTAGATACATTATCTTTAAATTCACCCTATAGTAAAGGAAGAGTAGATGATTAAATTACTGCATCCATGACACACACATCAGCATATGCAGATGACAGACAGAACCCAACCAGAAGTCCCCTGGGCAAAAGTACCAGAATAAGATTGTTCTGTTGTAATGGGAGATTGTAATGTGATGTTTGGGTACACAATGTGCCTGCAATAACAATCCTAGGGGGAAGAGGTCTTGGGTTCTCCTGGTCTGAATCCTCTCAGTGTAACTTTGCCTTAAGCAGCCTGCATACATAGATCAAAATAACAGGGCTGAAAAAGACCAAAGTAAAACTGTCAAGAATGGGCACTGGTGTGGATGAATGGACATGGACGAGGATCTGAATTCTTCCACTGGGTCATCGTCTTGTTGTTTGTATCCTGAAACAGATGTTTCACTGAATCCTTCACTCAAGGGGAAAAGGATGTGTAAGATACCAACACAAAATCACTACTTTTAAAATAGACTTGGTGTCACTACAGTATTGAAAATGAAACTGAAGAATAATTTCTTTCTCACCCTTATGGTTGCAAAAGATGCTCTCAGTACTAGAGTCTAAAGAGATAATGAAAATTTGCGGTTATTGCTGTTGTTGTTGGCTGTTTCTCCTAACAAAATACTCAATGCTGTCATTAAAGTAGCTGAGAGAAATCGTGGCATGACTTCATGTTAACGTCATTTCCCTGGAAAGGTTTTGTAGTCCTCTTATCACATGGGAAAGAATTATGTTTACAGGCTCTATTAAACCACACAGGCTAGCCTTATATTTCTTCAGTAAATCAGCAAGTTAATGAAGTACTGTACATCATGCCATATAGATTATTATTGTGCCATTCAATCGGGGTGATTTGATGTGAAACCAGAATACAGCTGAAGAAAAGCCCTAGATCTTAATTCATCTCTGTCTTTCAGGTTATTGAAAGATTGATATCTGCCGACCTCTTGTTCATTCTTCCAAGATACATAAAAGAATGAGCACGCTGAGGGTGTATGTGAGTGTCTTTAGTCTCTGTGTGTTTTTGTGTTTGCTTGTGCAAGATAGTAAAATCAGATGGCTTGCAAAGCCCTTAAGCAATTTAGTTCAAGCCTCTGCAACCAAGCTGGACTCTAGCTAGCAGGGCCCTCCTTTGTTTCCTTCCTTGATATCACTTTGGACCAGCTTCAAACGTTGAAGCTGCAGAAACCAAGTCTTCTTCAATTAACTGGAACCTGGCCTTTTCCCTGTTGTACCCTCTCCCGGATCCCACTGGGACTGGCAGAGCTGTTGCCGCTCTGTGGGATCCACATTAACTGTGTGAACATTCTTGTCGTGCTATTCTGGTGTATTTATTGGCCGCCTGATTACATGCGTATTTACTTGGCAGTTTGTTGCCCCGCCAGAGAGAACGAAGAACGCGTCCAAGCATCGTGATCCACGGGACTAGTTGGAGCTTTCAGGGCTTGTGCTTCATCGCTTTGATGAGCTGTCAATCACAGGCAGAAGCTAAACAGATGAAGGCTGTTTTCAAATCCCACACCACCAAGTCTGACGGAGAACAATGATGTTGATGATGAAAGATGGGGTTGAAGATGAAGTGGTTGATGCCGGTGATAGTAGTTGTAGGTCACAACTGCATTGTACCAGGAAGTGTTTCTAATTTTTTGTCCATTTACAGACATGAGGTAAGGCAGCTCAGTACCATCACTAACTATGACCTCAATGCTGAGACACACAATTGAAATTACAAGTCCATGACCGTGTCAACAAGAAACTAACCTTATAGGCATCATAAAGGTAGTCTTTATGGCAGAACATTTTCTATTTGACTGCATTAGACTGTAGGGGTGGGAATCACCCCACGATACGATATTATCACGATACTTATGTCATGATACGATATCATTGCGATTTTAACCATATTGCAATATATTGCAGTGTATTACCTTTTTTCCATCTTTAAATTGTGTCCCCAAAGGACAACTCTTTTTCTCGTTGATACTTGACCTCCATGTATCGATACAATATTGCCACGGAAAATATCACAATACTATGCTGTATCGATTTCCCCCCACCTCTATTAGACTGTACAGATGTAAGTGTGTGTTTATCATATTTAGCATTATCATTTCATCTCTCCCTAACAGGTAAAGGACAGCAGGCATTACTTGAAAGAGGAATGTCAAGTGAAAATCAGTGAACAGGTAAGATTTCTGTAATGTTTCTTAAAGACCTACAACAGTGTTATTTTAATATATTTGTATTATAATGAGTTAAATAATAGCTTTCATAAAGTCATGTTGAACAGTTTCTTTTGTACATTGGATTTGATTACTTAACTCGGTCAACAAATCCAGTTTGGATGGCTCATTTCAGAACTACAACAGTACTGCAGTTAAACCAAAAGCCTCCTCCTTCCTTTCAGTGAAAGAGCTGCATCGGAGCGGTGTGACATGAAAGCCATATTTCTTCCATTTCTTAAATCAAGAGAGATTTTTTTTTTACCTGAAAAGATTTACAGAGTTGTAAAATCATATACTTTATGCACGCATTACTCAAACTGGACTTCCGGGATCATATCTTATCTGACGCCACACCAACGCAGCCCTTTGAATTGAACTGAACACAGCACTTGTTTCAGACGTCTGCAAAGTCTTTGATTTAGGACCATACATTATATTTAAACAAAGTTCAAAGAGAAGACTAGCATCTTTTATGACATCATCACTCTGTATGTTACTCGCTCAGTCACTTAGCGTTCCCTACGCAAACCTAAGGGGAAACCTTGGATTTGAAGTGCTGAGTTCACAAATGGGACTAAGTGAAGACAGACATACTTTAACTTTGAGTCTACTTTGAGTGAATTAGAATTAAAGCAGACAGGCATAATCCAGGGCCAGTTACTAACTGACACCACTGCTTTAAATGAAATGTATTAGCAAGTGATGTTGTGAAGTATCCTGGCAAAGACGTCCAACAACTCGTAATGGTCTGCTAGGTGCAAGAATTAGTTTGAGACAGATGTTATTTCAAGTTGGCTGTATAGTAGATGATTGATTCATCAACACAATTCAATTGTTCACACATCAACGGAAAGTTTTTAGTTGTTGCATTGTCAAATGTTTTTGTTTACCACAAAAAAAATAGTTTCCGAATAAATACACCACCAGTTGCAGAATCATGACTGATTTTATGTGGGTAACACCTAGTTTACAGGCATTTGGAGGATCATGTCATCAACTTCATGTTTACTGGGTCATCCAATATGTTTCAGATGGAGCTGAATTGATTTTCAAGCAGATGTTTTCCAGACTTACATGTCACTGTAAAACTGAGCTGGTCGGATAGTTGGGCCCTGCGAGGCTAGCCTACAGAGTTCTATAATACTTTTATACTTATCCTATCTATCAGTGGAAACACCTTTATTACACATACATCATGTTGCTTCACCATAATGACCACTACACTGGAGGTACCAGAGCTATTAGTTTTTACATTTGGTCTCATGTGTAATACAAAGCTCCGACATTCATTTAACATCTCAGAATGATGATTTCATAGCTAGTCTGCAGGGATTTAAACATCACTGGCCCTCGTGAAAAGTGTACTTTTTTCCACCCCATAAGCGTTCCCTCTCAAAATAAGAACATGTATCAGTCTGCAGGAGCTGTTTTGGGTTGACTCTCGGTAGCACTTTTGCAGGCCTACCGTGCGCATTACCTGCTCGATGGTGTGCCTTTTGTCTGTACGAGAAAGAGTTCATGGTTGTGACATTTATTACAGCCTGTCACAGGGAAGCTCGTGGGGCCTTTTTACTATCAGGCCTCGGCAGCGTAGGGCTTATTTCCAAACCGCGTCGTGAGTTAGGAGACCTGCAATATCAAACTAGTGTCACTCAAACATCCCTCTGGTTTCTGTATGTGTATTTTATGTTAGTGTTGTATTTATTCATTTTCCTGGAAACTATGCAAATAAACTCCTTCACACCCTATGACAACCCATTCTTACCTCATCTTGTGGCACCTTTATGAGGGACTTTGGATCATGCCGGCGTCATTTCATGACCTCAGAACAGTTAATGCCTCTTAAAGGACAGCATGTTATTCTTCTTTACCAACTTCCTCCGGGTCAAAGATGAACACAGAGGTCACAATGCTACCCCATCCCAAAACTTTATATACCCAGCTATACAACTAGATTCACATTTTGAATAAGGCCAAGGGCATGTGATGAGATCACAGCATCTCCAAGACTTTGATTCCTCTACTTGGGGTGAATTACTTGACCTATGACGGAGGGGAGGACTGTCAGTGACGCCTACGTGCACAGCGTTTTCACAGCGAATCGGTCCAAGGGATCAGAGAAATGATTTAGGAATCATTACCAATGTCTTTTCAGGTTAAAACGTGTCAGTATAGCTCTATATATGGACGCTTCCACTGCCGCCTTCACTTGGTATTAAATTATGTCCGTACATAAGGAACATTCTTTTGCTATATCTCATTTAATGATACTTAAAAGGAAAGCTGTCCCTATTTTTAGCTTTAATATGGGAACTTCTGCACACCCTTTACACTGCGGTATAGAATCATGGCTAGGTAGAAACTAGTTTTTATGTTTTGTTGTGCTGTACAATGTTGGACTGAAGGAGTATAATATACAACCTTATGAACAGGAGTGATTGGCACCCTGTGGAGAAATAAAATGCATGTTGTTTCTCTAGAGTTAACAGTTGGGACTACTACAGAATCCATTTCTAAATATAGCTCTGGAAAAATGATGATCAGTCAGAAAATGGTCAGATAAAAGTTTTCTTTATACACTGTGTATGATAGCATGAAGAATGACAACAGCAATAACCCTCAACACCAGTCAAGATCTTGGGTGAACAACTGACATTGTGACCCCCCAAAAAAAAAAAAAAAAAAATCAAGAAAAGATACAAAACATACCTAGTTAGAAACGAGCAAAGTAATGAAGTTCAGATGGTAGGATAGAGCCCCACTTCTTGTACTGCCTCTCGGCTGCGGGAGAAAAAAAGAGACGGGAGGCTGAGTGTAGAACAAAGTGTTTCGGTTTGATGCCTGTAAATTCCCCTTGAAAGAAAAACCCATGCAGGAGTTCAGCTGAGTCAGAGTGAGGCCGTGCGAGGAGATAAGATGCTGTACTGACGGGTTATTCTCAAACAGCCCTAGATTCCACTTAGCATGCAATAAAAGTGTTAATGTTTGTTAACCTGGATTTTTGTGGCAGAGAGAGTCTGCCACCAAGGTAGGAATAAAGAGTCCCTCTGTTCCACCCAACGTAACTTGAGCTAAACTCTGTGTTGCCATGATTTGCTTGTCTGTGGTGTTCATTGCAATGGAGCCCCACAACTGACAAAAGGCAGTAAAATATTATCAGCCAGTCACAGATATAACTGAATACATAAATAAATAATAAACTTAAATAATTAAAAAGTAGTGTTAAAACAATTAAAAGGTTGCTAAGCATTAAGTCGTGAGTTAGCCGCTAATGCTTATTACAAGTCCTTGGACATAAGTTTCTGTATGTTGACCAGCAAGACAATGCTTGCATTAATGGTTAGCAAGAAACTTTAGGAAGAAATTTTCTTTGTGCATGTTTCTTCTCTTCAACAAGAACCACAATGAAAACCTTTGACCTGGTCTTGGACTTGTCATCCAGGACACTTTGTAGATGTGTGTGGTTTAATGTCTCCTTTCTCATAACGTCAAACAAATTAAAAGTAGAGTTTACTAGCTAACTCTGTTTAGTCAACCGACTAAAACGCGTTAGCTACTGTCGCAAGATTTGTTTGGTCAAGACCTCTTGGCATCCTTTTTGAAAGCGCTAGGTACAACCTGAGTGGCATCTCTGGACACACAGGGCTCTGCGGTCACGTTAACAGCAATAAATGTTCGAACTTAAGTTACGTAAATGTTTGTTACGTAAATGTGATATGTTACATATTGTACTTAGGCTTTGTTAGGTAGCTAAAAAAAGTCAACACTGACAATTGGTTTAACACCCTTACCTGGGTGAATATCAGTCCCTGCCTCCCTACGCAGACTTTGCCATTCCTGTGACTCCAAGGGGTGTTGACCAAGCGTCCATATGCAATGACTTGGGAGTAAGACGGACTTGGCAGAGTATTGTGTAGTTTTCAGACAAGCAGCTGGGTATGTAGCTGAAAGGTTGGTGCTCAGTGTGTTTAGTTATATTTTATTAACTGAAGAGAGGTTATTATTACACTTTCACTTTCTTTCTTTTACATTCCAATTTCATTATTTAGCTAACTTTTATGTATTGATGTTTTCAGTTATATTTTGTCTGTCTCAACACTTTTTTTTAAAGGACTATGCATTTTAAGGCCTTTCAGGTGCAGATATCTATGATATCTATGGCCACCCATGTCTGGACCATTATTAGAACATTGTAACGCTCTAGACTTCAAATAAACAGTTTTTTGGCCCCAAGAACGCAACAAAAAACAAGCTGTTCATCACACTAAAAGGCCAAACTGAGACAGTTTCTCCATGATATCGATCTGCCTCCCAAAGCTTTCTCACTTGTATTATGTAGGAATACACTCTCGGAATCACTCCAGCTTGTGTTTTTGATTACTTTAAGCCAAGAGCAGTACAGGATTTCATGTCCCATCCCATGACCCATCAGATCAGTTTCCCCACCTCTAACCTCTGGTCTTTTGGTCCTGACCTGCATGCTGAAGTTATCCGAAACTGCACAAGACAAGATTAAAGGGGATTCCCTCTGTCAGCGACCTTCTGTTTCTAGTTTTGTTGCTATTTTGAGGATAATCTCTGTTAATTTTTCAGCTTTCCCCTTAAAAGTGACAGCCACTAAAGTCCAGATAATGCAGCTGAGAGTAGGGCCGTGCCATAAAATGGACTATTTGGCACAAAATCTGTCAATTCCTCTGAGAGTTTTATTCTTCTTGTGCATCTCGGGGATGATCTTCAGCATCAGCGGTGAAACATTGCCCACCCACGGAGACCTTTCTTGTGGGGAGAAGCCAGGAGTGTTGTCTCCTCTCTGGATCTCTGAGCTGTCCCCGTGTAAACAGCCGCCCTGCAGCGGGAGGAGGCAGACGCAGAAAAGTGTATTACTCCAGCTGACAAAGGCATTCACTTCTGAAGAATGCAAATTTAGATTGTGAACGCTCCCTTTGCTTTATCACACTGGACAAACAGTGCTGAGTTATTGGGAGGATTATGAATAACTTTTTTTCTACAGTGGAAAAAGGGAGATGTGGCCAAGACGGAGTCATCAGAGGTCCCTAAAATAGAGTGCAGTCTGAGAATGAGGCAGAGAAAGGTGAACGGCACTGGTTGGTGTGCTTCAGATAAGCCGATTCTGCTTCAGCGCCCCCAAAAAGCCTGATTCATTTCAGTGGAATCCTCACTTTTCTTTGGTGGATATAGCCTGTTTGGGTTTTCAGAGATGCTTCAGCTTTGTAAGTTGTGAAGCATTATTGTTTTCTTTTAATAAATGGTCCTTTGTGTGGTGTTTAATGTAAATGTTTTTGTTGAAGCGTGCTGCGTGTGCATGTGTTTACTTTGGCGATAATGGCTCGCTTGCCCTTTTTTGTTTACGGGCCTTATTGGCTCTGCACTCCCACACTTTTAACGCGATCTGCTTATTCCTCTTCTCACTCATCGCGTCTGAGACAAGTCAACAAGGTCTCTCCACAAGCACGTGCACACGTCGAACCTGCGTGCAAGCACTGGCACACATGCATACACGCAGACAAACATACGCACACAGACGCAGCCTCTGTCCCCTTGTGTATTAGCGATGTAAATAGAGATACTCGGGGATGGCCGTTTCATTTATTCTGCTCAAATCTCCACAGAGAGTTTAGCATGGTTCCCATGACAGAGTCACAACAGTGTGGTGGGTGGCTCCTGCCAGCCCCTTTATTTTATTTTAGACCAGAGACTCATGGGAAAGCTATTTTGGGACATTTTCCTGTCGGCCTCAGAAAACAGTGCCAGTGGTTTGTTAACAGGTGCAGTGTGGCCAGAAGGATTTTTAAAATAGCTTTGTTTTTACCCAACAGTTTCGCATAGCTTTTGTTTGTTTGGTTTCCGTTTCAACGTGTAAACAAGAGCACCCGCTCTTCTACAGGCACATCGTACGGTTTTCTCCATGGACGCACCGATCACATGTAGCTTTTAACATACAGGACAGAGGACGTTACAGCAGCAGAACATTGTAATTTTACATCAGCTGTAAATTGTAAGTTGTACCCAATAAGTTCTTAATGGTCAATAAATTATTTACTGTAAAGCAGTTATAAGCCCTAGAAAAAAACCCATTTGCTTTGTCTTCTATTCAATTCATCATGTAAGGCCGCTTCAGTGGACCATTTGACCTTTTACCTAGAAAAGATGGAACCCATGCACATTTAATAATGGATGACTTACAATTATAAATGCATTGTGTCCAAATAGAAAGAACAAACATCTGGCCACAGGGATTTTTCTCAAAACCTGGGAAGCCAAAAGTTTTCTGTAAAGTATTAGTCAAATGATTTAGCAATCTTTAAAAATGAAAAAAAAAAAACTTTTACAAAGGGGGTCCTAGTTAGTTTTTCTTCACGGTGATTTGTAAATTATAAAATGTACATCTTAAATGCTTAAATTGTTAACCTAGTCTGTATGGTTTACCAAACTGCTAGTAGTACAATTGTTTAATTTTCCTAAAAAAACCAACAGTAAACAGTGTCAAATAAAGACTGATCAGTGAATACAAAAAAGCAGCGGCCCCCAACCATCTTCACTTGCATCACCTGAAGAGGTGCAAGCATGCCAGCAAAATTTTGACAGAAGTCACATTTTTGTAATAATATTTTTCATTGCTTATCTCCCTTGTGACCCTCCAGATTTTTCTTGAGACCACCTGGGGGTCCCATCCCATTAATTGATAATCACTGCACAAAGATGTATACAATCTGTGCCCTGACACAGCAAATGTAAATACACCTACATACAGGCGTATTTACGAGAATTCATTTTCAAAGCACAGAGGTCACTTTGCCTCTCACATGACTGACAGCTTTAAAAGAGCAAAATACGGTCAGGAATGTTCTAATATCTACTGTATATAACAAAATACCAATACAGAGATTAAAATTGAAACACATGCTCACAAATGCTTAATTGTGTGGGGTGCATGCTTATATACAAACTGTTATATGTGTATATACTGTTATATATACACATGCATTCATACAAACATAGGCCCACATGTTGTATACTGTATGCTTATATACACACACACACACACACACACACAATCTTCAGCTACATCAATACAGGTACTAAGATCCTAATGCACAATAATGTTGAAACCAACAAAGTACTGATAAAAATGTATCATGTGTAATTAATTAAGTATATAAGAATGATCCATAAAGAAATTATTAAAAGGCAAAAAACAGCACTAATGGTGGAGGAAGTATTCAGATTCTTGACTTCATTACAATTGTCTTCTAAAATTGAAAATGGTGCTTACAGCAACTACAAGCAACTTTCCTTTTGTGTTGATTTTGGCGGCCCGCTGTGAACACTTTTTGGTGAGGTTTAGGCACCAAAACCGCTATTACTATCACATTATCACATTGTTTTGAATTTCAGTTTTTTTTTTTTATTCTATGCAGAATGCATAGCGATGAGTTCATGTATCTATTTGTGACTATATAAGATTAGTAAATGTAATACGATGATGGCGAAACAAAGTAAACTTTCTCTTAGTAACTTTCACCCAGGTTACATGTATTCTTGGTATAAGTTATTATGATGAGAGATTTATTAACATTCCTTAATGTAATGTAATGTATTACCATGAAGTAATGTTATGTCTTCGTGATAATAAGCCAGCTGCAACATATAGCTCAGTAGCAAAGCTAAACTGTTATGTTAAAAGGCAGTTGTCTTACAGTAATATCCACTGTGAGCTATACCTCCATAGACTGTACACAACCACATAAAACAGACATATTACATACCTGTCTAGGAGGCAGAGGGCCAATTTCAATTCCCTCTGCATCTGTTAAATAACCGACCAAGGCTGATTCGTGTTTTTGCCTGTGTTCTATCACTGTCCCTTTTTCTCTTGGCTAATCCTGCCCCAGTGTAAGCCGTAACCACAAAATAAAGCATAATAATAAAATAATAAAACTCTCAAAATAAAAATCTCTTTCGGCTTTGAACTGGCTAACGTACTACTAACAAAACACAGGCTCTTCCGGTCTGTGGAACGAATTTCTAACACATTTCATATGGTACTGCAACTATTGATTATTTCTGTTCTAATGTGTGTATTGTAAAAAAAATAATAATAATAATAAAATAAATATGCCAGCGGAAAATACAATTACCTCGAGCCCAACTCTTTGACAGCTCCTCAAAATTTTAAAAGTTTGGGAAGCCATGAAATGTTTGTTTGGCACATTTACATGAAAAAAGATGATTATCAAATTAGTTGCTAATTCAACTTATTGATTAATCGACTTAACATTCTTCTTGCATATACTGTGTTGTAATTTGTAAACTGACTGGTAACTAAATCTGGCAAATAATTTTAGAGGAGTAGAAAGTACAGTATTTCCGTCTGAATTATAGTGGCATGAAAACAGTCAGGTACGAGTAGTTAAAATTTGTACTTAAGTGCAGCACTTGATTTAGTGCAGTTAGTTACATTCCACCGCTGCAAGGGCACTAGCATAAAAGCAATAAAGAACACAAGGTAGTGTGTTTGTGATAGGCCGATAGACAGAAGCAGGGTGGGCCTGCCAGTGAGAGAAGGATTGAGTGAGAGATTGAAAGGAAAGAGAGTCCCGTCTTTGGGAGCAGGACGACCCATGTGACTCGGCCGGCCCCTCTTTGTTTTTCCCACACAGTCTGACCGGAGCTATATCCACACCGGCACATTCACATTCACAAGGGCCTCTGTCTGCAAACTTCCCCCCTGCTTATGATTCATAGCTCAGTGAAGGGCACGATGTTTGCTTATGGTACGACCAGCTGCACATGGCATCACCAGCGCTTTTTTCCCCCCCGTCAGGGCTCTTCAAAATATATTGGTCGCTCCCTCCTTCTGCTCACACCCGCAGAGCATCGAAGGGCTGATCGGGCTGATATTTGTAACTCTCTCAGGATGATGGAGACATTTCATTTTTAGGGTCATGAGCATGCTTTCCATCATTTTTCATGTTCATGTTTATTGCACTTATGGTTATATTCTATATACGCTGTCTGCAACCTCTGGTTCTGTACATGAGGGGCTATGGGAATTATCAGATAGCATGGTCTCATATTATGAAAAATGACCTTTTCTAGATGCTGTTGCCATGGAAACAGGTGTACTTGGCATGTGTGTTCAGTTTGTATACAACGTAGCCCCGTGCTACTCAAAAATAGTGAATGAAATCAGACATTAAATCAAGCCTGTTTATTTTTATTAAATGATTGAACTTACTTTGACTGTGCATGATACACACCCGTTTCCCACAGAGGGTTTACTGTTGTGCTATGCCAGTATTCACGCACGCCCTTGTTTGATTTGTTAAAGAACTGTCTTATCTGCTGCCTTCCAACTTTGTAGCTGCCTTCCAGAATGCACTTGTCAATCAGAGTTATTGAAGGTGGCACCAAGGCTAGGATTCTACTACTAAGCTGTGTCCAAATCTACTTTCCTTCTTTATTTTGGGCTGTGTTGTGCTCATGTGGTGCATATCCCTGCATGAAGTTGTGGTTAATCCCCTACTACTACTATTACAAACAGCTCTTTCTATACAACAACAATAACAATAATAATATTTACATAGTGCTTTTCTAAGCACTCAAAAACTCTTGTTTATTAAATAAAAATAATTATATATAAAGTTAAGCACAAAATAATGTTATGAACATGTTACATGGTCTTTTGCAGTGGTGCTGTGTTGACCTCCAGTTTAAACCAATAGAAAACCTTTTCCTTTTCCTACAAATTCAGTTTTTGGCCTGTTCTTTTGCTCACATTATATTGTAGACCAGCATGCAGTGTGGGTCGGATCTGTGTTCAGAGTGAATCCTGGGTATTGTTGGAGAAAGTGGAAACAAACAAGATCTTGGTTGAGATTTACGGTTCTGTGCCTGTGCACCCAGTCGTTGTAGGTGAAAGCCCTTTAAAGGCCCCCTCCAGTGTATTTTGACATTTCTATGATATTTCATATTTTTCTGAGTCACTTCCTTACAATGTTGATTACCCACATAGTTCGCCAAATATTTTTTGACAAATAGCTTAATTTTGTGCTCAAAGTTGCAAAAGTTGCTTAGTTGTTAAAACGGGGTGGTGACGTATGACTTTAGTAAATTCCATAAGTCATACGTCATTCTCCAAGCTTAGCGCAGGCGCACTCTCATGCCTCCGTAAAACTGTCAGGGCTCATTCAGAGCATCAAACCGATAAACATCGCTGTGAACTAACCAATTTATCATGTCCTTCACAAAAGCGCCGTCGCACTTTCACCTGCCACCGCCTTGTAAACAGTCTGTAACATGCATTTTACCGACGGCCGCTTTACCAATGCATCGGCGGAGACACCCCCACCTCTGTGGTAAAGTAAGTGCACCATAAAATGTAGCGGGAGTTATCGTGTGCAGCGTGACAGGACCATCGACTGTGTGATTGATAACAGCTGATACGCGCACATTAGTTTCTATCATGACTAAATAACAGCTGCTCCTGCCAGACAGTAAAGTGGACTAAACTTTACAGTGTAGTGATGTTAACGCAGCATATCGTTAGTGGACACTCCAGCCGGTCAGTTTTTGGTTGTCATGGTAATGTTACGTCCGACTATTAACCACACCCCCATTCTCTGTTTGAGAAAGAACGGTCGCCAAAAACGGCCGTTAAAACTGGCTGGAGGGGGACTTTAAGGCCTGTTCACACCAGAACATGTTTTTGTCTTTGCAAAATATTTGGTTCTAAAAGTTTGGTGACAAGGGGACTATACTGCCGTAGCAGGCAGGCTACGTGCTTACTTGCTTGGTAGTGCTGGTCACAATGGCTTGCACGGAGTTTCTCCGGCAGCCATTTTGTTCACCATTGTACACAGGGCTGGACTGGGACAAAAAATTCGGCCCTGGCATTTTTTAGTTCAGGTGGCCCACTAAAATTGGTTGGACAATCCTCATCATTACACCATCAATTCATTTCCACCATTTCCATTTAAGGGCTGGGATTAGGGGTGTGACGAAACACTTAGCCCATGAGATGTAACATATCACAAGATTGGGGTCATGATAACAAGACAAGAATATATTTTAATAGGCCTACTATTTAGGAAAATCATGAGATTCATGAAATAGTTGATAGGGGGATCTGGGGGTCCTCCCGCAGAAGATTTGGCACATTAAAGACTTAATTTCCTGCATTCTGGGGAAATTTTCTGCACCAGGGAAGCACAAAATTCAGGTGGGAGTTGACAACTCAGAATATAAAAATATAATAGAATATAATGCAGTAATCATTTGCTTATTATTGTTTTTAAGTTACTTTTTTTGGACAGCACAGATTTTCTTCTAAATATACTGTAGTGTAGGCTTATTGTGCAAATAAACCTTTTTCATAGCATTTTTATTTGTCAATTAACTTTTCTTGGTGCAAGCTATTTTTCAGAACATTTTTAACAAATGCTGTAGGCTACATGTCCCCAGCATCCCCAGTGTAAATGACTCTTCCTCCCATGCTTGGGAAGCTGTGGCTGAGGAGGTAGAGCGGGTTGCCTATTAATTGGAAGGTCGGCGGGTCAATCCCCGGCTCCTCCAGGCTGCTTGTTGAAGTGTCCTTGGGCAAGAAACTGAACCCCGAATGTGAAAATCTTTGGGGGAGGGGCTGGGGGCTAACGCAAGAAACGGAGAGCAGAGGGGGTGGGGACCAAAAAGAGATGTGATTGGGCCGGCCCAGTGTCAGTAGAGAAAATTACCCTACTTGCCGCTGTCCATGCTTTATGTGCCGATCGTTGGCCCATTTTTAAAAAACAATTATATAAACACATAATTCTACGTTACACTGGCCCCAAAGGTGCGTCGGCTCACCGGGCATTTGCCTGGTATGCCAGATTACCAGTCCAGCCCTGTTGCAAACACCATTTTGTTCAGCAAAATGTTATTGAAGTGGGAAAATAAAGCTTAGCTTGGTTGCGAGACAAGTTCCCACAATTTCTTTAAAAAAAACAACATATTTGTCCCCTCGACCTCCATCTAATAAATGTCTGCAAACCATAGCTCTTTTACGGAGCGGTTATATACTCTGGCAACAGTGAGCACTTTTCAATTCTGTACCCACAGATGATGTCTAACATCCATAAGAAATGTTCAGTACAGTGCATTACGGTATAGTCTGGACTGTTAATTAACAACATTAGAAATACAAGCAATGTTCATTTAATTTTGGAGACATTTGATACAAATTGCTTGAAATTGTCCTTCAGCTCCATAGAAACTGATAGTGTCACTTTGTGTTTACTGTTGTTTATTTTTATTGTTGGCCAGTATGTGCTACTATGACCTTATGTAACTATGTGAGCTATAAATTTGAAATTTTGAAATTTTTTGCCTTTCATTGACCTCTTATTGAGACAAAGTCAGGCCCCTTGAGAACTAGCATGGCGTAGCGTACGTGTCATGCCAAGCCAACATGGCATTTTGGCAGAACCTCCTCCCTCTGGTCCTCCGCTCCCCCCAGGACCTCTCGAGAACATGGACCTAGCTTGTTTCCCATCTTCAGGGCCACAAACAGAACCTAACTAAATATGTTGCATTGCGCTGCCAAAAAGCCCATCATGTAACGTCACTCCTACAAACAAACGCCGCCACCACAGCTGTGTGTCCGTCAGACAGGCCCGCGGTCACTGTCCCAGAATTTATAGGGGCTTTCCCCGCGGCCTGGGCAGCTATTTCCATCCACTGTCCTCCACCCCCACGCCAGCAGCCCCTGGGAGCCCCACTCATGTTGGCATCAGCCCAGAAGCATTTTGTTTAGATTTAAAAAAAAAAAAAATCATTACTGGCCGTCACATAATCTTAAGCGAGGTAATAGGATGAGCCAGAGAATTCTAGAGCCAAGTAAACAGACAGTGTGAAAGTTCACGTGGAGCCACTGGACATCATATTGGATTTAGAAGGCTGATACTCACTGAAGCGATTTGTCGGTCCCCAGCGTCTTGGCCCTCATGACACAATCACTGTCTGTTGAGGCACAAAGCCTGGGATTTCCCATACATTCATCTGGCTGTGTTAGCAGCAGATCTGATAAGGGAATAGTAATGTCCCTTATCAACCTTAGAATGTCTCAATACGTTTTCTCTCTTTTAGGATCTGTGTGAACTGGCTCAGTGAAGCCTGTGATCTATGAAATATGTGGTCTCATGTGATTATATTAGAAGAATAATAGAATAGGCTCTTGACTGGAACGATGTGTTAAGAGTTTTCTGTCTCCATTGCTGTTTTAGTTCTTGGCTTCAGCTAAATGTTGCAGTCTAAAGGCACCAAAACCTCAGATTGTGACATATATCAAATTTAAACTCACTCTTGGGAGCATTATTGCCATTCAACAATTTGTAGCACAAATCACAGCATTATGTCATTACGCTTTGCAAATCAGTGAATCAGAGCCTGACCACAGGCCAGACCACAACCGCTGCTTCCAGTCGACCCCTCTTGAGACTCACACGTACACGCCCCCGCAACACACATGACAGGAAAAGAAGGGGATGAAGTGTCATGGCGAGGGGAGGGAGTGAGGGAAAGGCAGGAATAAGAAGTAAAGTGAGACTGAAAGTCCAAGGCAATGAACAAGCTAGAGTCAGAGGGTCAGATTTGGACAGAAAGAAGAAGACATGAAGTCCAGCAGCGGGGATGTTCAGGAGTGGAGCCAGCAGGCTAAGTGGAGGTATTTTGAGTACAGGAACACAGTGTGATTCCCTCGTCTGTCTCTCGTCCTCTAGGGGGTCTTGGGATGGGAGAGGCATATGGGATACTGTGTTCCCAGCCCAGGATCCGGGGCAGGAAACCTCCCCTGCATTTCTTGGCTGTCCTGGCAGCTCAGTACGTCTGGTGTTGGCCCACCTCAAACCTTGCCCCCGCAGACCCCAGGCCTAAAGACCACAGCATGTCTTGTCTTTGTTACAGGGGCTGAGCTTAAGTCATATTTCTCCTCTTGGAATGAGACGGTGACTAAAGCTGAGAGGAGAGGGAGACAGGGTGAGGGTGATTAGATGTGAATTAGATTCAGGCTGTGTTCGAAACGGAAGGCAGTTGCCTCGCTGCCTCGATACGGGGTGTGACGTCAGTACACCGTCTTGCGTCTCCTCTGGCTGTCACAAGAGACACTAGTCTTAGCATAATCTAACTAGATATTGAAAAGCCAAAAGGCTAACAGACGCCTCAGAAATCATACTGAACAAACTTGGTTGGTTACAGTCACAGGCTAATATTGTAGTTAGATGTTTAGTTCTCGCTAGATTTTCAAAAATCGAAGCGAGAAAACTACTAAAACCTTTTTAAAACGTATATTTGTGCACAAATTCGGCTTGTTTGTCCGCCATCTTGACCAGATTTCGAAAGCTCCAGCGGCCGCAGCCGCGCTGCTTTATGGGTAATACTCGGCATCAAGTCAACATTGATGCTGCCTTCAAAACTGGCCGTTACTTGGGCAGCTTGAAGGCATCTCAGGAGACAGAAAAAGATCGTTCGAGCCGTTTCGAACAGCACTTGATGCTTCGCTGTCCTGTTAGACACCTATTGAGAAAGCAGTTTAGCCCGTTTCAAACACAGCCTCAGTGTTCCAACCGACCGTTTGCAAGCGTTTTTTTCTGACGCCAGCGTCTTTTTTCAATTCATTCCAATGGGAGCGCCGCCTTTTTCAAGCTGGTAAAAACGGCAGGAGTGTGACGAGGCGCCCCGCGCGGCGCCCAGGCGCTGAGCGTTTTTTTTCAGTCGCCGAAAGTTAAAAAATGTTCAACTTTGGGAAAAACGCTGCACTCGTCACTGTCACTTTTTACCCAGCCATCCAATCACGATGCAGGATGGGCGTGACAAACACCGCACCGAGCACATCCAATCTTGAATGATGTGGTCCCAGCTAGGCGTTTTCAGAACAGCAGGTGGTGTTTTCAGCTGGCAAAAAACGCTTTGGTGGACACGGACCCTAAAGCACACCTTCTTAGTTACTGTTGCTAAGCTTGTCAAGCTTTCCGTTCTCACTTGGCACCAGGGTTTGACATTAACTTTTTTGCTCACTAGCCAATGTCCAAAGTTACTAGCCACGCAGCATTTTCACTAGCCAAATTTTTGTTTTTGGGGAATTACGTTTTATATGATTACATTTGACAATGGCGTGCTAAAATGTCCTAATATTATCATTAGCTCTTGATAAGGTTGTGTGTAAAGCTCCTTTTTTGAAAACATGTAGTCTATTAAGATAAACACATTAAATAGTAGCTTCTTATTAGATGTAAGAAAACTGCTGGGAGTAGTTTAAACTAAAACAACTGAAACTAAACTGAAAAAACAATTCACCAGAATCATTTGCATCTGCCTTTCCTCAGAGCTCTGACTGGATTTATGTTTATCATCATGAAGCCGTGGTTGCTCTGAGTTACTATACAAAACAAGTTTACAGGTCTTTTCTCCAGATTGTTCCCATACAGATGCCTCTTCTGCTTTCCTATGGTATGACAACTTTTATTAAAACATAGGTCTGTATTTTAATAATCAACTCTGGAAATGTAGTTGTGACAGGACGATTTAATGTGATATAAAGGCAACTCTGCTAGTAGAACGCACACTCACGCACTGACTGGCCGCTGTTTTGATGTATGTGTGCGCGCGACCAGTCGCGTGTAAACAGATTCAACTTTTATATTCACTTTGACAAAAGTGTGGATGTCATATTTGGCATGCGCACCCTCGCGAGAGAGGTGAGAGAGTGAGACGCTCTTGTTGTGTGGATTCATGTGATATTAAAAAGGCTCGCCTTGTCATCGTTGCCGCTGGTTAAATTGATAATTAACGGCCAATGTTTAAGGCCAAACAGCCCTCGGTCTGACGGTCAGTCCGCGGGTTTACACAGCGTCTTGTTTACAGTGTCGTTGGTCAGTAGCGCGCGAGACAATATGCTTCATGAATGAACCAATGAGCAAACACTATGGGTATGTAGTACTCATGGGAGTTGTAGTGTCATAGTGTCACATTGCAATTCATTTGTTATTTCAGTCTTTTGACAAGACCACAATTTTTCAACACGCCAAAGTGGCTAGTGGGAGTGACTGTGTTACCCGCCACGGCCGAAATCCACCCGCATTTGGCGGGTTGGCGGATGCTAATGTCAAGCCCTGCTTGGCACATCTGCAGTTTACTTTTCAGAGTTGTATTCAATTTTTCAGTCGACAGCCATCAGTTTTGCCATCTGAACTGACTTGGTAGATTTTACTTGCAAGCGTAAATTCCCAGAGTGAGTTGAAAACTGTGCTGATTTCGGATCATTTTACTGTGTACTGTTACTGTGTAACTTCACCAGCTCATGATAGATATGCCCCAGGTGCTTACTACAGAAAAACATTATTAACACTGCAAAACAAAGGTAAGATTTACTCACTATTATAAGTAGTTTCAAATACTGTTTTTACTTTCATACGATGCAAACTGACAAGCCTGGGAAACATATCTCTAGTACCAGTGTTGGGCAGTAGCGTCGCTACAAGTAGCGCCGTTACTAGTTTAACTACATTTCTCAGTAGCTTGGTGGTAGCGTCGCTATTTTCTGAATCAAATAGCTTTTCAGTAACGAAGCTCTTTTATTGGCCGAGTAGCGCGGTAGCTTCCACACACGCTACATTTTCCCAAGCATTTCTGATGGATCAGTAAGTGACACCACCGCCACACACGGACCTGTAGGTGCAGCCGGCAGAAGCGCTTCCGTGTGATGGGGACATCACGTACCGATCCTTGGGCTGATGTTTGCGACTTTGCTGCAGGGGAATAAAGACACGTGCGACGGAGTATCTCTCTCTCTCCCTCTCTCTCTCGCTCTTTCTCTGCCGTGAATGTTTAGGTTGCAATGTTGCCAGAGCACAAAGTCACATATAAACTATAAAAAATATAGAATTAATTAATAATCAATTAATTGAATTTATTAATAATATGATAATTAAGTTGCTTTATACAAACAACAATGGTTCTCAGTTTGTTGCATGAGGAAGTACATTAAGCAGCAATGATATGGCAGTAAGTAGGAGAGTTTCTGTGTCTGATTTAGCTCTCACACACACACACATTGGAGCAGGTTTTTAGTCTTTCTTCTATTGCTACTGTGGAATGAAGTTGGTTCAATATAAACTAGGCCTATGTTGTGTGTGTGTATATAAATATTTATATAAATGACCTAACTATATACTATTAAAAAAATTTAAAGTAGCTTAGATGTAACTAAGCTACTTTTGCCACATTGCTGTAGCTTAGCTTGCTACATTTCACTGAGGGGTAGCTTCTGTGTAGTGAAGCTTCATTTAATGTAGAGTAGCTAGTAGCTTAGCTCACTACATTTTCCAAGTAGCTTGCCCAACACTGTCTAGTACACATCCCCATATCCAACAAGGAGCGCCAAAGAGCCAAGAACATTAACCTAAACTCTGATGCTAATTATGAACAGGAGAATTTTTAAAGCTGTCGTTCCTCAACCTATGTAGTTAGCTTGAAAGAAATGCTATGCTACTGTTACGCTACTTATGCTACTTTATAGACTATAAAGCTATTTGGCCAGGCGGGCTAACATTTACGGCTTACAATAAATAAGCCATCCAGATCTATTCTCCACTATGGTTTAAGCCATGCTTTTCTAATCATGTTTAGTTTTGGGGTTTTCCCGTATTAACACGTCTAACTGCGCTTTGACTGCCGCCTTAAATGCAACTCAGCGGCTAAGAGACGTCAACTGGGGTCTTCCCTGTGAAAATCAGTTGCACATGTTGACTGCTCATCAGCTGAGAACATTCCCTTCGTCCCACTGTCACAGTGACTGTTAGGGATGTTAGGAATGTGTAGTGACCAAAATATGTCAGAGGTTGTGGTTAATGGTGCCTCGGAGTGTAATATGTGCTTTGCCACCCCCGCGCTTTCACTTGTAGTGACCTTCTCAGTCCAAAATACAGATAGAGAAGATCAGAGTGTGGGAGGGGAGGGAAGAGGGATGGGAAGGAAACTGGAGAGATTAGGAATGGCCAGTACGTAGTCCTGACTGAGTGTGCCATGTAGTCTGCTGTACACCACCTAAAAAAGAATTTGGGTTACGGTGGCATTTCTTTAATCAGTTAATGTTTATTATTTGTATAGGACATCATTTGACATTATTTACCTTTCAGACTAAGATTTCCTTTTTGTGGTTGACGGTGGGAGAAAATTGTTTTCGCAGCAGTTTCAGCTTGTGTAATCTTGATTGAGAGCGCCTGCATTCTCACTTGGAAGTATTTCTCTTTAGTAATTTTTCCAGTAAAAATCGGTGTCGATTTAAGACCAGAACAAAAGGTTTTTCATGTTACATTGCATTTAGTATGCTCCTTACTGTTTGAGGCTACTAACTAAATGACTAAATACATTGTTTTTCATCGCCTTTTAAAAAGGCCTATTTTACTTCAATGCCAGTATTGGCAGGACAGGACCTTTCATACCATTACTAATCACTACTACAAAAATATTTTTTCTCAATAACAATATAACAAATGTTCAATAAATGTTTGATTTAACTCATTTGAATCACGAACAAATTAGCACTTGATTGTTCAATTAAGATATTTATTTTGTTGAGGAAAGGAGACGTAGGAAATATTTTACTTAAGTTTTTTTTCATGCATATTTGTTGAAAAAACATTTGATCATAGTTCTTTTGAATGTTCTACCTAAGATTTGTGAAGTGGACCACTCTTTGGCATCTTCTGGCTATAAAGAAAAGTTTAAAACCACAATTAACCATCTGGCTTCTTGAACTTGCACTCAGGAGCAAAAAAAGCCTTTAAATTTATCTTAAGAAAAAAGAATTGCCCAGCACTATGTAGATCTTGTTGGGGTTAGGGTTGTGGTTTGGGTTAAAAACAACAATTTCAACAAGGCAAAGGAACGTCTGTCGTCATGGTTAGAGAATAACTACTTGGTGAAGGTTAGGGAACGGTTGGGGAAGAAATGTTGACTGTTGATAGGAAACAGGAAACAAACATTGGTCTCCCATGTCAGAGCCTATTTTTTTTTGTTGACACATCCAGCCACCCCGACCTCCTCCTTACAAAGTTTCAAGGCTTTTTAACAACCAACAACTTTGACAGACGAGTCATGATTTATCCAAACCCCTAAAAGTCGGTGTCTAATTCATAGTCAGACATTTGCACTAATATACTCTCCTTTTCTTCTTGGGAGGACAGTCATATGTTTCTTTTACAGTGAGACAATAAAAGGGAAGAAACCTGAGGAGGGAAAAGGGGAAGGGCGATGTGGGTAAGAGGGATGTACTAGCAAAAGGTCGGGAAAGGTAGAATAGGCAGCAGAGCAGGGGGCTGGTGATGAGAAAGACCCAAAGGGTGGGAGCTTCTAAAGTTCAAAGCAGGCCACCTCAAGGCAGAAGAAGGGAAAATACATGATCTACAGGGCACGCAACGCCAGTCCAGCAGGCAGGAGAGAACTTGGAGAGAGGTCCAGCTGAAAGAGGCTGAGAATCCTTGAGGGCAAACGAGGGATTAAAGTGGACAGCTCTGGACGGGGCCGCGGAGCGTGTGCGCCATAATTGAATTTCACGCTCGCTGCCTTCTTCTGAAGTCGTGTAGCAAAGCGATCATTTGAAAAGAAAGCTATTAGTCAAGCCCTCTGCTAAGCTCAGAGCTGTGCCATAGGAAATCTGGGATTAACCAGGCAGCAGGCTTTGGTGTACTCCGTCAAAACACAAGTGTCACGGCGAGCCACAGGAAAGGAGGGACAGCAACAGTGTATGTGGCGTAAAACGGAGATAAACGCACATCACCTCCCCTTTGAATGCTCGAGCTCCATATTTGTCATCTTTAGATGTGTTAGTGTTAGAATGAATTAAATGTAACTATCTCAAAAATATATCAGGTGTTAAAAAGCCTTAAACTAAATTTACAAAAACTTTAACGTTGTTTTTTTCTTTTTTTTCCCCACTGATATGTCAGATTGTAATCCTCTGGGAGTACACACCCCTAAACTAAAAGACGTATTGTTGTGACACTGGATTGTGCTGCAGGAGGCTGCTCAGTCCTTTTTTGTGGTCACTGCTGCCAGCTCCAGCTCATCGTGTTCATTTTAGCAAAAAACTTAAATGAATAAATCATTTTTCATCCGTTAGTTCGTTCATTTCATCCATTTTCTGTCACTGTCCAGGTCACATTAATTGAATTAATTATATTGTTAGGAATTATTGTTAAATTCTGCTGGGAAGTACTGAAGAAAACAACTAATAAATATAAATATAAGGGGCTGGCTGTGGTTCAGCAGGTATAGCGGGTTGCCTGTTAAAAGGTCAGCGGTTCAATCCCTGGATCATCCAAGCTGTGTGTCGAAGTGTCCATGGGCAAGATACTGAAGCCCGAATTGCCCCTGGTGGCTGTTCCACCAGTGTATGAATGTGTGTGAATGGTGAATTTGATGTATTGTAAACGCGATAAGAGGGCGCTATGCAAATATGGAGCATTTAGATTTTTATCTTGTTACCTGTGTTGATGTGTTGGTAATTGAGATCAATAAACTTATCAGGATTCAGGGGGGAGCTCTTGTTATTAAGTATGAATTTTGTTTTTCAATTATGCCAAACAAAGTAATATTGTGGATCACAACTATTCACACTTAATGTCACTTTAAGATAATTTACACTATGTTCCCTTGTGCATCTTGTTTCTTTGTCAGTCAGTTGCTCAGTGTGCTCACTGCTTGTGCCTGTTGCTAATTTTCTGAATTTGGACCTCATCAGTTCATAGCAGCTGCATATTTTCTTTTGCCCAGTTAAATATGTTTGCATTCGAGTTAAACTGATTTGTTTGTCATTGACATTGAGTGAATAGGACATTCAGGCTCCACTGTGTCTCTGCGGCCTGACTTTCTTGGTCCCTCACAAGTCACTTCATTGCACTAACACTCTCAGTCTTATATCTTTATTTTGAAAGCGACTGGGCCAATTTGGACCGTGTGAAACAGCTTCAGCAAAACAAGCAGCAGTTGTAATTTCCTTTCTGTAGAAGAAGCTTCTTGAGCTGATCGTTGTCTGCGGAACATGAGCAATACCTGAACAGCTTTATATATATATATGGAAGTACTATATTACTTCGTATTATTAGAATGTGGTTCAGAATTATTAATGGTGTTGCCTACTGTTGCTGTCTGCTCATAGTTTCTACAGAAGTAGATTTAATGACAAAAGTTAGAGCTGATAGTGGGAATTAATATTGACTTTTAATCTTGTGTGAAGAACCTCATAATTGCTCCAGAGCAAACAGCCATGAAGCTCAATAATCATAATAATAATCATTAACTTCTTGTTTTGTAAGAATGTTTTAATTTTGTTTTGCAGGGTTTGTTTTTGTAACTCTTTTCTAAAATAACATTTTTATTGTTTCTTAACACAGTAATGGTTGATTGGCAGGTATGGGAGCAATAAAGAAAGACCAGAATGGAGCAATTATTCAGCTATTTACAGATGATGAGAATCTTCTGTCAGGCAACATCTTAAGCTTCCTTTCTTCTGATTTCCAAACACACAGAGAGCTACAGCATGCTCTCGCTAAACACTGACTGGCATGTGCAGTAAAGGAAGAGAGCTCTCATGAAGTAGAGCGATGCTGTTTATTTTGTTGTGCAGAATGAGAGAAAATAAACATTGTAACAGCATAATTAATCAAAGACAGCACTGTTGCTTTTCACTTCCATTGTCCCAGAACCTACAGCAGCACAGATTACATTGTTACATGGCAGCTTTGGACACAATTACATGTTTATATGTTATTATGGGTTGCCATTTTTTGATCAGCTGTGAACAGTGGAGGAATGGTAGAGATTTGAGCCTGGATATATCTTGTACATATTTTCACATAGACTCTAAAAATGGGAGTAAAGAAAGTTGAGAAAACTCAAAATTTCTAGGCAACAAACTTAAAATAAATGGTATTAAAAATTTCTTGAGTTAAATGTAACATGCACAACTTAGAATTTTCACTTTTATTACCTCGCCCCCAGCTGGGGTGAGCAATTTAATCTAAATTAACTAAAATCTATGGATTGTTTTCTTTTAAACGTTCAGTTTTTATCTAGGCTTGATTCCAATTAGTCATTTTCTAATCATGACTTGTCCAACACTGTCTCTTTGAAATTAGGTTTAAAATGAGGCCTGACTTGAAGTTGACACACCTCACCCCTAATTACATCGAGTTATTGATTAAAACGTTATAATATAAAGTAAACCTTCCAAAAAAAAAAGCTTTCCTGCATCCCACCTTAAGAACACAAATTTATAGAACCTTCCATTGTAATAAACAGCTAAAGATTTTAGTGAAGAAGTTAATGAAACAAACAATTTTTCCCCTTTAAATGCTAATAATTTAAACAGTTCTTATCTATACCAAATAATATAGCTTGGCATTTTAACAACGAGTCTCCTCATCCACTTCATAGTACAGACTGAAGCTCAGAAACTTTTATTTTATTGTAGCTGAATGTATTCAAAGAGCAAACTTTCAGAAATGCAGAAACCAAACTGGTTTACACTAAAGTCAACAAACGGTTTGTCGGCCTTTGGACGAGGATCTGAACGTGTTTTCAGAAGTGCTGCTGAGATGCAGGCCAGACCAGACTGGGATCACATTCAGCACTTTACACAGCCGCAAGACACAGATCGATCGGCGCCGTTTCTTTGGAGAAAAGAGCTTTCCCGTGAAAAATAAGGTGACAAAGCGTGTTCTGTCTGTTTGTGTTGAGAGCTGCAAAGACAGATGAGCTCGTCTTCAAACACTCTCTTCAGGGCTCACACCTTACTGACAAAAAAAAAAAAACTCCTTTGATTTGAACGTGTTTTGGACTGATTTTGTTGTCTATGTGCTTAACTTTCTGAATTCATGTCAACACATCGAGATTTCTCCCTCTCTCGCTCTCTTCTTCTCTCTCTCGCTGGCCCGCCTCGGAGGAATCTCAACACTAGAATGTTATACACAACATTCTTCCATGTAGAAGTATGTGCACGTTGTTCTTTATAATTTTGGCTTCACATTGGGACAGCAGAGCCAGATACTAGAGCAGTACTTAGAGTAATGAAGTTGTTGAAACACTGTGTCCCAATTTTTCACTTAGAAATATTTTGCAGCCTTACATGCAAAGCTTAGAAATCTAAACATATTTTTGCTCTATTTATAGTGTCGTCAAAGTGTAGCATAGCATAGTATTTGTAGAATTTGTTGTGTTTCTGTGCAATCAGCTACAACGGCTGAAGGATATTTGAGTGGTGCGGCTATGAAAATGTCTCAGCCTTCCTTGACAGGGCTCTCACAGCAGAATGAGAAGCAGCAGGTCAGACTCGTTTGCTAATTAGCAGCCAATTAGAAAGCTGAGGTTTCAGCGTGACACCCCCAGTGTTTGTTTCCTGCTGGTGAGTGTGCAGCACCGATATGACCCCGCACCAGTATCCATGGTTATGCTGTGGATCGCTGCTCACTGGCCCTGTAAACACAGAGGGCCTTCACATGACACACACACACACACACACACACACACACACACACACACACACACACACACAGAAGACAAGTGCTTAGTGTGGTTTAATATGCCCAGTGGCTTCAAACAGGATAAATCCCACAGGAAAGCTTAGATTTAACTTATTCCAATAAGACCGGTGTTATATGATCTTTCCAGGCAATATTCATTTGTCTATTTACTTGTGTTTTTCTTTTATCATATTTGTGAGTAACAGTGATTAGAACATAATCAGATTAAAATATAATCATCAAAATAATAACCTTTTTGTACGCTTTATTGTTGAAGCATCTAACCTTTAACAGAATTTTAAACGTGCACTAACAAAAGGACATGTGAGTAACAAAATAAAGATTCAGAACGGATTCTCTCAAGAAGAAGATTTCTGCAGGAGAACTGTTCACACTAAGACTGTTGACACTCCCAGGCAGACACTATCTGCATCTGAATCAAAAAAGGGCCTGTAGAGAATAAACAGTGCTCTATCAAATAAGCTGAACCTAACGTAACTTTTTGGTCTCTAGTTTTGTGGCAGTCGAGTACGTGCAAAGCCAGTGGCAGCTGAAAAGGTGCAGCTGCTTAAAAATGATCACCTGCTTGGGTTGACCTTCTACCAGCCAAAGCAGCCACTGATATTATGAACTTCATCACAGTATGCAAATAACAGACAATTAGCCTAAACATGACATTTGTTATTTGTCATTATTTTTCTCTGCCATTGAGGGGGCAGGAGATGTGTTGGATTATTTTATGTGTGTCGAAAAATTCTATCAACAAATCCTGGCTAGTTTTATAAAAAGACATGAGAAAGTGTAGCATTTCAAGACATTTTTTAATACTATGTCAAAGCGATAGAAACAAAGTGCTACTCAAGTTAATATCTACTGAAGTTAGCATGCTAACTAGCTAGTCCCAGTCCGTCCTTGTCACACCATCACACCACAGCTTAAGCCTCCTCCCCGGAGTTTCAGCCGTGAGATGCGTGTGACTGGTGAGTTTGCAATGCTGCACAAGGTCTCTTATTCAAAATGAACTCACAACATGTCAAGAAGGAAAATAATCTCACACCTATTTTCCTTATCAAACAGAAAAATACAACTGTAATTTACACCTTCTGAATTCATCTCGTCTTGGTTAGTCTTTCCACTGTTCCATCAATCACCAACTCTGGCTTGGTCAAAATAAATACCGAATTCCCTAACTGATTTAGATGTGAAAATATTTAGGCTCTACATGATGCTGTCACTGCCTCTCTGATGCCTGAACTCCCTCCCACTCCTCTAAGCTAGCAACACCACTAATTTAGCTGCACAGCTAACTGAGCTAACTGGCTAACAGCAGTTAGCAGCAGTTGTGACCTGATATGTGATATGCTGCCCCCTATTTTTATGAAGAATGAATTTGACAGGTGAAGAGTAGTCTCAGTTCTTACACCTTTAGAGTAATTAGTTGTGCTAGCTAGCTAGCTAGCTACGTTGGTGTTAATGGTGTTGACAGCCCCTGAAGCCCCCTATGCTTACCATAACCATCAGAAATGTTAGTGCCTAAACCTGTCAGAATGCATGTGAAACGACTAACCCTACAACCGCAAGAATGGTTAGTCTCCTTTGTGTTGCTGAAACGTAGCAAACTGTTCATTATGGACGCTGAAGGGTACCTTTAGCGTCAAATAGTTACACTTTGTCCTACCTACCACCAGCTTACCGCTGTGAAACCTCAGACCGTTAAGTTGAGGTAGAAAAGTTATGCTCAGGTGCACTATTAGCTGTAGCCATGGCAGGGACATTTAAACTTGTGAAAAAAAAAGTTGTGTAAAGCTTTTTTGACTCCAGAGGGAGCTGTGTGAAGTCTGATAAATGTTGTCAAGTGATGTCATCTGGCTGTCAACTGTTGGCAGTCAAGTGGAGTTGTGGATAATGTAGACGTCAGATTTTGACAAGGAAGAAGAATGTGTGGAATGAAAAAAGATGTAAAAAATGTAGTTGTTTTAGGCAGAATGTATTTGTGGAGCTTGGGACAGAACACAGAGTTCTTTCTTTGCAGTTTGATGATGTCTGTAAGGAGTCTCGTCTTTGTAGTATCTTATAAATCCATGTGGGCTGGATGAGTGTATGTGCATGCCACAAATACAACTGAGACCAATAATACATAAGACACGTAAGGTTTCAGACTGTACTTTCATTAAAATCTCAATCTAAATAAAAATTCTTGAATTGATTCTCAAAACAACACTGTAATCTCTGAGACATTCCTCTTTTGAAATGATTGTAATTTTTCATCTGTTGTCAGACTCTAATCACAGATGCCTGCTACTTTTCAGTGCATTTATCCTTTCACAGCAATAAAACACGACAGGGACATTTCTTTCTCACATCCTAAATATCATCGCCACATCTCATCGAAACTCTGCACATAACAGCCCTCCCTAATTTAACCTCTTCATCTGATCGCTCTTGTCTCGTCCTCCCACCATCTCTTCTGTTCTCTCCCCCCATTGTCTCCCATGTCTCCCTCCCCTTCCATCCCCGGGCCAAACTCCTACCACCTCGGGGCTCTCAGGGCTTATTTGGGTGCTGCTTCCCAAGAGGGTCCAACCAAGCTGCATCGAATTCCGCTGGCGCTGGCTTTGCTTGTCTTGGAAATAAAACAGGAATCACAAAAGGAAAAGAGCAAAGGAGATAAGATGTTACACGCGTCAGAACCTTTCTTTTATTTTCCAAATAGCATTAAACATGTGTGACAGCACGCCCGGCCCTCCTTTGTTTTTATGGGTTTCTTTCATGAAATGAGGTCTTTCTTCACACCCCGCAACCAGGATGGTATCACTACTCTGCAACTATCTACAGCCTCTTGGCGAGATAATGGGTCTTTTTTAAAGCACAGCGTTCACAACAGAGGGAAAGAAGCACATATTTTACAGTTTGCGAATCTTTGAGCCTTGCCAATTAGACAAAACACAATCACCATATTAGTCCTCACGTATCTGCACTCATCACAAATAGATATTTTTCAAGCTCCGTCCAAAGTACAGCTATTTATTATATTAGCAACATACAATCGAAACAGCAGGCTTCAATTTAGATGACATCATTCATTAGAAATTCCCACTGCACTTATCTGCATTAGATCTCTCTAAACACTCAGAGATGCAGAATTATTTCCTCTTGAATAAATATAACAAAGTGATGCAGTTTTTGAGGTTTGTATTTGTAACTATTTGGATATGTGAAGGCATACGCTAAACAGTAAACAGCATCAACTCATACACTCATACACACCAAACACCACATCTCTGGCTTTTTCTACATGTTTGTCTAACAGTCTGTGCTTTTATAAAACAATGAAAGTGCACAGGAACAGAAACGTGTTTTGAAGCTGATGTGACACCTATTAAACAAGAACAGCATCTTGCTAGTCTCCTTTCAGCCTCCCTTGTCTGATGAGGCCAGACCAGGCTCAGGTCTCAGAGACACGCAGACCCATCAATTCTTTTTTTCTTTTTTTTCCCCATTAGCAGATATACATCTATTCATAACCTCCTGAAAGAAAAGGACATTTGGCAAAAAACAACAACCCACACATGGCCGTCTTCAAGCAGCTACATAAAGTCGCGTCGGGGTGAGGCGCTCCTGCAGCGTGTCACGTTCGAATGTTTGGGTGGAGGAATGTTATGGTGTGTGTCTCTTCTGCTTTGTGTATCTCCTTCTCCACTGAAGATAAATGGTCACAGTGAAATGGGACACTTTGTCATAAAATGCAGTGTCGTAGCACAGGTTGTCGTGCTACTTTCCAACTGCAACTGACTACAACAGTTCATCACTGGCAAATTCTCTAGGATAAGTTATTTATGTTGTTGTTTCACAAGGATTTAATGGCGTGGGATTGAGCTTATAGTAGGAGAAGCCAGCTGTTAAGGTGTAATTTTGCTTCAGAGTGCTTGTCAGATGGTCGAACAGTGTCTGTCAGAATGGTGACACATCCTTCACTTTTGCTTTTACATGTAGATGAAGGACTCTCTGTACAAACTGGATATAGCAAGAAAAACGAGCAGCACAAACAACCAGTTTAGAGCAAAACAACAAATGTGAACTATTGGTATTTCCTAAAAGTGTCTCTTCTGAACATTCATCATAATTTACAGACTGGCTTTTCTAGTTCCATTCTCATTTATCATACTTGCCATAGCTTTGCACACACACAATTTTCCTGTGCAAAGTCGCTGCCCTGGTTTAGACAATCTGGCAAAACTGTTTGCAACCTGTCTGATCGACAGCTCATGCTCATTTCCCTGTCTGTCACCTAGGGCTGGGCGGTACGGCCAAAAAGTAGCAGATTTCCGGTATAAAGCATATATATCGGTATTTTCTGCTAAGCGGGCTGGGGAGGAGTGGGGCGGTTTTAGCGAGTACGTTTTTACTACTTCATTAGACATCTTACCCCGGACTCACACACGCGGCGTGTGTGCCGTTATGGCTGCGCCGCTGCTGTGCCGGACCAAATCGCTGCCATTGTAGTCAGTGCTTTTGCTCACACCTGAAGCTTGTACCCCTCAATAGCCCCTTTTCCACTGCACAGTACCAACTCAACTCGCCTATATTTGGTTTTCTATTGTGGAAAAGTTGTACCTGTACCTGCTTCCAGGTACTTTTTTTTGTATCACCTCCTTCAAGGTTCCAAGTGAGCTGAAACGATACTAAAATGTGACGTGAAAACACAGCAGACTGTTGATTGCAGGAGAGAACCATCACTTTTCACTGCATCATCATTGCGCGCGCCAGACAGAGGCCAGTAACAGAAAGTTTTATATTTTAGTTTTCTTATGGAATTTCATCACTAAATCCACTTCTGAGAAGTTTTGAGGTGAGAAATCAGCTGTGTAGATTTCAAATATTGACAGTTTTACCAAAAGTGATGGTGGAACGGAATTGTGCTTGAAAGTTTTCGGAGTTGAGGAGCTCCGCAAGTGGCGGCGGGGGTAGCCTGCGCCAACCCGCGGGAGGAGCTCGCGAGGCCGGCCAGCCGCCCGCTCACAGAGCCCTCTGCTCCCGCCGTCACACAGACCGCTGCAACGGCAGAGGAAAACACAGCTGAAGGTTTTCGCACCGCTTATCTGTCTTTATAGTCTGAGTTTATCTTAAAATGTTTTAACTTAAAACATGTTTAAAATTTAAAAAATAAAGAGAAAGCTGTGTGGATCGCTGGTGTGTCTGTTGCATTGAACATTACGTCGCAGCTGTTGTGTGTGGCACTGGCGTCGCTATGACGACCAGCTACATTGAGGGGTACTAGCTAAATCTACTGGAACACTGTGTAAACTTCAGTGTAGAAGGTGGTAAAGGCTCTCAACACCCCTGTATATATGCTAACATATCAAAAGTAGGCTGTACAGTTTACTTAACAGATGCATAGCACTCAGTGGCAAGGCAAAGCAAGTTTGTTTGAATAGGACATTTCAACAACAAGGAAATTCAAACATAAAACATAAAAGCAACAGGGAAATATAAAAAAGTTTAAAAGAAAATAAAAACAGGCAGGTCTTTCACCATTGCTTATTTTACTCCTTTGATTCCCCATCTCCCTTTCCTTTATATAACACTTACCAATATAACACTTAACCTTGTTTCTTAGATACAGTCGTCACTGTAAATCCAGATTGCCCACGCAACAAACTCTGGTCAAAGCAGTTGACAGCGGGCCCTGTCAGCATGTTACGTAGGGACTCTAACCCTTTAACACTTAGGGACTCTAACCACTGATCATTTCACTGTTCTTTCTGCAAGTTTTTTTCAGAATAGTTCTCAGTCATTTGTGAGTAAAGCGACCTTATAATGAACTTTTGGAGGAAATTAGATTGTCTTGGAGAGGAGTTCTGAGAGCCATCTAAAAGGAGTGAGGTAATGGCTGGTGAGCTCCGACGGAGTTGCCAGCTCTGATTTTGGAGACAGGTCTTAACATGGGGGGGAACCAAAGCTGGCGGCAAGTGTGTTCACTGCCACTCATAATTACAGTCACCCCACAGCTGCCGTTTCCTGGTGCACTTCAGTTTGTTTTCTCGACTAAATGCATTTCAGAGGAGCGTTACATCAGCGCTCAGTGCCTCGAGGAATCTGCACGACAAGCGTTTAACGCTGTAGAAGCGACTGAATGAAAGCGCCAAGGCCATGATGACATTTCATATTAGTGTGGCTAAATGGATTTCTAAGATTGTCACTAAAGAGGGGAACCTCCATTCTCACAAAACATCAGCTGCTACCATGGTTGTTATGACGGTGTCAGTAAGAAGAGTCTGTGTTATAGACCACAGATGACATAAAGCAGATGTTTACATTATGTCTGGGATTTTCAAGGTTTTTCATTTCTTTCCATACTCAAAGGTAGTATATGAGCTGCACTTGCAATACTTCACCCCACTGTCAGTCAAAATGAAGCAGTTCTTAGCAAAGTGGAGTGGAGTTCTAGGAGGACAAATAGACTTAAATGTTAAGGTTCACAGTCTGTGTTTACGCACGTGTGTGTGTGTGTGTGTGTGTGTGCGCGCGCGCGCGCGCTATAAATGGAGATTACATAATCCAGCAGTGTATGAGCGAGCATGTATACAATCAAAAACTCACTCGTGAAGTGCGTCAGCTATGGACGCTTTTGACTCTTGGACATTTTCATTTCTCTTCTTTAACCCTGGCTATTTTCCTGCAGTGACAAAGCTACTGTGAGCATTTACCCAGGATACTTTTTGACTCCCAAGCCCCTAATGCTATGTAAATATTGCTTTTGAGGGATGTGATTCCTAGAACCGACATCATGGAGACACGTTATTAATAGCAATATTTGCGATGACTTGAAATAACAGATCGAAGACGTGCAAACTCCTCTCACACTCTGCACTACGTCTGTTCACTCCGGTCACAGGGTGCAATGTGGAGCATTTTTGAGCTATTTCCCTGCCAAACACAAACAAGACATCGATCACATTTACTTCAAATGAAGTAAGCTGTTCTGATGAACACAAACAACTTTATTTGAATACCAAAATCGTCTTATTATAATTTGTGGAGTAATACAAATGTTAAGATACCTTGTATCTTAGAATATGACAGGTGAGATGTTTTGGCTAGGAGTCCACTTCCTTAAAATATTAGCTGAAAGAGACAAAAATTAAAGCTTAAAATCTGGAAGCTAACACTGCATTTCTGTATTACTGTATCTTTAGATACACAGATATAAAAACTAGCAACAACAAAGAACTGTGTGCTGTATGCATGTATGTTTTATATGAACAGTATTGATAAAATCTACCTATATGTAGTTCCAGTACCTCCAAATCTCCCTCTTAAACTTATACAGTATTGAGTACATTCTTAGGTTGTATTGAGTTACTTGTTTTCCTGCCTTCAGGGAAAATGTTTTCATGTCAAATGAAGGAAAGTAATGGAACACAATGGCTTCCATATATCTTACTTTAAAGAGTCAGTTCACCCAAATTTACATTAAAAAAAACAAATTCTCACTTTCCTCTAATGGTTTCTAGTTTTGCAGAGTTTTTTTTTTTTTATATGTCCAGATTTTGAGAGATTTCTGCAGTGACCCCAATGCAATGAGAATTTTGCTTGTGCTCAAAGCTGGACTTACACTGTTTCTGAATGAAGATGTCTGAATTGATTTTCACATGTATTTTTCAGTGCTCTGAGCACCACACATGGCATTCCTTTCAACTCAGTTGTATTGGGGTGAAAGCAGAAATCTCAGAGATTAAAACAAAACCTGAGCATTTAAAAAGTGTCTACATACATACTTAGTAACTGCTCCGGGAAGAAAGCTGGATTTAGAGCTAAGCTAACTCAGCTTGCACCAGCCTACTCGTGGTACTAATGGGACTAACCTAGCTAACTGTAAGTCAGAAACTGCAGCGTGCACATCTTACAGAGACCTGGCTCCATCACAACATCCAATCAAGCTATTCTTTTCTTTTTATTACATTTTATTTATTATATTTTATTCTGAATGTAAATATATGTGTATACGTACTCTGTGCTTGAGTAGCATAAAGGGGCTACAACTTACATTTCATTGTGCAAACTTGTGTTGTAAAATGACAAATGACCTGGATTCTTTAATGTATATTTTTTGGAATGTTTTTTGGTTGAATAGAGTTTTTTATGACTCACAAGAATGAAGCCACTGGCTGCCTCAAGGTAGGGGAAAAAATATGGCCGGGCCACGAGGGGCTATTTTCTTTTCAGTTCATCTGTTGATTCCTTCTTCTACTGATAAACTAAATCTCTAGGAAATGTCATCAGATGGCTTATTCATGCAGTCACAGTCATATACATTTGAGATGCTGAAACCGGCAACTGTTGGCAATTTTGAATCTTGATAATTATTTGCAACAGCTGATCTATTATCAGTATTGTTGAAATATTAATGTCTGTCAGCAGGCAGTAGGTCAGGACACCCGTTTGACACCAGCATGGCTAGCTGCGAGACATAACTTTTCCCAATGCTCACTTTCTTTTACAATGGAGATGCGACTTGACTGTTAAATCAAAAATCGCGTCTTCTATTACAACTTCGCCTATTGTACATGGTGACACACGGCAGGACAAAAGCGAGGTAAACACACGGTAGCCTCTTAGCTTGCAGCCTGACAAACAAAGCCATTATTAATTGTCAACAGAGGTTTTTTTGAGACAGTACACTAAAGGAAGCTGGGGAATGCATGGAAATGCTTGAATGGAAAGTGGCAGAGTGGATTCCAGGGAGGTCTGCGGCTGTTTTGCTGCTGATGGGTATGGTGCGTTAAAGCTTGTCACACAAAGCCCAGCAGAAGTACACTCTCTGTAAACTTTCCGGGAGCTTTTTAAACAGAGAGAGTGCCAGCCTACCCAACCAGAGACGGAGCAGGAGGCACAGCCAAAATGTCACAGTCACACATACACAGTCCGAACACACCACAACCACGGTGTGTTAGATTATACGGTTCCTTTGTATTTATATTACCTTATGTATTTAGATTACATGGCTTCTTTGTATTGGGCAAGTTAAACACACAGGCCATTATTCATGATGCCAGCAGGGAGCCTGTTCGGCAGCAGGGAGGCACTAGTAGAACATCACACGGGAACCTGGTGCGAAAAAAACAACGCACAGTCCTCATGCTCAAACCAGGTAGTAATTGCTTTTCTGTAAATGTGCTCTTTGCAGCCTATGCATGCAACAGGCAACCATTTAAAAATATTACGGTGCAGGTACAACATGCTTAAATCCATAAAGATCACTTCTTAAGCAATCAGCAGCAGAATAAAACATCACTTAGGCAGTCAACGCATAGATGCAATCAACATAACACAACAACACAGCAGGTGCAGCAGACAAACGCATACAAATAAATGAGAGAGCTTGCACAGGTTTTGCTAATTGCTTTGTGCACAAAACCACACTGATGTTTGTTTGCTTCTGGAGAAAATGTTACAACCCATCAGTGAGTGTGTCATCGCACTATTGGTTTTTTTTTTTATCAGCCTCGTGTGAGCTCTAAGCACCTCAGTCTACTCTAGGTCCTGCATCTTTTTCTTTTGGTCAATCTCAATGCATAACAGGGCTGCAACTAACTATTATTATTATTATTATTTACTCTACTGATTACTGAATTGTTTAGCCCGTAGAAAAAGCGGTCAGTAGTCATAAAATTAGTGAAATCAGCCCAAAGTGACATCTCAATTGTTTCTTTTATCCGACCAACAGTCAAGAGACATTTCACTATAGGGGTGCAATGGATTACAAAACTCTCAGATTGGATCATATCACGGTTTTGAGTCACGGCCAAGATCATTTTTTGGATCAGAAGCTAATTGGCTCTGTCTGTCGTCCCCACTCTGTGGTCTCGCTCCAGAGTCTTCAGCACTATCTGATGGGTTAAAGGCAGCAGATATTACTGAAGCTGGAATAAACAGAACAACGTTATGATCTCTGATGACAAGCAATCCCAGTGTCCAAGTTACACCACTGAAAACACCCCAAATCCCCAAACGCTTCACAGAGAGGTTTCACTCAATGGAGGCCAAAGTGACAGCTTTCAAATCACTCATTCTCCCCTTAACCAATCACTGCACTTCAGAGTTAAACATACCATGAATCTGCCATTACTATCTTTTCACTACAACTCTGCATTGCGATTTACAGAATTATTTATCAAATAGTTGTTCACACTGTGATGGTTAAAATTTGCAATGAATCCAAACCATGGTGGTGAAAATACACACGATTTTAGAAGCTGAAAGCAGCAAATCTTTGACATTTTTGCCTGGAAATTTACAGAAAATAAAATAAAATAGTGGCAGATGAATGTTCTTCTTCTTGAATAATTGTTGCAGCTCTAATGCACAATATGACAACAAGCCCACTCAGCCTCTATTGTCCCACTGCGCTCCTCAAATAGTCTTGGACAACAAGCATTTAACCGTCACCACTGACAGATCCACCACGAGCGAAGCCAGACTCAGCATGCAACCCTCGGTCGCGCATCATCGTTACCGTCTTCCCAAAAGGCTCGCCGGGTGATGCATTGAAGCGGTAATCGATTAAAGTCGATGCCAACTCTGTCGAGGTGTAATATGCGTTCTTGACCAATAGCAAGCTTGACAGTACTGTCCTGAGGCTGTAGGGAGAGCAGGAGACTCCAAAACAGAGGAAGCCTTGTAGCTTAGCTGTGTTGCTCCATCCACTTTTATTTAACCCTCCTCTGTATAAAGTGAAGTATAAAGTGCTCCAAAAAAGGAAGATGGAGTTATGAGACAGGAGTCGTCGACTGTGACTCTTGAATAACCTGTGAACTGCTGATGAAAGAATGAGCCTTTTGCGTCCGCACTCCTCGCGACCCCTTACGCTCTGCCAATGTCAGGCTGTGTCGATGAAAAGATACGCCACGCGCAATTAATAATTAAACACCAAACTTAGATTCATCCACATTTCTCAAGGTCCAGACAGCAGACCACAGTATCAAGCGTCCGGCGTATTTTATTGATGTCAAGTTTGAGTTTCCGGCTGATAACTCTGTTACCTTGAACTTGACTTCCTGCAAAAAGCCTCAGAGCTCTTTAAATTGGTCCTGTGTGTTCCTGTGAGTTGGATCAGCTTTAGCCCAGTTCAGAGAAGGCCACGGTCACTTCTCCTCCTTGCACTTTTATCTATTCCCTGTATTTTTCATCTTGTCGTTCAATCTTTTACTCTCTCTTAGCTTGAGAAAGACAAAGAATGTGACGAATTCTAATCGCACGGTTTTGTCTTACTTCTTACATCAAATGTCTTCTACCTGCAAATTTTTTCTGATGGCAATAAAAAGTGCATAGGTTGCTTGTAAAAACCCTCTCACCATGTGTAGTGGGTGACATGCAGGATGAGGCCTGATACGCAGGCGCTGTAGCTGTGACAAAACATTTCAAACACAGACCGTTTAAGTCTCTGCATGTCTGTTTGTATATCTTGCTGTGTGCGCACGCGGGACTTCCAATATTTATATTTGATTTATTTAGACCTTTGACCTCTTCAGGTTGCTTTCCTCTGCAGCTCAGCTGGGTGCTGGAACAGCTTTTTGCACCAGGGCGGGAGGGACATGGAGGGGAATCTGCTTAGGGCTCTTAATGTTGAAGTAATATTTCCTCATGCCACTGCCTTTGAAGTATTTGGTAAGTTCTGAGGGCTGGGCAAGATTGGAAGATGATGGATTCATAGAAAGCGTGTTTTTCATAACACACTGGACACATCTGGTGAACTGTAAAATATTAACGGATCCTCTTCTCTGGAATATGTTAATCTCTCTTGGCATGTGCAATCAGACAAGACACGACGCAAGCCCCAGCCGCTGCACACCACACCGGTTCATTTCTGTTAAATGTGTGCGTAAGTGTGTCTGGGACATCTTCCACTGTTTTCACTGCGAAAAGTGTTGATGAAACACCCATGGCTCGATTCCTCGTGTGATTGATGTGGATAAAGGTCGTCAAGCTAAACAGTTTGAAGGAGGGGAATACTAGAAGCCCAGCTGCATTGACAAGAGTAGAAACATGTCAGGCTGACTGCAGCTCCTCACTTACCCTCTCATACTAATCACTAAATTCACACAATTACTGCCACCATTTGACAGAAGTTTGGAAGATGTGTTGGAGCCACACTAAGCAAGATTTTTTTTTTAGGTAAAAATAAACACAAATTATCAGTCTGGATCTCAAAGTATCGCTGCAACAAAGAAAAGTACATCGCCAAACCGAAGCCCTTGTAGATATGCTGTGTTAGCACAAATGTGTTTCTGGTATCTGATTTGGACAGTTCTCCACATAAAGAGACGAAACGACGTAAAACTTGAGAGCTAAATGCAAGAACTTTCCTAAGCAATAGAAAACAAAGTCCAGCCTAAATACACAACAGGAGAGCATGATGTGTGTAGTTTACGGCTGTCACATGGCAGGCTTTCTGTGCTGAAAAGTGCTTAAAACGTTCAGAATTTGGACCAGTTAACCTTCAGGCTGAAGACTGAAAAGTTTCATTTAGCTGCTTTAATATCAAGACATTGTATTGGTAACTGCTCAAAGTACATTTGACTCATTACACCAATAGTTAGTTCTTTAACTTACTCTGACACAGGTCACACAGTCAGATGACTTGAGTCACGGATCTGAGGACTTTGACTTTGACTTTGACCAATGAATCGGGACTTTCTGACACGGAATGAATTGATATCCTTTTTTTAAGGCCAAAGATTAAACATTATGTTATACAACGTGTGCAGCCACAGACAACAGATGGTACCTTGGGTTTTCACATTTGAAGGCAAAGACTCTGCTGTGGTCAACAAAAACAACATTCAGTTCAGAAACAACAAAAGATTGTAACACATCCTGATACACTTACTTTTTTTTTTTTTTTAAAAGGTTATTAAGCATGTTTGAAAATAATAACACATTTTAAACATTCATATTTTCTTTAAATTTACTGTATTAACCGTTACTCTATTTAAAACGGCATTTGATGCGGCCGCTTAAAGACTTGTGAAGGACTTGAAACACAAAGTTTAGGATTTGGACTTGACTTGGGACTCAGAACTTAATAGCAAAGCCTCAAAACTTGCATGTGACTGGCGAAACATTGCCTCTGTCCCACCTCTGCTGTCAGAAGGAGCAAAGAGATCATTATTGTAAGAACACGTTGGAAAAACAAATGAACCTTACTAAGCGTCTCATCAGCGGATCATAAATGTATGTAACCAAACTGTGGTGTTGCAGTAATGCACTTTAGTTCTTGCCTAAGACGCGTGGTGTTCAGTTTTTACTGATTTCCATCAAAAATACTTTTTTTGACAGTTTACTTTGATGATCATCTGGATTTTATGTTTCCACAAATCTTTTGTGTCACAGTAAACCAGGCTCTTTGCTAGAAAAAGATAAGAGAAGTAAATAGAAAAAACAAATGAGCTCGTGGTAAAGTACATGTTATTTTTGAAATAAGAGTGACTTCACAGTCACACTTTGTGTTATTGATTTTTTTTAACCTGTTTTTTGACATTCAATATAAACGCAGATACATTTCCAGATTGAAAACAATTATATATTATATTGGTACTGTTGTGCTGCCGTATGGAAACCCCTGTGCGACACAGACATCACACCAAACTCCTCTTTCATGTCGCCGTTCTTTTACAATGTGTAGCAAAAACAGTTATTGTAGCCTCCCCTTGTTTATTTGAAACATCTGACCTTTCAACTTTCTCCAACGCTCTATCTGCCATAAGTTAGAGCAGCACTGTGTATGCATCAACTGTCACCCGCTGCTTTTAGGGGCCTTGTAGACTAAACCACATTGGTCATAAAATAGGTAAAAGTAACAAAAAATGCTAGGCTTGTTTAAGACAGATTCAAATGAATAAGCTTAATAATCCCAGGTCCTATCATAAATCCAAGAATGATCTGAGGCTGAGAAGGTGCAGAGATAATGTATGTCATTTTATCTTGGTATCTTATTTTTTAGGACTGCTGAGCTGCTGAGTTTTATTTTTTTACTTCCCTGTCATGGCTGTGTTCTTTTTGTAGATATTTTCGCAGATTCTTTCATTTATTACCTACTTGAACTTTTAAGATTGCGCAGCACTATAACACTGTCGTCGTTTATAAATCCCGTAAATGGGGGATGAAAAAAGGCCACTGGACTTTTTTGGAGAGTTCTTCAAAAGCCAGGCTCTGTGTTTACAGGTTGAGAAAGGGCTGGGCTCAGGGCTGTGGAGCCTGCAGTCTTTTACAACGTTGTCTTGTCTGTCACTTGACAGTTGACTGCCGTACAGCTATCCCCACGCTTAGCAAACAGTCCTGTTATATTTTCCGTTCGAAAAATCCTAGGGGTCACCAGTGTGTCTGACTGTGTTGGCTGAAGCCAGATGGGGGTTTTCCTATAAACAAGTGTACAGGCAGTATTTATACAGACTGTGGCACCTGACGCCATAACACTCATGACACTCTGTTTAGTGGCCAAAGTTGCCATAAGTCACTTTAGAGAATTAAGTAAATATTTTCATTATGGCCATGCCATTGTTTATTATAGAATGGCAAAAGTTCTAAATCTTGCCAAATCCTCTGTTAAAAAATCATTTAATAACAACTTGTCTAAAGTGAAGCGCCATGTACATGGAGCTGATTCCTGTTCACTATTCGCAAGTCTATTTAGTTTCAAACAAATCCAGAGACACCACCTGTTTCAACAGCAGTGTGAGTCAAGGCTCAGGTTAGAGCAGAGCATTACACAAACCATAGACTGAAAATGTTGGCTGCTTATTCCAATTTTTGCTACATTCACAGGAGGATAAAAGCATACCGCTGGCCTGGTGAGAGGCACATTGTCTTGTTCAAATACAGTTTGTCACCCATCACAGATACAGGCTCACATTCCACTCTGCTAAGTATTATCATGCTGCTGGATTAAAGCAGCATGAGACATGAGGATGCACTGTGCAGTATTGGATGCTGAAATTATTGGAGATTACCACTTGGCTTGGTGATGGTGTTAGGAAGAGTTCAGTCTTGGAGAAAAGCCTTTAAGATAAAAGCATTCCACTAAAGAGTGTTGGTCAGTTAAACTTTTGGTGGAAGTCATAAACAAGTGGACCTTTATTATAACAGCACTTTAGCAAAGCTGGAAACGGCCAATTATGGTGCTCCCATCACAATGTGTAAAACAAATGTTGTTAAGCAGGACTCAAGAAGGAATTATCATAATGAGCTCAGCTGGAGGATCCCCCATATTGATTGCAACATAAATTCACAATCATCAGTTGGAAATCCTGGACTAACCCCAACGTAAATATTACAGGCCACGAAAGCCTCCCGTAAATTTGGCTCGCCTTCAGCTCGGCTGGTGGTCGCCTGCAAGCCCCGGCGAGTGTGAGAGAAGCATGAAAGAGACAAAAGGAAGGAAAACATACCAGATGTGACCGCTCGAATTAATAATTTATCAATGAGGGACGCACAGGACCGATGAATAGATTCAGGAAAGGCTAAATGTGTGAATCCTTGGCTTGAAATATAAAAATCTAGAAACAGAAAGAGCATTATAATTCACCATGAAATACTGCAATCTCTGCTTTTGGTCCAAGTTAAATAAAACAAACGCTCGATTACAGTAAAGCTGCTCATGAGCCACGAGAAATTGTGTAATGACATTATTAGTGCATGGGCATACTATAATAGGAGAGACTACTTGTAACCAGCAGGCAGCCTTTGGTTTTCATATAATTTAAAAGGAATTGCTGTATAGTTTTCCTGTGTCATTGTGAAACGAATGTGATGCGATAACCTCTGTGCTTTCTGCCGCCACTGGGACCACTTTTTGTCTTGTTTTTATCTGTAATTCAGCAGCACTTAAAAGTTCAAATTAACTTATGTGTTTCACTACTGGCTGGAGCACATTATGGGGGGGGGGATTCCATCACTCTGTTAAATTTGCCTTCCACTTAGAATATATCCCCACTTTCCAAAAAAGTGTAGCCTCAAATGGGGCTAACTAGCTTTGAAAAAGGGAGCTTGGTAGTTATATCAGCTTCTACTAAGTCATCGGTAGCTTCTGCACACTCTCAGCGCAGTGTTTGTCCCAAGTGGACATGCGAAGAGCTTTGTCTTTGCCGTTGTAAAACAAAACACGTCAGCATATTTGAAAAATTCGTCCACAATATTGTCAGCTTTAGCTTCAGATTGCTGTTAGCATTGAACGCAAAAACATTTGGAGCTTGGTAAGCGAATGTTTCTTGCCAAATTTTTGATGGACACGTAAAGAACCAGATATTTGCTAACATAGTCCCATGCTCCAACATTGTTGATTTCAGAGGCATTCGAAATAGCTCCTTCCATTTGCACATACATGAAAACACCAGTACCAACATTGTCAGTCAGCACTAAAAATTCACGCCCCCCGGAAAACACTTATATGGGTGGTGCCGTAGAAAAATTAACCAAACTTTTTGGGTTTTTTTACAACTTTTAACGAATACATCCACAAGTTAAAACAAGACTGATACTGATTCCTAAGCAAAAAGTAATACAATTAAATGAAAATGAAACAGTGCTCAACACTAAGGGATATATTAAAATTTGGAAAAATGACCCACCTCACATATTATTATCTCACACCACTACATCGCAGACAACATCTGCCATCTTTAAGTGTGACATCGCACAAGCAAGCTCTGTGACCAATAACTTAGACACTGCCAGGTAATAAAGATTAACATCCGACCACGCAGATAATATAGGAGATGTTGTAAACATCCCGAGGAGAGTGACTGTCTGCCCTTCCAGTCACTCCTTAATCTGTGAATTATTAGGGAGAAGGGCAGATAATATGACGAGGATTTGGCCCGGCCGAGGCAATCGATAAGAGGACAACTGTTAAGTGGAAAAACTATCAGTTGATCCTGATGGATCTCCAAGTGCCACGTGTCTTGGCTCTTATTGTGTTGACACAGAGATACAGGCCACCATTCACTCAACACTGCCTCCGATAGCATCGGCCTACAACCTGGTTCTTTTGAAGACAGCCTTGTTTTCCTTTTGTCTTTTTTCCATCCACACGTTTCCCTTCGTGCCTGTCAGTAAATGGGCATTTTTCTTCGGTAAATCCTAAAACCAGCGGGCTCACCGATAACTTAATTGATAACGCGGATAAATCATGGTATGAACTGATTATGAAACATCAAGTTGAACTTGGCCGTCATTGTTGTCGTCTCTGTGTCTTTGTTTTCTTCTGCCTGTCTCCACCGACTCCCTGTGGGGGTTGTCACTGTGGTATAAATTGTCAGAGTGGGCCCTATCTGTCTCTGGGTGGGCTCTGGGTGGGCTTTTAAGCCAAGCCCATCAGTTAAGGCTTCATTAAAAAGGTTCCTCCTGATACTCCATGCTTTTAACAGACTATGATTTACTGTAACTGTTGTCTTGTTTCTGAGGTAATTGCACGGGTTTGTTATTGTTTGCCCCGGCTGATGTTTATGTACAGTATAGCGTGCAACTCCTTTTTGTTTCTTCAACCACACTATCTGTGTGTGTCAAGATATGGCATGAGTAGTCGCAGTGTCTTCAGCATTGTTTCCCAGAAGAGGTGAGTTGAATCCCAGAAAACTGCCCCTTCTGAGTTTTTTTTTTTTACAACAGAACTTGCCACATAAATATTTTGTTCAGATTCATGTCTTGTGAGGGGGCAGTAAGATAACAGAAGGCTTTCAGGTGGGAACCTTTTTTTTTGGTACAGTCTGTGGTGATAACACAGGTAGGCATGTCCAAGGGCTTTGGCTTTAGCTGGTCATATGTGCTTGGCTTTATGGACACATTTGAACAGACACACTGTAGCTGACTTCTCTACTGGTTTTGGCCAAAGACTGGTGAAAAATATGGGAGTCACACATAGATATAGACACGAGTTTTTAATCCTAGATTTGGATTTACCACAATCTTGGCAATTAATGAAGAAAGACATTACGAATGTGGGCAGGTACCCAGCTAGCCTGCTGGGTCTGGGCCGCCTTTGGCCTCCATGTGGCTGCCACATTCGGCTGGATTTTTTGATGGACTGAAAATCACTTTAAGTTAACAACACTCAACCTAGTTCTTGGCCGGTGGAATCAGCCCAATTTGGCAGATTCTCGGCCATCATTCATCATGAGTCACGAGATTTAGACTGCTTTTGGGCCGTAACGTTTTGGCGAGCCGGGAAGCGAGTGGAGCCAGGATGAAGATAGGACGAGGAAGTAATAATCAATTTGGCCAAGTTTTACAGGCTGAGGTACTTGTCTGATACCTCTGATATATGCATTGACTTTTTATAGTGGACGTTAATGGTATCCATTTGCAGTACAGTATGTACAGTAACACATTGATGAGATATACATGGTGGTCAATTCAATCCAATAAAAACTGCACACCCAGTGCATTTAGTTTAAAAGGTTATCTCCTATTAAACTTCCATTCCCATATTGCATAGGTGTTAGTCCCCGTGTGTCTGAGCTTGTCTCGGCTTTAACATATTGTCCATGAATGAGAGGAAATTATATTTTGGAAAGGGTCTTGGTGGCTTTCACAATATACTGAACCTAATTATTCAAAGTGTGATAATTCATAGTCGTTGTGAATGTGTGGGATGCTCAGGAAATATATACCTTTTCAGGTATCTCTTTTGTAATGGATGACAGGCAAAAGGGGTCACAGCAAGATACCAAAGGCCTGTAATGCCAATGACCAGTGATGGACAACGCTTTAATCAAGTTCTCATTACACTTTACTCCATGAAAAAGTAATTACATACTCAGCAGCCGAAGTAATGACTTACACTCCCAGCTGCGTCAGAGATGCTTCTAAAACTTCCACACCCACACGTCTCATCTTTGTATTTAAAGTGTAGAAACTGTGAAAAGGCGTTGTGCTGTAAAAAGCAGGCAGCCCTTCAATTTAGAGAATTTACTGCCTCGGTGACCGCACACAGCTCTTCAGAAGTCCCGACTTCAGCTGTGGCGTTCACCCACCCTGCAACTCTGAGCCAACTTACTGATCACCATGGAGTGGGTCTCCATTTTGTGTTGTGCACACACACAAGGATGCTTAAGCACGTCTGCAAACAGAGTGCTGGTAAACATGGATGTAAACAGCTTTCAAAATGTTCCAAATAATCATCTTTGAAATTGTTTCATGAGGAAGGACATGCTCTACAGGGCAACTTTAAATATAACTAAACAGTTTTAGAGGATACTAGTCAGATTTGAACATCAATACAACGTCACTGGTTGCTTTGCCTGCTGTTTGGTAAGGTTCTTACGAAAGGGAATTGAGCTTCTGTCAAGCCACAGCTATGTGCTGTAATGTCATGTAAATATTCTGATATGCAACAACTATTTTTCTACAAAATTATATGCAGCTGGAGGAATCATAATATTCAATACAATGTTTGTTTGCAGAGCTGCAAAATGTTGATAGTGAACATGTCTGCAAAATGTTCACTATAAATGTTTTCCTGGTTTTCTGTGTATTATCCACTTGTGAAGCCATGATTGAGGTTTGACAAAGTTCAGGCAACTAAAACCACTTGGTTGAGGTAAATTGTTATTCCAAATCATGCGTATGAATGTTATTTAGAGAAAACAGACTTACAACATGGTTTTTTCTCTCTTTTTCTGGTTCCTATGCAGGCAAGCTTTTATACAGCCCATACACAGCAGTAGTGGTTTATAGATCTGTGATGTAACTGAAAAGCCTGTTGTATTTTGGCTGAAGTAAGTATGAAGTGAGTTTTTTAGCTTTGATTCTTATTTTCTTTGCATTGGTAACAACTTTTCTGAGATTTTAGTTGACCTAAAATGCCCTCAACCCATTTCTATATGCCGTAAGTATGCTGTTTGATCCCCAAATACTATTTCTCTTGTTGCAAAGATTCTGTAGTAAAACTAACCTTGATAATATCCGAACCTACTGAAGGAGCCATTGGGAAAACATGCTATTTTTATAGGGCATTACGTACATTTATGATAGCTTTATTGTCTTGTAAGCATATGGGCAGTTCTCCAAACAGATCTTATTAAAGAAAACAGAAATGTATGTTTGTGGTGCCCTACGGTGCAGGGCTCAGGACGTGATGTAGTGTATGGAGCGTAGACAGGCCGCACAGCAGACTTGGCTTGTCTGGGATCTGAGTAAGAGGCTCATTTTTCACATCGACACCTTGTGGGGGCTCTCTAAGCTACTGAATCCACAGAGTAGATGTGTTTAATGTTTGTTCAGGAGGTAGGAAGGTCTGCTCTTTGTAAATTGTGTAAATTGATAAGTTGGCAGCGGCGGAGGATAGTGGTGGCTGATGGAGGGACGCATCCGTGAGGTTTAAAGCGGGCTTAAAGCTCTGTAAACAAACAGGCACGCGCTCTGCCGTCTGCCTGAGCTGAGATGGACCTCTGAAAAGAAACAATGCAAAATCTGGAACTTGTGTTGTATTCTGCAAACACTAACATGGCTGTTCTCCAGCTCGCGGCCCTGGCGGAGGATTTTTCAAATGCAAACATTTAAACGACTGTTTGCTGTGTCTTTCGTGCAAGTTCAAACTCAATTAATGTTGGCTCTCAAACTGTTACAGCTGACTGAGGTAGTAGTCAGAGTCAAGTGCCCTCACTGCGATGTGCCTTCATTGTGTCTTATTCTCTTTGAAAGGGGAGTTGAGGTGACCCAAGAAGAGATGTCATCTACCGGGAGTGAAGCGTGGGCCATGAATGCCGTGAAGGTCCTGGTCAATGGTCCAGAGGACAGACAGTGTCCTGGACACCTGCAAAGAGCTGCACAGGGTCATGGAGATGCTGGGAAGCTGACGGAGAAGACAAACCATGTACTGAAGAAGGAGCTGCCATCAACAGAGGGTCAGAATGGTAAGCTCAGATGATACTTATTTTTATTTTCACCTTGAAACAAAGCATCCAGGGACCTGTCCTTCAAATGTGCCTGTGATGTAAGCCAGTTAATATCATCAGCTTTCAGAGGTTTTAATCTTTGAAGATGTTACCCTGAATAATATTGCTGTTTTTTTATATAATAATAATTATTATAGAGAGACAAACCCACCATTAGGTCCTATATGATTGTAAGTGCTGATCATATGAGTACTCATGATTAGCCGCCATGACAGTGTGGCTACAGAAAGCTACATTTGTACCACAGCTGGGCAGGAGTTCATGTAAAGGTTCTTGCTCTGAGCAATGGCGTCCAACATGATCGCATAAATATTTTTGCCAAATTTTGAAGAGCTTTAGTCGTTTGGCTTGAGAGGTATTTGATTTGTGTTTTTGTCTGTGCTCCTCTCAATGGTTTGTAGTGTGTTTAGCAATGATGGAAACAAAATCTGGTGGTAGTTGTGGGCTTGCCAGACACTTTCAATCAAATCTGATCAAACTGCACACACATACATACAAAAAATAATGTATGTATAATGTTTTTTTCTGAGCTGTCACAAATCTCTCCTAGAGCAGATCACATTTTAGACACAAAATTATTCATTTTGATTTTAAACTTCCAGCCAAGCAAGTTCATTGATCAATCTTACTTCAATACGTTTTGTCAATCCTCTGTATACAATTGTGCAAAAGTTCATTCTTCACAATGAAAAAGAGTTATTTTTTGTCAAACATTTCATACATTTCGGTGCTTTAATGTCATAACTAATTAGCATCTTTTCTGTTTCCTGCGCTCTGACAGCAATTAGAAATGCTTGTTTGAATATACTGATTTTGCTCATAGTATCTCAAACAAAAGTTGGTTTGATACTTTTCAGAAAGAAAAGCGTCTGTGCGGTATGTCCGAATGTACACACAGTGCCATAAACAGTATTCAGGAAGATACAGCTGCACAAAGACAACAAAAAACAGAGATAAGGCAACAAAAAAGTGTAGCTATTATGTACAGAGAAGTAGGTATGAAAAAATAGACACGCAGAGTATAGGCATATGACTATATACAGGTAGGGAGTGCAAAGAATGCTGTAGTAAAAAAGTGTATTAAGTACTTTTATATATTTATTTTATTTGTCATAATTATATTGTATTGTATACCTTATTCTATTGTGTAAGTGTGCCATCTAATTGTGGTGATATCTCATTAATTTGCATTTGCGTTATAATTGGAACTCCTACTTTTAGCAACATTTTTTCCATTGGTCTCTCGAAGGAAAGGGAAATGTTTCATGTTTGCTGTTCACCTTCAAATGCTATGGTCATTATTCAGCTAGCTGTGAATCAGCTGCACTTTTGCAGGTTGCATACACAAGGACTTGTTGATGTCATAGGCATTCAGTTTCATGGACAGTAATGGTCGCTTTTCCAATGATTGATGAAGTTGTCTTAATCAACTAAAAAACACACAAACAAGCCCACCTCAATTTTATATGGACATTTTTGTTTTATTATCTTTAGAAAATTGTATCAAGAGTGATTTAAAACCAAATCACAAGTCATATTTCAGCCAACGAACATACAGCAGGTAAATAGGTAAGTATGCAAGTCACACATCTTTGCCAAAAAAGTCCCCGGGCCAGATAAAACAAGGTTGTTTGAACATTTTATTGAGTCCATCTGATGATTAATCCATTCTGAAATATCTCTGCTTTTCAGCTTCACAGCCCAAATCAACCTGGCTTAAATGCCGCTCACATCACAGGGCTGAAGGTGAAAGCATCCGAGGAATCCTGTGATTTAAATCGGTATTTTTAGACAGATGTATCCCTGCGGACTCTCAGAATAGTGAGAGCAACGCAGCGTTTCCCTCTGCACTCCTAGACATTACAAAGTTTTCCATGATGTCATGTGTGGTGGAGGAGTGAGAGTAATTGAAGAGGCAGATGAACATAAACTGGAATCTCCTCAAATTTAGCCATTCATTTAGTCGCCTTATTCTTCAAATCAGCCTGTAGACGTCAGGGACCAGAGAAACAAAACAACTGAGGAGCCCGGACTGCGACCTGTTCCTCATTTACTGCTTAGGAATACAGTAGAAACACAGTATCCTATTCAAACCTTAAGTTCATTAAGACAACAAAGGGTCATCATATCTACTACAGCCCTACTGATACAGGATTTGCAGGCCGACATTAACACTAAAGATTAAGTTTGAAGTAAAAATTCTGATATTTAAATGGCATTTATCGTACTAAATTCATTTAAAAATGTTTTTTCAAGACCAAGGATCCTCCCATTTTTGCAATAAAATAGAATAATGTAGCAAAGGGAAAGATAAAAATATAAATAAGGCATGAGAAAAAAATAAAACTCCTTCCTCTATCTGCTCTAAATGAAAAACCAAAAAACACTTCCCCTTTTCTGACACTTCCTTCCGGGTAATCATTTCTTACAGTTACTGATATGATTTTTGATACTATTTTTGTCAGTGGAGTCTGGTTGCTTTGATGTGACTGTTTCTGGTTAAACAAAAAGGATCTTACTCTTTAAAAAAACATCTAGGCAGGTAGGTATCCTTTTAACAATTTTGTCATAATAACAATCTGCACAAAAAAAAGTCAGTGGCAAAAAAAAAACGACAATATAACATGGATTCATGAATTAAGCATTTCTATAATGCAAATATTTTCATGGATTTTGTTAGTTTAAATAGTTACAACGTGATATCATGGAATGCCGTTTAAACAGTATGCCACTTTTAAGGACATTTCCCCGTGCCATGTCAACGCATTTTAAGGTTTTCGCGTGTCATTTCACGGCATTTAAGCTGCATTGACTTCTATTGTGCAGAAAAGGCGTGTCATTTCACACTGTTCAGTCCTATAGACCTAAGCAACACAAAGGAGGTTAACCCTATCCGCTAACAAATTGGCCGTGATCTGCGCAGCTGTAGTTAACCGGTTCACATTTCATTAATGATGGTTAAGGTAATGTACATCAGGGGTGATGTCAATAATAGCATAGCTAGCGAGCTAGCTACTTAAACTTTAATGTACCTATAGCTATTTTTATCAACAATGTAGCATGGTAACTTACGTAATGTAACTTAGTAGCTAAAGCTATGTAGCTAATGTAGCAAACGTTAGCAACGATGTAGAAAGGTAACTTATGTAACGTAATGTAAAAAAACTCCAAAACTAATGTTGTGTAATTGTTTCACTCGGAACCGAATGCCTGTGATACCAAGCTGTTAAATACTAATTTAGCCTTCACACAGCGGTACAAGTTCAAAGCTTTATGCCAGTCAGCTCAGCTCAGCTGTGGATGTAGAATACGTGTATACTGCACAGGAGTCTAGAAAGGTACATGCTGGGTTGGAGGTGTGTCTTATGAAATGCCAAATGAATATGGCGGCAGGCATCACAGCAAATGACAGCATAGCTTTCAGGTGAGTGCTATGGCAGCAGAAGAGTGAGCAGAGCAATGTGGGCTCATATAAGCAGCCTTAATGTAAAGCAAAGGATATATTACAGTTAGATGTGTTAGTGTGTTGGAGTGTGAGTGGGGGCAAGTTGATTATCTTGGAGGCATCGCTTCTTCATAGTAACAGATTAAACTGCAGTCAAAATGTATTTATGTTTTTTAGTGCTTTTATTCATTCACAATGCACCTTGTATTTTCTCGTTGCTTAGTGACCAACAATGCAAATTAACAGGGATAAACCAAAATCATCTGATATCATCTGTGATACTGCCATACTCAAACAGAACATTCAAATCCTTCGCAAAATGTGTGTGTGTGTGTGTGTGTGTGTGTGTGTGTGGAAGAGAGATGAATCGACATTGGGACACATTGAGCAGAGAAGAGTTTCAGACTTGGTTCTTTGCCAGAAGTAAACACTGAGAGCTGGTATCTCATCTCAGTGATATTTTCTTCTGTGGTGCTTCAAATGTATGATCCCCATTTCAGTAGTTTCCACAGTGTTGTAACTTTAAAATAAGCTGCCTCCTGAGAGAGCCAGAAGACTGGGAAATGCAATGGGCTAGACATTCAGATTTAGCACAGTTATGTTTCTGTTTTGTTAATATACTTTTGTAAGTGGGAACCAGTGATAATGACAACACATCTCCTTACAATAAGATTCCTAGGGCCTTCTAAGAGTCCACATGATGGCATCAGTAACACAATTTTGCCACTAACACAAGGCCTGCTCCCTTTGAAATGGGCCGTATTCCTCAAAGACTTTTATTTTTTCACCTTTGGTTGCATATTTCCACGTTCTTGTCCTCTTTTAGACACCATGAAAAATTCATCTGAAAATAATTTCCACTAAAACTCATCTCACTTTTGTTAACCATCATAGGAACAAGCAAGAATAGTGAGGCAGAGAAGAAATTAACTGTGTGGTGATTGCCATTTCGTCTAAAATGTCTTTAATGAACTAGTCGCAGTAAACATGCAATCAGACATTGGCCTCACATCAGAGATATGGACTTGGTAGCGTTCCGGTTACTCAATTGAAGGTGGACCAACACCACTGTAATTCTTCACTGGGTTTAACATGAAAACAGATTTACCTGATACAAATCTGGGCAACGCTCTTTTTATTTAGTCAAATAAGAGTGAAGTAGTAGTCTGAGTGGGCAAGAAGGCTGTTTGGCAGCTCGGGACTGTCTAACACCTGCACTAAAAACAACTTGTATTGTTCCAATCTGGCTTTTCATGCAGCACCTTTACCCCGCGAGCCGAGTGGATTCCACACTGATTTGATGGTGACCGGAGTTTGGGAGATTACTCTCATCTGGAGGAGATTAGTCAGTGATGCTGATAGACATGATCAGCCCAACACTTCATCATCTCATGCAGTTTAACATCGGCTCGCTTGTTTGTGTAGCGCTGTGCCCCTAACCTGACTGATTCATTTTCATCAGGGGAAATTAACTTAGCTTTCTGATTATAGACAATCATGCATTGTGCAATAGCTTTAACTCCATGCCTGTGGTTAAAATTTGAACTTTCAGTTCAGTAGAAAAAAGATTTTAAATGGACGTAATGAACAGATATTACTCTAGACATGATAAGAACTGCCTGTTCTGTAAAAACAGACAGACAAAAATGTTTACCTTTCTATCCTCATTATCAAAAGCATTTTCTGCAGACCTGCCAGGGGTTCTATCTTAGCCACGATCAGCATTAAACCTCAACACATAACAAAAACCTGAGGGGGTTTTTTTGCATTGGACAACAGGTGGAATGTGTGCCGATGCATTTTTCCTGCTGTTGTTTTTAGCTCCTAATTCATCCATGAAATTACTCACATGTTCATTCATCATCTGAGCAAAGCCGAGAGCAACAGGCCCGCGAGACGGGAATCAGTTGATGGATAGAACATTTCTGAGGGCAAATATTACCTCAGTGCACATGGGCAGTAAACAGATTTATTATTTATCGAACCAGCCTGTGTGATGTGATGAAAAACCAAACGGGAGGGCATGAAATAAATATGTGTATTAAATAGGAAGGTTAAAGAAAATATAAACCCAGGGACTGTGTTTGTAGTGCCGACCCAAGTTTGTAATTGGTTTCATATTTCGTTATACTACAGTAAAACTTATTGAAAGGTATACCGGGGTTCTGTGAGCTCAGACACATAAATAAATCTTTGTTACCTTTGTTGAAAAATTCTACGCACCTCCTCATGCCAAGTGTTCTGTTGACTGGACATTGATTGCTGATATTTTTTTTTGTTTTTTTGTTGTAAGCTTTGAAATATTTGCCTGCCTGAGCCAAGTGCTGTTCACCTATCTGGAATGTACAGTTAAAATTGCTTTGCAGCTAACATAAATACAGGCCACGGCTGTTGTAGTGCAGAGAGATGGCAGGCCCTTGTGTGGAGTGCAAGCCACTCTTAGTCATGGGCTCTTCCAGTGAAGTAAAAGGTGGTCGTGTTAGCTTTTATGTTGATAAATCTGTAAGTGAGTGTGTGTTCGGCTGCTGCCCTCGATCACTGACAAGTAATTAAGAATATGAGGTCACCATTGCGAACACATCTCCGTGTGTCTGTGATCCTCGATGACAAACTGATCATTCATTTCTGTAAATACACTTTAAAAGGAAATTACTGAAACTGAACACATCATTGCAAAATGTTTCTTCATCATTTCTATTTTCACAATTGCAGTTAATTTTAAGTTAATTAAGAGTTCAAGTCTGTTTTATTTCAAAATGGAATTTTTCCAAATGACACTTTATTTTCATGTCATATTTTATTTCATAATGTAATTTTCCATGACAGTGGTGTTGCTAGTCACATGAACCCTGCCCTGCTAAAAGTGCCTATAATCGGTATCTTAATGTTAACAGCGGATCACTTGTAGTAATGAACCCACAAAGATTTAGCACCTGACTCTGCAGTTACCTTTACCGCTATGGTCCTTTATAGCGACTTTCAGTCATTTTTTTGGATTACTCTCGCCACTCTCAGAGCGTCTTATAGCTGACTTTGGCAAAAAAACAACAACTCTGAAACACCGAACAGCAGACAGATGTTAGCGATTAGCTGTTGAACATAGTGGAACATTTAGCTAAAGCACCAGATATTTCCCTCAGTCGGTAAAGATAGGAATATTGGACTACATTCATCAGGAAGCCAGAAAAACTCCTGATGAATGCTAATGTTGTTCCCTGTCGGCTGGATATATAATTAGACAACGGTTAACTGTCTGTCTAACATCAACTTGCCGACTTGATAGTCAAACGTAAGCTGCAAGCGTCTGCAGGGGCGGGGTATAAAAACAAAACGTCAAGTCAGGCACATTTTACCTGCGTGAGCTTACTGAGATCTCAGCTGAGATCAATGACTGATCATCAGTAAAAAGGTGTTTCCAACTTTGTGCAGCCGGAGAAAAGCAAGTGCGGTCGGTGGCCGGACTCCGCGACTACTATTTCTAACCAGCATGTTTTATTTTAAGTCCAGCGTTCATCACGTTAAGTCAACGCTGTGCTGTGCCGCATGAAGTCAAATGCACCTATTATGTCAGTGTTGTGTTCACAGAACCACTGTCCCCAAGTTATCTTACTCAACAACTGCTACCAAATTTAACCATTCAGCCCCCTGTTAGCTAGAGCAACCAAGTAACTCTGAATCAACCAAAAAGAAGCTGCTGATATAAGTTAACATGGTAGGCTGGCCTACACACGTGGTAACCGACTTCTTTTTATTTAGCTTAATAAGCTACGTAGCATGTACAGGAAGGTACAGCAGCAGCAAGCTGGTTAATGCAGCGATACCTCAAAAGCATTTTAAAGATGTTCCCCAGAGGAAGACAACTATGTGAAGAGCAAAAACACAGATTCTTTCTCTGTGGTGGCCAACAGGAGCTAGCTAACACTGCTAACACTAGCATTTCACTTGATGCTGGCTAATAATCCAAGCTCAGAAACTGGCCTAGATAATCCAGTTTATTAGCTAACTTAAGCTTTGTTTAGATCAAATTAGTTAGTGTATGTGCACTCTACAGTAACAGTTCATAGTAATGAGTTGAGTTTTAAGAATTCGCAAAATTTACAAATTACTGGAGCATTTGTATATTGCACACAATTTATTGACATTAATAAATACATTGGGGCTCCATATTTAGGCAGCGGGAGAAATGACATTGTATAATCTCATTGGCTGACACATTTGGACAGTTTCTGGGAGAGGGAATAGTAGTTATTATGATTTCATGGATTTATTAATATGAAAGGGATTTGGAGATTTGAAGCTACTGTCCACTGGAAACAAAAACTCAGCTGGGCGGCTATTAAACTTTCCGTGATTGTCACTAATATGCGCTGTGGATATGAGCAAGGACAAATGTAATATAGAGGGAATTAAAGGCCTTACTTCAGATTCTTCCATTCAAAGTTTTCATTATTGTTAGAGTCTTCACGAAGGCAGGCAATTAAAGGAGTGCCCTTTATCATCTGTCACCACAGATAACAAAGATACCAGCCGTATTTGTTATAAAAGCTTTAAAAGCTTCCCTGGAATTAATGTGGATACTGTAACACACACACAGAGGGAGACAGGAAAAAAGAAATATATACAGTTTATCATGTGGACTATATATCCTTAGAGGTATCAGTAATCAGTGCAGCACCACATGATTTAGCACTCTTAAATTAAGAACAACACTGACAGTGATCTAATCTGTAGTCCTCCGTAATAATTCATTCATCAGCTGTTAGTCGGAGAGATAAAGACCATCTAGGATTATCTATCTCTCCAAAACTCCGGAAAAGATTAGGTCATTACATCCACCGGGCTATTTTTAGAGCCCTTTAACGGTGGCATATTAAACAAAACGCTTAGAAATTCAATTAAGAAACCACTCGCCCACAATGACCTGAAAATAACCCAGAGTTATTCTAAAACAAAGGCTCTGCCGACCAGCCGCTGTGCCGCCTCACATGTGGTTTGGAAACGGGAGTGCTTAAAACCACAGATTCTTAGGGGCTGCGGAGATTAATGGAGAGTTTCTTTTTCCAGGTGTTGTATTGTGGATACAAGAGCTTTGGGCGGTGAATTTTTACCAAGGGGAGAAATCCTCACGGTAGAAATGAAAACAGTAACACAATATACAGCTCTGATCCGGATCATGGCTCTGATGCGAGAGCAGGAGCGCATTCCAGGCCTGAGAGAAAGGAAGCGAGGACAGACAGCTCCGGATCATTCTCTGATATCGATCACATGTATGGTATTTGTGTGAATGGGGGGCTCAGGAGAGTTAGTGCCATATATTCCCGCGGGCGCTATTTCAGTTTATGAAAAAAGGTTTTACTGGTTTTCACAACCTCTTTCCCTTTCACACCTTTTAATTACACCGTCTGACACCCTGACATAAATACCAATAAAAGAGACATCTTAGTCCATCCTAATTTTTATACACATTGGTCTGTCATCATCAGCACTTCCCTAGGCTGTTCTTCATCTACTGTTGCTTTCTTTGGCCCAGCTTAAAGCCGCCACATGCGTTTTTGATTTTTATGCAACAGTGAAATGTGGCTAATCCTTACAAATCAACTTGTCATATGGCATTCATTTAATGAGACTAATCACTGAAAGACTGAAATACAAACGAAACTGATTTAGGTTACTGCTGTATCCAGCTCTTTAGTATAAAGGAGAGGTGTGAACTAAGTCTAAATAGAGTCAAATCCAAGTCATGTGAATCAATTTGACAAAATCAAAAAAAAAAGATCTGCAAATCCACTTTGACTTTAAATTCACTTAGACTTTGGCCTTCTGACTTGGAACGACTTGTTATCCTCTCCAAGGCCGAAGATTAAAAGTTGAGTGTTATACAAGGAAAAGAGAAAGACAATGTAAATTTAACCAAAACAACAGCTGCCAATCACTTGTCAGAACCACCCAGTTAAACTTTAAATCAGAGTATAATCATCTATTAATGAAAACCCTAGTGAAAGGGAAAATGTACAAGACAAACCTGATCATGTTCATTTCAAATTGTATAAAGTTTTTTTGAAAGTAATTCATATGTATTTAGTTTACTAAAGTGTACTATACTTGACTTGTTTAGGGCTCGAATCACAATGCTGAGGACTTGAATGGAACTGACTTGACGTGGAGCGTGACTCAGGAATTACCTGTCTTGACCTGGGATTAGACTCTGACTTAACTGTCTTGACTCAGAACTTAAATTATCTTAAGAGACTAGGGACTTAGTCGCACCTTGCAAAATACTGACATCGTCCCATCTCTAGTAGCAGTGATGAGTAACAGCATGCCATGCGCAGTGTACTGATGTACTGATGATATAATTGACTGTTACATTCAAGCCCTTGCCAAAAGAGTTCACACAGTGCTGATTAAACCTATCGCTGCCAGGTAAATCTTTCTGTACTCACAGGATACTGTGATACTTATAGTGGGACACAGAGGCTAGGTGGACTGGTTATAGTGGGACACAGAGGCTAGGTGGACTGGTTATAGTGGGACAGAGAGGCTGAGTGGACTGGTTATAGTGGGACACAGAGGCTGGGTGGACTGGTTATAGTGGGACACAGAGGCTGAGTGGACTGGTTATAGTGGGACTGAGTGGACTGGTTATAGTGGGACAGAGAGGCTGAGTGGACTGGTTATAGTGGGACTGAGTGGACTGGTTATAGTGGGACAGAGAGGCTGAGTGGACTGGTTATAGTGGGACTGAGTGGACTGGTTATAGTAGGACACAGAGGCTGAGTGGACTGTTTATAGTGGGACTGAGTGGACTGGTTATAGTGGGACACAGAGGCTGGGTGGACTGGTTATAGTGGGACAGAGAGGCTGAGTGGACTGGTTATAGTGGGACACAGAGGCTGGGACACAGAGGCTGAGTGGACTGGTTATAGTGGGACTGAGAGACTGAGTGGACTGGTTATAGTGGGACAGAGAGGCTGAGTGGACTGGTTATAGTGGGACACAGAGGCTGGGACACAGAGGCTGAGTGGACTGGTTATAGTGGGACAGAGAGGCTGAGTGGACTGGTTATAGTGGGACTGAGTTGACTGGTTATAGTGGGACACAGAGGCTGGGACACAGAGGCTGAGTGGACTGGTTATAGTGGGACTGAGTGGACTGGTTATAGTGGGACACAGAGGCTGAGTGGACTGGTTATAGTGGGACTGAGTGGACTGGTTATAGTGGGACAGAGAGGCTGAGTGGACTGGTTATAGTGGGACTGAGTTGACTGGTTATAGTGGGACACAGAGGCTGGGACACAGAGGCTGAGTGGACTGGTTATAGTGGGACTGAGTGGACTGGTTATAGTGGGACACAGAGGCTGAGTAGACTGGTTATAGTGGGACACAGAGGCTGAGTGGACTGGTTATAGTGGGGCTGAGTGGACTGGTTATAGTGGGGCTGAGTGGACTGGTTATAGTGGGACAGAGAGACTGAGTGGACTGGCTGTATTATGCACTAAGAATGAAGCAGACTGTGGGAGACTTCACTGTGCACAACGCTCAGAGAATGACGTTCAGACAGGTGGGTACAATAACAAACTCACTATACAACTCGATAGTTGTAACTCACTGTCATTGCCTAGCAACGTAGCTTTGTGTGTGTGTGTGTGCGCTACACAGTGCCTGAAAGTTTGCATTGTTTATACATGTCTGTGTTGTCTGCCTTGATGGTGTTTAATCTGTTGATTCTGTAAGAAGTGTCAGGCAATTATATTTATGTTGCTTAATGTTTGTCGCTCCCTCTGGGGACTTTTGTCCTCTTTTCCTGTTATTCTAATAAATATTCTAAACAGAGAGAGATAAAATGAGATAAAATCAGTTGCATGCAGATCAGGACACAGTGGTATGATGTTCAATTCATTTGAATTCAGTTTTTTTTTATATAGAACCAATTCATTACAGACGTTATCTCATTGCAGTTTTCATATAGAGCAGGTCTGGACTGTACCGTTTGTAATATTATTAACAGACAGCAAGGAAAACCTTGTGCAGAACCTGGACTCAGGGTTGGCGGCTATCTGCCTTCGCCAGTTAGGGGTAGAGGGAGAGGGAGTGTTCCAATAGTGTCTATGTTGAGATTTAATGCAATTTATTTTGTAGCCTAAAGGTTCTTCAGCTTAACAGTAGTATCATCATGTGGTCATGTTGCCTCAGAGTACAGTTTAACTGACCTACTTTTTTTTCCTTTTGTCTAAGTACAATGTAAAGCTACTTTAACTTGAGTAAAATTCCTTTAAAGTAACATTACTTTTACTTGAGTGCAATATGCAAGTTCTCTCTCCATCCTTGATGCCACGTTACATCGGCATTGACATCAAAACTTTCACCTCTCAGTGCCATTTGCAGCTGCTGAAGGGCAAAAAAAAGACTTTTGTTAACGCATCTGTTTAACTGCTGTCGCAGATCATGAAACTATGACATTAAAGCCCTCTTGCTTATGTGTTGTTGTGCTCCGATAACCTACATAGTGCACAAATGTAAAAAAAATAAATAAACAAGAAAGAAAGAAAGAGTTTGGATCAGCCAAGTACAATAGGTCCTGCTTCTTATAACTCTGATCCCAGTCGTGTATCAAGGTACACAATACCAGCAAAGGAGGGTTGCATGCAAGGTGAAATCATTCTCAGCTCTGTTCCACCTTGCTCTCCCAACCATCCTCATGTGTTGTGAATAATAAAAAAGAGGAATTCATTTTACGGTTTTACTAGTCAGCAACTCAGGTATGCCTTTGTCAAAATAAGGGGAAAGTTAGAACCATATGTTAATTTGAATGGGAGGCACCTGGTTGTGATTAGCGCTATGCTGCGGATGGTAGAAACACACACTGGGCTGTACTCGGGCAGAGCACAATGGACAGGACAACACTGGCTCAAATCAGAATGAAAACATTTATAAGATCTGAAGGATTCATTTTAATGAACAGGCTGACGGACAGGCTTACTGAGGACACATATGCCGTGTTTATGGGCAGATCAGTGTGGTGATGGACAGGACAGGCTCTCCACACAGAGAGCAACATTTCTATAAATTATAATGTAATTTATTTTACTACTTCCCTCTCAGCATGTGGGCTTGTTTGAGCACAGAGTTCTTCTCTGCTCTTAGAGGCCTGGACTTACAAGCTGACGTTTTTGAGGTGTTATTCATTCCGGGTTTTCGTCAGAGCCAAACCTTTTACAGGTGTTGGAAATAAAAGAAGAAGAAAAGACTGTTGTGTCAAACATCAGTTTTTTGTTAAGATTTTTGTTTTGTAGAGCTAGACAATTGCAGAAACATAAAGTACAGCTGCTAAAAAGCAAAATGAGAGCAGGGGGAAGGAACAAGCTACTCAGTATCAAATAATTAGTTTACATCGACAAATCATCAAGCCAGATATGGAGGATACAGAAGACTATGCCTCGTTTTTGGGATGGAAGACAGCAAAATGTTCCACACGCGTCCCTAATTAAATAGTTCAGTTGACTGTCAACCTAACCGTGATGGAAAACATGTAGAAACCATGGCGAGCTGTGAGCCCTTCTCAGAAACAGAAAATCTGAAGTCACATTAAGTCGAGCGTTATCTTTTCAGCCCAGTGGTGAAGTTGCAGATCCGCAAAAAGGAACACACAGTTGTCTGGAATGTTTACCAGGTCAGATGTTACCTAAACCACAGAGCAGACAATGGAAATGACTGCTTCCTCTAGTGCATGCCGCTCTGATCACCACATCTCTTGGACAGCGCGGTTAGGAGCAGAAACCTTTGAGACGATGACTGACACCGGAGCGTCAGCAGCCCAGATTTTAACAAAGTCACACGTGCAACAGGCTCGTGAAACTCAGAACAAACTGTCAAACTAGGCAGCGCTGCTTAAATATGAATCAGTTTTCAGAAAGACATTTTAGTGTACTGTTCAACTGTAATGTGAGAGAGTTTGTGACCAGGCTGCCATTTTTTTATTTGCATGTGTTTTGCTCAGTGCTACGTCACATGTCTCATTGCTCTGATTGGTTGTAAGTCCATCCATTTCCCATATGAGACAGGCCTTTAATTCTTCTCGCAAAAAAATGAAATACGCTACGGTTTATTTATTTCAAACAGAATATTACTGTTAAAAATTTAAAATTATCAAATAATATCAAATACATGTCATTCATTTGATCTAGCTCTGACAGACGGCTTATGCGCTTTTATTTTGTAGGCAGCAATGTAACGAAAACAGCAGCACGGTGCACGATGAGAGAAATGTGGCAGAAGTTAGCAGACAGAGCGATGGACTTCACATGACAGGATTCATAACTTGGATTCATTTTCATAAAAAGCTGTTTCGATTCTTTTGATCGGTGGACCCTTACAGACTAAATATAATATAAATAATCGAGGAACGGACACATTTGGACTTAACAAGCTCTTCAAAGGTAACTGTACCGTGTAGCGTACTATGCCGATTACACCGGTAAATCTATACAAATTAAACTAAGGAATACTGACATATTGATCATACGTATCAACATTAATATTTGTTGTAACAATCTGAGCAGCTTACAAGCAGCTAAAGCAGGCGACCCATGGGGTTTAAGAGGTTTTATGCAGCCAAAGATAAATTCTATAAAAACCAGACCAGGCGTTTAATGGAGACCTGCGTTTATTTGCCAAAATGTTTTCCCACATCAGGCCAGTAAATGGGGTAGGAGGCTATTTGGGACTCGGCTATCAATTAAAGCGTTACGGTATGTCCAGAGAAATTTTTTAAGCATGGTACTTGATAATTATTATTTAATATATTGTTTTATAAGTATTTCATCATTATCTTTAGAGTTGATAGTTCTTTTTTGACTCACTTGTGGGATACTCTACAGGATTTCCAAAAGCTAAAGGATGATTTTTGTCAGTTTCTGTAGTAAAAGGTAAATTGACCAACGGGCTCTTAAAGCTTCATTAATCCTTTTTTCAGTCACTTGGGGGCAAGGGGACTTGTTTAGCAAACAGTTGCCTATTTACATATCCAGCGGACACAGTAGCATTCAGGCTTTTAGCCAGCATTTATTTATGGGTCTGTTGTTAAACGCTAGCTGCTACATGTATCTCTTTCATCACTGAATTTGTCTGTCTGCTATTTTGGGCTAGTAGCGTTGTTTAGCAGAACCTTTTAGCTAAAAGCAGCTGCCTGCTGCTGTAAAACAACACTGGAGAGAGTGGTGAGACTGAATCATACCGTTAACATGAAAACAATTTAGCTAAAAGAGACTAAAAAGTCATTTGAGTGACACCACATTAAATGCGGCCATTTGATTCTTTGTAAATATAAAACATATTTCCTTGTGCAGGATTAAGAATAAGCATCAGTAACAAACTAACTGCCGTCACACTTACCAGTCCTGGGGGGTGACTATTGTGTGGTTTTGGCAGTACAGGCACAAGTTGCAGTCTTACCTCACCAACCATCAGTGTCTGTAATCAACCAGTCATGTTCAAAACACATTGGACCACAGCACCAAGAGATAGTTTCAGCCCATCGTGAGATAGTTTGCCTTGTTCAAAGGCAGACTGAGGGTCAGTGTTGTGATTTATAACTTTACACTGCATTCTAGCCTTCGCCCGGTTCTAGAAACGTTCTTCATTAAAGTGTGGAGCAGAGAATCCATCAAATGTTACCTCCAAATGTCTCCTAAATGCTGCCTATCCCAAAGGCCAAGTATAACATGGCACAGAGGGTCATATTTTCAAAGGTTTCAGCTGACATACCAGAAGCTATGGGAATCAGCTTCAGCAAAAACAACAGAAAACCAACTTTTATATTGAGATCCTGCTCGAGCCAATTGTATGGAGATCCTATCAGGGTCAAATATGTGTTCATTACAGATGTTCTTCAATTAACGCTCAGGACAGCAACCTAGTCTGATCATTCTCTGTTTATGTACATTGTCCTTCCTTCAATACACCTTGGAAATTTCATTAAAATGAAGAAGAGCTACAAAAGGTATCTGGCCTTTGATCCACTGTTTGCTTTGGTTTGATGTAGATGGCTGTCGAATGATAGTACGCATTGTGTTAGTTGGCTTTACTGGGAAATTACGAACTGGAAAGACTGGGCAAAGAGAGACTTTGGATCTAATAAGAAGGGGGAATGGGGTGAAATGAGTCCATTTTGTATTTTATCTTAATACAGAAAAATAAATATGTACTTATGTCAGAATATATCTGCTTTGTCTGTTTATAGAATCTGTGGGGGAAAATGTTAAATACCTGTATTTTATCAGTAGGGCCTTCCTGCCATGCTTCTCTTCTGGGATGATTCTACTTGTTCATCTAAATTTTTTGCTTTATGATGACTTCAGATCATTGTGGTGACCACTAATTTTACTTATTTCCATACACATTGTCCACTCAGCTGTTAAATGTTGGAGTTTTCTGATCTACACCTTTTGCCATTTGACAAAATAGTTGCATGCAAGCAACCCCATCACCCAACAAGAACACTGAAGCTGATGGTTAAATTTTTTTTCCTGTTGTTAGAGTTAGGGAAACATTGTGATGCACTGCAAATAAGCTAACATTAGGGGTGGGAATCACCAGAGGCCCCACGATACGATATTATCACGATATTTATGTTGCGATTAGATTTTATTGCGATTTTAAATATATTGAGATATATTGCAATTTATTACCTTTTTCCAACTACCAATTAGGTCCCTAAAGTCAAACTTTGTCAACATCTGTTTATCTAAAAAGATAAATTTCTCTGTTTGTTCAATGGTCTTGTTATGTTTTCAAGTGAACTAAAATTAACAGATTTTATTATTCTAGCTCCCATCTGCAATTTATATAATAAAATATCGATACTTGGCATCTGTGTATCGATACAGTATTGCCATGGCAAATATCACGATACTATGCTGTATCGATTTTTTAACCTCCACCCCTAGTTAACATATGTTTAAGGAAAGTAAAAGGATGCCTGCAGTGCCCTAGTTTTATTCTGACTGAGGACTGTTACTACACGTCATGCCCACCCCCAGCACCCCCACCCACCCACCCCCCCCCACCCCCAAGTTGTCACTATCCAATGAAGAGAATAAGCCAATGAAGAGAAAAAGGAACCTTACTTGTGCTTCTGGGACAGAATGTGTACTCCAGTCATCGGCAAGAAAGTCAGATGTGCAGCACACCCGTTCACCAACTCTTCACACCAATACACCGATTCATCATTGCCTTTTATAACACTGTCCAACTTGAAACATCCATAAGAGTTTAAAAGTCGATTATTCCATGCATTCTTCCTCCTTGTCAACACCTGGCGCATACATTACCGACAATGCAACTTGACCCCCAAAAGTTCAGTCGGAGATTCGTGTGTGATGCAAGTAGGAGCAAATGTGGCCTTGAGCTGCTAGCCCCAAGCAGAGGTGAGGTACAGAGGTCTGGTACGCTCACTTCTTTTAAACTCCACACCCCCACATTTTCAAACTCTTCTTGTCTTCAGCCCACAAACGATGCTGATTCAGGTGACGTCACTTGAAGACATTTATCAGACTTTACACAGCTTCCTCTGGCCACACAGAAGACTTTATACAACATTTCTCTCACATATACAGTAATACTCTCTGAGATCTGTAAACAGACTTTAGTGTGTAAAATTCCCCTTTAAGAGTTCAGCATACTTCTAAACACAAAACCTAAAGATAAAAGCTTATACTATGGATGCATCCAAAAAAAACCTCTCCCAGTTTGGATTATGATGCCTAAGTTTAGGAGGACTTAGATACTGTCAGACTATCCAACAAGCAGATTAGATTAAGCAAACTGATGCCCTTCGTTTTATGGCTCTCTGCATAAAGGGAACCCTACGTCCTGCACTGGCACCAACAGTTGGCACAGGATGTTAATAAGTTAGGTGTAGAATCTTCCAACATGAATACAAAACCTTGGGATACTGAGTTGGCACAAATAATCAACCCACAATACCTCAAGTTCATATGTAATTGCCTTCAAATGTGCGTCAATGTAAATCATACATTGTTTCCTGGCTCTTACGTTTACTTTCTCCACATGCAGCTGTTTCTTTCCCAAATTTATGATCACATTATTCACTTTCCACATGGTTGTCTCTTTTTACCCACATGTCTATCTTACATCCGTCTCCCTTTTTTTTTTGTGCCGGCCGCATTCACTCTTCATCACTGCATATATTCACCAAGTATTTTTTTTCCCACCTGTCCACTACATTTGAATCAGTCGTATAATTACAGTTTTTTTCTCTGTAAATAAAATACACACAGCAGTCAGGTAGTCCCTCCAAAACCTCTACCATCCTGTCTCCTGTCTTCCTGGTATGTGGCCAGTGGCCGACGTGATCTCTGACCTGCAGAGTCTGAGCCAACAGCAGACCTCTCCAGGGAATTTCAGGCAGCCATCCCCACAGGCCATGAGTGTTCCCGTCTCTGACAGACAGGAATGATAAGAGTCGCCAGGCAGCACGTTCCCAATCACCAGGCAGCCAAATCCTGCAGTACAATACAAGGTCACACTCAAAAAAGGCTCGCTCGCCAGATTCAGTCTGCTCATTTTCCCCAGTAGAATCTTTGACATCCCACACATGTCCCTGCAGGTTAACTTCGACGGTGAAGGTGATACATAAGGAAGAATGTTGTTTCAATTAAAAAAAAGAGGGCAAAAAAAGTACACGCTGTATTTTCCCATGCAAGAGAAAAGGTGAAAACACTCAGAAGCCCAGAGAGAAAGTTATCTGTTTCACTAATGGCCTGATTAGTGAAAAGGACACGCTGACAGAGATAACACCGGTGACCTGTCTGTTGCATTCAGTTTCTCCAATTTGTTGCCTTCCGCCTCCTCGTCTGACAAGCCAGTTGCTTGTCTGCTTCTGAGAGTTATTTATCTGACAAATTACGCCCTCGGACATGACGAGAAGCCCAAACATTTCGGGGCTGTCAGTCAAGCTGACGAGCAGTTGAGGTGGACGGTTTGCAGGCTCGTGTGAAGTATGCAGAGTGAAAGTCGTCCTTGTGAGGACAGTGCTGAGGTGTCTCCCATCACACGCAAACACCGAACACAGCTTACGGGGATGTGTGTGTGTATACATATGTGGAGGTTTGTGTGCATCTGTGCAGCCTCTGTTTCTGCCAAACAGAGGCTGCACAGACTGCTGTCACCTACAGAGCTGCTGTCAGAGGACTGGTAGAGATAGGACCGTTGACTGTAGTCCCTGTATTTGTTTTAATTCAGTGTTTATGTCGGTATTGTGTTATTCTTAACTAACGTAACTCAACTGACAATGAGTCATGAATGTAGAATAAATTGGATCAGAGCCATAGACCCAAAGAGACATTCAGGAAAGATAAACCATTATTTTGAAGATCACTAAAAGGAAGTAGAGAGAATATTATTAGACTTTCTTTAGTAAATGCAAAAGTGAGCAATAAAGCCATGCATTTGTTCTTATTTGTCTTTTTTCTACAGCTGAAGCCGGCTCTTTGACCTTGTTTCATTTCAAGGCCAGGTTTATGCTTAAGTTCAACTGAGCTGATCTGGTGTGTTTGCCTGTTTGGTGTGGTATGTTTGTGGTGTGAAAGCAAAGTAGACCAATACCAGGAGCTAAACTACCATTAAATCCATCTTCCGATCCTGGGAACTCTTACAGTGAGTGGCTTTAAGGTGGTGTGCATGAAAAATAAAGTGAAACATTCACCAAATTGGGAACTTTAAACACATAGTTTCTGGTGAATTGTTCTGCACCAATTTCTGTCTTTTCTGCATCAATGAAAATGCCTTCATTTAGGCAGCAGGGTAAAATTCAATATCTAAAAATATAATGGTAATGCGGTAAGGCTCTCAGGCATTTTTGCTTTCAGATATGTAGATAAACTTTATCATTCAGTGGGAAGCATCCTGGAGCAAAGAGACATCCTCAAAACAGAGCAAAGGTGTCTCTAGGCGACGGGGACGCAGACACAGCAGCGACACAGAGCTATCGGTCAGAGGAAAGACGCCACACTGCAGTCCAAGTTTTTTGCAAGTCTAAATAACTGGAGACTGCCAGGAAATACTGAAACTTGAACATATGACTCCAAGCAACCTATTCTATTATTACTTTATTCTCAAAATCTCATGTTACTATTATTCCACCTTTGGTTGATGTTATTTACTAATTTACAGTTGGCTGTTTGTACCAATTACACTGATTAGACACTTTTTATCAAAATTAGGCGATCCGCACCATGCCCGTGCATGTTTAACCCCTAAAGTCCGGTTCATTTGACCAGTGTGATCACTTCGGGCCCACCTCTTCAAGTGGTTAAGCTGGACTCCGGCACAGTACGCATTTGGTGTGATCGCTAACCGTGCTCTTGCACGGAACTTGGACATAAATGCCACTGTGCCGGGGCGAGATAGGGTGCTTTTTTTCCCAAAAGAGTGCAGTGTTTCCCACAGAATGACAGCCTAACTGTGGCGCGGGTTGGGGGGGGGCATGGTAACCTCGACAACCCAGCTGTGATCTGACGTTACCATAGCTGTCCGTATTAGCTGGGCTCTTTACATGCTTGCTAAATAACTTGTTTTTTTGGATAGTAAGGCGCAATGTGAGCGCAGGCCAGCGCGGGAGTGAGGACGATCGTGCTCGGGCACGGGACAAGGCAACCGGGCCTAGTGTGAGCACGCCCTCAGTTGTTATCATGTGTGGTCGTTTGGTGGTCGTGTCCCTGAATGCGTGAGAGCTCCAGAAAAAGCTAGTAAGTGGGCCTATAGTTCAATATTTGGTCAGACATAGATAAGTCACATAGCGCACACAGTCAAATCCAAAACATATACTTTGACAGGAACCTGCTTGAGAACCGATTTCTTTACTTATTACCAAAGTGTTGCTGTCATGTGGCGAGGACTTTTTTAATGAAAGAAACATCCAAAGTTATATGATGCTTTTCACGGTGTCCATGTTTACTTGTTTTTTGTTTTGTTTTCAGGGTTTGATTAAAACGGTCAGTTTTATTATAATGTACACATGTAATTTAACCCACAGTTAATATGGCTAAAACATGATCTGGTAGGTGGATGGATGATAGCACTTAGACACTGTTGAACAGGAATCACTGGCAGACTCTCTGATTCCAACATCGTGTCTCTGCAGTCGAGGACACCGTGGAGCTGTCTCTAGCCTCCTTTCCTGCCATTTACTCTCCCTCTCTCCCCCCTCGTCTGCCCGTCGTCCTCTCGCTCATGTGGAGCCTGTGAGCCGTTCAGCCTGCGATCATGGCACTGGTCCACCACTCAGCGGACAGGCAGCCAATGACATCATACTTCATCATGACTATGTGTGTCTATGGTGGGTGGGGGAAGGGGGGGGGACACCTCTGGTCATTGTGACACACTATCTGTCTCACCCACCACGTTTGTGCTCTGACTCACATCTAATTGTGGTTGTGAGTGTGTGTTGTACTGGTGATCCAAAGATCTGTTTATCTCCAAGACCTTTCTGTTTTCTTTTCTTTATTATCATACTCAAGTACAAGACTCACTCTGCAAAGGACAGAAAGAAGTTCATTATAATGGAATTGAATGCAGCATGGGGGGGGGGGATGATGACATTTTCTGTAATACATGTTAGGAAACATCATGTTCCAAACAAATAGGAGGCAGCGTTTCTGAGTCTGCCCCTCTCTGTCACTCTATTTCGACTGAACAGACACATGGATAGAATAAGGACTGAATTTTAAAAACACAGTTACAACAAGCACTGATACTGTTTCTAATAGTTATTGTGGGCGGGCATTTTTTCTTATTTCATCATGTGTGGTTGGTGGGGATCTGGGAATTAAAAACACTGACTCACTATTGCATCTCAAAGCACAAGTGGTATTACAAGACAGGACAGGCCAGGGCTAACTGGTTAGCATGCATTGAGACATCATAACTGTCTTAACTGTCTTAATTGTAACATCATGTTAGTTCATTTTTTATGTTTTAAAGAGGTCATATTATGCTCATTTTCAGGTTCAAAATCTTATTTAGGGGTTTTACTAGAACAGGCTTAGATGGTTTCCTACTGCTCCTCTTTTCACATCTTGCTTCTACATGATCTTTGTTGGGAGTTTCACATGAGCAGTTAAAGACTACTAGCCAGTCAGAAGCAGACAAGGGCGGGTCGTGAGAAGCCGGTAAACCTGGCTTCGGTTCAGCTGTATATGTTCCCCTTACCAGCTTAGCAACATGGACTGGAGCAAGAGTTTCAGAGTGGTGAGTTATTAATCTGTAACGAAAGTATCTTTCATCCATAAAGTTTTAACCGAGCTCTGTCTCTACATCACAGTAACAACTTTATGTCCATTGACTGCCTGGAGGGTAGCTAGTGTTTGGAAGGGAGAGGAGAGGTGTGTGCTGCAGCTCAGTGTTTTTCTACCAGTGCCGCTTGGCTGTTGTGGTTCAGGGGTGTGGTAGGTAGGAGGACCCAAACGCAGGACACGTAAGAGAGGTACAGTTCTTAAGGGAGGTTTATTAAAGCAAAACCAAAAGGCGAACAAAAGGCGAGCACACTCACTGACAGAGTGGCTGGAGAACAGAGTCCAAAAAACAAAGTAATCCCAACAGAAATCCAAAATCCAAAATCCAGAGTGACATGACAACAAGGCAGATAACAGGACCGACAGACTGGGGGGTAACACAAGCAACAGGAACAATGACCGAGCAAGGACTGAACAAAAAACACCAAACATTTATACACAGAGGTACAAACGAGCAGGGCGGGAGAAACTAATTACACACAGGTGAGACCACTAAGACAATCAAAGACGAGCACAGGAAGTAAAACAAGACGAGACACCAGGGCAGACGACTACAAACTAAAACAGGAAGTAAAGCTAACTGAAACACACGAGGAACAATGTCACAACATGAAACATAACAGACAACATAAGTGACTAGACAAAACCTACAGAAGTAAGAAACATAGAAACAAGACTAGAAACACTGATGAACACTTGAAACTAACATAAAACACAATAACAAAACATCTGTAAACACAAGGACATAGTATAGGCGAGCGTTATATGACGCGCATTTTGCTTTCATCCATGTGTTGTCACAGGGATGAAAGGGAAACAGCTGGACTACAAATGAGCTGTTTTCAAGTAGTTCAGAGTTTTCTGTGGGAGATGGGAACTCCATTTTGGGGTGGACTTTGGGCTTTTTCACTTTGCTGTTACAACCTGTTACATGCACAAAAAAAGATAAAAGGTAAGAAGCATAAAATGACCTCCTTAAACTACAATTCCGACCAAACCTTTCACATTATACCTTTAAAAGAAAATCTTAAACTGATTCTTGTCATTTTGGAGCATTTCATTCTGTACCACAGCATGTGTATACAAGAGCAAATAACAAACGAGCCAACCCTCTCATGTCTAATCTGTGTGACATTTAAAATAATTTGTTATAGAAGGGCTGTCATTTCAACAGAATAAATTCATAGACAGTGTCACGAGGAAACACTGCGGACACTGTGACCGTACACAGGGTGATTATCACAGGATATGGGAGCATTTTGTGTTTCTAAGCTGTCCACGCTGCAATAAAATAAAGCTCAGTTGGGTGTTAGAGCTCAAAGAAACTTATTTGGATTCCATAAAGTTAGCCGACAGGATTAGGAAGTGTCATTAATGAGTACAGATTCAGTACTTACTTGTGTCAGTGTGTTTCCTGCAACAGAACATGTTCACTCCACCCAATTAATATGAGTTCTGCTTTAATCTTGAGTGTAGAAGTTGGTTCTTGACCTTGGAAACAGCACTTGAGCAAAAAAAAAAAATCTTAGCTGAAGGCCCATTCACAAACGTTTTACCATATCTTGGAGTCTTCCTCAGTGGGAGTTTCTTTCAGTCATCACATGACCATACATGAGTATTAAACTCCAGTCACATGATATAGGGATGCATTGACTTGAACAGCTGGATCAGTATCGGCTCCAACACTGGATAGGGTGTCACCAGAGGTGACCTACCCTCATTAAGGTTTCGTCATTTCTTCTTGAGAAATGATGTGAAGTTACAGCCTTGTGTTACGTGAAATAAGAATAATCCCAAAGTGCCCCTTTGGTCACCTAGTAGCCTTAACGTTGAGTTACCAATCTTGAACACAAATATCTATGGTTCTTGTCTAGATGAAAGAGGAGATGGTGATTACAGACAGGGAGAAAGAGGCAGTGGCATCAGAGCCTAACAAAACTACAGAATGAACCGAACCTTGAGTTTTGTGATCAGTTGCATCACTAGTGAAGTAGCGTTGACCACTCTGATAAATTTTGTCCCCACTGGGGATAAAAATTATTTAGTAGAGGCAGGGATGTGTAAACCACAAAGGGCGAAATCCCACCCTGAGCTGCCTCAGTTAAAACTGAGAAAACTCTGTGTGTTTGAAAGAAATGCCAGTAACAGGACTTCTGAATTTTTCTTACAAGTTCTGTTTCAGTTTGGTTTCCCACCCCATGTGGTTCTGACCCTCAGCGTAGACTGGACAGCCCGCTCCGAAACCAGGCTGCCTCCAGTGCATGAAAATTGCCATAACCAATGAGGTAAAGGCAATAGTTTTCCACAGTTCACAATCCTGTTAGCTGAGTCAACAGCATCAGCTTCGCTTTATCCTATTACTCTCAATCACGACAGTTCTACAAGTTTCCAAACCCACCGAGCCTGGAAAGGTGTGCTGGGGTTAACACACACTCGAGAACACACACACACACACACACACACACAGGCCGCAAAGATAGGGAAAAAAACAGCAAGAAACACACACATATGCAGCCCCTTTCAGAACCCTAGAACAACATTCGATCATGACCCACTGAGCGTCCCTGGGGTGTTAAAAGCAAGCAGGGCCATGTAGCTGTTAGTGCCCCTTTGTTGTTTCAGCTTTCAGATTCGGGCAAGGAAGAAAGAAAGGTTTGTCAGACCAAATTACCTATCACAGGAAAAATAATAAAAAAGGCAACGTACCGAATCAATGGGTCAGCGTAGCGATAGTGTAATTTCTTACTGACAAGTCGCATAAGTCAGGTCTCTCAACATCCCGCAGAGTGGAGATAGCACATGTCGCCATGTGTTTGGTTTGAACGCGGAATGGCAGAAAATGTCACCCCTGATGAATGCTCCACGGTGCTGATAAGACGTACTCCCCTCTAGGCGATCGTGCAAACACATAGGACACACGTGCGCACATAGGCAGATAAACATACATACACACACAGAAACGTAGTCTATAAATAAGTCTCTGGTCCTGTGGGGTCAAGTGGAGTCCAGCTCAGCAGATACTAGCTCTGTACCCGGGGATCAGTCTGTGGCCCATAGCAACCCCTGTGTCTGCTCTCTATCTGTCAACCGCCTCAAACACTGTACCCAGATCAGATTACACAGTCATGAAGTCATGGAGCACCCATGAAACTTTTTTTTTACGCAAGAACACAAATCTGACCTGGTATCAGCGTCTGGAGCAGCATGTTTTGTGCTGTCAAATAGACGTCAGTGGGGGCAGGACGGGTTGGTGGGGTTGACGGGGTTGGTGGGGTGGGGTCATGCTAATAAAAACATGGCTCTGGTTGGCCCTCATTGAGAGAAAGAATGTGCTGGCCGACAGGCCATTTCAGCCAGGCCATTTGAAAGTGCTGGACCAGCTTGGGAGATCCGGATAGCTAAATATTTGCTCTGCTGGGTCGTTTCTTTATGTGCTGGGTCGTTTCTTTATGTCCTCTGTCAGTTCTGTATTCTGACTTTAAACTCAAAATTCACTTTAAACTCAGAATTCTGACTTTAAACTCAGAATTCACTTTAAACTCAGAATTCTGACTTTAAACTCAGAATTCACTTTAAACTCAAAATTCACTTTAAACTCAGAATTCTGACTTTAAACTCAGAATTCACTTTAAACTCAGAATTCACTTTAAACTCAGAATTCACTTTAAACTCAGAATTCTGACTTTAAACTCAGATTTCACTTTAAACTCAGAATTCACTTTAAACTCAGAATTCACTTTTTTCTCAGAATTTTTGACTTTAAACTCAGAATTCACTTTAAACTCAGAATTCTGACTTTAAACTCAGATTTCACTTTAAACTCAGAATTCACTTTAAACTCAGAATTCACTTTTTTCTCAGAATTTTTGACTTTAAACTCAGAATTCTGATTTTAAACTCAGAACTCTAAAATGTTTTACATGTGGCCCTAATCCTCTTCCGCACAGTACACAGCATAACTAATTCATAAATAAACTAAATACATAATTCTAGAGATGTCCACAAGGGTTCCCATCATGTTTTCATTGTGCTTACAATTGTTTTGGGAAATTACAATGAAAGTGGTGTTGGTTTTAAGTCTTTTCGGTGATAAATTGTGGGAGTAAGTGAAATCTCCTAAGGTGATATTTTTAAAAGTCCCTCCAGGATTTCACAGGCCTATTTAAACCAGGTTATCTTGATTCTTTCAGCGCTTGTAATTGACCGGTATGCCACAACCTGTGTCACAGTGATTTGTCTCGGCTGACATACAACGTTTTTGTGGTAAATTGCGATGAGGTTATAATTTGCGGTGATTGGACAAAATTGCAAGTGGCTCTGAATTCACGGGGATTAGTTGAATTTTTGTTAATAGTTACGATCGCGACATCATCAAACCTGGATTATACTCATTAATAGTTACTTTTAGCCTACATACAAATTGTGGCACACATATATAATATTGATAAACTAAGCCTTCTGAGTGCATTAGTGATCTTTTTTTGTCTCTGAGTTCTGCGATAAAGACACACCCAGCGGTGAATTAGGGTTAATATCCTTGCTAGAAAGTTTTGAGGCAGTGCTACTGTACCATAAGTCGACGTGACAACATCAGTCTCATGGCATGCCACAGTTTAGTCCATACTGTTTGCCCTGGACTTATTTCAACTAATATTCAGTCATCCTATTTCAATTTCACTAATTTTACTTAATTGGTTTCTCTTTATAACTCTGTCAAGCATGATGAAAGACATTTGCTTGGCAAAGATGGTTGCTCCTCCTGATGTGCCTTTCATCTGGCCCGTTAGTCACGGAAACACACATTAACAACAACAGAGTAGACTTTGAGTTATTAAATTCATGATAGCGAAGTTTCGGGAATACCACATAAAGCCAGCCCATAGCCCTTGGTAATAGGCAGGAGTTAGAGTTAAGCTGCGGTGGTGCAGGCCCGTCTCTGCGCTGAAGCCTCACAGACATAACCCCACCCCCCCACACGCTTCCTCCCCACGCTGCTGTGGCCACCCGCCAGGGCTTGCAGACTACAGAGGAGGCAAAGTCAATTGCCGAAATCTAAACAACGACAAAAGCACAAACCGTATCTCTCTGTGTTTTTGGTTTTTACATGAAGTGGAGACAATGTGGGGACCTCATGCTCTTGTTATGCTTTGGGATTCCATTCGGATTGGTTGCATTGCAGCGCCGACGTCTCTCAAACATACTGACATTTCCACCCCGGCCGGCAGCCGCGCGCCGCTCGGACCCACGGGCCCGCAGAGGCCTGAGGAGAGGAAGCAGAGTAAAGGTGACCGAGCCACAGCCCAGACAAAGATGGAGAGAAAGCAGAGAGGAAGGCTGTAAGAGGAGACAGGAGAGGGGGTTGTTGGCTTGGGCTCGTCTTTCTGTCACTTCTGGTTTGGATTCGGCTTGCTCCCCATGGAACTTCTTCATTATAAACCACAGCTCAGAGGCAGAGGGGAAACGCTGAACCTGACTCCGTCTGGCTCTATCCACATCTCATTCTCTCTTTCCCACCCTTCTTCACCTCTTCTTCTCCTCTCGCAATATATTTCTGGCTCCTTCGCCCTCCTTTATACACATTGCCCTCTTTCTCTCCCTCTGTCCTCTTATATTCTTTATATTTCAATCACTTTGTTTGCGTTCCATGATCTCTGCTTTCCTCTCCCGTCATTTTGTTTTTAGCCAGCCGGCTTGTGTCGTGAGAAACCCTTCAGTTTTCTGATAAGACTGATTAGATACTGATAAAGGACTGAATCGCTCTCTCAAGTCTCTCGGTTTGTTAATCCAACTTCCATCATCTAACCTCGTATCAACCCATTTACTGTTTTTTATTATTTATTTTTTTTACAGTGGAGCTAAATGATAAATGATAACTCACGAAAACATAACTTCAAGTTCATTTAAGCACAGACGCAAAACGCACCAAGAAAACAGGCTGCATTAAGAAGTGATTTTTTCAGACAAATCAAAGTGAAATGGCATGACCATTCACGAAGACCTCCCTCCCTCAGCGTTGCTCTACCTGTCAAGCATTGACATATGCAGTTTACAACAGTAATTGTTGAATATTTATCATCATATTTCTTTGTAACTTTTAAAACAATTGGTCCTTGATTTCAGACAGAAGTAGACTAGAGCAGGTTTCTGCTGCTCGCTAAGCTAACGTTGGCTCCATGAAATTGCCTACTCTGGGGGTCTTAAATACACTAAATAGGTGATAGTGTTTACTAAAGACACAGGATTGCTGTTGTATTACAGTATAAAGCGAGTATGTTAAGTAATAGGTGTGAGATCAGACAGTTATTTCATTCTGACAAAGCCCAGGTTGGCTTCTTAGCTAAGATACCTGTTCATATTTTTAAACATTTGTCTTTAATAACGTTACAAGAGAAAAGGCTTTTAAGAGGAGGGCTTACCGATGTGTTCGGCAAAAGTAACACTGTCTTGGTTAGTGAGTTTGGGGTTGCTGGCCTGAGGGCAGCAGGCCCGGGAGGGTTCTTCTGAAAGACATGAAGTTGTGCCCCCCAATAAATAATGTAAATGAAAATATACAAGTGCAGTGCCCGTTCACAGAGGCCGAATTCACGTCGAAGTGAGTTTGCTTCTTTTTTTAAGTAGGCTAATATGTAACACCGCAGAATAATGTTGTGTTCCTTTGCCTTAGAAGTAAATAGAGAGACTTTTTTTTATAGAGGAGACACCCCACTTAATAACATCCTCAATACAACTCTATGGAGAAAGCCCGTAATAGCAAAGATGGCGGTTGACTTGTCTAAGGACACCGCTACAGGTGGTAAGCTAGTTAGCTGAACAAGCTAACAATTAGACACTCCATTCTTTGTTTGTGGAAAATTGATACATAGAATACACCACCCTCTGATCTCTTTGTATACCCTTCCTTACTACAACACTATGCACACAACTTCAGTATGCGGGGAAAACAAAAGCTTGATAAACTGGTTGCTCAGCTGCGATTGGATTTAACTGTCAGCTCTGCCTCACTGCTACAGGACTGTAATTCATCTTTCTCCAGCTTCCTGACTGCTTAGTTAAATGTCAGTGTTTACCTGAGAGCCACCCAGCACAGGGACAGTGAGCAAGAGGAGTGCTGCTATCTGAGACACTCAGACTGATACGACACAGCTGCTGCCACTATGTCTGCCCCGATACAAACATGCACACAAACACACACACACACAAACCCTCCAAGACCACCCTTGTCCTGACCTGACAACTTCATCTCTTGTCATCAAACAAACTCTTTACCTAACGATGTGTCTGCCATCTCCTCCAATGCACCCCGTTTGCCTCTTCCCACTCTCACCGCACACACAAACACATAGCACACACACCCCCCTACCAGCTCTCCAGTCCATCCTTTCTTTCTAAAACCTTTACCTTAACATTCTCTCTTCAAATCCTCTTCCCAAACTGTAAGGTAGCTGATGGGTCCCCAAGAGGCTTGAGGATAGAGAGGTGAAGGAAATAAAACCATGACGTTTGCTTTCATTTCCTGTCGTATAACAGCTGAGTACATGCTCTACAGGGACAGCTCCCATGGCGTCCAGCATATGTTCTATTCAAACTACATCCTCCTGTGACACTCTGTCAGACAGATGGCTGAGGGACAGCTGGATGGCATATGAGCACAGATATTTAAAGCATGCAAAATACGTGACTGCTCCTATCGGCAGCTACTAGAGCTAAATACCGCGGATACATCATTTATTGGAACTGATGGCAACGGCGATGTGATGACGATCTTGTCAAAAGCTCCTCCCAGACACATCGTATGTGTTTGTAATTCCCTCCCTGAATTTGAACATCATTTTTAAGATTTTTTTTGTGCAGTTTGGGACATTTCAGCCAGTCACATCTGCTTTCTCTAAAACACAAGAAATCACACAAAACACTAACAGTCATTTTTTGATCTAGATGTCTGCGCCGTCGGCCAATAAACACATGCTCAGTTGCTGCATTATGGAATGTGTGTTTTTAACATGCTCTATGCAGAGGCGCATGACTTATTGCGTCAGAGGAGGATTGTTTTGCAATATGCATCATACAGTAGAGCAAAAAGAGCCGGGCCGTGACACCCTTCTGTACGTTTATTGAATTAAAAAAAACAAAAACAACTCTCAAATGCACTCGAATCTGTCTGCTTGGTATAGGAGCATGATCACCTTCTCTGTCTTTTCCTTTTTCTAGCACACACTCAAACACACACATGTGCAGCCCTAGACAGTTCAGATGAGACTTGTCACATCCGTTGACATAGGGCCCAATTAAAGGGGAGGATTACGCCAGGGCTGGGTGACCTCTTCAGGAATCTTTCTGACACGCTGTGTGTACACTGTCAAAGCCTCTGACAGACCTTCCCTTTAAGCACTTTCACCTGCTAATTAAGACGCGGGACTGTATGTGTGTGTTCATGTACATCTGTGTAACTTGTGTGTGTGTGTGTGTGTGTTGCGATAGATTTGCAGCCCAAGTAGCTTCTATGTAAATATTTGACTTGAGCACTGTATGGTTTTCTGGAGCTCACTCCAGCACACGTCAGTACGCGGGCCGCAGCGAAAAGATAGGCATTGTCATTTATAACATTAAAGTATTATATGTTTTGGTGTGTGCATCTCGCTGCTGTGTGTAGAGGCTCCTTCGCAACAAAAGCTAAGCAGTGTTTATGGTGTGAAGAGATTAAAATGGATAGCGGCGAGGCAGAAGCAGTGAGCTGTTGCTGGACAAAGCTCTCAATGACTTATTAGTGCAGTTTTTACACAATGTGGAGAAAAGGCCAGTAGCAGGCACACACTTCTTTTTTGGTATTCTTTTTATTTACAGTAGCAAACTGGAAAGTGGCAGGGTAGGAAATTGGTGGATATTTTAAGGGAATAATAGCTCAAGGACAAAGTCGAGCCGGAGATGGGGCTCATAGGATAAACAAGGTAGATAGAAAAGGTTTTTAAAAAAAAAGGGAAAGAAGAACACTGCAAAAAAGTCCATTCTATGAACAAGCAAAATATATTTTGTAATCTAAAGATTGGCATAGAAATCAGGCCACCATGAAACATTATCTGACCTCAAAGCTAATATATTGATTTGATAAAAGCCATGAGGCTTTAGAAATCCATAGAAAAGGTTAATGGTGAATTCTTAAAACATGAATTTGTCTGCACATGGGATAGGGGAGGGCTTCAGTAGGAGGATAAAACACACACAGATTCGTACTATCCCGTGCCCAGATGCCCATGAAATGACACCCCTCTGTGCCGGCATTTATCACCAGGAACTAAATCTTGAGTCTCTGGAGTCAAACCTGAAAACATTCCATTTACATGCCAGCTTTGTTTTCCATAGAGCCTCTACAAAAAGGCTTCCTCAGCTTCTTTCAAGTCTCTTGTAGAGAAAACACCAGTGCAGCAATCTGCCTTAAGTCCACTAAGGTTTAAATCTAAATATAAAATGATTATTATTAAAAGAGTAACAGTTAACCCTTCGCTAAGCCACGCCCCGAATACACAGCTGGCCAATCACAGCGCAGTATAGGACTCGCTCTAACTGAGGTCCGAGACTTTTATGGCTGCGCTCCATTCTAATGCAAAAGAGTTGTTTTCTAGCTTTCTTAGGCTGTATTTTTCTAAGTTATCGTCAAAGCTGTTCCTGTGGCACTTGTAATAGTTAAAATTGCGACCCAGAGTGGTTGAAAGGAGAAGTACGATTTACTCCTTTCCCAAAACCTAAAATAAGTCCAGAAAAATGTAGGCTGTGGACTGTTCCTAACGTAATGTTAGTAAGCTAACGCTAGCTAACTTACTACTGAGTGTAAAGTTATAAAGCCCTACTGTTCTGCTTTTTAATGACTGTAATAGTGAACAGAGACCTACCCAGCTGTATAGGAACAGTCTGGATCCTTGTCTGGATACTTTCTCAATAGTCAGCTAACTCGGTGGTTCACTTTTACTGTTTGATTTAGCTCCTGTCTTTCATTTTTTTCACGTCTGTTTGACAGCCTGAATAAAACTTTTCAATCCACAATGCAACTGCAAAACTGTCTGCTTCTTTCTGAGATTGCTTTTTCCAAAAATTAGACAGTTTGTCGGACTTAGCAACAGTAACAAAGGGGGGCGTGGCTTAGCGAAGGATCAATTGTGATGTTGTGTCATGCATAGCATAAATCTAGCTAGCCCGGTCCTGTCACAAGCTAAACTGCCTACCAGCACCTCCAGGGACTTTATTTCACCATTTAGCCTCCCCACATGCTCAGCTGTAACCACTGATCCCTTTAATCAGGGTTTAGTGAGACAGGAGCCCTATGGAACAACAGCTATCACAGACTTTGACACCTGCTGTGTAACACAAACTAAGACACATAAATGACATTCCCATAACATTCTCACTGTGTTGGCTATTGAGATTTCTTCTAATGTTTTTTCTGGTGTAGTTTCTAGTGTGCCTATTTTTAAGCATTGCGTCATGTTCCGCATCATGTTCAAATCAAGCTTGTGAATAAACAACTGCACAGAGAGTGTCCAGCTGACATCCTGTGTTGACGGACGTTTAGGAGGCTCTGCGATGTATAGGAGCTGCAGTTGGCTAACGCCGACCCCCGAGGAGAGCGGGCACAGAGCTTAGTTCAACTCTGACAAAAGTGCGCCTGGTATGTGGGAGCTGGAGGAAGGGATGCTTTGTTGAATACAGCCTGGAAATCTTCTATCACACTGCTGATAAGATAAATCTCCTGCCTCTCAGCTGCTGGGTGACTGACTGCGCTCCGCTGATCACTTATCGGAGTGTAAATCGATGTTTGCACAGGATGACGTTTTCATATGCAGGAGAGCTTTCACCAGTAATGCAGTCATTATCATAAAACAAACATCTAGACAAGCAAAAACCATGCAAATTAAAGAAAGCCAGATTATATCTTACAGCCTCTTATAGGGCTTTCATAGATATTGATGCAATGCACCAGTGGCATGCCTTTCTAATAAAATTGATATAGCTAACATGTTACATATTTACATATTAAGAACACAACATTTGCCTTCATTTAGAGTTGTGTTCGTGTCCACATGAGAAAGACCAACATTCATTCACATTTAGCCCTGTTTTTGTCTCCAGCAACTCCTGTGGAAACATGTCTCTGTACCCGCTACTTGCTAATGTTGTCTGTTGTTTGGGGCTGGGCAGGTAGTGCACAGAGAGCCGTTTCGCTGAAACAGATGCCTGCTGCTCAGAACAGAGTAGATTCAAGTTTGAGACTGAACCAATGCGTCGCAGGCCCTACAACCAAAACAATGAGCTGAAAGATGCTAAAATGCTTCACAGAGCTGAGGGGAAGCGCAAGTTTATTGGATCATTTTTCTCTGTAGCTTTGTCACTACAAGTGACACCTTTCAGATTACGTTACATAGTGCTTTCATGTGTTTTTTTATATAAAGGCATTGATTGGTGCAGTACTGGATGCCAACTTTTCATACTTTCACAGAAACATTTAGTTTGGTGCTCAAAGGAGATTGTCTGATACCCAGCCTATCTTCCAGTCTGATTGTACTACTTGTACTACATTGACATTCACTTTAATGGCCGCATGACCAGTTGGTGGAATTTGTTTCCGGTACAGCATGGAAATAAAAGTTAGTACTATGTTATGTATGTTATTTCCAAGGCAGTTAGACGAGAGGTGACATGTTATTTTTCATCAGCTGTCAAGGCAAGAAGTGAAACTTGTTGCTGTCCCTGCTCTTCCCACATTGTCCCTCCTGGCTGCACTGCTGCTCCACTATCAGCGCCTGTGTCTCTATCTTGATGTTTCTCTTCCTATCTAGCTCTCCCTCTCTCCTCTCTAATGACAGTCAGCAGCGCTGATAGGCAGATATATTTACACTAGTGGCAAGGGAGGAAGAAGTCATCAGCCAAGCCCTGTCCAGCCTCCGGGCTCTGGCAGGCGGGGCTTAGAGGAAACCCTGACCGGTAAGCTCCTCCCCCGAGCAGGGCATATCTCTCTGTGCTGTCCCCTGGCCCTGCTCAGAGCTCTCAGCTAGATGGGACCAAATCTTCACTGGCCCGCAGACTCACACACTCTCACATTAGCCCCTGGGGGAGAGAGAGCAGAGAAGAAGGAGGAAGGAACAGAAAGCAGCACACAGAGAGCAGGAGGCTCCTGCTGGTGTGCACGCTGCCCGAGAGAGATACAACAAGAAAGCCAGTGTGTGTGTGTATGTGTGTATGTGTGTGTGTGTGTTCTTTTTGCTTCCACTAGTTTTCTTTAGCAACTGTTGATGAGGCAGGCTGGGTCAGCTCCATCTCATCTCTGCGTGGCGCCCAGAGGTGGCCAGGGGAGTCGAAGTGTGTACCGCTTCTCGAGTGTGTGTGACTTTTTTTTGCAACTTTTGAACACTGGAACTGTACTGTGAGCATTATGACTCTTCTGGGCTCTGAACACTCCATACTAATACGAAGCAAGTTTAGATCAGGTAAGTCAGATCCCGGTGTCCTGTGTGTGCACTGAATGTTTGGTAGCGAAGAGTTTCGGCAGTGTTTATTCCCACGAGCCTTGCAAACAGTTTGTCCGTCGACACTTGGCATTAATAGGCAATCCCGTCATTCATCTGTCCTCACGGATGAGTTGTGCTGACACTCACATTGTGCTCTTCAGTAACACCAGCAGACTGACAGGTGTGTGTAATATACTGCGGGCATGTGACGGTACGAGGAATTCCAGAGGGATGCCAGCACAAGTTAGAAATCCTCCCGAGTAGCGAGCCTTAATGATACGTAGTGTTACAGTGTGATGGATTTACAGCTGGGTGTGTTCTTTGATGTTCATCTGCCTCCTCATAAAAGCGCGACATGTGAGGGTGATGTCCCGGGCAGGTTAGCGCACTTGTTCCGTGCCAGACGGAAGCCCGTGGGACGCTCTCACTCTGTGGCTCGGTGCACGCTGATAAAGGGAGATTAGATGCTGGAGAGGGGTCAGAGGTTATCTTAATATGGCTGAATTGCAAGCTGATTGTGCTTGTGTGTGTGTGTGTGTGTGTGTGTATATGTGTGTGTATATGTGTGTGTACCTGGGCGTATCAAATAAGGAGGAAAGGTTGGTGCTGATTTAAACTCCACTTAACACGCAGCAGCTGCTGTGGCTTTGTATCCATCCATCTCCCTCACAATGCACACACACGTTTGCTTTCTCATTCACACACACACTTTGTTAGTTTCTGTCTTTGTTTTGAAGATATTTTCTGTGAGGCTTAGCATGTGTGTTTGCGCTGCACTACCACAGTGTGCGTACTCTGACCAACACTGCCACCTCCCTGAGGAAAATGTAACTGATGGTGGCAGCACCAGAGCTCATATCTTGCTCTGCTCTGCAAAGCTCGACGTACATGAACGGCTCTGCGAGCGACACTTCACGCTGATGTGAACGTACAAGCTGGTGGCCAGAGTGGCTTCAGTCCTCACTTTTGGTTTGCCTGTGAGCTGTAATTGCGTTCCAGTAAAATGGCAGGGTAAATGATTCTTTTCCTCTGAGTTGTTTAGAGCACATCGGCAGGGTGGGAAATGACCCCCGGCGCTCCGGGGAACATGAGAGGGTGGATGGCTGTGTTCAAAAGCAGCAGCAGGAGGATTTGCACCGAGGTGGCTTGGGTCCTGTGTTGTTCTAACCCTCGTGCTCTAGCTGGTTAATATGGCACAGATGATAACTAACCCCAAAGGTCATCTTCCTACAAGTCTGCTTGATGTTACGGTCGGAGGGATCAATGTGCGTGAGTGAAGTATTGAGCGTAAGAGAAGTAAAACTGCCTGTAAATCTCTCTGTGATAGCCGCTGACGTTCTGCTTGTCCAGGATTTACAGTTTCTTTAAGCTGCAGCAGCTCGAGTTACATTCAGCGCCCCACGAAAACCAGCAACTGTTGCTCCTTGAGCGCCACGCTTGAACTACATTATCAAAGCCATGGGAATTGCTGCCGCATGGTTAAAGCTAAAAGGAAAGATAAAGATCTCACTTAAGCGCTCCCCGCGGACTTGCTCAGTGTTTTGTGTGTGTGTGTGTGTGTGTGTGTGTGTGTGTGTGTGTGTGTGTGTGTTACTGACCAGTTCTCATGACAATTTGATTAACAGCTCAAAGGGCTGTAGTCCGTGCTCTCAAGCTTAGTGCCGTTACATAACAGAGGGACAGAGGCGTCAAATATAAGTTAAATCAATACTTGAAGGTGTCAAACACAGGTTGAATCATAAATCCGCCTCACAGACAGGCGCTGTCTACATTAAACACCTGTTTTGTATCAGCTACCACACCCAGTCCAGAATTTATGGAACATAATGCTGGATGTTTTCACCTGAGTAACTGAGGAGAACTAATGGAAAAATATGAAACATATTTAGGTGTCTTTGAAACTACTGCTGATTTGTTTGATGATGAATCTGCTGTAGCTGAGCAATGGACGTGCTCTACGCTAATGTACAATGGAGAAAATTAGCGAGCCGTGCGCAGGGCACCAAACTATCTGGGAAGTAAGATGAGTAAGCATTTTGGATTGGACACTTCAGTGAGAAAGATCATGTGTAAAAGTGAAACTTAAAAAGCAACTAACCTTACTGCAACATTAGCCTGTCACTCGAGTGAGGAACAGAGCGACTCACAGTGCAGTTTAGGACTAGGCTAGCGGGTTGTGTTTGAATTGCATTCGAGTGAATTACGTCAAACCGAACTCGTTCGAACTTGAACTTTACTGTGAGGGCCGTCATTTTGTGCTTGGGCAGAATAAAACAGCTTGTGAGGCCAAACAAATGTTACTCCAATGAGTCCTGGCAGATTCTATATTCCTGCTAGGCCTAATATTCCTGGCAAAACTGATAATAATTAATAATATGAGAGACAAAACCTAGTCACCCTCCACTGACAATGAATGACACTCTGGCAACAGATAAAAAAGCACTCCGCTGTGGAATGGGTTGGCTTTTGCGCTCAAGTGAGTTTTTTTTTTCTTCTTCTTCTTCTTCTTCAACACAAATCTGCATCGCCCACTGTTGACTATAAGTCACTGCCAGTGGAGCTGCTCCAGAAAGTTCCATCTTAATGGTGGAGTGTTAGCTCTTCTGCATCTGGCATCTGGCCTCTAACTGTCCGAGAGCACAGAAATAAAATATGCAAGTTCTGTTTTAAGGTGGATTTCCACTTTATGCAGAGGTATTAGACTAAAATAAACCTAATACTTCATTTAGGAATACCTGTTTATTAGAAGTTATACAGTCGCGCTCATACATCTGTCGCGAACACATTCCTGCTTGTGCTGAGGGAAAGTTCAGGAGAATTCATGGAGCAAATGCATGTGTCTTGAGCTCGGTTGTTGGAGTTGTAAGTGTAAAAGTGGGGGTGTTATTATTAGCCTGTTTCTTTCTGGTGTGGTGGCTGTGCATGTGTGAGGCACAAGAGGACAATAAATCTGTGTGTCACCCCACTGGCTTGTGTAATTATCGCCACTCCACCAGCGCGAACCAGGCCAAATGATCACTTATTTACGCTATAAATCTGAAAACGTGTAAATGTGGCTGTGGATTTGTATGTCCTTTGTTGTCAAGAAAGCCCAAGTTAAAACAAATGTCTTCACTTTCAGAGTCAACAGTGAGGGAGGTAGAGTATCGTATGGTTCAGTGATCTGTGATTACAAAGCCTGGCTCGGGTCCTCTTGCTTATAACATGTACACGCTGCAATCAGGACAGAAAACCGTCTGGTTTTAGCGAAGCTTTTCAGGAGAAAGAGCAGATTATATGGCAGCGGCTGCGCTTTTTCCAGACAGAATTATTGATAACCCTTCCAGCAAACATAATACAGAGCAGTGAGGAGCCGTCCCTCGAGTTAAAATCAAAGACGACCTGCGTAATTCACTAACAGTTGTAATCCATTCTCACATTGCTCTTTCCATGACTGAAGAGACAAAACCTGTGTGTATGGATAAAAGTCAGGCTGTTAGATGACTTAAAATGCAGTGGAGGCACGAAAAAATTTAATGAAAGGAAGATCGCTAGATATACGGATAGTTTAAGTTTTTAAATGTCAGGCCTACCTGTTGTAAAGCAAAGGTGTAAAAATCTAATTGAGAGGCTGTGACAGCTGCTGGGCCTTTCTGAAAAAAATATTATATTATTATATCACCATTACAGTAAACACAGTACAGACTTAGCTACATTCCATTTGTCACTTTGCTTTTTCCATGACAGGAGAGATCAAACCTGCATGTACCGTGTGTGTGTGCCTGTGTACATGGCTGGGTGTTCGATATTGTAGGAGATGACACCAAACTTCCTTTTGTCAGAGGTTGTATCAGTTACATGTTTTGATCAGCTCTCAGTTAGCAACTAAAGCCTGCGCTTGCTTTCTGTGATGTTGCGACCAGCAGGTCACGACCCCCTCACTGTAAACTAAAGCAGATGTCGGATGAAGGGAAGGGCCTGGTGTTACGTAACGGAGGTGCTCTCCCACGGAGCGCTGCGATGTGGCACCCGACCCGAGCTCATCGACACCGAGTCAGACTATTAAAAAAAAAACGGTTACAGCGAAGCGGGATGGCTCGATGAAATTCATAAAAATGCTGAAGTGTAGCCAGATCTGCAGAAATATGAACCACCTGAGGGAGATAATTAACAATACGGAAGATAAGAAGAAAGTGATCAGGGCCTCGCAGAAAAGGAGGAACACTTCATACTTGTGTGTCGGATCCAGGATCTCGCCGAGAGACCTTCAGATAACAGGCGAGGAGGAAAAACACACACAGACAAAGAAAGCAAAAGAAAGCAAAAAGAGCCACAGACACAAGCAGACCAACAGACATGGGGGAGGCTCTATGTTTATGACCCCGCACTCCCACCTAGACCGCTGCTGCACACACACACACACACACATGCACAGAGCACGCAGAAACGTACGCACATGCTGTGGACCACACACTGCCTTAGCAGATCTGTTTAAAAGCCAGGAGCTGTGTTTATCATTCCCTACATCCTGCTCACAGAAATATTTGTCAGCAAGCAGCGTTGGGTTTTTTTCTGTTTTCTGTATGTATATGTATGTACAGAGACATATGTGCATGTGCGTCTGTTCAATCCCTAGAAATTGACATCAGTAGCTTTTTTCTTTACAGCCTGGTTTGAAATGATTCTAAATCAAACTGCAAGTTAGAGTTCTGAAACCGTATGTTAAAGTGGGTTGAATTCTCAGCCTCTTCCTGCTTTTTGCCTGTCCCTTACCTGCCTTTCCACATGTCTTTCTCATCTTTCCCCGTCTTTTTACTCTTCCCCTTCACCTATCGTCCCCTCCTCCCTCCAACTTCAGTCCTACAGTTAAGACTTCAACAGAGGAGGACACGAGAGCAGCTGGCAGACCACGGCATCATGCCTCGTGAGTAACGCCTTCCAACACTGAGCTGCCGCACATGCAGGCACACAGACACACACACACACACACACTTCCACTTACATGCTTTTAGTCTGCAGGGCGAGTAAGACAGACAGAGAGAAAGGGTGAGAGACCCAATGAACAAGCAAAGGGAACACGCCATTCTTTGGTCCAAATAGGAATAATATGCAGCTGACATAAAAACATATTTTCTCACTTACCTGCTCTCTAGCCATGCAGATAGTTTTGGTTTTATTTGTCCTGGTTTTGAAATGTTTGCCTCCACCCCATTGCCGTGGTAAGCAAACTGCTGTTTGGAGTGCTCACCGCATTAACAAAACAACATTACTCTGCATGATCCACAGAACATGCTGTGAACAGTTGTCAATGGGAGTACTTTTACTAAAGAAAAAGCCCCTACAGAAACAGTTTATTATAATAAAAGGGACATGTTTTAGCAGTGAGATGTTGTCCTATCATGATTAGATCCCGGATGCTAGGTCATTGTACTTGACTGATACTTTTTTCTTCTTTAAATTTGAGCATATCGTCCCATATTGGTTAAAGTGATAATAATTACTTTTTTTGGCCACTTGGGGGCAGCGGAAAAAGCTGTAAACACAACACTGACATCACCTTACAAAGTGGGTGTGGCTAACATGGTAGCAAACAGTTGCCTATTTACACATTTACTGCAGAGAAACATTAGCATGCATTTGACGTTGTTTGTCTGTCCACCTGGCGGATTTAAGTCCAGTAATCAATCTTGTTTTACCCTCTGTTTTGGTCTCCACCAGAAAATAATATTTAGCTGCTAAATGCTTCACCAGCTAGTCGCTAACATTGTTAACATGTTTGGTGTTTGGTGCTGGGTAGGTGAGTTTACTAAACTCACAGCTGCCTGCTTTGACTGGTAAACCATTTCAAGTCTTTTAGCACAAATATAACATTGCGCGTGATGGCGGTTTTGGGGTGAAACATGGACGTAAAGGTCGCAACATCTAGCGCCGTGTGGGAAATACGAATATGACGTTTTCAAATTTGCCCTCTAATTGTAGGTCACCTTGGCTCAATCAGTACTATAAAATCTTGGAAAGCAGTTGTGAGAAGCATCATTTCCCCCAGTTTCACATGAATCGGATCATTGAGTCTGACATGTTGCATGCCATTTAAAAAGAAAAAGAAATGTTTGATTTGTGGTTATCTACTGCAGCTTTGGAATGAAACAATGCAGTCAGATACCAGCTGCTTGTAAGAGAACAGACAAGGAAAAGAGAGAAAGAAAGGTGGAGGTGGGGGTAGTGTAGCTCAGGAATCAGCAGATGATTTCACCGATGAACTTCAACCGGAAAGAGGGAACCAATCAGTGAAACCGGCTGCTGTAGTCACTTTTTGAAATCAAAGTGATTGGAGCGGAGAGCTACAGATTCTTGATTTATTGTACAGTTTTACACGCACTACAGTATGTGACTGATGCACTTTCCTTACTGTAAAACAGTCTAACCTGAGTCAAACTGCGTTAGATCTGAGGTCAACTTGGAAACTCTTGTCTTCGAACAAAAGACTGCAAATTAGAGCATTAAAGACAGACAGAAACAGATAGGGAGAAAAGAAAACAGTTAAGATGATGGATGCTCTAAAGAGAAGCAGATCCAGACTCCAGAGACGGATAAATCCGCAGGTAGTGACAGATACAAAGGTGGGCGTAGAGGAAGCAGGTGGATCTGTGCCCCCGTCAGGCAGAGAGACAGGCAGATAGCGGCTGAAGCCAGCGAGAAGGCAGACAGGTCGGTGAGTGACCGCCGAGGAATGCTCTCGTGCTGGAAGAGGCTCCCGGCCTCAGAAGAAACAGCGGACGCTCGGCCAGATTTACATCGACGGTACCTGTTTACAGCGCAGCGCCTGCAGAGCGCCACATCAAAGCAGAGGCATGCCCAAACACAACAACATGAAGCATGACCTGCTGTTTATAAGACCGAGGCTTTGTACTTTTAGTCTCACAAGACATAGTGATGAGAACAAGTAGACCTGAGTGTACTGAACATACTCTTAAATCCTTACTGTTGCTACGATTAACGGCCTGTCATGCTCCTCAGGTCACGGCAGCACTGTAATGTTTGCGGCTATCTTGCTCAGCTTCGACTGCCTACATGCCACAAATGTCACACACAGATAAATATTTTTGCTGGCACCGAACACACTGGTGGAAATCAAAATTTTAAACATTCATAAGAAGCCAAAGGTTTGGTTAGCATGGGACGCTACACAGAGGACAGCCACTTACAAACTAAGATCTTATCAATCCCTTATACTTTAAAGCAACAGTGCGTCGCCTTGGCAAACATGGGAGGAGTGAGCGATGCCAGCGGGGCAGTGTGTAGTTTCTTTCTTTTTTTTCTCGGTTACTTGCCTGCAGGAACAACAAGGGGACTGGGGGACTTGGACTGCAGGGCAGGGATTTGTTGAATGATATCTCTGGCACCGTTTGCCATTTCACAGAGGCTCCAGCCTCCAGATAAACTGCTGGTAAGTGTGCGGGGGAACGGAATCCAGAGGCCCGGCGAGGCCCTATCAGTTTCTAGGAGTCTGTCACAGATAAGGCAGCGAGGAGAAACGCAATTGGCTTAGCAAGGGCTCCAAGCGCTTTTTTTGAACAAGAAATTTCAATTGGTTGTTTATCTCTTGATTGCAGGCGGTGGCGCAGATGGAGGAGGGTTGCACAGACTTGCATTTGTAAGAACACACTTTCTTACCCCCGCACGGTAGATCTCTAACAACTCTCTCAAGCACCGGCGTCGTTTCTCCTCCCAGCTCTTTATGTCAAAAAACGAAGACATTTTTCGGGGCGTCACAGCATCCTCCTCCTCCTCCTCCCGCTCCTCCTCCCCCTCCCCTCCTCCTCCTGCTGCTGTAGATGTGAGCCGTCAGATGCTGGCTGGCTCTGCTTGGCTGTGTTATTCCTGCTGGGGAGATGGACACGGCACAGGGTCTGTGTATATATTACCCAGGGAACATCTGGTGTTTATTAGGCTATTCAAGAATCCACCCCAGCCTCTCAGGCTTGACTGGCGTGTGGCCTGCATAGGAGCACACTGTCTGCATGCTAGCCGCAGGTCCGAAATACACACGCGCACACACACACACACACACACACACATACAAACAAGCTAATATTTCCTCATAAAGATAACAGGGCTGTAGATGCTTTTTTCCTGCTTGCTTTTGTGAACAAAAACAGCCATTTTCATTCCCTCAGCAGTGGTGCTTTAATCCTCAGTGGATGAAAACACAAAGGGAATTATTCCTGCCTAATGCACCATACGTCTTGCCTCTAAGTGCGGTGTTTACATTTGACAGAGACAGTCAGCAGGTACATGTATTGCAATAGGTTTAAAGTGTGTCGTATGTTTTTGGGACTGCTGGAGAATGTTTAAAACTCTGTAAGCCAGCTCCAGACTCACCCGATCATGTTACATTATGCCCACGCGGGCCGGTGCGGCCGCGGTCGAACACGTTTTTCAGGCAGTTCGGTCACGCAGTTTAAACACACTTGAAGCTCCGTGTGTTCCTGCAATGTCAAATCAGGTCTTAAATCAGGCCAGTCAGTGACAGGTGAGGCAGGAGACTGGGTGGGAAGCTGAGTTATAAACTGGTGACGATGATGTCATCCTGCTGGTGGACGGCGGCGGTTCGCCAGCGTGACCACAGGCCGGCAGGGGAACCATTCCCACTTCTCCTCAGAGGAAAGGCACTGGATCCAGGCTGGCAGGACCATCTGCTTCACCCGGCCCTTCTGCCTTCCTGTCGTACCCCTTTTATTCTCCTCTTCTTTTCTTATAATTAAATTAAAAATAATTTTATGCTCCTTTTGATATCAGAAGGGAGGGACCGTTCCCTCCATTCTGATATCATTCTTTCTTTTTTACTTGAATTAATTTCTTTCTCTTTTCTTTACTTTCATTCTATATATTCTTCTTTCCTTTTACTTTTTTTATTTCAAGTTTACAATTCTCTTCTTGCCTTCTTACTTACTTACATAATTTCTACCTCCACAACATTCTTCTTTCAGTTTTTCCGTCCATCCATTTTCTACCCGCTCATCCTGTTGTGGGGGGGTCAGCATGCAATGCGGACAAACTCATTTAGAACTTTCCAAAAACAACAGAAAAACGTCCTCCTTCATCTCATCTTTCAACCCATTCTCCCTCCCACCCTAATATTTCTTCTTCCTTCTGTATTTTCTTCCATCCATTCATCCTCCTTCAAAAACATACTTTTCTTCTATCCTCTCAACCCCCCCACCCCCCCACCCCCCATTCTCTCGTCATCTAGGTTTCATAGTGAATGATAGGCGTCTAATTTGAATTTGAGATATTTGAGCCAAATATTTGCTGTATCTGGAGATTAAAGGTGCTTAAAATTGCACGTTCGTTTTGATGTCTCAATCATTTGTTAAGGTCTCTTGTGAAGTGTTACATTTCAGATCCATTTTTCAGGAGACAGTAATACCTCTGCCCGAGTTGTCCAGCACAAAGCTCAATATCATTCATTTTTATTTTGGCACTGCATCTCATCCTTCAGAAAGATCCCACTAAAATTATATTTGACCAAATAAGTGCTGTTGCTCCTTCTTTCCCTCAGACTTTCAAACTGATGCGCTGCACTCGCCTCACTGTTGGGTAATCAGTGACCGCCGTGGATAGATTGTATGCCAAGACAGGTTAGCTCCGGCGCAGATTATTTATACTGGATTTAACGGAGAGAGGTTGTGGAAGGTTGAAAATCTCACCCGCTGCAGCCCTTTAATTACAGCCACTCCGTTTATTTTTCCAGTACTCAAAGTGTCTGGCTGTACTGGGAGTGGAGCAGCTGAGCAGATATTAAAACGGATCCAAAACAGAAATATTGATTATTGAAGGCTGAGGGAAGTCATGTGCATAGTGTTTGTTAGGGAAGTGACAGCTGAATACAGCAGGGCTGAGCTGCAGAGATGAATAATATGAGGGTAGGATGAGACGAAGGGGCTTAGATTTCGCGAGTCTAGAATCTAGATGTTGATAGATAGCCCTATTGATTTCACGTGGAAACTTGGGGATTGTGGAGGAAAATAGGATGCAGAGGAGGATGAAACAAAGCAAACTTTATAACAGAAGAAATTGGAGTAAAAACACATTAGCAGAATGTCATTTGAAGTGAAAAGCAGGGAAATATATGTCATAAACATGTGCAGTGTTCATGTTTAAATGTTGCTGCTTCATACAAAATACAGCATCCTTGTCACTGAAAAGAAAGGTTAACGCGCAAAATATAAAGTGAATCCGTCATGTGTTTATTCTAAATTTGAACTACAGGTTGAACATGGGGAAAGTAAAATATGCAATCTGTAATCACTCGTTCGAAATTATAGTTCTAGGCTGAATTTCTCCTGGCGAAATGTGCTCTTATGCTGAGACAAAAAGCAGGCAGGGTAGGTAAAAAATACTTTTTAAATTGAATCCCTAAAATATAGTGTGGTACAGCCATGTTGTCTTTGAAGATAAGGCTACATGATTTGTTTTTGGATCCATTTGAACAAATTATTTGTTCAAACTTGCTTGTTTGTGTGACAGCCCCATAAAGTACTCATTCTGGCACACAAGGGTCCCTGTTAGTGTTATTGTATATTATATTATCAGATTATTATCACAGATGCATATTAATGTGTAAGCAGGAGCAACAATTGTATTTGGTTAAAGTTTGGTAGTTTAATTTACCAATGTTTTACATAATATGAAGTCACTAGTAACTGCAGCTGTGAGGTAAATGTTGTGGAGTTAAAAGTAATTGTAATGGCGTAAAAGAATAACATTGCATTAAAAAAAACTCTTAAGTGTCTTAAGGACAGTTTAAATGTACTTATTTACTTCCTGCTCCTGAGGCATGTACAGACTTGTGTAAGCAGTGTTTCCCTGGTGTGTCCCACGTTGTTGACGGTGTGGTCCTGCTGTGTGTTGTGTAGACCCGGCCTCAGACTGCTCCTCTCTGGAGGCCCAGATGAGACTAAAGCGAGCCCGGCTCGCCGAGGACCTGAATGAGAAGCTGGCTCTCAGGCCGGGGCCCCTGGAGCTGGTCCAAAAGAATATCATTCCCCTAGACTCTGCCGTCACAGTGACAGGTATCAGCAGAGAGATGATGCTGTGTAGTTGAACGCACCCTTTAACGCCTGCTGCATCTCAGCCTGCGTGACTCCACGTTTGTGTGTTTGGTAGTAGCATCAGTTAGTATTAATGAAAAGGGGGAACACCCTTCCTCCTGACTGTGTGTGTGTGTGTGTGTGTGTGTGCGTGTATATATTAACAAACCATGCACTGTTGGACTTTCAACGCAATCACGTCATTTTGTCAAAAAAGCACCAACTAAAAGTAGATTTTTTTTGTTTATTGTAGATCTTTTGTGATCATTATGTTCCTCCGCCACAAGAAGGTCTGTGATTGCAGCACGAATGGGACATTGCATTTAGCCCGTACATGATCCACCACATTTTGCATCTTAGACCCAAATCCTTAAAGTTTCCGGACGTCTTTACTAACTGTCAATGTTATGAAACTCATCACAGGTCACAGTATGAAAATACGGGCCCATAAATAAAACCAGGACATTCATCTTTGACTTTTAGAGTCAAGATGAAAAGCTAAATCTGAAGTTACAAGCTAAAACTTAAACGTTGAGACTACTGGCTTTATGAGTTAAGTCCCTTAAGAAGAACCAGTGTGTCCATTTAAATGATTGGACGCTGCAAAATCCATGCAGATTTGATGGATTGGAGTTTATTACTGGATCACCAACACTTATACCTGCATTATAACCAAATTAAAAGCATAAAAACAACCCATGGGTTTTTCACAACAAACCAAAATGAGTACTTATTAATGGCTTATATCAGTAAAGCATCAGAAAATGATTTATCAACCATTAATTCCTTTATAAAACTTAAAGGGTGACTTATTAGAAAGTGGTGGCAATCTAAATTAAATATTCACTCAACAAAGAAGTAATTCACAAGTCTTCACCTCTTGACCTCCCCACCTTTAAATTCTACTGAACTTCTTTCAGCACCTTGGTCCGTCTTGATGTGGTCCAAATTTCATAGCAGTAAAAAGTATTAATCTGTATTTGAAGCGCAAAGAATGTTATTTACATTTACAGAACATCGTGCTTGTTTCAGAAAATCTCTTGGACCAACGGTGGATCTCCAAGAACGTTGTTATTGTGGCGCTGAAAAGGCTGGTTTAAGCAAACTGTTTTGAAAAATGTATATTGGGGAGGCCTCTCGAGACCTTCACCTCCCCCCAGTGTTGGATTTAAGGAAATGCACAACATGCACGCGTAGACACTCCACTGATTTAGCGCTGTGCGAAGCATCGGGCCCGAGCCGTCCCACTGAGGCGCTCTGACCTCACACTGTTTGTGTTATATTACTCGACATGTTACTCACTCTCTCTATATTGTTCTTGGCACCGCGACAAGTGTTTTTCAGACTCCGATGTTTTAGCGGTTTTATGTTTGCCCCTTGAGTTTCCTGTAAACATGTTGCGTAAAGGAGACGGCGGGCTGCAGTCAGCTGGTTTACACTACCTCTGCAGGAGGAAGGGAGCGCTGTTTATTGAGATGAACAGCAGCTGTATTTGGGTCCACCCTTTTTCTTCAGAAGTGGCGATGTGTATTTGAGTTTGAGTGCGTCCTTGTGTGTATGTGTGGGCGTACCTGCGTGAATGTTTGTACCTTCCTCCCCTCCTCCCTGCTTTTGTCTCTGCTTTAACAGGCCTGTACAGTTCCAGTCAGCCACCTACAAAGCCCCGTGACGGGACCAGGCTGTTGCGTTCCCCCTCGCCTGCAGCATTAACCCCTCACCTTAAAGCTTTATATCCCCTTACACAACACTCCCAAATATTGTTTCAACCTCTGTCCGGTAATTTTGGAAAATATGTGACCCGCCGTAACTTCTGAAGCAGCCTCTTGAAAAGCGGAAGTGAACGCGGCTTGCAGATTTCCTGCTATTCTGCCATCTCAATCTCCCCGTGACATCCAATTGACCTGAAGACTCATGGAAACGGGATGTACCGGACTGTATGCAGAATGAAAATGCGCCCAGACGAGCAAATTGACACACGACCCATTCGGAGTGTGTGTTGGTGTGTGTGACTGTGGAGAGAGAAGGAGTTAAACATGAGCAGGTGGGAGGAAATGCCATTTAGGACAATACTGTGCACTAAGCTGTGTGTTAAGCTCTGCGAGTGTGTGTGTGTGTGTGTGTGTGTGTGTGTGTGTGTGTATTGCCAGGTCACTGAGTTGCACAGAATGGGCCTGGTGCTGTGATTGAAACCAGGGTCTGTTCCTGCCTGTCACATGTTTGGATACAAAAAGAGAATCTTATACCTCTGCACACACAACACACACACACACACACACACACCAACCTTTACCACCTCCCTCCCCTGGCTCTGTCCCTTCAGCTCTGTTAGATAGCCACTCTTAGCTCCTCCAATTAAAGCCGTGTTCGCTATCAGCCCGGCCAATCAGGAGCGTGGCGGATGTAAAGTGGCGGTGTCAGTCTCTCACCCAAGCAGCGTAACACCTCCGGGCTGAGTGTCGCACGAGGTGTCAGTGACAGACAGGCAGTGTGTGAACACCACTGGTCACGTAGGGAACATGCATGTCGCATCCAAGCGGCCCATAAACAACTCCGTACAAACAAACACACAATGGCCTCTTTACTTTCTTATGCCAAACATGGTGGGGGGGGGATTAGTTTGCTATTTGCTGTAAAACTTACAACTATCAAATTGTTTATTTCAACTTGTATATAAATTACCTGCTAAAAAAACGTGTCTCTTGTTTACCAAAGCAGAAAATCTGAATCGTTTCCATAAAATGAACCGAACAATTGAAATGTGGCAAATCTAACCGACGTGTAGCACGTCCTTATTCAGCTGTTTTAATATTTAAATTTGGACAATCTAAGCAGCTTTACAAAAAGCTTCTTTGCTCTAAAAGCTTCTTTACTCGGTGGGCTCTTCAGGGGTTTCATATATCCGGAGAACTTCTATAAAAATCAGATCAAGCGTCTGATCGAGACCTGCATTTATTTGTCAAAAACTTGTAGCCTCGCCAAGTCAGCAAGAGGGACAGGGGGCATATTGGGACTAGGCTTTTATTTGAAGATTTATGGTATTTGGTCAAATGCACAGTATAAACTGACCAAACCAGTAAGACAAAAACAGAAATACAGAAATCTCCCTAGTGAGAAGCTGATTGAGAAAATATGTCATCAGGGCCCTTAATTCAGGGCCCCTGTACAAGACGGGGCCCGAAGATTAGGTAATAATGCAGGTGTTGCTCATCATAAGGTCCCTGTCATTTTTAATATGCTTTAGTATTAGAAAACAAAGTTGCAATTATTGAACTTATAAATGATATGCCATATGCTAAACCTGGAGACTTGAACTTGGGTCTTACTTTCATTGTTTTGGCCACCATTTCTATCAGCAATAATAAGACTGTACTCAACAAGCAATTTTTATTTTTAAAGGTTTGGATCTGGAGACGTGGTGACATCACTAAAAAGAAGTCGGACAGAGCGAGAAACACGAGCAGCGACAGGTTTTAGACTGTTTGCCAAACTGTCGGTTGTAAGCAGCCACCACAGTTTCCAGACTGACTTCCGGGTTCATCTTTGTCCTGTTATGCTTGCCGTAAGCTTAGTTTTTCTGCGCAATGAGGGGATTATTAGTGACGGGATGTGCTCACTTTGTTTCACCTCCAAATACAGTGGTTCAGATAATCTGGATAAACTCCTGGTTACTTTATAACCTTCTTGATCATCTGACTGCTCGTATTTCTCGCTCCATCTGACTTCCTCTCCGTAATGTCGCTGAGTTCCCAGATTGCAGCGGTAAATTTGGTAAATACACTGTTTGTTATCTTAAAGCTTAATGATGGCCAAACACCCAAAATAAGACCCAGGTTGTTTATGAAATTATCATTTAAAAGCGCCCTGCCGTAATCCCTCTTTGTTTTCTAAGTAATCTTGTAATGCATACTGACCCACCCTCCACTCCTCTCCTCTCTGCTCCTTTTACAGTAAACCACGGTAAGTTTCCTAAGCAGGAGGACTCTTACGCGTTTGAGGAGGACAGCAGCAGTGAGAGTCTGTCTCCGGAGCAGCACCACAGTGATGAGTCTCAGGGCTCTGCCTGCCCTTCATCTGAGGCTGTCGGCAGCACGCCCTCCTCCTCCTGCTCACCTGCCCTCACCAGCCCACGACAGGTAAAAAAACCCCAAAAACTTTCAGCCTGTCAGCATGGAGGTAAAATACGCCTGTTCCCCCTGAATTCCTTCTACCTCTGCTCTGTTTCCCTCCATCACTCTCACATTGCTTGCGCCTCTAGCTGTTGTTACCACTGCTTCACTTCTTCTGCCCTCCTGTGGCGGCAGAGCGAACTGCGCCGCCATCCTCGGCCTCCTCTGTTTACCGCTGGCCGTTGGACTGATTTGAACTAGGCAGGTGTCACATTCCTGCACGCCGAGCCATCCTGCCGGCACAGCTGCCTTTATTTCCTGACTGCTTACCTTTCACTCACGATGACCTCATTCCAACGGCCACCATCAGCAACGGTCACCGGACTGAAATTCATCTGCTAGAACAGGACTGTTTATAACTGTTAGACCTCTGTCTCTGAAATGTTCCAACTGAATCACAAACTCTCACTATTAATGTCAGTCGAAAATTCCTGTTTAAAGCTTTTTGGAATACTTTTGCAAATGAAACACATATGCATGGGGTTTAATTCCGTTTGGATTACAAACTGTCATGCGAGAAGTCCTCCTCAGATGCACTTCATAATTCTGGAGGAGACATTGGTATTGCAGACAGTTGAAGAAAACAGATACATTAAGACTATAATTATAAAATCGGAGGCAAAAATAACAAAAACATGTTGCCAAGATAAAAAAATAAAAATCATTTGGTATACTTTAATTATATACTGTGATCTAGTGTTGTTTGGCACAAGGCATTTGTCAGTGGGAGGGGATAAACCAGCCTGTTGGATAAACCTGCCTCAGTTTCTAAACACACAGTGTACTAAATGAAGCATGACGAGTAAAGGAAAGAGAAAATGTGCAAAATGTTAGATTAGCTGTGCAAGTATAATTGTCGTTAGTAAACGGAGTATGTATTTTATTTTTCTGGCACGCTTACAGTGTGGCTCTGTGGATGGCACAGCTGATCGGTCTGTCAGTCGACCGCTTTGGTCCCAACTCAAATATCTTAACAACAATGCGATGGATTGCCATGAAATGTTGTATTGCAATGTAAAAATGCTTCTTAACAACAAAAAATCTGGCTTCAGCTAACTAAGGTAAAACCACAACGTATTATCAGCGAAATGTAACAAAGCAAAAATGCATTATGTCACAGCTGGCTGCAGTGGAGCTACTTCTACTCTTTATATATCGTTGCTTGGCCTTAATCTGCTTTATAAAAATGCATTGTATATAATATACTCGTAGGTTTTTAAAATCTTAATCTGCAAAATAATTAAAGAAGTCAGATAAATGTAATGCAGTAAAAAGTACAATATTCCCCTCTGTTTTTAATGCCCCTATGCACATGTAAATATCTTCCACATTGTTCTTTCTCTGCCAATAATTGTATTATTTTTCTCTATACTTTTATTATTCGCACATACACACGTACTTGATTATTCTTTATTTATATTTTTCTACATTTATTTACGTCAATTTTATGTTTGTCTACGTGTTGCACCATATCAACAAAGCAAATTCCTCGTACATGTAAAATACTACTTGGCAATGAAGCTCTTTCTGATTCTGATTCTGAAAGTAGTGTAGTGTGAAAATACAGTACCTCAGAGTTAAGTAGGTTAGTTGAAAAAATGTTACTTTCTATGTCAGTTACTTTCTACCACTGCCTGCAGAAAGAATTGTAAAAACGTTGGCAAGCCACTGAATTTTCATCTGGCTCCATCATCAAGTCCAATATTTTAATGTATGACTAAACAATTGCAGAGCTGAAGACATTCCCAGTCATCTTTAGAGCTTAGTGTTAATTAGTAAATCTAAGCGTTCTAACACGCTAAAACCAAGATAGTGAAAATGAAAAAAAAAAATGAAATGACAAATGAAAAATTTACTTGTCATACATTAGCATGTTAGCATTCTCACTGTTAGCATGTTAGCATGCTGGTGTTGGCATTCTGCACAGCATTCCGGTGGCGATGTAGAATCTCGCAAAGCCGCTAACATGGCTCATTTCAGAAGCTGGTCTGTCAGTCTGGTTATGAATGGGCATATAGAGAACTACACATATATGTATGTTGTTTTTATTTGTGAACAGGGAGGGGCAGCCCGAGATGCACCTGATCAAAGCCAGGATGAAGGGCTCTCTAGTGCCAACAACAGCCAGGCTTCTCCCCCAATACCTGTTCCTGCTATTGCCAAGGTAGGCAACATTTAAAGAACAGGCTATTACTCTTCCCTTTACTTTTCGATTTAGTTACTCTCCTTGACTTTACACTTTATACTACATCTGCAAGTGCCTAGTTATGAGCAAAAGCATGCATGCAAGCATTCATACTGTCTTACTCTGAACAGTCCAAGACGTCAGACAAAAACCGACACAAGAAGCCTAAAGATGTGAAGCCAAAAGTGAAGAAGCTCAAGTACCACCAGTACATTCCTCCGGACCAGAAGGCAGAGAAGTCCCCTCCGCCCATGGACTCGGCCTACGCCCGACTCCTCCAGCAGCAGCAGCTCTTCCTGCAGCTGCAGATCCTCAGCCAGCAGAAACACGCTCACGCGCATCCACAGTCGCAGCAGCACACGCACACTCCACAGACACAGGCCCAGGCCCAGGCCCAGCAGCGGCAGCCTGCTTTCAGCTACCAGCCTCACCCATCCACCCAAACCCAGAAGTAAGTCACAGTAATGACGGTGAATCTCATTAAATCATCTTAACTCCTGGTCCCGTTACTGGCGTTTTCCAGGCCTTTTGACCAAATCATTTTATGGTCTTCATCGGGGAATGGAGTTTGCTTCGGTCCATAGTGACTAAATGACAAGTGAGCAAACAACATTCACTGATGAAGCCCATGCAATGCAGTTGAAAGCTGTAAAAAAAAAAGAAAAAAAAAAAGCAGTTATTTTATCAAACTACTGTTCCCCAAGGTCAAAGATTAACTTTCACACTCAAAGTAAATGAATACTTTAATTGTTTATGATACAACTTTTTAATAAGGCATCTATTATAAAAGGTTTGTAAGTAACACATTGATTTATTTATGGTTAATACATAATTTATTAATGCCACTTAGATCCATATTAGGCAGTATTTAGTTTATTAGTAAGATACAGATACACATTATATTAATACACATGACCCCTTATAAATTACTTACTAATATTTATTACTGTAGACTTGATGGCTTATTAGAAAGTTACAAATCTACCGGTATTAGTAAGTCATTAACAAAGTGTCATGGGTTTCTTCTAAAAAACAGTCAGCAAAACATAGTGGGTAAATTTTTTATTTTTTTATTTTTTATTTTTTATTTAGAAAACAGGGACAACGCACAATAAACATTAACCTCAAAAGGAGAGATGCATTGTACCAGGTTTTAGCTCAAGAGCTAATTTCCACCTGTAGTCCCTGGGCAGGCTGATGTTATAATAAAATACATAATACATCATACATACATGAATAATAAAATTTACATTGACCAAATAAATACCAATAAAAAATTCAAGTCTTCACATACACAACATCAGTCACATGTGGGTGCAGATTTGATTTGACAGAAGCCATTTCTTTGCAAGACGTGAAAACGTATAAAAGTTTGTGCTTCTTATCAGCTCTATTGGCAACATATAACAAATTGCAATTATAATTGGTAATAAGTCCTTACAACAATCCAAATCAATTTTTTTTGTAGTAAATTGTAATAGATTTGATTTATTTTGTTCCAGATGCTCTGCAGCACTGTGTTAATATTAGCTTACTGGCCAAAGTGCTTTAGCTACATTTGCAAAAATGCCTTGTAAACAGCGCTGCTTCATCCGTACACAGTATGTTGACGATGATGAAAGGTACTTGCACTGCTGTAGTTTTATGACACAAGTTAGCTTCAAAAGCTAGCCGGCTAGGTCTTTTAAGGGACTTAAAACCCTACATTTCTGCAATACTGGAGGAGGATAAAGTGAAGCCAATGGTATTTTTCACACTCTGGCTACCTAGAACTAGTTCTTATTTATTGCTTAAAACTGCTCTATAAAGCATTAGTAGAACACATGTTAACCGTCTATTTATATAGACATTATTAGACAGTGGTATAAAGTTACTGTATGTCTTACTATTGCTATTTTTACTTTACTATGTTGCTAATCCACTTTAATTCTCCCGTTCTAGAGGAGCCAGTGAGCAGCTGTCAGCTTGTAGCTCCAGTGGTCCATCCAGCCAAACCAACAGTAACTCCTCCTCCCCGGTCAAGAACACATATCCCAACCAAAGCAACATCTCACCCGTCAAACCTGGGCCCCTGCCGGCTAATCTAGACGACTTAAAAGTAGGTTTTACAAAGTAAAAAATCTTCACTGTAATGGAAACTAGTATATAACAGTCTACTTGACTTAAATCTCTCTTTTTTTCTGTTTTTTGCTATCTTAGGTATCAGAGCTCAGGCAGCACCTGCGTATTCGCGGCATGCCCGTCTCTGGCACCAAGACGGCCCTCATCGAGCGACTCCGACCCTTTAAGGACTCTAATGCTGGCTCTTCGCCCTCGGGCTCCTCTGACATCACAACAGTGACATTCCCTGTCACACCCACAGGGTCCCTATCCTCATACCAGTCCCCTTCCTCCTCTAGCGCCCTGTCCCAGGGGGGTTACTACCCTTACCCCAGCACCTCGTCCACCCCTCCCATCTCTCCGGCGTCCTCGGAGCTGTCCCTCAGCGGCTCGCTCCCCGACAGCTTCAGCGACGTGCCCATGTCCTCACCAACGCAGTTCGCCCTGCAGCCGTCTCCGACCCAGCTCAGCTCGGAGGACGGCCAGGGCGGGGGAGGTCCGAGGGTGGGGGAGGGCAGAAGTATGGATGGCGTAGAAGCTGAAAAAGATAAGATGCTCGTGGAAAAGCAGAAGGTGATTGAGGAGCTGACATGGAAGTTGCACCAGGAGCAGAGACAGGTGTGTGACCACCAGCGTATCAGTCTTAAGTATTTATTAATATTGATACCACATATTTATTAAACCTTTGTGCTGTCCTATGCTTGTTAGGTTGAAGAGCTGAAGATGCAGCTTCACAAAAGAAAACGCTGCTATGGAGCAACACAGGACACCGTCCCTCCATCTCACCCCTCCATGCATCAACAGCAGACCCAAGCCATGATGGGCCAGCACTTCTTTGGGGTGACTATTAAGCAGGAGCCCATGTCTTTGGCCTCCAGCTGCCCGCTGTCCTCTCCCAAACAGCTGAAGAGCTCTCCCGGCAGCTGTATGGAGGATATGGGACACTGCAATAACTCCCTCTCCAATATGGGGGGCCCCAGCGGGCCACAATGTATGGACACAACCCCTTCCTCTGGCAGCCCCTCCACAATGTCTGCTTTCCTCAGTCCACAGTGCTCACCACAAGACTCCCCCATTGGAAAGCCTTCTAGTAGCCCCCAGCCTTCGTCTCCTAGTAACCGCTACTTGTTATCACCTCCGCTGGGAAGAGACGGCTGCGGTCACCCCCACTCCCAGGGCAATAACAGAGCACGCAACATGCAGGTATGATGTATTTATGAACAGAAGGATCCTTCTTAAATGTTCTGTGGGGAATTCAGGCAATTTTTGATTTAAGTAAGTTTTTGATTTCAGTAAAGACAGACATATGGGGTGGCTGTGGCTCAGGAGGTAGAGTGGGTTGGCCGTTAATCGGAAGGTCGGCGGTTCAATCCCCAGCTCCTCCAGGCTGCGTGTTGAAGTGTCCTTGGGCAAGACACTGAACCCTGAATTGCCCCCCAGTGTGTGAATGTGTGTGAATGTTAGTTTCCGTTTGAGCACTCAGTGAGTGAATATGTGTGTATATGCAGATGTAGTGTAAAAGCTCTGAGTGGTCGAAAAGACTAGAAAGGCGCTACACAAGTATGGAGCATTTATATCAGTAATGATATAATGGCCTGTGTTGCTCAGAGCCTCCCTGCTCTGCTCCAGTCTTCTAGGGGGAACCCAAAACACTTGGTTTGAAATGCAGTGAAATATTATTCATTCCATCAATTCATTTGAGTTAAATTTTGAATTGTTGTGGAAACATATTCCAAATGATTTTAAAAGTAGTCCAAATGCAATTTTTACCGGCCAATCAAATAAAAAGCAGACCAACTGGGTGGAAGAACCAAGAAATGTAATGTATAATGTTTGCCATCTTAGTTTTGCAAATGTTAGCAGCCCGAAACACAAAGAACAGCTGAGGAGGGTTCATATTTTAACCAGATGATGGTGCTAGAGGAAAAGTCAGTGGATCATAAAACATGAATGTGTGTACCAAATTTTAAGGCGTCCGTCTACTATTTGTCTAAATATTTCAGTCTACACCAAAGTGATGGACTGACCTACAACCTGACATTGCTAGCATGGCTAAAACTTATTTTCTATGTATAAATGTTGTTTTCTTTTTTTTAACTTTAACCAACTACAGATGCATCATAAGAATGGTGGCCAGGCGGTGAACTGTTCTTACCCTTCCGACCAAAGAGGCCTTCAGGGAGTCTTTCCCAACTCAACTGACTGCGGCCACAACGGCTCAGCCAAGGCTGAGAACCAGAATATGCAACCAAAGGTAAACATTATGTCAACATTGAGGGCATTTGCGGTGTTGTCAGTGTCATGTACTTCATCTGAATCACCTCACATTCACGTAACCGTTTTTCTCCTTTCTATTCATTTGTGTTCTGTCTCTGACTCTATATAATTGTCTTTTGTTTTGAGGTTTATTATCACTCTTGTCATATCTCCGCTCTTTAAAACGGAGTTCATCTGTTTTCATCACATATTCCTTCACATGTTGGTGACTTTTCCCTTACAAAAACACAACGCCAACCCTGTTTTTGAAATGTTAAATGTGATGAGATTATTCGATCAGACGGGCCTGATAGTCCATTTTGCTTAAAAAAATATGTAATACACTTACATTTGGTAAGCTCCCCGATTCTAATTGGTGCGCTAATGTCACTTTTCACCTATTTCTCATATAGATGTCAGTATTGCCCTCTCCTCGGCATGTTGGCCAAAAGTGCCAGGTCTCTCCCCCTGCCTTCAGTAGCTCAGATTCAGATGCATCTGACTTAAGACAGCCCCCATGCTATGAGGATGCAGTCAAGCAGGTAAACTCAAATTCATGCTAAAATTCAGTAGATAATGGCTGGCCAGAGATTTTATTTTCCCTATCGGCGTTGCTGTAATTCCACTTTTCCATCTGTCTCCTCATTTTTGTCTTTTTAAGTCCACCTGTCTTGCACCTCTTTTATTCATCTGTTTGCTTTGTTCACTGCACTAACTTTTCACCCTTTCCCAAGTCTAAAGCAGATTGGTGTTTTAGTTGTACAAAACATTTTTGAAGGCAGATGTAACTCTTATTTGAGTTAAAGCAGGAAAATGTTTTTTAGTTAGAAAGTTAGGTACAAGAGCCTAACCAGTATATTGGCCTTCCATTTTTTGGGCTTTATGTAAGAATGTGAAGAATTTGTGTAAACGGAGTGTAACATAACTTCAAAAATTACACCTTCCCAGAGTTTCTCTGTTGCCTATAACAATGTGTAGACAAATTTCTATATAAATGAAGTTTTTTCCTGGGACAATCCAAAGGATGTGACGTAATGAATGCTCCCGAGTTCCTTCTCTTCTGCATCAACAGTCTGCAACATTAGCAATCGTTAGCTTAGAAATGGTGTCCGCTAACATCAACAAGCAACCCGCACCCACCACAACACAGTCCAACACAAAGTCAAAGCTAACATTACTGCAAAGCATGTAAAATGTATTATGATATTGTGGGTTTAGCTGGCGAAATATTGCTAACATTAGCTTGCTTCCTAACACTGAGGAATTGCTAGCTAACATAGCAAAATACTGTCTTGAGTGGATAAAGTCAACAAATTCATCTAGACTCCTGGTTGCTTTGTCAGCTGGTGTTCAGCTGGTGTTGGGGTGGTTGGTGCCGGATCCATGCAGCGTGGTTGGGTTGCAACTGGCTGGCTATCCTTGGTTTGCTTGCTCGCTAAAGTTATCACAAGCAAAATACTATCTGAGTGCATAATCAAGGTGGGCATCTCTCTCACTCGCCCTCTTAGGTCAAAGTTGGGTTAGTTTAGCTCTTTTTCTGGATCTTTTTTTAGGACAATTGCAACGCTGCCATAGTACTTGTTCCGGCTAGCATAGCAAGGTGGTCGGAAGATGCTGTGGGCGGTGATCGTCTCAAGGTCCACAACACTCCAATCCCTGTGCTTCCTTTTCCAACTTTGATGAATATTTCTGTTGCAGGCTTATAACTAACAATTTCTTTCAACTAGCCAAGAGCGATAGGGGCGGCCAACTAGCTAACTGTAACATAAACTAAGCTGTGATTGGGCTGCTGGCCGTGGCTTGGCTGCAGAGTGTGGGCCTGGCATTGGTTGCTTCGTGGCATTGGAGGATGGGATGATTTACAAACGGCAATCTAGTCAGTATCATTCAGTCAATGGTCTAAATAAAATTTAGGAACATCACAGAAGATAACGTTATTCTAAATATGATTGTAATTTATTTTCTAGCATTCAGTGTTCATTTCAGCGTTCAGTCTCATGTATGTCACGTCACTGGTGGGCTGATGCCCAGGATTATGTTCGCTCGAGGCCAACAGAGTGCGAGCGCAAAAAACAAGATGCTGACTGCAGTTCAATTAACGGCCACATGTGTAATAACAAGGCTTTTCCGAAAGTTACATAGTGAACCTTTAAGCTAGAAAAACTAGCTAAAGAATTTCATCTCAATCAATAGATTGGTCTGTCTCCAAGGAAAGTTTGTATAAACAAAACTCTATTCTGCAAGTGTATGTCGACTGCTTGAAAGCTTACATTTTTTTCATATAAAATCCTTTAATATAATTGGATTTAACTTTTAATTGTTAAAACATTTTTCAGCTGATAAAACAATCTGTTTATTACTGTTACAGCAACTGACCAGAAGTCAGCAGATGGATGAACTCTTGGATGTACTCATAGAGAGTGGAGGTAAGGTGAAATTCCATAAATAATATTAGCATAGCTAGCGCTGCACATGCAAGATAATTTAAAAACTACGTGTACATCACCAAGTGCATTGGTCTGAAGTCACAGTCTTGCCCCACATGGTGGCATTAGATTCCAGTACCTGCTGTGACCCTCCCTCCTCTCCTCTTTCTCTTCAAGAGATGCCAGCTAACGCCAGAGAAGAGAGGGAGAGGTCTTCTGTAACCAAAGTTGTGCCTCACATTACTGTGTCCCCAGGGTGTCCCGGCCTCCTCATCCCGAGGTTCCACAGACACTACGAACACCTGTCCCCCACCCAGCTCCCTTACGACCACTCGGCCAATCACATCACTGAGAGCCACCTCGAGACTCTGCTAGGAAGTCCAATTGGACGGGCCGGGGAGGTGGCCCTTCTTAAAATGGCTACTGAGAACGGGGGGCAGGAAGATGAAGGGAACAGAGATGGCGAAGGGTACGGCAGCCCACACAACCACCACCACCACCCTCACCATCCCCAACAGGACAAACTTCTGCCCAACAGAGATCTGATGGACACCCCTCTGTCGCCCATCAGCGCCAAGGTGTCCGCCGTCCCCGAGGTGCAAGGGATGGTCAGCATGACTTTCAGCGAGACGCCGTGGGAGACCATGGAGTGGCTCGACCTGACGCCCCCCAGCTCGGCCACAGCCTATAATGTCGCTCCACCCAGTGGGCCCAGCATCTTCAACACAGAGTTCCTAGATGTCACAGACATTAACTTGAACTCTGCCATGGACCTTCACCTGGAGCAGTGGTGAAAGCAACACCGCCACCAAGCGCTGGCTAGCAACGTGCTAGCCATTAGCTGTCAAACACAAGACACCAGCTTGCAATAGCTTGCAGACCACTCCTCTCAGCTATGAACATACCAAAGAACTATTGAATTCTACCTTAACAGCCAGAATTTAAGTGCCAGAATTTGCCTCTTGTTTTAATACATTGGGAGGTGACATTAAGTAGACCACTGGCTTACATCAGAAGTTGAACTACATAAATATATATTAACATATTTTCTCCTTTACTGAAATGAGGTTCTCATGTCGTAATCATACCCAGAATCCAAAGAGCAGGTGCTTTTTGACATGATCTTTGTCCTTTTCGGACAATGATGCGCACAACTGCCAAATAAATATGACAGTGGACACATATTCTAGTTAATGGAAATACATGATTACAGTGCTTATAGCAACACTCTATGCAATATCAGTGTTATGCCACCTAGACTTGAAGACACATTTTGCCAATCATTGTATATTTTCTGAGTTTATGTTTGTATTACTGGAAAAAAAAGAAAGGAATTACTAGGTGAATTGGATTGCTTAGGAAGGCCATTTTGTAAATATCTGAACTATCTGTACTGACAGAGACAAGTTGACGTCTGCATATTTTGTCAGTGGTGTGGGAGAAGAGACAAACCACAAATCAAGTGTATTATGTAATCAGTTCATCAATTGATGTAAATATGACCCAAATTATCTCACTGCGCACTTCTAGTTAAATACACATTTGCCACAGTTTGCTTGTGCCTAGAAAATCTGTGTAGAAATGGTTGTCATTCCTTTGACGAACTTTTTTAAATAGCTTCTTTTTGGTATTTGGCTTATTTATCCACAGAATGACATTATGGAGAGAAACGACTGTCTGAACATTTGGTCTTATCAGTTTTAATCAACAAACTGTGCCTTATTTGCGACCGCTTTTTATTACGTATTTTATACACCAGTTTCCCCTTTACAATGTATTATTAATTTGCTATTCCCTGAAAGCTGTTGGCAGATATTAATATAGAAAGCGCCAACATAAGTTAGTGTTTCTTTACTTGCAACATCAGACAAATGATTAATGAAAAAATACAACTTCATCTCTATTTTTTTCTTACTAAGTTTTTTTTGTCCTTAGAAATTTCACCCTTTCTATTCCCAGGCCAATCACAGTTATTTATTTTGTGTTTTTATATTTATACTTTATCTTGTATTTATACTGACATTCCTTTCTAATAGATTGGGGCTCTTTGATTTACCAGATTTTCCAGTGCTTCCATTTGACCACAGACATTTCTCTGTAAATCAATTCTCTTACAAATGTGATACGAAGTGAAGGAACCACTTTGAAAAGCCATGTTTTCTTAAATCACTTTTCTTTAAAGAATCATATGAAGTGGAAATGTCTATTATTAGCACTTTTGAATAGGAAAATGTAATATATTCAGATCTTTACTGTGAATACTGCATTTTAACACAGCATAAACATGTACCAGAGCCAGCCTAGACACACAGTAGTTGTGTAATGACAGAATTTTCAGACTAAAATCACCTCTGTCTGTCACCAGTACCTATAATGCTCACTAATCAACATGTTATATCTTGTTTGTTTAATCCAGGACATCGCAAAACTTGTTTTGACGCTTTTTTTTTTTTTATGGATTAAACAAATTAAATATATAGTGTTAATTAGTGTTCTTTAGCCCCTTATAAAGCTCAACCTTGGCCTTAGTCAGGCTATTAGTTTGCTTGTGTTAAGAGTGTCCTGGCCCCGGCTTCATATTCATTCGACATATATGACAGTGATCTTCTCATCTGACTTTCAGCAAGAGAGATAATAGGTATACTTTCCAAAATGTCAAACCATTGTTAAGCCATTGGTCAATACATTTCTTGCATTTAAAGTTATGTCCTCTTTAAACATGGGTCTCACTTTGTGTTCTGTTTAGACCAAATACTTCTTTTTTTCCTGTTACTTATTAAGTGTTGCACTTGTTAAATGGGTAGTATGGTTACATTTAGGCTATTAATGCCCATCTTGAATATATGACAAAGCTGATATTCTTTACCTTCTGTGTTCTGTTGTAAGAATATCTACTGGCCTTTTTTTTATCTGGTGGGGTTCAGTTTGCAATAATTTTCCCTAATTAAGAAAAAAAAATCACATCTGACAGAAGCTTCCATGTTGCTTGGCCACTGACTTTTAACAGTAAACAGTATTTGCCTGCATCCCTGTATACTACAGAAAGAAGAGCAATAAACTTTATCACAGCAAAATAATTTCTACCGTCCTTTTTATTGTATTTTTATTTTTATTGACCTATTCACAAAAAGCACACAATACAGGCTTTTCATTTTTTCCATGGGCATTTTATTGGTAACCCTCAATAAAGATACAATATTCATTGACTTTAATATAATTTTATTTTCTAATATGAACAATCTAGTAAATATACAACACGTAACCTGGAGATTCATATTCCCCAGTGGTAATTTAGCTTTCTGGAAATGTATCCCATTAGATCTGAAGACAGTTTGCAGTGGGACAGCTCTGCCTGTCAAATGAGACTGTGAGCTTTCTCAGGGGCTTGCATTATTTTGCAATAAAGATAGAAATGTTATAAACAGATCTCACAGTATTCTCTTTTTGAATTATACAGACTCGTGTCTAGTCTACACTGCATCCCCACCAACTTGTTTGCAATGCAAATATTTCACTTTTATGTCAATTTATTAGTCATCAGGAGTTGAGTCTTTGAAAACAGTGGTATACTGTCTTCTGAGGCTCTGGAGAAGCTGTGTCAAGTCTCAGAAAATATCGGTGATGATGTTATCAGGGTCATTCTTTTTGGTTTTGGAGCTTTACCCATATAGAGCCTAACTCACTCTCTTGTGCTTCTGACCCATGGGACCCTATTACGGGAAAGATATGTACAGTAGTCAAAGGCAAGAGACAACTTATCTTTTGATCCCGTTGGAATTGAGCCCGTACTACGGGTGCCCGTAGGTGTCAGAACAAATATAAAAGCCACAA